>JANFCV010000081.1:695000-1895000 GCA_024500475.1 Phthorimaea operculella
CATAATTTGTTCCAGCTGTAACTTCTAATCTAAAGTATAAACGCCAAAAATTTGAAATAAATATGGGATATAGCTTACAATCTGCAGTAACAATGAAAACTATAACGGATATTGTACTCTTAAAGGTTTCAGAAAAAATTGAGTTTTTCTATTTGCGGTTGGTCATCATATTGCTGCTAACAAACCAGCAACAAATTAAGTTTGTAATGCTGAAAAACCTGATATTTAAACGTTGACTACGAAACCCTATGTGTGGGCGTGTCTGACACGCTCTTGGCCGGATTTTTTTAATTATTTTCCAAAACTAATAGCCACTTTAGAGCGCCGAACTCTCATTTAATTTTATAACTTCGTAGAACGATCGCGCCTATTTGTAGGGACTGTAGTGAAGTTACCGCGTGGTGCCGGCTTAGAATGGCATCACCCCATATCTTGCCCGTACCGTAGAAGGCGACTAAAGGATTTGAGAGTTGATGTGTATTGCAATTTTAGGCGACAGGCTGATAACCTGTCACTATGGTGATACACGGTCTTCTGAATGACTCTCAAACTTTTGTCAGACGTGGTGTAAATGGCCGCTTGTTTCAATCCCTTAGTCACTTCTCACGAAACCCACGGGAAAAATATGGGGTAATGCTATTCTAAGCCGGCAGAACACGGCTAATGTAGGTACGTTTGTTGCAGAAAATAATACAATTTGTGGTTTTTAATAACTTAATTATTTACTTTAATTTATTTCTTCATCAGCAATGTTCAAGCATCGGTCACTGGCGTATTTGAAGTTCAAATCTGAGAAGTCCTCGTCAGGATAGAGTAGGAAAAATCTGTAAAAAAAGCATTAATTTCAGCTATTTTAATACCGGATGGGGAGATATCAGATACATACTAGAAGAGATAAATATAACAAAGAAAAATAAATTCCTGTACTTTGGCACTGCTACCAAGTTCAACAAAGAAAGCGATTTATAAAATGGCGGCCGAAGGTCATGCTTTCTCACTTGCATTACATCACATTTCTCAAAACAGCCGCCATTTATTGAATCATTTGTTGAACAATACTACCACGGAGTACGGATCAAAAAACTGTTAAATTAAAATGGGAATTTTCTAGCCATAGCCAATCTTCCACTGCTCATAGATGACGCTGCGCTAAACTGAAAAAGTTTCTGTGCATTCAAATGTATTCAGTATATGTAACTCAAAGCCAAAATTTCAACACAACCCCATCTAGTCCTACTATCCTACTATATAATATATATGTCGCAGCCAACTGGTTAAAAACGCTGTGTAATAAAACAACTAGTTCTTTAATCAAACGCCGCCATCTAACCAAACAACTAGTTCACTGGCTGAATTTTGAAGCATTCCAAACGTTCAACACAGCAGCGGACCGAAAACCCGCTGTTTAATTGAATAAGTACGTTTTTTCGCCAATGCGGCGCTAGAGTCGGTTTGTTTACAAGATGGCGTCAGCGGCTCAAAAATCAAGACCGTATTTTGTTATTTTATGTTAAATAATCAGTAATTAGCGTCATGAGTGCTGTTTCATGGTTATAAGTGATGGAGGCGCCTACGGGGGAAACGTCTGAACAAAAATTCAAACAGTTACTGTTGTTTGAAAAATCTCTGCGAAATAATGAAATCCAACATCAAGGTAATTTTGTTGTTATTACACGAATATTGAGCCATTTAATGTTTATTAAACTGTCACAAACCTAATAAAACATGGGTAATTCGTTACGTAATCATTCAATTTGCAGTATCTACTAATTTTCGATAAAAATAGAGTGATGTGAACGTAGGTACTTACAAAGTATAAAGCCCTATGCAAACTGCAGCGGGATTCGGATGGGTATTGGGTAGCGTAGTGGAACTCAATTGCTTGACAATATGTACCGGTCATAATACCGCGTACCCACCACGTACAGAGCCGGTTTCGCTCCGGTTTGTATAGCTCATGCTCGGGGTCAGACTGTAGGGGAGACTGGGGTTGCTTGCACTAGGGCCATACAAATGACACTGTTTTTCAGAATTTTCTTAGTTAGGGTGGTTTCACTGGTTGAGGTGTATGAAAGGGGCTGCCTGTAAATAGAAAAATATACCCTCTCCTTTCCCACTCCACA
This sequence comes from Phthorimaea operculella, assembly GCA_024500475.1. NCBI lineage: Eukaryota > Metazoa > Arthropoda > Insecta > Lepidoptera > Gelechiidae > Phthorimaea > Phthorimaea operculella. Next base: position 697,124 of record JANFCV010000081.1, read on the forward strand.
ACAGGCCCCCTTGGGGTCATATTAGCCCCTGTTTGTTGACGGGAATGTACAGGGTTGCTCATCAGCAACAATGTTTACCTAGAACACTTTTCTCTGTATCGGTCAGAGGCCCCAGGAAAGGATCCCATGGACCCCTATTTTTGATGGAAATAGCTAACGGAGTGCCTCATATACAACAACTTTTGTCTACAAAGTTTTCATCTGGGAGGCCTACAGCCTTAATACTGGGACTTAAAAATAATTCGACCTGTGAGTCGCCATGACGACCTACAATTTTTCGACCGGGAATTGAAAAGGTTGCTCATCAGCAACAACATTTGCGTAGAACACTTTTTTCTGCGGCTTAAAATCAGCCGGTGGTCCTAGGGGACCTTAAAGGGTCATAATGGACCCCTATTTTTTGACGAAAATGCTAAGAAAATTTTGAAATAGTGTTATTTGTATGGCTGCCCACCTAGTGCACTCCAACCCCAGTCTCCCTATAGTCTAGCCCTGAGCATGAGCTATGCAAACCGGAGGGACCGGCTCTGCACGTGGGTACGCGGTATTCTGGCTAGTACAAGTAATTATCAAAGATTCAGTTCCCCTACCCATATACCGATCCGGATTCCGCTGTAGTTAAGAATAATTTAGTAAAGCCCTATGCAAACCGTTGTGGAACGTGGGCACGTACAAATATATGGCAGTTTGATACGCACCCACTGGCCAAACCACGCGTTGCCCTTGCGTTGCGACCCGCAACGCGTAAGCTGTGCGTGTGACATTATAATAACGCGCGTGGAGCCCGCGTATGTGAATATGCCCTAACACACATGGCTTGGCTACCTAGCAAATTGAATGTTAGCCAGTTGGCTAACCGTCATACAGCTGTAGTGTAGAACGTTATCTTCAACCACTTAGCTGATGAATGTTTAGTTGTTTGGTTAGATGGCGGCGTTTGATTAAACAACTAGTTGTTTTATTACACAGCGTTTTTAACCAGTTGGCTGCGACATATATAATAATGTTATAAAGGCGGATGTTTGTGTGTGTGTTTGTTACGACACCACGCTAAAACGGCTGGTTAGATTGACATGAAATTTTGCACAAATATAGAAGAGTATCTAGAATAACACATAGGCTACTTTTTACCACGGGAAAATGTCTTATTCCTACGGGATCACGCATATTCCAATATTTTTGCAAAGGTGGCGTGACTGAGCCGATTCGCGTTTTAAACGTTTTCGCCGAAAACTAACAGCGACATCTCTTGGCAAGTAATGCTTTCTTCCCGCGGAATAATAGGTTGCAGCGGGTGAAACCGCTGACGGGCAGCTAGTATGAGATTATAAAAAGAGGCGAGAACTGTCAGATAGAAAATTCCTCATTTCATTACCGTAGCTACGCTGCGTAGTAACTGCTACGCCGTAGCACCACGCTACTACAGTTGTAGAGTTTGTACATTTTGTTATGTGAACCGCGAATCAAACGCCTATATTGGCCTAGAAGCATAGCAATGGGGTGATGCTATCTAAACCAGCACCTCACCTGCGCATAGGTAGTATTTCTGTGACTGTTCTGAACCGTGACGTGTACGGGAGACCGAAGTGTTGTGCCGCGTCGAAGTTTTGAACCACTGAGTACGCCCATTCTGACAGCTCGTACAGGCTTCCTGGAGATAACAAAAATAATTTACAACCAGCAGCAATGTAGGTTGACGAACCTACCTACTAATCATCGTCTTTTCGCCCTTATCCCAAATCAGTTGGGGTCGGCGCATCATGTTTTGTTTAAACACAAAAATCATGTAGAATAAGTTTTATGACCGGCCGCCAGTCTGACGCCAACCTTGTTTGGAAATGCTATTGTAGGTGGTATCACCGCCACCATGCGTTTGACCATAATCGATAGACAGACATTGACTGTCCCGATGGCGTAGTGGATAGTACCCCTGCCTTCTACGCCGAGGGTCGTGGGTTCGATCCCCACCAGACACAAATATTTGTAAAGTAAATTTTCGAATATTTGTGTTTAGTCTGGGTGTTTTCTATGTATAATATGTATTTATTTACAAAAAAAAAAAAGTATATAAGTATTATATCAGTCATCTAGTTCCCATAGTACAAGCTTTGCTTAGTTTGGGGCTGGATGGCGCTGTGTGAAATGTCCAGGATATTTATTATTATTTATTATTATTATTATTCAACCGCGGTCAAATACTCTACGTCGCCTTTTATGAAACACCCTGAGTGAACTAGAGGTGGCAGTAACCTTAGCCGCTACGACACGGCAATATGACCTAGAACTATTATGTATTCTGTGGCAATATTAAGAACATCCAAGTGACTAAATAATGAAGAATTTACTAGCCCTCTTTTTCTTTGTTATCTAGGTATTAGCACATTATAAGATACTAGTTAAATATTACCGTTCAAAAGCTATTTAGTACGCTTCTACCAAACATCCTGAGTGGACTTGGGGTGGCAGTATTCTTAGCCGCCACCACACGGTACCTTCTACCCCACCAATGGTGGTCATAATACCTACTCTCAAACAGACTTCCGTTGTTATGGTGACTGAGATCCGGTATGTACAAGAGGACATCTAAGCTCTCTTCGTTGAGTATCATGTGGATGATCTGCTTCTTTTTCGACGTCCACTGTTGGACATAGATCTCTGTGCACCACGATTACCTGTTAGAAGTCTATCCTAAGCTGCACTTTCCGATGTGTGGCTGCCACTCTTAGAACCTTTCTACCCTCATCAAAGGTAGTCATTGGTCATAATCCCACAAATTATAGAGACGGATGGCTCACACAGTATTTACGACGATTTTGACGTTTACTGACGCTTACTGGAATGTACTAGAATTTCAGACGAACCCAAGGTAACTCGAAGATGGTTGCGTAATATTTCTTAGATTAAAATTGGCTCAGAATCGCATTACGTTCTTGTGTCAGATTTTGCTGTTTTGATGTTCTTTTACTTTGAGATTGTTGACAGTAGCAACCCTGGCTATGTAACAAGTGACAATAGGGTTCAGTGGTCATTCTGTAAACTCTCTATTTTGTCATAATACTTACTCTCAAACAGGCTTCCGTTGTTATGTTGGCTGAGATCCGGTATGTCCAAGAGGACATCTAAGCTCTCTTCGTTCAGTATCATGTGAATGCCCAGCTTCTTCTTCCTCAGCTGGAACGGGTATGTCACCTTGATTGTTGCTGGAACATAGAAAAAACATTGTTTACTCAAAAATTGTACTTTAGGGACGATTTTTTACAAAATCATTTATTTAAACCCAAGACAGAACGGAGATGCAGAAGGCGAGAAAGGCCTAAAAAAGTTTGGATGGATTTTATAAAAGATTAGATGTCATGCAGACATGAAAAATAAAGGCGTAAGTGAGGATTTGACTGCTGATAGAGGTGAATGGAAGAAAGAGACATGTTGCGCCACACCCCCAATAAATTAAAATAAGTGGCAGATGATGATGGAACAGAGACGGTATATGCGTTTAATGTGAAAGAGAAAGTCTTTTTGTGCAAATCATTTCTGCCAATTATCTCCAAAAACACTGGTTAGATTTTGATGCGGTTTTCAGTGATAGATTTAGATTTGACTGGTGCGTGTTTTTAGGTAGATATTATTCGACCAATTCACCAGGTGGCGCTGCAGTAAACCGTCGTGGGTTTATTCTTTCAAATTTTGATTTTTCTTGCACCTACTTAGGATCATTCTACTGATCAACATGATCAACTCTTACTATGAACCCAGTTCCAAAATCGCAAACATCGAAACCGTGAGTAGAGTATCATTTATACCTACATCAAGACACGTGGCAGCGTGTCCAGCCAAGTTCAAGCAAAGAACTGGCGGACCGGCCGTGTGTATATTTACACGAACCATTTAGAGCCACTTTTTACCCCCTCATAACTCCAAATTTACACATACATGTATCATCTACCTTTTGGCGTTTATTAAATCTGTGCTTTATGGATACATATAAAAAATAAAAACACATATCCGCCACCATTATTTAGAACAGAACAATACATGCGACAGACAGACACCCAACAACCTACATTGTACCCAAGTCCCCATAATATAATACTGGATTTGTAATTGTTTGCACTTCGTCGAAGCCTTCTGAATGCGTCCCGTGTATGTCGCCCTGGATACGATCCCTGGACTAGGGCTGCCACTGATTGGTGCTACAAATGGCATTTGTAAATAATTAACTGCACATATTTTAAGGGGTGAATCAGTCTATGAAACTGAACAACTTTCCCTAAGAAACAAAGGTAAAAATAAAAGTTCGGGACGAATTGAGAACCTCCTCCTCTTTTTTTTTTTCGTTGGTTAAAAATATGAAAAAATAGGACCTCCTGTACAAAATGTGTTGGCCGGGTCAGTTTTTTTAAGCCTTATGAAGAGATTTATAGATGTTTCACTTTTGTATAAAATCTGTGCACAGTTTTCACTGCTGTAGCTTGACAATTTGACATCAATAGTCAGTGCACCACTACTATACTTAGATATCCACTACTATACTCTTCTGTAGGTATGTGTCAATTAGCAAGCGCAGTGTATAAATGTCATAGCAAAACGCTGCCAATTCCCTAAGTAGATATATTTCTTTATGTGCTCTGACATCGTTTATTGACAGCTATTGACTGTTGCATGAAATATATATAATGAGTACGCGATGTCTGAGCACCTTTTGCGACATCTGCGTACAGACATGGGGAGCTGGCAACCCTAATGCGACCCTTGCCCTGAAGCGCCCTCTGGAGGCTTTTGTTCGCAGCTCTTTGTTAAAGCGCTCGCTGATCCCGGGCTTATGTGCAATAGACTTGGATATTAATTATGTATGGCTATTCAAATTTGTATGGCGGACTTATCAATATCCAAAGATTTTGTCCGTATGTTAGGGGGGAAATGATGTACTACCTGATTCATACACGAAGGGGACCCGAAATGGAGACGTTATTGTTGACATCTTGGTCAAAAGTCATATAAAATGGAAAAGACGCAAACAATTCATGATGCCATTCGGGTCCCTTTTTAGGGTTTCGTAGTCTACTAGAAACCCTTATAGTTTCGTCATGTCTGTCTGTCTGTCTGTCTGTCTGTCTGTCTGTCTGTCTGTCTGTCTGTCTGTATGCCGCGCCCTCATATCTTCGTCAGTTTTAGAGCTATCGACATGAAATTTGGTGAGAAGATAGATCGTGTTGACCCAAATATAGCAATGTTAAGAAAAAATTATTTTAAGTGTTTTTTGGACCCCCTACCATACAAGTGAAACGGGGGCAAAAAATTTTTTTTTCTTCTGTAATATTGAGTAGGGTATCGTTGAATAGGTCTTTTAAAACTAAGATGAGGTTTCTTTGAAACAAAGTCACTAAAATGTTTCTGTCACGAGATATTTAGTTTTAAAAAGGGCGTTTTTGACCCATAATTTGTTCCAGCTGTAACTTCTAAAGTATAAAAGCTAAAAATTTGAAATAAATATGGAATATAGCTTATAATCTCAAGTTACAATGAAAACTATAACGGATATTGTACCCTTAAAGGTTTCAGAAAAAAATGAGTTTTTCTATTTGCGGTTGGTCATCATACTGCTGCTAACAAACCAGCAACAAATTAAGTTTGTAATGCTGAAAAACCTGATATTTAAACGTTGACTACGGAACCCTATTTGTGGGCGTGTCTGACACGCTCTTGGCCGGTTTTTTCTAAGAATCAGGTAGTACAAGCCTTACCATAAGGAATGTGCACACAGGTTCTAAAAAAGCTGAAAACAGCGTTCCATTATGAAATTGGTATATTTTTCCAAGAAGTAAATATTTATTTATGGACTTACCATTTCCTGTGAACTTTTTGAGAGGCCCTGTAACAGCAAATTAGATTAATAATATAACAAAGATTTGCTTGATAACAGATTATCAATATTGATCTTCGATTGCGTAACTTACCGTTTGCTGAAACAAAAAAAAACATATTGAATATTTGCTGTATAAATATGAAATGATAAATATAAACAAAATAATACAGGGTGTTACAGAAATATCCACGCAAAACCTCTCGTTTGCATACTTAGCCCATACAATATGAAAACTTTTCTACTGCGATTTATTTTAATTATTAAAATCGAGTGCAGAAATTTTTATGACATCTTACTTTTTTGTGCTACCTTTTTAACTTCATTGCCATAAATTGCACTACCTCAAAAACGTATATCAAATTATATTAATCTTAGTAATTGTATGAAAAATTTGTAGGATTTGCGGACGATAGTAACAGACCTACTTTTAGATGTTCACACTTACGATATTGATTAGCAAATTTGACAGTATACTCCTGGTCCCTTAGTACCTCATTGTCAATTTGGTCATCAGCTGGAACTGAAGAGAAACCTGAAAAAAGACAGATTAAAAATGAAGAGCAAACGGTATGTGGAATACACAGAAAAACCTAGATACATAAAACTGAGCAACTTTTAGGATATGTCAGGATATGTTCCAAGGAGAAACGAAACATACAAATTACGATTTGCTGCCTGAAATATTTGTGCAAACCTATGTTCTCAATTGTCTCCAAAACTACTGGTCTGAATTTGATGCGGTTTTCAGTGACAGATAAAAATTTGACTAGTGCAGTTCTAAGATGGGTGTTACGCGAATAACTCATCAGGGGCGCTGCAGTAAACCGTCCTGGGTTCTTTCAAAAAACTTTGTTCTAACTTGTGTTACAAGATTTGGAATTGGGACAAGAGCAAGCAGATTATGATAGAAAAGGTGTTCATCGTTTTAATAGAAAAATTATGCTTACTGTTGTCTTTGACGCAATGTTCTGTAGAGTTGAGGATCTGTTGGATCTTGAACGGCAATTCGAGGGTCCACATAAACTCCTGGTTCGCGTTGTCAAAGCTGTAACAAATGGCATCAGAGATAAAAAATAACCTACATATTATATTAATTATTTTATTTATTTATACGGGGTGTTAGGGACGGTGTAATGAAAACTTTGCAAGCGTGCTTAGACCATGAAACTGAACAACTTTTACTATTGAGCCAATGTTGGAAAACAAAAAAAAAATTCCGACCTCCCATAGAAATGACTGTCCCATTGACTGTCCCGATGGCGTAGTGGATAGTACCCCTACCCCTACGCCGAGGGTCGTGGGTTCGATTCCCACCAGACACAAATGTTTGTAAAGTAGATTTTCAAATATTTGTGTTTAGTCTGGGTGTTTTCTATGTATAATATGTATTTATTTACAAAAAAAAGTATATAAGTATTATATCAGTTGTCTAGTTCCATAGCACAAGCTTTGCTTAGTTTGGGGCTAGGTGGCGCTGTGTGTCTCGTCCAGAGAGAGAGAGAGAGAAAGTCAGTCAGCTGATCGTGAATTTTGTATGGGAGCTTGGAAATTTTTTGTCGTTTCCCACCATTGGCTCCATAGTAAAAGTTGTTCAGTTTGATGGTCTGATCATGCCTGCAAAGTTTTCGGTACACCGTCCCTAACACCATGTATAGTCCGACAACTTCGTGCGCGACCTTCCTTCGGCGCGGATGCACGCGTGTCCCTTTCCCGCTACACCTTCCGTTTCTTTCGTCGACCCAGTACCCCAGACGACAAGAATATGTCTGTTTGTGATCCGTTTGTGACCTTTTACGACATCCTTGGGCAGGAATGGTGTAATGCTATTCTAGTACACGAAGGATATCTTAAAACTCTTCTCTTATGTCGTGTGGGACACCGAGTTGACGAACGACCCGCCCAATCCGCCCAATGAACACTTTAGTAAGATTTTTGGAAAACTCGCTAAATTTTCCACCGCAAGCAGGATATCTGCACTGCAAGTTTTCCAAAAAATGTATACCTAACACGATAAGGTTATTCACTCTAGTCAGACATTTTCGTCTAGTGAGTTGGCCTTCAAACTTATAACCGCCGCCGTCTTATCATGGGCAGTGTTCAACGTGTCCTCCGAAGCACGGAACCAAAATGAACTTACTGTATCCCCGCAAGCTCGCTATTCTCAAGTCCAGTCAGCTTTATACAGGTGCCGTTCTCGTATTGAAAGCTGTAGGGCTGGTAGGGCGGGATCCCAAGACGTATGTTGCCTGACATAACATGGTCTCTGAGACTTCTGTACTGCCGCTTGAAGCATTCAAAGTCTGTGGAGTAGCAGGGGAACACGTAGCGCTCTGTAACAGACATAAGTTCATCTAAATTACATTGTATCAAACGAACTAATTAAGAGATAAACTATAGTCCGACAAGTTCGTGCGCGACCTTCCCTAGGGGTGACAGACGTTGGGGTGGGAGATGTCAGCGGGTAAGGGAGACGCGCGCATCCGCTCGGCTCGCATCGGCCTTCCTCGAGGAAATGACGTGAGTGAGTGACCCTACCGGGTATTGAACCCGGAACCCCCGGAACCTTCTGCATCGCAAGCAGTTGTACTAACTACTGCGCCTCATCGGTTGTCGATAATCCAGTAATAAGTAGATTGATTGTGTTGCTTATTTATTACCTAGTCCTCTGTGTTCCTGAATTATAGTTCTTCCACCTTTTTTGTTCATGAACGAAAATAACCCACATAGCACTATATTGATATTATGTAAGATAATTAAAAAACAGAACAAAACTGTGACTCGCACGTCCATTTTAAAGCTTGAATCCGAACTGTACAGAAAGGAAACAAAACAGTGGATTATATACCGACTTCAATAAAAAATTATTACAATCATGTTTATAACAATATCAAGTGACCTGATATAATATTTGAAAATATGGTGTTATGGGCCGTTGTTGTGATTATAGGCCGAACAATTGTTTAAGTAATACGAAAACTAGTAAGTAGGTAGATGACGAATGAAAACAAACATGAAAGGTGATTGTACGATGTTTTTGAAAAGCATAATAAAAGGTCAGTTTGCTTGGCATAGTATGGCTGTTTGAATAGACCTTTCTTGTCAACAGTCAAAATGATATTAATACTATGACAAGTCTTCTAGTATGGGTTTGACAACTGTCAAAAATGGTCTATTCTATTCAAACGGCCGTACTTTAGGCATTTTAAGGGATGATTGGTTGGGTTGGTTGTGCTGTGCCGACTCCAACTGATTTAGGATTAGCGCAGGCAGATGATATGATGGTTAAAAAACTAGACGACTACTATACTAAATTTAGTTCAAATGATTCAGAATAAAATAACCAATCATCTCTTAAAACGCCTACATTGATTTGCCGGACACCCTGTATACTATCTAAAAAGATTGGTGGTACAGTAAAGGTAAGGTATTCATTTTTATAAACTGTTCTGTCAGTTATTGAAAATTTATAGCTGAGATTTATTTTTAAAGTCACCTGGTGCTCTATTTTTTTAGTTTTCTGCTCTATTTATAGTGGGAAAACAGTTATTTTGTTTTTTTGTACAGTTGTGTCGATTGGATTGAAAAGCTTTTGCCTCTGTTTTGTTTGTCACTAGAGTGTGCAAATAAAATCAAGCCGAGCCCTGTCGAAAACAGAATTTTGGGTGCAAAATGTGTCCACAAACTTTTCTCTTTCAGATTTGAAATAAAGCAATAGTGTCAAAGAGTTGACTCTTTAATTCTTAGCAAATAAAGAGTAAATGAGTGAAATCTTTCCCCGGTAAACCTAAGGGAAAAAATGCTTTTATAGTTAATGATTGACACATTATGTCACAAAAAGCGAGGTAAACGGTAAATAACGTAAGTAGGCCTTGTAAGTAGGTTTGTCCTACGCTGACAGAGTCCATAATACCTCAAAGATAATACTGAAAATTGAATTGAAGGCCCAATGGAAAAAATCTACTTACCTATTTCGCCTACCAACAATGCGAGGCTTGGTGTTAATGAATCATAATAATAAGAATAGTAAAAATTATCTCTATCATGAGGGTGTAGTACAATTTATCACCGTACAACTGGAATAATAGCCGTGTGGTGCCGGCAGAGTAGAATAGCACCACCCCCTCTTTTCCCGTGGTTCTCGTAAGAGGCGACCGAGGGATAACCCGACCCAAACAGCCAGCGCCAACCGTATGGTGGTGGTTAATCCACTACAAAAGCATTCCCAAGGAGGGTTGACGTCTGGTCGGTCGAAAAATTCAGCCAAATCCTTTTGCAACACGATTTTGTGTTCAACGAAACGTGTTGCGTGGGATAAGGGCAGGAAGATGATGATTGAAATCTGAAGTCTTTGCTAATTTTCCGGTTGGTTTTCTCGCACGCCATCTTCATCTACAATTTCATTGTCAATGTAATTAAACAGTATTTATTATTTTTTATCCTTGAACGTGGCCGCATGAATGAATGATTGAATAAGAATGAATGAGAAACCAGACCTGTATAAGCGTTTCATCTCGTAGTAGTTAGCTTGTAGGCATCATAGAGTAGGTAGGTACAGTAAGGGTACAGTACGGCCATATTTGACAGCTGTCAAATATGATCTACTTGCACGATCTAACTTTAGTAGATATACAAAGTCGTCCTGTCCCAAAATTTACGCTCTCTTTTTGGACCTTCAATCCTTCAATACAAAATGCATCAGTTAGCGAGTTATTTTGTATGGGATGGTACCAATTCCTATTTCGCCTCGGGATTTAATGAAAAAAAAAAAAAAAAATATACCTAACCCACGGGAAAACGATTTGCACGTCCGTTTTGCTCTGCTCCTTGATGCCGCGAATTCGCCTTATAAGACGCCTAAGAAGACCGCGCCACTTTGGCCGATGAGCTGCCAAAAACTCTAAATTGAGAGGGCTTGATGTTGCACCTTTTCACGAGTCACTTCTACCGGGAGTAACGGATAGGCTGGGAGTAACAAGCCGAAAGGAGTTTAAGGTACTCATGAAACTGAACAACTTTCCCTATGGAATTTGGGCCGAAATACGAAAAAGAATTGACGTCCCATAGTGTATCGATCAGCTGATCGGCAATTTTGTACAGGAGGCCCTTAAGAGTGCGCGTAAAAAGTAGGAACTGGTGGCAGTAGTCTGGGTGCACCCTCTCTGTCTGTCAGTAGAAAAACGACAGTGACAGCACTACTTAACCTCTATAACTTCTCATACATTTGACGTGTGCAACTGCTTACGCTTTGACAGTACGCCGCAGGGCCTAATGCGCACTCTATAGCTTGCTAAGATAAGAGGAGGCCCAATTTTTTTTCTTATTTCGACCAATGTTCCATAGGGAAAGTTGTTCAGTTTCATGAGTACCTTGACCTCCTTTCGGCTTGTTATACTCTTTCCGTTCCTCCCGGTATACAAATAGGAAACTATAGGTACCTACTGTAAGGCTAGAGTTTTTAAACGGGTTCTCACCGGCGCCCTCTGGTGTTAAATATTCAGCAGCGCTCGCGGCGGTGTCGCATTTGCATTAACACCACCTCAAGTTGTTCCGCAGACAGTTTTCACTTACCGCACTTTTGTTCCCGGCGAATACGAAAACGTATAGTCCATTCAAAATCATACAGGATGTAAGGGACAGCTCTCCGAATACTCACAGGGTGCACTCAGACTACGAAACTGAACAAATTCCCATGAGAAAATATTTCAGGAGACGTAAAAACATTTTTGACTTCCCATAGTAAATGCGGTCAGCTAATTGTGACTTTGTATTGGAGGACAAAAATAATATTACCTCTCCTGAAAAAAAATCTTACGGGAAGTTGTTCAGTTTAATGGTCTTAATGCACCCTAGCAGTATTCGGAGAGCTGTCCTTACACCCCGTAGTGTCATGACCAGCCTAAGCGGGGGCCAAGTTACGCTGGTCATTGACTATCTAAGTATTGGGACCATCGTAACTTGGCCTCCCGTTTAGGCTGGTCATGTAATTTCATGACACTATGATTGCTAATGGACTTAATTTTACTATATCTACCTACTTGTAGCCGTGAAATGAAATGTTTAAGTCAAGGGTTCCGTCTACGGTTGAGTCACAAAATAGAGAGTTTTGCGTTTGGCGCTTGTTACATAGCCTGGGTTGCAACTGTCAAAAATCTCAAAGTATAAAAATACTCGTATCAATTAACAGAAAAATCGTATAAAGAACGTCATATGATTCTGAGCCTCCCCGCGCGCCGTTTTCCTAATTTGTGGTTGGTTACTTACGCTAAGTACTAAGGAGCAAGCTCCACAGAGGAGACGTGAGACGTACGGTGTAATCTTATCGCATTTCAAATCCTACCGTAGCAAATAAGGGGAAAACTCACGACGCGACGCACTTCATGACATCTGTCAGACAAGTGATCGTCAGCCATCATCGATGCGAGGCGCGTCTCACCTCACATGTGTAGCTTTGGCTTTTCTGTTTCATACATTTTATATGGAAACGGTTCCAAGCGTCGCGATGACGCACGTCTAATATGTGAATCTAGGGCCTTACTTACCAAACTTATCCTGAAAATCCTTCGCTGTACAAAAACACAGTAACGTCACTAACACCACTAACTTCATTCTCAAATCGGGTCGTTGGACGACTCGGTGTCCCACTCGAAAGAAGAAGATACTCAAATGGGTTATCTATAAAATTACTTTAGCACCACTGGTCTATAGACACTACTGGTTTATTCTTTAGGTAGAAAGGTTATGAATAAAATAATAGTTCTGCCATTGAACGTATTTAGAAAGAAACAAACGATTACGTAAACTAAGAACTCTTATAATTAAGTATAAACAATAGTGTAGGCGTCGATTCTGAGAGACTATTCCATTGAATATTTGTCCCTGTTGGTTTCTTAAAAGTGAAAAAGAAAGGAAAAGTGCGCGTCGGACTCGCGCACTAAAAGTGCCGTACAATTTTGTATAAAAATCACGTTTTTTGTATGGGAGCCCCCCTTATTTTTCATGTTCTAGTATATATTTGTTCTCATAGTTACCTCTAAACTGAACCATCATAGCTAAAATCGGGCAAAAAACACGGTTTTTGTATGGGAGCCCCCATTCATTTTACATCACTTCATTTTTCAGTTCGAGTTAGCTTAAGAAAATTCTCCGACATTTTTGTAACTCTGCATAGGTAAATAAATACAAAATACAAGACATAATAGAAATGTCTTAGCTCCACAATCTCAGTGTTATTATCAGTATTGTCTAGGAGAAACAATACCCTCTGATTGTATTGACCCAAGTGCTAAGAACAGCTGGTACTTACTAGGTAACCTTAAGAGATCAAATTATATTGGTTTTATTGGTATTTCTTGGTAAATGTATCAATTCCAGCATAAGTTGGTCCCTTATTATAGTCGTTTGATAGTATAACAGTATTTTATCTCGATTACCTTACTTGACACTGTTGGCGACAACACTATGGCCCGAACCACCATAAACAATTACTTCATTTTTTATCTTTGTAAACTACTTTTCGCTTAGCGATGATATTTATAGCTTACGCTGGACGCATACTTTATGCACCAACACTGAAGTACCCACATAGTGTGGCGGTAGTTTATATGGGAATTTAGAATCAAAATTTATTAACTTATTTCGATGTAATGTAGGGTACTTTTGTATTTTGTCAGTCTGAAAAATTGTGATCGAATGAACGACAAGAAAAGTAACTGTGCTCTGTTAAAATTTATGTAAAACTGTGATATTTAGTGACCGAAGTGCAATAAAACGCTGGATAATTATACCGTGAGTCCGTTTATCATTGAATGACCCTAGATGTACAAAGTGGCGCAAAGATCCCCGCCCTAAATCACATACAATCTTTGGTCCTTTGTTCGCCGGATCGCGACTTTGTACCGGTAGCTAGAGGTCAAACGGACACTAACGGAAAATGAGTACTGTAAGGACAAGAAGTCAAAAGCGACGCGACGCGATAGATCAGAACAGGCTTGTTGATGACCTGGAACATGTTTCGGAGCCGTCTCTAGTGGATAGCGAGAACGCAGATGGAAGAAATAGCACGCCGATTGGAAAGGCCAAAGGTCACCTTGACCATAGCTATTGTGTGCCGCAGCGGACTCAGAGAGATGAGGTAACCTGTTCCACGCCTGACACGATGAGAAGGAAGGCGACGAGCATCCGGAGTAGTGGCTCCAGCCGTGCTGACCTGGAAGTTGAGCGCTGCCGCAAGGAATATGAAGCAGTAGTGAAGCTAACACAGTTAGAATCGATCATAGAGCAAGCAAAGGCACAAAAAAGGATACTGGAGAAGAAGCTAGCCCATGAAATGGCATGCATGGCTGCTGAAAAAGAAGCTGCGGAGGAAAAGTCGGTCAGGTCAGTGCAGATTAGTCGGACAGAGGAATGGGTTAAGCGTGGAGGCGAATCTGGTGAACCCCCTGCGCGTCCTCACCCGATGGTGGAATTCGACCTGCCCTGTGCCGCCGCGACAAAGCGCGACGGTTTCAGCAGAAAATATATGCCTACCCACAATACAGAAAAACATGAGCATCTCCAGCAGGACGTTGTCAAGGTGAGAGAGCAACCGCCTACGATAACACCAACGGAAGATTCCCGACCACAGCCGCTAGTGCCATCTACGTCAGACGAATACTTTCGACGTATTGACCAACTTGTCGCAGCCGTTAATGACGTCACCACGCGACGCCCTAGACCGGCACCGAAGCAAACGGACACTGTTACCAACATCAACCTGACTCATAATAGCAAGAAAGCTTGGACCACTATTAGGCGACTTACTAGTGAGGCACCCGCAGCTGCATCACCGAGTCAAGTAACAGCGAACCAAGTAGCCCACCAGCTCATACTCAATGGCAAACGACCTAATCGGCTTAGCAAAATTCCCAAAGGAACTGGGCCAATCCCCACGTGCGATACTGATGTCGTGAGTAAGCCTTTTCTCCTGGGTGATATCATCAAAGCCATTCGAGAGCTTAAGTGTGGGAAAGCCTCTGGAAGCGACAACATTTCCGTAGAGCAAATCAAAAAGTTTGGCCCTGTTGCTGTGTCATGGCTGTTGGCAATGTTTAACACTTGTGTATCATCTGTCCGGATTCCACGCCTCTGGAGGAAGTCTAAAATAATAGCCATTCCGAAACCGGGAAAATCCACAGATGATCCAAAGAACTTTCGGCCAATTTCGCTTTTGTGCCACACATACAAACTGCTAGAAAGGATGCTACTGAACCGCCTTACCAGTCTTATTGACCCCGAACTGATTCCAGAGCAGGCTGGGTTTCGACCCGGAAAGTCATGCTGTAATCAGACCCTCAAGCTTGTCCAGCACATTGAAGATGGGTTTGAGACTGGTAAAGTGACGGGCGCCATATTCGTAGATCTTTCAGCAGCCTATGACACAGTCAACATAAATAGACTCCTTTGGAAGGTCGAAACTATCACCGGTGACTCTCAGTTCGTTAAAATTTTGGGTGAAATGCTTCGTAATCGGCGTTTCCAGGTTCATCTGCGCTCGGAAAAGAGTCGTTGGCGTAACCAGAAAAATGGCCTACCACAAGGTAGTGTCCTCGCGCCAACACTTTTCAACATCTACACCAACGACCAGCCAGTGAGCCCCAATACGTCCCGCTTCCTGTACGCTGACGATCTTGCTCTCACTTCCTCTACTACTACCTTTGAGGAAGCCGAGGTCAACCTGTCAACGGCACTCGATGCTTTGTCTGAGTACTACGAAGTAAACTCCTTGAAGCCTAACCCGCTTAAAACTCAGGCATGCGCGTTTCACCTCCGCAATCATGAAGCCGGCCGCCATCTTAACATTATATGGCAGGGAGTGCCGATTACCCACAGCGATCACCCAAAATATCTTGGTGTTACTTTAGATAGGTCCCTCACTTTTAAGAAGAACTGTGTCAACGTCAAGCAGAAGGTATGTGCTCGCAACAACCTCCTGCGCAGACTTACAACGACCAAATGGGGGGCATCACCCATGGTTCTGCGAACAACTGGTTTAGCGCTCTGTTACTCCGCGGGCGAATACGCGTGCCCTGTGTGGGAGCGCTCAGCCCACGCCAAGAAAGTAGATACAGCATTGAATGAAACATGCCGGATTATCACGGGCTGCCTTAAGCCGACTCCGGTACAAATGCTGTATCCGCTGGCAGGAATAGCGCCTCCAGATGTTCGCAGAAGCATAGCAAGTAGTACCGAAAAGGCAAAACTCGAATCTGACCCACTTCATCCGATGCATAACTACTGCCCTGTGCCTCAGAGGCTAAAAAGCCGCAAAAGCTTTATGAAGTGTGTCAGTTCGGGAACTGCAGAGTCCCCACAACAAGCCAGGGCTCGTTTGTGGGCTTCAAAAACTGACCTGCCTAACCCGTTTGTACCGTTGTCGGAAAACCTTCCACCTGGACAAAATCTGCCGAGGCCGACTTGGAAGTCTTTAAATAGGCTCCGTACCCAGGTCGGTCGGAGCAAAGATAACCGTTCCAGGTGGGGTTTCACGCACGTGCCCGACCTTCGGTGTAAATGTGGTGTGGACCCACAAACCATGCTCCATCTCATCTCTTGCCCTTCTTGCCTGACTACCTGTACGCGGGAGCAACTGATGCTGGCGACCGACAATGCCGTGAGGGTGGCTGAATATTGGGCTAATGACGTTTGAGGTATGGGCATGCCATCGACTCGATAGAAGAAGAAGAACCGAAGCAAACTTATGAACTGCCTAGTTTCAATGGAAACCCAGCTGACTGGCTTGCGTTTGAACGCACCTACTACGTCTCGACGAAAATGTATAACTTCACGTCATTTGAGAACATCACGAGATTACAGGCAGCTTTACATGGGGCGGCAAAAATGGCTGTAGAAGACCTGCTAAGGGCATCTGACGATCCAGAGGAGATCATGAAGGTTCTGGAAGAAGAATTTGGCCATCCTACCCTCCTCCTAGAATGTGCCATGAACAAAGTACGTACCTTACCACGCGTAACAGATAGTGGACGTGAAATACGTACCTTCACCGCGGTTGTGAGAAACTGTGTGTCGTTATTGAAAGCTGTGCGCGCGGACGGATACTTGAACAACCCACAGATAGTGAATGACATCTTACACAAACTGACTCCGTACCAGCGCGCCCAATATGGTGACTTCATTATGAAGAAAGACAGCACCAGTAACGTGGACCTGAGAGTGTCGCCAAGCCTAGAGCTGATGGTGGAATTTCTGGGCCAACTATCACGTGCATCGGTGTATTATGCCCAATGAACCAACTCGCCCTGCCATCTACAAATGTACCTGCAGGACGAAGCCGAGAGCAGCAGAAATTCAGACCTGTACCGCACAAGATCATGACGCAGGCTGAGGCGGCACCACCGAGAGATCATCAGGACGTCAGACCGAGTACACACACAGAGGCCGCGGTGAAAGACTGTAAGTGTATATTGTGCAACTTACCTCATCAGTTACCACAATGTGAACAGTTTTTAAAGATGGACACTAAAGATCGGTGGAAACTGATCAAAGATAATAAAATGTGCTTTAAATGCATTTCACAAAGACATTTGAGGAAGTTTTGTAAAGCCAAACGATGTGACAGGTGTAGATGGCAGCACCACACACTGCTTCACGAGGAGAAGCCGGCTGCCGAGAAGAGTACCACCCTGGCAACCCAAGAGACAACCGAAGCTGTAACAATCTTGGGCGGAGAGAGGTCGAGCGCCCTGCTGAAGGTGCTCCCTGTCACCATCATTGACGACAACGGGCGTGAGACGCCCACATATGCCCTTCTTGATGACGGGGCTACAGTATCCGTGGTGGATGAGTCCTGCGCTGGTGGCGTTGGCGGGCTTGTGGTTCCGCTACGCCTGGTAACCGCGGGGGGCAACATCGTGGAGGACCACCAATCAAGAAAGGTCAAGGTCACACTCCGAGGCACAAATGGGAAGTGCCATGTGGTCAGTGTGCGCACCCTGCGCAACGCTGAGCTGCCGATGCATACTCTGCCAGCTGCTGTGCTGGAGGCGAACCCCCACCTGCGCGACTTGGACTGCGAGGCGATGGAGGGCGTGCGACCCAAGCTGCTCCTGGGCCAGGATAACTGGGAACTCATTGTTGGGACCGAATTCAGGCAAGGTAAATCCGGTAAGCCAGTTGCCTCACTAACACGATTAGGTTGGGTGGTGCATGGCCCTGTGGGTGCCTTTTCGGGTCCGACCGAGACAGTTAATTGCCTACAGGTGACAGACGCAGATCTCCACAGCCTAGTGAAGGCTCAGTTCGAGTTGGAAGCCATCGGTGTGGGTAAGGTGCCACGGGTGAACGCCGATGACGAACGGGCTCTGAGGATTTTGGACTCAACGGCCAAACGAGCAGAAGGCGGCTGGGAGGTAGGTCTTCTCTGGAATCGGGCATCAGTGGAAACGCCTGATAACCATGCATACGCGCGAAGAAGGCTTCAGGGCATTGAGCGCAAGATGGACGCGGATGCTGAATTCGCAGCAGCCTATGTTCGGCAGTTGGACAGACTTGTCAGGGAAGGCTACGCTACGAAGGTAGTAAAGGGTGTGAGTAGCTCACCTATCTGGTACCTGCCTCATTTCGGCGTCAAGAACCCGAATAAACCGGGCAAGCTACGCCCAGTTTTTGACGCTGCTGCAGGATATAAAGGAACCAGTTTGAATGACAACTTGTTAAGTGGACCAGATTTGCTCAACTCCCTCTTAGGAATTCTGTTTAGTTATGGGGCCGATCGCCTTCACCGGGGACATCGTGGATATGTTCCTCCGGGTGAAGATTCGTGAGGCTGATCGGGGGGCTCAGCTGTTCCTGTGGCGAGGCATGGATCGCACCCGCGAACCCGACGTCTACGTGATGACGTCGATGATATTCGGTGCGACCTCTTCCCCAGCCTCTGCTAACTACGTGCTGCGTCGAAATGCTGACGAGTTCCAAGAAACTTACCCTGAGGCGGTGAGTGCCATTCATGAGAAACACTACATGGATGACTATTTGGACAGTGTCGCTACAGTAGACCAGGCCAGGCGCCTGATCGAAGACGTCAGCACGATACACAAAGCAGGTGGTTTTTGTATACGGGGGTGGGTGTCAAACTCGCCTGAGCTACGGGAACAGCTGCCAACCGTCTCATCGGAACCTATAAGAATAGAAGAGGGAAAACTGAGCAACGACAAAGAGAGGACCTTGGGCATGATGTGGTCGCCCAGGTCAGACACACTCTCATTCGACTTGTCATTCAAAAGACTGCCACCTGAAATCGTTCAGGGTCACGTAACGCCGACGAAGAGACAACTCCTGAGCTTCGTTATGAGTATTTTTGACCCACTAGGTCTGATAAGTCCGTGTACCATCCAGTCACGCATCATCATGCAGAAAGTCTGGCGATCAGGTATCGGATGGGACGAGCAGCTGAAGGAACCGGAGTCGGAACTGTGGGCCAAATGGCTGAAAGACCTGCAGCTGCTAAAGAACGTGAGTATACCAAGGTGGTACAGGATCACAGGGGAGCAAGTCGAGCTTCACGTGTTTGCGGACGCCAGTGAGTTGGCCTACGCCGCTGTAGCGTACATCGTGGGTGAAGGAGAAGACGGGCAACGCTCTGTCGCGATGGTAGCTGGCAAAGCGAGGGTAGCCCCGCTGAAAATCGTGTCCATCCCATGAATGGAACTGCAGGCGGCTGTGATGGCGTGTCGTCTCGCGAATACGGTGGAAAAAGAGTTGGGTAAGTCCATAGGTAGGACTGTCTTGTGGTCGGACTCGAAAACAGTGCTTGCATGGATAGCAAACGACTGCCGTGACTATCCAAAGTTTGTAGCGCATCGATTGGCTGAGATTGACCAATGTGTTTCTCGAGGTAGCTGGCGCTGGGTTCCATCAGAAAGTAACCCCGCGGACGAGGCCACAAAATTGGCATGGCCAGGTGGTAGGAGCAGCTGGGTCTCGGGTCCTTCGTTTCTTTGCTGTTCACAGGAGCAATGGCCTGGGGCGGAACCAGAAGGCGTACAGTCGGTGGAGGAAGCAGATGGTGGCGAGACCGCTCACATCAATGTGGTCGCTGAACAAGCGCCGCCTCTCATCGATGCAACGCGCCACTCAACATGGGCGCGCGCACAGCGCGTCATGGCGCGCGTGCTCGCCTTCACCAGAGTCTGCCGGGGCGGGCGGACCGCCGCTATCACCGCTGAGGACCTACGCGATGCCGAGCTGCGTTTGTTGATGCAAGCGCAGACGGCGTCATTTGCGGCGGAACTCGGCGCGCTGCGAGCTGGTCGCGCACTGCCGGCTAACAGTAGCCTGCGCGCCCTCGACCCTATCATCTACGAAGACGGCCTGCTGCGTGTGCGCGGGCGCTTGAGCGCTGCGCCGAATCTCAGCATCGACGAGAGACACCCGATCATCTTGGACGGCCGTGAACACCTTGTACGGCTGCTAGTCCACGCCTACCATCTGCGTGCGCTGCACGCCAACCACGAGGCCGTCCTCAACCATCTGCGGGAGCGCTTCTGGATCCTGCGAGCGAGACCGACCGTGAGAACCGTCGTGAAGCGATGCCAGATGTGCCGACTGCGACGTGCGCAACCAATGCCACCAAAGATGGGTGACCTGCCACCTGAGCGTGCAGCCAACACTCGTCGAGGGTTTGTCTTCTGTGGCATTGACTACTTCGGCCCGATGGAAGTCACGATAGGGCGGCGCAGAGAGAAGAGGTGGGGCGTGCTGTTTACATGCCTCACGACCCACGCCGTTCACTTGGACCTTGCAGCAACCCTGACCAGTGACTCAGCAATACTGGCCCTGCGACGGTTGATACAAAAATCTTCAGCGACCGAGGGACCAACTTTGTGGGCGCCGACCGAGAGCTACGAGCTGCGCTACAGATCCTCGACCACGACCGGGTGAGAGAAGCCGCTGAAAACAGAGAAATCCAGTGGGTGTTCAATCCGCCTGCTGCTCCACACATGGGCGGCTGCTGGGAGCGCTTGGTCCGTGCAGTGAAGAGCGCGCTGAAGACGACGCTGCGTGAGAAAGCTCCGCGCGAGGAGATGCTGCAAACGCTGCTAGCGGAGGCTGAGCTGGTCATAAACAGCCGGCCGCTGGCCTACGTGTCCTGCGACTACGACGAGCCCGTCGTGATCACGCCAAACCATCTCCTGCTGGGTACGGCCGCAGGAGATACGACGATGACCGCTCCTGACCCCGCTGACCTCAACGCGCGTGCGCAGTGGAAGCGTGTGAACGCGATGGCCGACGTATTCTGGAGCAGGTGGCTAAAACTTTACGTCCCCACCCTACAGAAACGACAAAAGTGGACTGTAGACAATCCAACAGTGCGCGAGGGTGATATGGTGGTGATCTGTGATGGCAACCTGCCAAGAAACAAGTGTACCCCGGTGCGGACGGGAGAGTGCGTGTGGTAGATGTAAGAACTGCGACAGGGGTGCTGCGTCGCCCCGTGGTTAAGGTCATAGTGTTGCTTACCGATGATGTGTTGTTAGGCTGAAACCTCCAACAGGGGGTGGTATGTTGGCGACAACACTATGGCCCGAACCACCATAAACAATTACTTCATTTTTTATCTTTGTAAACTACTTTTCGCTTAGCGATAATATTTATAGCTTACGCTGGACGCATACTTTATGCACCAACACTGAAGTACCCACATAGTGTGGCGGTAGTTTATATGGGAATTTAGAATCAAAATTTATTAACTTATTTCGATGTAATGTAGGGTACTTTTGTATTTTGTCAGTCTGAAAAATTGTGATCGAATGAACGACAAGAAAAGTAACTGTGCTCTGTTAAAATTTATGTAAAACTGTGATATTTAGTGACCGAAGTGAAATAAAACGCTGGATAATTATACCGTGAGTCCGTTTATCATTGAATGACCCTAGATGTACAAAGTGGCGCAAAGATCCCCGCCCTAAATCATATACAGACACTGTTATTCTTCTCTTTAAACTGGTTAAGAATACTGCCACCCCTAGTCCACTTAGGGTGTCAGGATGTTTCATAAAAGGCGACGTAGAAGTTTGGCTGAATATCTGTCGACTATTGTCAACCGCATGGTGGCGACGGTGACACCACTTAGACGTCAGGCAGGCGGCCGGTCATAAAACATAGCCAAATCCTTTTTTCTCCGGCCAGATGGAGAAGGTGACTGGTAGTAACGGGGTCGCCAACACAGGAGAGCATGCCTTATGGGGTTCCCCAAGGAAGACCTACTTCTACGTCCATCTGTGGACTGCTATAGGCTGATGTGATGTGATGCAATGATATATAAAATGTCGCCGCAAAATATTCGGTGACCGACATTTTATGTCAATAATTCTTTGGTCATATTTGCATGATAATAGGAATAAAAAAATGTTATTGGCGGTGCCGCACCGCTCTGTGGCCTGTCTGAAAGCAGCCTTACGACCTGCATCTCGTATGATGTATAATGATTGCATGAAAATTCCTAGCGAGCGCAGATTAAAAAAGAATCCAGGCAACGCTTGGCTGTGCAACACAAAAACTAAAAGTAATCCGCTGGGATTAAAGTCGGGGTGCGTTTGTAACTATGAGAGGAGCGAATTTTACTGTAAATCGCCAACAATTAAAAATGCTTATTTTATTCATACATTCATTAACATATGGTGAAATTTTACTCAGAAAACTCAGAATTGGCTGGTCATTGATAAGGAACAACTTTCTACAAGAAACAAACATGACTCATACACCAAATCAGCTAATCTAATAGGCCTCCCCCAGGTTACGTCTTACGGCACGATCCCCCGTTTTCGCCATCCAGTCGCTACCTCTCTCGGTCCATCTGGCCGGAAGGCGACCAACGCTACCCTTAATTCACTTCAATCACTTCTTGATTGACTTTTTATAGCTGTTCCGTATACAACGTGTCACAAAACAACCAATAAATGTATGGGAAGTCCAAATTTTTTTTTTCATATTTCGACCCATGTTCCATGGGGAAAGTTGTTCAGTTTCATGAGTCCCTTGACCTCTTTTCAGCTTTATTGGTTGTTTTGTAACACCCAATATATGATGCTTTTTGGACAGAAAATGCAAACCTGTTTCATGAATTATTTTTCTTTTTTCAGGTAAGTTCTATGACGACTACAAATTCATCTTAAATTATTACTTTGGTAAGTAAGTATCAAATGGGAAATAAATGAGAGAACACAACAGTTGATGAGAGAAAGTTGTAGAACAAAATATGGAGAGTTTACAGAAAGATCACTCGACCTCATTTAGGATCTTCGCGATTGTCACCTGTTACATAGCCAGGGCTGCTAGATTCAATACGAGGATGAAATACAGCTCAAAATCTGATACAAGAACGTAGTATGATTCTAAGCTGATTTGAATGCAAGAAATAGGACGTTCGTGGCAAACATCTTAAATTCCTGTGAGTGGCTGTGAGATTTTAGTTCATTCTAGTAAAAGTCAGTAAGCGTCAAATTCGTCGCTAGTATTGAGTGAGCCATCAGTAAAGGCACCCAGCGCGCCGTCTCTCTCCTTAATTTTTGGCAGCAAGGCGGGCAGTCGGGTAGCTTCTGTTTATGACGGGAAAACTTTTTGAATCCACGTAAAAATACCCAGTTTTTTCTAGGCCTGTAAAGTAGTCACAAATAAATAAGGGACACCGCGATTGACTTTCTTGCCACTTTGGTATATTCCTGCATAATATTTTACTATTTTGACATTTAGCTATTTTAATATTCTAATATTTTGAGATTTTTAACAGTAGCAACCCTGGCTATGTATAAAAAACAAGTGACAATCGCTAAACTCTAAACTCTCTATTTGTGCTACTGTGCACTAGGCCTAAAACTGGTCCGCTCAACGGGTAGGCATATGAAAAGAGGCCCCGCTATAATATTACCCAAATATACAGGACGTCCCGGTTATCGTGCTCCAAAGAAAAAAATCAAGAATCTGGACATCCTAAGCTACCATAATAGCAAAAAGAAATTTCAATATTTGTTGAAAAAAAATGGCCCTCTATACTAATTTTGCTGCCGGATAGAGCATTTTGTATGGGAGGTCCAATTTTTTTCTTCAGTTAATACTAATTTTTTTTGTTTTTATGGTAGCTTAGGATGTCCAGAGCCTAGATTTTTTTTGGACTGCGATGACCGGGACACCCTGTACCTATATTTTGTGTTTTGTGTTCATAGTCATAATGCCAGGCAGTTTAATTTTATTTTTATTGTACTTAAACGTGGGAGTTCTGCAAATCCAGTATTTAATTTTTTGACTTTGAATAATTATAATGCTTGTGAATGCTCGATGTTATTATGTTTATCAGAGACTGCTAATAGGTAGAAAAAACACACAACGTCCGTTTGTGCGTCATTCATTCGATTCTCCACCTTACCTTCATACGAATACGGTTTATGTCAAATGGCATAGCACAACGCTGCATCGACGGATGCGTCTGTCAAACCGTTTGACATAAACCGTATTCGTATCAAAAAAGGCGGTACCTTGGCGGTACCAAACTGATCAATTCTTCTTCTTCTTCGAGTGGGACACGAATTCGTCTAACGACCCGATGAAACTAAACAAGTAATAAAGCATATTAAACTGCAACGATACTGTTCTACGAACTATCTTTACTCGTATTTCACTTTTCAATAAAATACGACGACCTAACGAACAAAAAATCTGTGACGGGACAATCTTGATCTATATTTTCATTCCATAGCTCATAGTGTCTGCCAGTGGGGCCTTAATGCACTAGTGTGTTTTCAATTAGTACTTATTCTGTAATAGAAGGTACTTGGATTTCAAAATAACACAGGTGAAATTCTCCCGGACGTGTGTTGCCGCGGTGTCTCACAAAAGTTGGCATTGGCGAAACTACGACCACAATTACGGGAAACACCGCGCGGGACACTTCTGTGCTACGACATGACACCTCAGACAGTCATGTAGGTTTTAATTCTAATTTATATTTGCCATGAAATGTTTATAGATTTTCGGTCTATTGCAATCAACGGTGGTCTACCTAACTGATGAAGACCAGTGTCTAGCAGTGGACGTCAATTGCTGTCTATGGTGCAAACTGGAAGCGCACGAGTGAAGACGTAGCCTTTCTACTACTACCTACTATTCGTCGAACTTCCTTTGGCGTGGAGCCAACTTGTGAATTAATACTACCACACCGCGAGCGATCTCAGCCATGTAGGTTTTAATGATAGTGTAGTAATTTCATTCTGCTAAGATTTGAGTTTTTAATTAAATGTTTAAATAGATTTTTTTAGCCGGCTGCATATTATCTAAGGAGGCTGTTGGAAGTCAGGCAGTAGACGTCTCACTTGATAATTACGATGTGATGATGTAATATTGAAGCGCACGAGTAAAGGTGTAGCCCATTTGTTACTACTCGTCGAACTTCCTTTGGCATGAAGCCAACTTGTGAATTAATAGGTACTACGACACGGCAAGCGATCTCGGCTATGTAGGTTTTAATGATAGGAGAATGATAGTTTTATCATTTTTCTTTTTTCAATGACGTGATTGAAGATTTAAGGCCAAATACATCCAACAGTGATCTATGGAGGCGTCTGGGTCGGCAATATCTAAGCTGTAAACATCTCACTAGCTAGCTGATGATGATGCAAAATTGATGCGCACGAGTAAAGGTATGGCCCATCTGTTACTATTCGTCGAAGTTCCTTTGGCATGGAGCCAATTTGTGAATTAATAATACGACACGGCAAGCGATCTCGGGCATGTAGCTTTAATGATAGGAGAATGATAGTTTTATTATTTCTTGCTCCGATTTGGAGTATAAAGACAAGTATATACATTTTACAACATTAACTATCGAACTAGTGCACTTGTATCAATCGTTCGCTGAATATCTTTGCCGTGTGTGGTCGGATTAATATAGCATCAGCCCAACTTATTTCTAACACATCGTATGTCGGAAAGCTCCCGATATCGGGCAGCACGAAGTTAATATTTATAGCGTCGTATTTGTCCATTTATAGCGTCTTGAGATTGTTCCCAGTCTGGTGAGGACATTGCAGGCAGAATCACCTGATTGTAGTAGGGAAGATGGTTCAGGGTTCAGTGGTTCCAAATCAGAAGGGGATATCAGTTGGATCCGGTGGCTATCAGTAGGGTGAAATTTTACTAGTCGAAAACTCAGAACCAGCTCGTGAAATCGAACAACTTTCCCCTAGAAACACAGGTCGAAATCTCTAGATACTTACGTCATATAGGGGTGTAAGTGACGGTGTAGCGAAAACTTTGCAGGCGTGCTTAGACTTTTTGACTTCCCATACAAAGTCAGTCAGCTGATCGTGAATTTTGTATGGGAAGTCGGAAATTTTATCTCGTTTCCCACTGTACACGCGAAAGAACTGGTTCAGCCTTACCTTTGTCGTTGGTGGTGTCTGCGCAGCGGAGCTGGGCCCAGTCTTCGTTATCCTTTTACGTGTGAAATCCACAGCGTTGGTGGTGTCTGCGCAGCGGAGCTGGGCCCAGTCTTCGTTATCCTTTTACGTGTGAAATCCACAGGCACTATCTATCACCGTAATCGTTACGAATTTTGATTTGTTCCTCTTTGTTAAACAAATCATTTTGCATTAGATATTTCTCAATTTTAGTTTGTACTTTATTGAATTTTTTCTGTTCAGAGATAAAGTCTACGGTTCGTGAACGAAACTTTTGTTCATCGGTAGTTGCGAATTGCAATGTACGTTTTAGATTATCCAGAAATAACCTCGCGCTCGAAAACATCTTGAGAATGTGAAAGGCTAGCTTTATCAACGCCTTTGGTATCATCATTTTCGTCCGGCATATTGTATCAAAGATGGCCGATACGAAACGTGAACAAAGAAAGTAGCCACGCGGTGGCGTAATAAGTAAGTAAGTGGTACGTATGTACGCAAAATGGAATGAAAATGAAAATAGTGAAATGACTACAACAATCTGAGATGGAAATCAGGGTCGTAAGGACCAAACAATATGTACACGCGAAAGAACTGGTTCAGCCTTACCTTTGTCGTTGGTGGTGTCTGCGCAGCCAAGCTGGGCCCAGTCTTCGTTATCCTTTTACGTGTGAAATCCACAGGCACTAAGTTCTATTATCTATCACCGTAATCGTTGTAGATTCACTGTAACTGTTGATTTTTCGAAAATCGTAGGAGCGCGTGGGTGCGGTTGAGTGTAAACCGAATATAGGTTCAGTCCATTCGATAGGTGTGAAGTGCGCGAGCAATGCGCAGTAGTTTTGGCCAATGGGAATGCGAGGCCAATAAAGACCGAACCAGTCTTCGGTTAGGAATTAGAAAACGTTCAAAAATTGATAAGATTTCCATTTCAAATGTGTTGTAAAAGAAATTAATTCCGCTACGGAACACCCACCATTGGCTCCTTTGTAAAAGGTGTTCAGTTTCATGGTCTGATCACGCCTGCAAAGTTTTCGGCACACCGTCCCAGAAGTTATAGAAGTTCAATAGTTTTGTCACTAGTATTTTGATACTGATGGACAGAGAGGTTGTGTTCTCACTACTGCCACCAGTTCTTACTATTTTAAACAGTGTCTCGCACTTTCAAAAGAGTTCCAAAGCAATTTTCTCTTCAATAAACAGTGTCGTTCATTACAGTTTTTTTACCCTCGTTTAATATTCCCTGTCTGTCCTCCAAAAAAATTGATCGTTTGTTTTAAACTGGTGTTTTCATTGTAGTTCAGTGTTTCCGCTTACATTTTTGTCACTGATATAGGCATTTGCGAAAACTAAGGAAAAGGTGGAAAAACTGCACGTAACTATCGTAATGTTTTTTTTTTTGTAAAGATAAGTTGTACAGTCCAGTAAAACAGAGTAGAAATTAAATAAAATGAAACTAAACAATTTTCATACTAAATTGTTGCCATTCATAGTCAATGTTGCCATTTAATTTTGAAATTTCATATAAAGTGGCGCCCTCATTTTTTGTCTACTCTTTTTTGCTGGACTGTAGGTACATTTTGTAGGGACGCCCAAGTATTATTTTTTCATATTTTGACCTATGTTTTTAGGAGAAGTTGTTAAGTTTCATGGAGTGATTCACCCAATATTTGCAGTTTAGTTTACGTCCTCTATTTTTAATCGCCGAATCTTTTAGACAACGCGTAAAATGGCTAAAATCATAGACAATTTTACGGTTATCTATCACCTATCCATATCTAAGCTATTCAAGTGAATGAGACGGTGCTATTTTTAGTTAGATCTAGATTTATCTCAATTACACGTTGGTGAAAGTTAAATACGAATCTAACGTACGACTACAAGGTCGTAAATAAGGTGAAATTACCTCAGCTCAGTGTAGTTTTAGTCTCTAGACGTTGGTAATCACCTGTTTATGAGCGTCTACAGTCTGTTTAACGGTTTATAGCTGGTTTAAAGCGTAGTCTAGGGAGATATGGGTAAGAATATTTTATAAGGCGGTGAGATGACGGCTTGGAATAGCATCACCCGCGAATGGCGTAAGAGAGGACTTTAGAGACAATTTTAAGCCATGGGTCATGGGCCAAGGAAATTTCGGAAATGATCCTTAAAATTATCTGTCAATCGTGGAATATCTATCGTACTTTACGGCCGATAATGTACTGCCTCAAACGGCGTATACAAGGCGTCTGTAAGTATTGTGTTGTATCAAGCAATGTAGGTGGTACACCACATAAACAGTTTTACTGCCAACCTTTATAACGGTTCACTAGAACCATGTTAACACTACTTAGTTACTTAGTATAGCTACGTCTAAACCACGCAACATGAATAAGTTCAAGTTACTTTGACTGAGCCGGGTAGTTATACTACAAGGTGTCAGGTGTACCGATTCAAACTCAGACAGCAGATTGTGAATTTTGTAGATTTGAGGTTGCTTTTTTTCTTTCTTCCCACTATGGCCTCCATGGATAAAGTTCTCTAGTTTCATGATCTAATTATGCTTGCAGAGTTTTCGTTACACCGTTCCTTACACCCTGTATTAGGTATTCTTTGTAAGGTAGTAAACCTGGGCGTAGCGTGCGTGGAACTTTATTGCAACAGCGATTTTCCCGTTTATGAGTTGTGTCTACGAGTATACTAAAAATGGTTTGACTATGTTCCTTACCTATTTATTTATGTTATGTATTGTAGGTATAGTATAGTATGATAAATAACATTGCTTTCGACCTGGTTTATGAACTGATTCTACGCTCTGCTATAATTCCATTCTATTGCCTCCATGGTATTCATAATTTGCGTACTTACTGATCAAAAACGTTAGGTTTTATCAATTTGTATCATCAGTACGCAACGTCGCACAAGGAAATGAGAAGATCCAATGGCAGGTGGATCAAAATCTTGAACGAAGTGGTGGAGGGCGGAAGAGCTAGGTGTGGTCCCTCAGGTAAATGGGCTGACGACATAGTAAGTTAAAAATGTTGGCTAGTCTAAGTTATCTCAGACTCAGAATATGGAAGAATGGCATGAAAGAGAGCAATCGTATGGTTTCGACCTGGTTTATGAACTGATTCTACGCTCTGCTATAATTCCATTCTATTGCCTCCATGGTATTCATAATTTGCGTACTTACTGATCAAAAACGTTAGGTTTTATCAATTTGTATCATCAGTACGCAACGTCGCACAAGGAAATGAGAAGATCCAATGGCAGGTGGATCAAAATCTTGAACGAAGTGGTGGAGGGCGGAAGAGCTAGGTGTGGTCCCTCAGGTAAATGGGCTGACGACATAGTAAGTTAAAAATGTTGGCTAGTCTAAGTTATCTCAGACTCAGAATATGGAAGAATGGCATGAAAGAGAGCAATCGTATGCTTTGCAAAGGATGGATAAATGCTGAAAATATGCTTTCAAAATCACTGTTACCATTCCACCTTCAAAATATCCACCAAAAACCTTCGAGTCACTCCTAAACGAATCATTCACCCTTATTCACCCCGTCTGACCTGCCCAGTGATTGGTCAGTAAGGTGCCAGTCATTTGACGGATAGTTGTGCAGCAAAACCGTGTGGTCATGTCCATAAATTTACGCAAAAACCCCTCACTCACCCAACCGATGAATCTGTTGGTTACCTATCTGTGCGCTGCGGGAAAGAAATTGTTAAATATTAATCGTGTTGTTACAAATACCCTAATCTCTGGCCACTACAATAAGTCGTCCTATCCTTCCTCCTCCTTTTCTTAGCCTATTTAAATTTACACCATGTCTGACAAAAGTTTCAATCATTCAGAAGACGCTGTACCACCATAGTGACAGGTTGTCGTCTAAAATTACAATAGGTACACATCAACTCTCAAATCCCTTAGTCGCTTCTTACGAGACACCCACGAGAAAGATATCGGGTGATGCTATTCTAAGCTAGCACCACCCAGCAATAAGGTAAACGTAAACCCATTATTTACATGGCATGGCGTGATAAAATGCATAGGCGCAATGCGACGGCTTCCATCGATTCAGGTTGCATTTCATGGAAACCATAATATCATCGTGGAACACCATAACATGTAATATTAATGACAATAATGGCTTCCACACACGCGACGCGTTTACGAAATTGTGAATTTTCAAGCGTATATGCTGTGTGATGCCGGCTTAGAACAGCATCACTAAGGGATTTGAGAGTTGATGTGTATTGCAATTTTAGGCGACAGGCTGACAACCTGTATATCTGTCTAACCGTTATTACAAAACAGTCTTCTGAATGACTCTCAAACTCTCTTCAGACGTGGCGTATATGGCCGTGTACACGCGAAAGAACTGGTTCAGCCTTACCTTTGTCGTTGGTGGTGTCTGCGCAGCGGAGCTGGGCCCAGGCTTCGTTATCCTTTTACGTGTGAAATCCACCGGCACTAGTTCAGAAATATCTCCGTAATCGTTGTAGATTCACTTCCACTGTAACTGTTGATTTTTCGAAAAATGGGATGAGCGCGGCGCGGCGGTGCGGTTGAGTGTAAACCGAATATAGGTTCAGTCCATTCGATAGGTGTGAAGTGCGCGAGCAATGCGCAGTAGTTTTGGCCAATGGGAATGCGAGGCCAATAAAGACCGAACCAGTCTTCGTTTAGGAATTAGAAAACGTTCAAAAATTGATAAGATTTCCATTTCAAATGTGTTGTAAAAGAAATTAATTCCGCTACGGAACATGCCGCTCACCTTAAAAGTACGTAGTATCTTTTAAAGAGAACAAATTATGATAAGAAAAAACTGACTCTACATAACTCTAGATGAAAGAAAATGTTTAAGTCTATGACTCTACATGAAAGTAATTAACAAAACTTACAGCTAACTTACTATATAATGTTAGAATTGAAATATCTAAGCAATAGGAAGAGGACAAATCTTTACGACTGGTCGCTTAATAAAGTTGTTACCAACTTGTAAAGTTACAACGCGAGTAATCCCGTCCGAACCAGGATGTAGAGCATGTACACGCGCCAATCTCCATTGTAGAGGAGGTAAGTTATCATCACATATCATGACAACACTATCTACAGTTACTGGAGAACCGTGGGTTTTAAACCATTTATTCTGTTGCTGAATTTCATGCAAATATTCCAAACTCCATCGCCTCCAGAAATGTTGAGTGGACTGCTGAATTAAACGCCATCTAACAAGACGACTGGGCTTTACACCTTCTAAAGAAATGTCAGGTAGAGCCGTTATAGGCCTGCCTATTAGAAAATGACCTGGGGTCAACGGAAGCGGATCCTGGGGATCGGAACTCAACACACAGAGCGGACGAGAGTTAAGTATTGCCTCAATTTGGCAAGATAGAGTATGCATCTCGTCGTAAGTAAGGGTGCGTGTACCTATTACGCGATGAAGATGGTGTTTAAAGCTTTTAACACCTGCTTCGAAAAGTCCACCGAAATGACTAGCATGTGGTGGCTGAAAATGCCAAGTTACACCCTTCTTGAGTATTTCTTGGTTGAGCGTAGCTTGTACGGAGTCTGATCGTAAAAATTGAAATAATTCTTGCAGGTATCGATCGCAACCCACAAAGTTCGTGCCGTTGTCTGAATAAATATCTGTGCACATCCCTCGACGTGACGTAAAACGGCGTAAAGCGGCTAAGAAACCTTCAGTAGAGAGTTCTGAAACTATCTCAAGGTGCACTGCCTTGACGCACATACACACAAACACGGCTATATAGCATTTAACGATCTTCGCATTACGAACTTTATTCGCGCGCACGTAAAACGGACCGCAAAAGTCTACGGAGCTCTTTTCGAAAATGGGTTCCGGTCTTAATCTCACTTGTGGCAGTGGGGCCATGGTTGGTTGCAAGCGAGAAGGACGAGCCCTAAAACACTGAACGCAACGATGTATGCGGGACCTAATAATATCGCGACCCGAAATCTTAATATATAAAACTCAAGAAGACTGACTGTCATCAACGCACAGCCTAAACTACTGGACCGATCCGGCTGTAATTTGGCATGCAGATAGCCATTATAATGTAGGCATCCGCTAAGGAAGGATTTTTTGAAATTCATCCCCTAAGGGGGTAAAACGGGGGATGAAAGTTTGTATGAAACTTTTTATTCCTTCGATATAACTGCTTCAAATTTCGTATTTAGGAAGAACTTCAAAAATAATGAATAACGTGTTTCAGCATTTTCCAATTTTAAACCTCTGAGGGGGTAAGAAAGGGAATGGAAGTATTATATTTACACGCAGGCCGCTCCTTTGAAGCTACAGTTTTGAAATTTGGCACCCTTACTTTCAATAAACAGTTGATATTATTTTGATTAAGAAGTATTCAAAATTCATCCCCCGATGGGTTGACATAGGGGATGAAAATTACGCATTGTCGTAAAAACCAAACCCTTGGAGCTAGAAGCGTGAAATTTGGCATGTGCATTCATTAGGCAACGTTAGCATCCACTGAGAAAGGATTTTTTGAAATTCAACCCCTAAGGGGGTAAAACGGGGGATGAAAGTTTGTATGAAACTTTTTATTCCTTTGATATAACTGCTTCAAATTTCGTATTTAGGAAGAACTTTAAAAATAATGAATAACGTGTTTCAGCATTTTCCAATTTTAAACCCCTGAGGGGACAAGAAAGGGGATGAAAGTATTATATTTACACGCAGGCCGCTCCTTTGAAGCTACAGTTTTAAAAAAATGGCACCCTTATTTTTAATAAACAGTTGATATTATTTTGATTAAGAAGTATTCAAAATTTATCCCCCGATGGGTTGACATAGGGGATGAAAATTACGCATTGTCGTAAAAACCAAACCCTTGGAGCTAGAAGCGTGAAATTTGGCATGTGCATTCATTAGGCAACGTTAGCATCCACTGAGAAAGGATTTTTTGAAATTCAACCCCTAAGGGGGTAAAACGGGGGATGAAAGTTTGTATGAAACTTTTTATTCCTTTGATATAACTGCTTCAAATTTCGTATTTAGGAAGAACTTTAAAAATAATTAATGACGTGTTTTAGCATTTTCCAATTTTAAATCCCTGAGGGGGTAAGAAAGGGGATGAAAGTATTATATTTACGCGCAGGCCGCTCCTTTAAAGCTACAGTTTTGAAAGTTGGCACCCTTATTTTTAGTAAACAGTTCATATTATTTTGATTAAGAAGTATTCAAAATTCATCCCCCGATGGGTTGACATAGGGGATGAAAATTACGCATTGTCGTAAAAACCAAACCCTTGGAGCTAGAAGCGTGAAATTTGGCATGTGTATTCCTTAAGCAACGTAAGCATCCACTAAAAAGGATTTTTTGAAATTCAACTCCTATGGGGGTAAAACAGGGGGTGAAAGTATGTATGATTTTTTTTATTCCTTTGACATTCAAATTTCGTATTGAACAGTTGATATTATTTCGGAGTTTTCAAAATTCATCCACCGATGACATAGGGGATGAAAATCACGCATTGTCGTAAAAAACAAACCTTTAGAGTTAAAAGCGTGAAATTTGGCATGTGTATTCCTTAAGCAGCGTAGATATCTATTAAAGTAGGATTTTACTAATTCAAAGATTTTATTTTAAAGTTACGCATTGCCGTCATCACGGTCATACATACCATAACCAAACCCTTGAAACGTGAAATTTGGCATGAGAGGAGAGGAAGAGGTAGAGGGAGAGAGACAGAGAGAGGGAGAGGGAGAGCAACAGGGAGAGCGTGAGGGAGAGCGAGAGGGAGAGCGAGAGGGAGAGCGGGAGGGAGAGCAAGAGGGACAGCGATAGGGAGAGCGCGAGGGAGAATGAGAGGAGAGCGAGTGGGAGATCGAGAGGGAGAGCGAGAGGGAGAGCGGGAGGGAGAGCAAAAGGGACATTGAGAGGGAGAGCTGGAGGGATAATGAGAGCGGGAGGGAGAGCAAGAGGGACATTGAGAGGGAGAGCGGGAGGGATAATGAGAGGGAGAGCGAAAGGGAGAGTGGGTAGGAGAGCGAGAGGGAGAGCGGGAGGGAAAGTGAGAGGAGAGCGAGAGGGACAGCGAGAGGGAGAGCGGAAGGAAGAGCGGGAGGGAGAGCGGGAGGGAGAGCAAGAGGGACATTGAGAGGGAGAGCGAGAGGGAGAGCAAGTGGGAAAGCGAGAGGGAGAGCGGGAGGGAGAATGAGAGGAGAGCGAGTGGGAGATCGAAAGGGAGAGCGAGAGTTAGAGCGGGAGGGAGAGCTATAGGGAGAGCAGGTGGGAGAGCGAGAGGGAGAGCAGGTGGGAGAACGAGAGGGAGAGCAGGTGGGAGAGCGGGAGGGAGAGCGAGAGGGAGAGCAGGTGGGAGAGCGAAAGGGAGAGCAGGTGGGAGAGCGAGAGGGAGAGCAGGTAGGAGAGCGAGAGGGAGAGCAGGTGGAAGAGCGAGAGGGAGAGCGGGAGGGAGAATGAGAGGAGAGCGAGAGGGAGATCGAGAGGGACAGCGAGAGGGTGAGTGGAAGGAAGAGCGGGAGGGAGAGCGGGAGGGAGAATGAGAGGGAGAGCAAGAGGGTCAGAGAGAGGGAGAGCAGGTGGGAGAGCGGGAGTGAGAGGTCCCACTGCGCCACATCAGCCGTCTTTTAGATTATACATAACGTGTTTAGGCGTTTTTTTCTGTTTATCTCTAAAATAGAAAGGAAAGGGGCAAGATATTTGTGTTAAAGTGCAACAAATCATAAAGCGCAATATACTTAGGTATCTATGTTATTTCTTATAATTACGCGGGCGAAGCCGCGGGTTTTAGCTAGTGATCCAATATTTTTAGCAGGTACTGTGTGCTCTGTGCTCCGGAATGCATGTTGTAAACATGAGCGTCGTCAATGATTAAAGTTGTAAGTGGGTGGTTTTTAGGTAAAATATATTGATGTTTTGAATCGAAAGGTAAAAGTGATTTGTGGATTCTACCACCAACACGCAGAAAGTCATCCGAATCAACCCATGGACATAATCTTTTTAGTTGATTAGATGGAGCCTTTCCATTCGTAATGTTTTGAATGTCATCGATAAAAACCGAATGTTGAACTACACGTATGAGTCGTTTCAACGCGAAATTATACTCTGGCACGGTAATGTGCACAGGGAAAGAAGTCTTGCGATCTTTGCATCTTTTGATAAAACGAAAAACTAGAGCCGTGACCCGTACAAGTCTACCGAGAGAAGAGAAACGCGAAATAATTTCTACTGGCCCAGTGGGAGTAGAAGTAGAAGGATTGGAAACAATCGCAATAGTGCGCTTTTCTTCTTCAGTACCTTGTCATGCAATACAGGCCATGAACTCTCATCCTCGCGTAAATATTGTGGCCCGTGGAACCACAAGTCATGTTGTAAAAAGGATGCTGGAAGCATGCCTCGCGAAGCCGCATCTGCGGGATTGTCCGCTGAAGGGACGTGACGCCACTGAGCGTTAGGAACTGTTTGTAATATTTCCGTAATTCGATTGGAAACGAAAGTTTTCCACTCATGTGGAGAAGAACGCAACCACGCGAGTACGATGGTTGAATCAGACCATGCAAATATCTGGTCAGGGAAATAAAATCACCGTAAGTGAGTAAAACCTTTGAATGAGTTTAGCGAGCAAAAGTGCCGCCATAAGTTCGAGACGCGGTATCGAAATACGTTTGGTAGGTGCCACACGGGTCTTCGCAAGTAGCAAAGAAGTCTCCACCTCACCATCTTCGTTTTGTGTACGTAAGTAAACGCATCCTGCTATCCCTCCGACGCGTCCAAAAGCCATGAAGCTGAACAAAGGTTTTTGAAAACGTAACGTGGGAATGTCACTTGTGTTAAAAGTGGAAGTTCAGTAAGGAAATTATGCCAAGAATTGACGATGTCTTGTGGTGGGATGTCATCCCAATCCACGCCAGCAATCCATAAAGTTGAATCATATGTTTTGCGTAAAGAGTCACCGGTGATAAGAGACCGAGAGGGTCGTAAATCTTTGCAATTTCTGAAAGAATAGAACGCTTTGTGCATTTTTCAGAAGTACTTTTGACACTAAAGGAAAATTCGTCCGATTTTTGATTCCACTGGAGACCTAGTACTTTAGTTTTCATGTCGTCTTCCATCTCGGCAAACGGTATGTTATCGCGCCGCTCACCCTGAGAACCCGTCGGCGTCATTGCTGCCAGCAAAGCTGGTGAATTACTATGCCACTTATGAAGCTCGAAGCCAGCCGTTCGACAGATGTCCACTAGCTCTCTGTAACGTAAGTGCACTAGTCACGCTATCTGCACCCGAAACTATATCGTCAACGAAAACATCACTCTGTAACACTCGCGCTGCGCGAGGGAAACGAGTCGCTTCGTCCTGGGCCAGCTGTTTCATTGTGCGTAGTGCTAAATACGGAGACGAACTAACTCCGAAAGTAACCGTTTTGAGGCGATAATCGCGCAATGGCTCCTGAGGGGGTACGCCATACAATGCGTTGGAAATCTCTGTCTTTTCTTGAATGAGAATGTTGCGATACATTTGTTTAATGTCCGCTGTAAAAGCAATGAAATTAATGCGAAACTTCAATAAACGTCCACAATATCTAAGTGCAGTTTAGGTCCGACCAGTAAATTATCATTTAATGAGTTACCGTTAGTTGTCTTGCAAGCGTGATCGAAAACAACGCGAGTTTGTGTCGTCTCACGGACTCATTACGCGTATGCGTGTTATTGTAAATATTCTCACACAGAATTTCATCCGGAGTAAGAGATATCTGTTCTGAAATTGATTCTATTTCCCAAAAACGCCTAATATCGAAGTCCTCGGATAAGGAGCTGTGACATACGCGCACAGGAAATGATACTGGAATTTTAGTATCGAAATTTATTTTACCACAAATTAGGTAACCGAAAATACTATTCATCGCAATTGGTGAGCCTGGCGGACCGGTAATATTATTTTGTAATAAAATTTCATTAAATATGTCAGCTCCAAGAAGCATTTCCACCGGCTGGGAGAATGAAAATTCGGATCCGCCAGTTAAATTCTCAATATGTGGCCACCCATACGAGGCAACTCACAGGAAGGCATGTTAGCCGTAAACATTTTAGGTAAAACCAGAGCCTCAATTTCTACACCGGGCCCGACTTGTTTTTAGGCATGATTGAAAATGAAACGACCCCTTCGGTGTACCGGTTTGTCTTCATTAATACCGTAAATAGGTGGAAGATTACCTACATTCTTGCGCGGCAAATTTAAACGCTGTACTAACGATTCGGGCACTAAGCTAGATTGACTCCCGCCGTCTATGAAACAACGCACGGTAGCTTGTTTTATCCCATTTACGTGCAGATCAACGCAAGCTGTTGATAACAAAACATAATTAGTTCGAAAAACAGGTGGATTGCATGACTCAGCACGCGACGACATCGAAATGCGATTATCTTCCTTTGATAACGCGTTAGAAGAGCCCGCGTCGTTATTCCCCGTAGGTGCGAGCGGGACGGAAATATTGTCGCCGGGCGGAGTGACCGTGTCATTCATACAGCCTAACGAATGATGATTATCGAAATGTAGGTAAGTATGATGTTTCAAACCACAAATTTTATCTCCGTTAAGTTTATACCTGCAACGAAAATTGCTGACGCATCGTTTTACGTCATGACCGACGTGAAGACAGTTCGTACAAACGTTTTTGCCCTGAATAAATGAATACCTATCTGAAGGTTTAAGATTGAGAAAAGAAACACATTTTGACAATGCATGTTGTCCATTGCAAAATAAGCAGTTGTAAGACTTGAAAGGTAACGATTTATGTTGAGATTCGCGTGGCTCGACGGCAGCGAAGTTAGCCGCGAACGTACGTTTTGCCGCGCTACTAGCGCCATGAGTTGTGCCCGACGTCATGTTACTGCCGGAGGCGCCCCCGCTACGGAAAGACTTGGAACTATCGTATTTTGTTGAATTTTGAGACTGCCCGCAGTCTGGCTTAGAAATTTCGCACGCGTCTAATTCATGCTCAAGAAATGAAATCAGCTGAGTCACTTTAGGTATAACGGAATGAGATTCCAAGTTTCGTTCGAACTCCTTTCGTAGCGAAATAGGTATTTTACGTAATAAAATTGTGACGAGAAGAATGCTCCATTCCTGGTTTTCGGCAATTTTGAACCCTGCAGCCCGTAAAGCCTGAGTATTTTCATGGTAACAGTTTAGAAAATTACGCAAAGAATTCATACTTCTTTCGTTACACGGTTCGATATCTAATAAATTCTCGACGTGTTTCGATGCAATTTTCCTTTGGTTATCGTACCTTTTAACAAGAAGTGAATAGGCTACCGAGTAGTTATCATCCGTAATAGGTATAGATTTGATAAGGTTATAGGGTTCGTCTTTTAATGTAAGCAGTAGGTAACGAAATTTCTCGACATCCGTGTAATTAGTGTTGTCATGAACAAGTGAATCAAAAAGATCGCGATATGAGTTCCAATCGGTATAATTACCGGAAAAGCTAGGTAGTGGTAATTTAGGCAATTTAGCGGCATTTTTATTAAAATTGCCCTCAAAGGCGCGACTAGTTCGTCGTACATGCTCGTCAGCCTGTTTCAGCTTGCTTATATGCGTCAAAATTGCATGATAACAATCATCGAAATCGTTACGAATTTTGATTTGTTCCTCTTTGTTAAACAAATCATTTTGCATCAGATATTTCTCAATTTTAGTTTGTAATTTAGTGAATTTTTTCTGTTCAGAGATAAAGTCTACGGTTCGTGAACGAAACTTTTGTTCATCGGTAATTGCGAATTGCAATGTACGTTTTAGATTATCCAAAATAACTTCGCGCTCGAAAACATCTTGTGAATGTGAAAGGCTAGCTTTATCAACGCCTTTGGTATCATCATTTTCGTCCGGCATATTGTATCAAAGATGGCCGATACGAAACGTGAACAAAGAAAGTAGCCACGCGGTGGCGTAATAAGTAAGTAAGTGGTACGTATGTACGCAAAATGGAATGAAAATGAAAATAGTGAAATGACTACAACAATCTGAGATGGAAATCCGGCTCGAAGGACCAAACAGTATGTACACGCGAAAGAACTGGTTCAGCCTTACCTTTGTCGTTGGTGGTGTCTGCGCAGCGGAGCTGGGCCCAGGCTTCGTTATCCTTTTACGTGTGAAATCCACCGGCACTAGTTCAGAAATATCTCCGTAATAGTTGTAGATTCACTTCCACTGTAACTGTTGATTTTTCGAAAAATGGGATGAGCGCGGCGCGGCGGTGCGGTTGAGTGTAAACCGAATATAGGTTCAGTCCATTCGATAGGTGTGAAGTGCGCGAGCAATGCGCTGTAGTTTTGGCCAATGGGAATGCGAGGCCAATAAAGACCGAACCAGTCTTCGTTTAGGAATTAGAAAACGTTCAAAAATTGATAAGATTTCCATTTCAAATGTGTTGTAAAAGAAATTAATTCCGCTACGGAACAGGCCGTTTACCCTCTACCTACCCCGCAAAGGATATAGGCGTGATTATATGTATGCATGTAAACCACCATAACATGTAATATAAATGACAATAATGGCTTCCACACACGCGACTGGTATACGAAACTGTGAATTTTCAAGTTTATATGGCGTGTTATGCCGGCTTAGAATAGCATCACTCCATATCTTTTCCGTTGGTGTCGTAAGAAGCTACTAAGGGATTTGAGAGTTGATGTGTATTGAAATTTTAGGCGACAGGCTGAGAACCTGTCGCTATGGTGTTACACAGTCTTCTGAATAACTCTCAAACTTTTGTTAGACGTAGTGTAAATGGCCGTTTAAGCTCTGCCTACCCCGCAAGGGTTACAGGCGTGATTTATGTAAGTAACACCATAACATGTAATATAAATGACAATAATGGCTTCCACACACGCGACCGGTATACGAAACTGTGAATTTTCAAGTTTATATGTGGTGTCGGCTTAGACTAGCATCACTCCGTATCTTTCCCGTGGGTGTCGTAAGGGCCCTTTTCCTGTCATGCGTATTTTCGCACGCGCGCGGATCTGGTCCGCATGCGGATGATAGCACGCTCCTGTTCCGCGCGCGTGCTAGCCGCATGATAGGAAAAACATAAAAACATGTATCAAAAGATAAGATGCGTGCGGCCCGCATGCGGACCAGATCCGCGCGCGTGCGAAAATACGCATGACAGGAAAAGGGCCCTAAGAAGCTAAAAAAAAGAGATTTGAGAGTTGATGTGTATTGCAATTTTAGGCGACAGGCTAATTACATGTCATGTCACTATGGTGGGTGACACACAGGCTTCTGAGTGACTCTCAAACTTTTGTCAGACGTAGTGTAAATGACAGTTTTCAATGGCTACCCGCACCCGCAAGGGATTTATTTATTATTATTTTTTTTATTATTATTTTATTAAAACATTTATACAACCATTACAGGGCAAGCCTAAGGCGATTGCATAAGAAAAATTGAAAATGACTAAAAACAAAACTAGCTTAAAACTAAAAACTTAACATAAAAGAGATCAGGAAATCTTAATCTAATAAAACTATCGAGACACAACAAATAGGTATATCTAACTACTAATAAATATTTACAAAACAATAACTTCTTAATCTAATGATAACAATTTAATATGTTCGCAATGGCTCATGAACTCTCTCATTATAATGTACCATTTATCAGCAAATATATCCACGTGCGGCTTTTCGGTCAACAGTTTGTCTACAAGACCAACCCCGCGCAAAACAGGCGACTCGCGGTGCGCTACAGTGCGACACCAAGGGATAGAGAGAAGATGGTGCGAGCGACCGCGTAAATACTTGTTAGGGACAAAAATCGGAGTGCCGCAGATACCAATTCAGGGCTGCTGTATTCCCCGCGCAAAACCCGAACGATTGTTGCCATTAATTGAAAGTTCCTACGAGTTTCTAAGGAATTAAAATTTAATGTTCCCTGTATAAATCTAGTTGGGTATAAAAATGGGTAGTACCCGTAAACTTTTTTGTAAAGAAACCTCAGGAAAGCTTTTTGGACTCGCTCTAAGATTAGTATGTAAAAATCCTCGTGCGGACCCCAAACAACAGAGCCCGACTCAAGTTTACTCCTAACTAACGCAGTGTAAAGTTGCTCTACCGCCTTTGGATCGCTGAAGTCTTTTGCATTACGTAATACAAAACCTAGTCTCTGGAAACATTCCTTAGCTAAACCTCCAATATGATCATTAAATGTAAGCTTCATGTCAAAAAGTATTCCCAGGTCCTTGACTGAATCGACACGAACAATGACGTCCATCCCTAGACAATATGTATTATAAAAAGGTTTTATAGCACGGGTATATGAGAGTACGGAACATTTAGAAGGATTAAATAATAATTTATTGGTGATACTCCACTCAAATATGGCATTGATATCGGCCTGAAGTCGATGGCAATCTTCAATACACTTTACCGGTTGGATCAGTTTCATATCGTCAGCGTAGAGTAGACAAGATGAATGTGCAATAACGGAATCAATGTCGTTTATCATTAGGATAAATAAAAGTGGACCCAGAATTGAACCTTGGCTAACACCTGAACGAGTATGATAGGGTTGGGATATAAATGAACCATGTTTCACAAACTGTTGACGGTTAGCCAGATAGTCGGCAATAAATTTAAGAAGAGAAGGTGCAAATCCAATAGCTGAAAGCTTACACAACAGAACGTCATTGTCAACGCGATCGAACGCCTTAGTAAAGTCAAAGTAAACAACGTCTACTTGAACACCTTTGTCCAGGTAACTGGAAATTATATCTACCTTAGTCAATAAGTTAGAATTAACTGATCTCCCTGATCGAAAACCGTGCTGTGCATTACTTAAATAGGGATTGTAGCGCGTGGTAATACTTCATCAGCGCGAAATGGCAACTCTGAGGTTTCAGCCAATGGGAACGCCTTGCCGGTCTGTACACAGCCTTCCGCCAATCAGAGGCCCTTCCGGCCGTCACGCTCCATCCGTCGTCCTGATCGACTGAACGACTTTGAGCTCTAGGAGCGATCTCTAATTATTTGTGCAATCGGTTGTAGTTTTGAATTGTTTGCCGTTGTTTTGTAAACATAACCTTTTGCTTGTTGATTATTAAAAGTTATTCTGCGACACACGATAGTTTCCGTA
Source organism: Phthorimaea operculella (assembly GCA_024500475.1). Lineage (NCBI taxonomy): Eukaryota > Metazoa > Arthropoda > Insecta > Lepidoptera > Gelechiidae > Phthorimaea > Phthorimaea operculella. The sequence continues at coordinate 739,540 of JANFCV010000081.1, forward strand.
TAAACCCGAACACAAACCCTAACGCCGCAGAGTTAGCCCACAAGATGGCAGCCCAACTCGGGGGTTGAAACTACGCTACGTGTTTTTCGTCGATATCTATTTGAAAATATCAAACATCGTGATGCCAAATCTCCGTTCACGGCGGCAGTCCCGGCGCCTGTCGGACTTCGCCGATGCGGCCGACGATCACAGTGACTAAGGGCAGGGCTCTTTTACGGCTTCAATGGTGGCTTCTCTGATGGAATCCGCCCAACGTTCCCAGGCTGACGCCTTCGAGAGGCTTCTGGACCGCGTCTTGGAACGACAGCCGACGCCTGCTCCCTGTGCTACTGGAAACTTCTCCAAGTGCTCGGCGCGCTTCGCGGGTGAGGATCGCGAATCAGACAACGTAGAAACTTTCATCGATGCAATAGAGACCTACAAAGACTGCACAAACATCACAGAAGATAATGCAATACGCGGTATGTCAATGCTGCTGACCGGCAGCGCTGCAGTTTGGTGGCAGAGTGCCAAAACTGAAGTCGAGAGCTGGTCTGATGCACTTGACCGTCTACGAAGTGCCTTCGGCGACAGAAGACCGCCCCATAAGATCTACAGACAGATTGACAAGATGAGACAGGGCATGGAGAAAACGGATGTGTTTGTCGCTCGAGCGAGAGCGCTACTTACCGCTGCCCCATGGTGACCTGTCAGAGAAAGTACAACTGGATATGGTGTACGGTTTACTTGATCATCGCATACGGAAGAGGATCAGGCGTGAGGATGTGACTACCTTTTCACAGTTACTCAAACTGGCACGCACAATCGAGGAGGAGTTTGACCCGCCGGAGACACCTGCCGCCGCCTTCGACGGCCGGCTGGGTCGCGCGGCCGCGGCGCCCGCGACCCCGCTCCAGCCGCCGCCTCGCCGTGCCGACGTGACGTACAACACACCGCCGTCGTTCCCGAGGATGTCGACGTCGACCCCGATGACCCGTCGTGCTAGCGTCGTGCCTGGAGACCCAGCTGATGCCATGCGGCGGTCCAACGCATCCTATGCGCCCCGGCCCGCGCCGCCGACCGAACCACCTACGCCGAGTGTACCAAAATCGCGATTCTGTGGTTATTGTAAAATCTACGGACATGTGCGCGAGAACTGTAGCAGGTTAATTAATAAAAGTGTAGGTAACGAGAACAGTGCGAATGTAGTGCCCCAAATCAACTGTTATGGCTGTGGACGAGCTGGCGTGGTGAGATCTCAATGCCCATCGTGCAAGAACCGGCTGGCGTTCTCGACCATCGACGCCGACGACCCGTATCCTTTTGATAATTATGATTCTGATGATTATTATGATGATGATAACTTTGTTGTTGATACCCTGTTTGATTCCGAAGCTGATCTTAGCGCAGTGGAAGCAAATTAAAGTTATCTTAAAATCTAAAACTAAATGGTCGATCAGCCTCGGAACAACATTTGACTACGATTCGTAGTGCTCTTTACTATAGCTAAATAAAATAAATTTAATGAGAGAATTTTGTTCCGGAAAGTTTCCGGCGAGAAATTCTTGTGTCCAAAATCTACTTAAACAGGGCCCAGCAACAATTGCTTACCGAGCGAACGATGACGCCGTCGTTTCCTTGTAAGTCTAGTTTTTGAAAGGAAAAATAGGTATCAGGTTTGAGGAAGACTTTTTGATTGGGACTTAGGTACTAGACTTACTGTACCCGGGCACCAGCTCGCGTGGTACTCCGTCCAACAAGTTTCACAAGCACTTGAGTACTATTGTTCATAGTTCGACATCAAATAATGTTTAACACACAGTAACAAAGATTTCTCCGCACACCACTGCTCGCGACAGCAACACGTTTTACTGTACAATACGCGAACCAAAGGACACTGGACGCGCGGGTGACTAAAAGTAAGGTTATTTTTTCCGACGGCCGCGTGGTTATCGAACCGACTGACAATCAAAGCGCCGGAACCAAATACACTTGGTTCTCTTCCCCACCGAACAGGAAAACCACACGAGAACACCGAAAGCACACTAAATTACACCATTTATAATTACAATTGCATCAACCAAGCGAGCGACGGCAGAGGACGTGAATGACAGGACAGTGTTGCCAGCACCGCGCGCCCATTTTATACGAAAACTAAACATTCACCCGCCCCGGACCGACCCATCGGTCCGCTCTATGCATGGCAGGCGTGATAATGTAGCTACTGCTCGCTTAAGGACTGAATCCCCACCTGAACTTCTGCAACTCGAGGAGTGCCATCACTACCGGAAACAGGTTGAGAATGCGCCCCGGCGCCAACGCAGTGGCGGTAGGTTGACATCCTTAACCAGAACGAGATCCCCAATGCAGGGGTTCAGTCCTGTCCGTCCACTTTAGGCGTTGCTGCAGAATTTGCAAGTACTCAAGCGACCAACGCTTCCCAAAGTTTTGAGTCATTTGCTGCAACAACTGATAACGCGACAAACGATTGCTATTCACCTCCGTATAGGGATATTCCGGCAAGGCGTTAAGTGGGCGGCCAATTAAGAAATGCCCTGGCGTCAGGGCCTCTAAATCATTTGGGTCTGAGCTGAGCGGACACAAAGGACGCGAATTGAGTACAGCCTCAATTTTACAAAACACGGTCGCCAGCTCCTCGAAAGTCAAAATTGTTAACCCTACAACGCGCAACAAATGCGTCTTAGCGGACTTTACAACCGCTTCAAAATACCACCCCAGTGAGGGCACGCTGGTGGATCGAACACCCATAATGCCCTGACGGAGAGGCCCGTGCTGATGGCTTCTTCGTTCTCCCTTAAGAACGTTACAATTTCCTTCATACACCGATCAGCACCCTTAAAGTTGGTACCACAATCCGACCTGATCAGCGCTGGTCGCCCTCGTCGCGACGTAAATCTCTCCAGCGCTGCCAAAAGGCCTCCGTAGAAAGGTCGGCCACGAGCTCCAAGTGGACGGCCTTGGTGGCTAGGCACACGAACACGCACAAGTACGCCTTGATAGACTTTGCGTTCCGCAGGCGTGATGCCTTCACCATGAAAGGGCCTGCGAAATCCGTTCCCACACCTGCAAACGTCCAGGCCTCCGTCACCCGGTCCGGTGGAGATCTCCCATCTGTGGCTGCATTGTGGCTGCCTTCAAGCGGTAACAAGGCAAGCACCTAAACACAACGCTACGTACCGTTCGTCGTCCCGATAAGATCCAGAACTCGCGCTGTAGGATGGCCAATAGCGCATTACAGCCCGCGTGCGAGTTTTTCTCATGACGATCCCTGACTAAGAGCTCAACTAAGGGTCCCTTTTTGGAAGTAACAGTGGATGCCGAGCCGAAAAGGGCAGGCTAGCGTTCCGAAGTCTGCCTCAACCCTGAGCATACCTTGCTCATCCAGGAATGGGTTGAGGCGCACAATTCCTCCCTTCAGCTTTCCACGTCCATCCCTGAGCAGCCTGACCTCCTCTTCAAAATGTTCCGCCTGGACGACTCTAACCGATGAGCATAGAGCCGCATTCCGTTCCGCAGGCGAGAGGACAGGTGTAAAGTTCCGTTCTGCTTGAGGCTTCCTGCAGTTGTTCACGAACCGTTTGATCCAACCTGTCACCCCAAGAAGTTTGTCGAGGAGCTATACCGTTCCAGCAAGAAAGCTGGGTTAGGCTTCGGTACGAGTTGCCCCACGTTCACTCGCAAACCTCGATCAGGTGGCCCAAGCGGCGCCCTGCACTCGTTGAATGGCCATTCCTGCGGCGACTCAGTCAGCCATTGAGGTCCCCACCACAGTGGGTGACTCACCAAATCAGGTGCCCTGCACCCGCGCGAAGCGCAGTCCGCTGGGTTCCATTCTCCCGGTACGTGCCTCCACACTAACGGAGTTCCGACCCCGTAATCTGTGACACCCGATTTGCCACGAAAACCTCAAGTGTATGTACCGACGTCTGCAACCAGCACAGAACTATCCGACTGTCAGTCCACGCGTACACCGTTTCATCCAAGTTGATGGTACCACGCAGATTGCAGGTTACATGATTTAGCAAGCGCGCTAGAAGAGCTGCCCTGCCAATTCCAATTTGGGGATGGTCCATCTAGTTCTGACTGGTGCCACCTTACTTTTGGCCATAACCAGACGCACGTGCACAGTTCCCGTTGAACTTGCTGTCCGAAGGTATACAGCTGCCGCGTACTCGCTCCGAGGCGTCACAAAACCCATGTAGGGTAGCCTTACATCCCACCGATGGGACTAACTTGCGGGGTATCGCGATGTGCACAATCCCTGGTAAGGTGGTCACAAACTTGAGCCAATCCTTCAACAACTCTCCGGAGAGTTGGTCGTCCCATCCTAAGTTGGCTAGCCACAACCTTTGTAAAAGCACTTCGCCATGAACGTAACCGGGGCGATCCATCCGTTAGGATCGAACGTTCTAGCGATTGTCGACAGTACCGACCGCTTAGTCCAAGTTTTCTCCAAAAGGTCGGGCTCGATCTTGTACGTGAATACGTCATGCGTTGGCCTATATTGCACCCCGAGGATGCCCAACGTGTTTGGATTGTCCGGGTTCTCAAAGAGGTGCGGGTCCTGATGGAACTCGCCTGGCAAACCGGCCAGGAGCTCTGGGCAACTGGACAACCATTTCCGCAACTCGTAACCTCCTGAACCCATGATCGCGATCAACTCGTCTCGTAGAATTAGCGCCTGCTCCACGCTATCAGCACCCGTGCAGATATCGTCCACGTAGACGTCGCGATCCAGTACTGCTGCGGCTCGAGGATATCTTACCCTTTCCTGTGCGGCCAACTCGCAGCGTACGTACTGCCAAATACGGACTTGGCTTAAGTCCATACGTCACCGTGTTAAGTTCGTATGTGACCATCGGCTCATCTGGGCTCTCACGCCACAAAATCAGCTGATACCGACGGTCATCCGGATGTATCATGGTTTGGCGAAACATCATTTTGACGTCTGCGACGAACGCTACCTGGTGTAAACGAAAGTCTGTGAGAATGTCCACAATGTCCCGGTTCAATTTAGGACCCGCGTGCAAACATTGGTTCACAGACACACCATTCGAGGTAGGAGCAGAACCGTCAAACACCACCCGTATTTTCGCCTCAGGTGACTTCAAGACAGCCAGGTGTGGAATGTAATAATGCTCGACACACCTCCAATCCAGGCTGGACACCGACATGTGGCCCAATTGAATATATTCCCGCATGAATTCTATATACTTCTGCCGAAGTGCTGGGTCTCGCCTCATCTTCCGCTCCATTCCGAGTAGTCTCCGTTCCGCGAGCTGTCGCGAACTACCTAAAGCGGGGCGGTTTGGGAGAAAAGGTAGCCTGGTCACGAATCTGCCTGACGGGCATCTCGCAGTGTTGTATTGATAGAACAACTCGCACTCGTCATCCTCTGGCTTCCGTCTGTCCGCCGTGGGCGGCTCTTCAGACTCCCAAAACCTCTGCAGCACCTCTGACAGCACACTACCATAGAGGACCGGATCCCTTCTGGTAGGTCCTGAGGTCTCCAAACTGGGCCGAAAACAACATACCCCCTGTGGTATCTACGGCCACCAAACCAGTTTCCTGGAGTACCTTCTTCCTACCGCACCATAATCTCCGAGGACGTCTGACCCGAGAAGTACGTCCACCGTACCATGAGTATCAAAATCAGGATCAGCTAACACCAACCCTGTGGTTAACCCTCGTACCGTTGGTGGTAACCTAACCTGAGGGAGTTTCCCAACCACTTCATCCAGCACCACGGCTGAGACTTGATAGCTGACCCCTGTACATGTGCTACCTAATGCGAACTCAAAGTTCGTCTGACCCCGAATGTCAGGCACATTTAGGCCCCGATGCCTACAGCTTCATCCTCACTTGGCCGTACATTTAGGCCTAGCCTACTCACCAGCTTACTCGATACAATACATCCCTGAGCCCCTGTATCCAGTAGGGCTCTTACTTGAATGGTCCGGCCACCGTATCCCCATACCCAAATCTTAGCCGTTGGCAAAAGTACCGTGATTGGACGGGAGCCGAAGCTGATGAGTAGGCGGCGATTACCTAGCGGGAATCTAAACGCGGTGAGGCGCGTCCGCGGGGTATCCTCACTACCCAAACCTGTGTATGGGTCCCACTCCTGCTGGTAGGAGGTCTGCCCATAAAGGCCATGGCTGGAGTTCTATAGTACCCCGACGGCAAACGTCCGTACCGAGGTTGCGCCTGTAGCCGCGGGTACTCAGGCATAGGCGGAGGCATGCGTGGGTCTTGAGACCCAACCAGGTGGCTCAAGCCCGCAGAATACTGCATGTACCCTGGTGGCTGCCTAGTGCTCCCCTGACACCCGCCCGTTGGATCCCGTACCTGGGATGGGTGTCCTGGCCACGTTCCTGTGCCGCCCTCCCCAATCCGGCACCTGCTGCCGTGGTGGGGATCGTCCCCACGTCCTGGGTAAGTGGGCTCCGTCTGTTGACGTCCCCTGCCTGTCCCTGTGACCGATGCGGAGGTGGGCTCCTCCTTGAGGGGGTGGGAGCGTTGCTCCCTCCCTTGGTGGGCAGGCCCCTTCGCTGATCCGATCCAGCGCTGCCCCGGCGCCTCCGGAGCGATTCATGCAGAGCAGCGGATGGTGTGCACCCTGGCAGTACCTACAGTTGGTGCTTGAAGGGCACTCGCACCTGATGCGGCCCCAGGCACCGAAAACACCAACGCCTCTGCTGTGCCACACCCCGTCTCCTCTGAACCCGCTGCGCAGCAAACTCCTGACACGCTGCCACCCCGTGGCCTGTCTCCTGCAGTAGGCACACCCTGATTCCAATGCGGTGTTGTACCGCCTGGGTTGCCCACTGTTGCCTCTCGCGCCGGTGCACCCGGCCGTTCCGGGTGGCGAGGGGCAGAGGTCTCCTTGCGAGGGGCTTCACCAGCCTGGACGTCCACTCGCCTGCTTTCGGCCTCGAGGAACGACTTCAGATCCTCGTAGGTCGGGAGGTGGTCCGAGGACTTGCCCCATGGAGCTGCTCGAATCGAGCGACCATTTCGCTCGGCAGGCGGCGAAGCACTGTGTGGACCAAGATATAACCGTAGCCCGCCACTGGCAAACCCTGTCGCTCTAGTGCGCTGACCGCGACACTGACTGGGTGGAAGATTTTCTCGCGGAGGTCCGTACCTCGCGTTATGGTTGGTATTGACAGCCACTGGTCTAACAGCCTGTCTACAATCAGGCGCTTGTTCCGATACCGGTCGGTAAGGATCTTCCACGCCACCTCATAATTGCTATCCGAGACAGCCAAATGCGTCAGCAATTCATGAGGCTCTCCATGTAGCCTGGACATCAGCTGAGCCATCTTGTACGCCGGCGTTATGTCCGTCCGTGTGTGGACCACACTGCTATACAGGTCCTCAAACGCCGGCCAGTCGGCGTAATCGCCTGCAAAGACTGGAACCGTAACAGGCGGAAGAGGCACCTGTAATCCTTGTCCCACTTTACCACGGAATGGCTCTTCCTTTCCGTCACGTCGCCTAGATATGTCCGCAGCTGCCTGCTCAATGTCCTGTGCCAGCTCAAGCACTGGCTTACATCGGCCTCAACCAGCTCCTGATCTTCAGGGTTAGGAGTCCTCAAGGAGCATGAGGCACTCTGTGAGTTGTTCCGACACAACCCGAACCCGTTCATCTGCCTGTAGTGCACTTTTCAAGAGCGCGTCCTCCCGGTCCTCGCGGCCGATCATTGCCGCTGTGGTAGTAAACCACCTTAATTCTGTCTATAGCAGCCGTATACCTGGCGATCTAGGGAGCCATGGTACCAACTTTTACACACTCGACTTAATAAAACGAAAACAATAAACAAATACCACAAAATAAATGTTAGTTGACTGGCCTAGACCTTACCGATAAGGTACCGTTCACTAGGCAAACAATACAGTCACAAAAAAACCGAAACAATATTTTCCAAAATAATAAAATATGTGGGTAATATAAAAACACGCTTAATACTAAATTACGGCTAACTATGTTGCAATAAAGCAACCACGCTCTGCTACCAAAAATGTTTGATTCCGAAGCTGATCTTAGCGCAGTGGAAGCAAATTAAAGTTATCTTAAAATCTAAAACTAAATGGTCGATCAGCCTCGAACAACATTTGACTACGATTCGTAGTGCTCTTTACTATAGCTAAATAAAATAAATTTAATGAGAGAATTTTGTTCCGGAAAGTTTCCGGCCGAGAAATTCTTGTGTCCAAAATCTACTTAAACAGGCCCAGCAACAATTGCTTACCGAGCGAACGATGACGCCGTCGTTTCCTTGTAAGTCTAGTTTTTGACAGGAAAATAGGTATCAGGTTTGAGGAAGACTTTGGATTGGGACTTAGGTACTAGACTTACTGTACCCGGGCACCAGCTCGCGTGGTACTCCGTCCAACAAGTTTCACAAGCACTTGAGTACTATTGTTCATAGTTCGACATCAAATAATGTTTAACACACAGTAACAAAGATTTCTCCGCACACCACTGCTCGCGACAGCAACACGTTTTACTGTACAATACGCGAACCAAAGGACACTGGACGCGCGGGTGACTAAAAGTAAGGTTATTTTTTCCGACGGCCGCGTGGTTATCGAACCGACTGACAATCAAAGCGCCGGAACCAAATACACTTGGTTCTCTTCCCCACCGAACAGGAAAACCACACGAGAACACCGAAAGCACACTAAATTACACCATTTATAATTACAATTCGCATCAACCAAGCGAGCGACGGCAGAGGACGTGAATGACAGGACAGTGTTGCCAGCACCGCGCGCCCATTTTATACGAAAACTAAACATACCCCTTATCAGCCAATTCACAATGTCGTTCCCACACAGTCACACATGCACACATTAGAGCCGCACACATACATGAAATGTCAATCGAACACATTCGAGGCGCGTTCCGTTTCCGAACATCAACATCAATCACAATCGATCGATTCTGCTTGTGACATAAAGGTGAGTTCACACCAGACTAATGTTAAGGACTGTTCCCACTTACCCGTGCTAGGTAATTTGGGTACTTTGTATGGTACAAACCGTGACCGTGATTTGCGTTACAGAAATGACACGTCTTCGAGTAGGGTGATTCCTACAGTAGTCGACCCCTCTGGTGGTAGGGTATTTAACACAATTGCTGACCCCTCTGATAGTAGGGTAGTTGCCACAATTGTTGACCCCTCTCGTGCTAGGGTTGTTCCCACGACTGCTGACCCCTATTCTGGTAGGGTGAATGTCCCGAATGACGTCCATGTTTTTTTTGATCAGCTGAACGCTCCGAATTTAGATCCAGTTTGCAATCAGGTAAACGTTCCTAATTTCAACCATGTTTGTAGTCAGGTTGACGTACCGGATTTCGACCCTGTTGGTAGTCAGGTGAACGCTCCGAATTTCGACCCTGTTTGTGATCAGGTGAGTGTACCGAATTTTGACCAGGTAAATGTTCCGAATTTCGACCCTGTTTGTGATCAGGTGAGTGTGCCGAATTTCGACCAGGTAAATGTTGCGAATTTCGACCCTGTTTCTGATCAGGTGATTAGTGCTGTTTACGCCCGATACGCTTATGCAACACCGACTCCGAGACCGATTTTGACCATCGAAATTTGTGGATACACCGGAACTGGTTTTATCGACAGCGCGGCTAAGTGCTGCGTGGCGGGCTCGAAACTTTACAGTTTATTAAAAGGTTTGAATCATCCCTTTGCCCGTAGGAGGGTAAACGTGAAGTTAGCGGACGGCGATTCTGGTCCACGAAATGTTCTAGTGGCCAGGGTCGAGGTGCATGTTTCGTTCGATAGAGTCGTAATTACTGAGTTTGTGATTTTCCCGGACGCTCAAGACAATGACACCCTGCTGGGGGTGAATTTCCTCGCTGCTGCTGGTATGGTAGTCGATTTTGAGACCCAGACTTGGCACTTTTCAGGTTGTAACCGGACTTATCCTCTAGAATATGAGGCAGACCAGGAACCATCTACCGCTGTTGTTGCCTCCTCAATTCAATTGAGAGACGAAGAAGGGGCGATGCTGACCGGTGAAGACCCGCAACGGCTCGCTGACCTGTTGCAGCAGAACGAAGATACCTTCAGTCAAGGAGGAGAGGCTACTCCTTATGAAGAACACCGAATAAATACGGATGAGCACGCGCCCACTGCTGCGCCTTACCGTCTTACGTCTGCAAAAGAAAGCATTATGGAAGCAGAGCTCGACAAGATGTTACAAAAGGGGGTTGTTGAGGAATGCGAAGCTGCTCATCTGAACGCTGTTACGAAGACAGTTACTTACCCTCTGCGGGTGAGCGAGAACCTGCTTCGTGCAACTAAGAGAGTAGATATCACGCCGGAAGCAATCAAACCTGATAGCTCGAAGGTTGAAGCGGTACTCCAGATGAAGGAGCCGACTAATCTCAAGCACCTACGGACGTTTATTCAAACGTGCTCCAGGTTCAGAAAATTTGTGCCTGGCTTCTCGGCGATTGCACAGCCGCTCACCAAGCTCATCAAAAAGGATATACCATGGACTTGGAAAGAGGAACAACGCAACGCGTTTAATGAGTTGAAGAAGAGGCTCACCTCTGCTCCTGTTCTGGTCCAAGCGAATCACGGCAGATCTTTTATAATCCGGACCGACGCCAGCAGCTACGCCTTAGGCGCCGTTGTCCTTCAGGAGGAGGGATCCGGAGAACATCCCATCAAAGGTCGAGTGTTAGGGCGTTTTCATAGTTCGGATCTTACTCCCTTTGTCAGCCGAACTGGACAGGAACAACAGCCTGTACAGCCCCGCCGGCTACGGGGTCGACCACGTGTTAGACAGGAAACACACGACACACCGCCTTCACATCATGCTGATGCATACGATCCATCCATACACACCGCTGGAGACGGAGCGCCTAACACAGACACGACACATTCAGCCAATTCACAGTCGGGACGACCTTGTGAATTGGAGGAGGAGGGTGTAGCGCGTGGTAATACTTCATCAGCGCGAAATGGCAACTCTGAGGTTTCAGCCAATGGGAACGCCTTGCCGGTCTGTACACAGCCTTCCGCCAATCAGAGGCCCTTCCGGCCGTCACGCTCCATCCGTCGTCCTGATCGACTGAACGACTTTGAGCTCTAGGAGCGATCTCTAATTATTTGTGCAATCGGTTGTAGTTTTGAATTGTTTGCCGTTGTTTTGTAAACATAACCTTTTGCTTGTTGATTATTAAAAGTTATTCTGCGACACACGATAGTTTCCGTATAAACCCGAACACAAACCCTAACGCCGCAGAGTTAGCCCACAGGATCTATTTGTTTAATAAGTTTAGAGTGGATGACAGATTCAAAAACCTTTCCCAAGGCGGATGAAATTGCGATTGGACGGTAATTTTCTACTGGAATTTTATCTTTTGATTTTGGTATCGGAGTGACTTGGGAAAGTTTCCAGGTTGATGGATATTTATGGGTTCTAAAAGATAGATTAAAAATGTACAATAAAGGTTCTATGATAAATTCTCGGCAAGCTTTTAAAATGTAACTGGGTACGTTGTCGGGTCCTACAGCACAACTAGGTTTTAATTTATTCAATGCCAATTTAATGTCTGACACGCTAAAACTGTCTATGTTAATATAATTTGCCGATGAACTGTTGTCTTGTTTACTAGCAGAATCAGCGGACAAAGTAGGCACATGAGTGAGGAAGACACTTGAGAAAAAAGTTGCGTAAGCTTCAGCAGCATCAGCACCCTCCATATATATATGGATATAGGCGATAGAGGCGATAGGGATATAGGCGTGATATATGTAAGTATGTATGTAATGTATGTAACACCATAACATGTAATATTAATGACAGTAATGGCTTCCACACACGCGACTATGGTCTACGAAACTGTGAATTTTCAAGCGTATTTCACAAGAAATGTGTGGTCCAATGGAACTTTTTGTAAAAAAATATTTAGTGTAGCTGGGCATGGAATAGACGTATAAATTAGGTATAATGATTTGCAATATTTATAGCCGTGTGGTAGCGATTAAGATTACTGCCACCCCTACTTCACTCAGGGTGTTTCATAAAAGGCTACGTACAGTTTTTGAACTCGGCTTAATATCTGTCGGCTACGGTCAAACGCATGGTGGCGGTGATACCACCTACAATAGCTTTCCCAAAGAGGGTTGACATTAGACAGGCGGCCGGTCATAAAATATCGCCAAATCATTTTGCTACATGATTTTGTTTTCTTACAAATAATGTTACCCCAACTGTTTTGGGGTAAGGGCAGATGATGAAGATTTGCAATATTTTTTATAGAGTTTCAAAAAAGCACCAAAAAAACTCTGGATGTTAATAGCACTGCGCTCAATGTGCATACAACTCCGCCTGCCAAGCCTAGTGAGTATGCAAATAACAAAATCGACTACATTTTCTCTTCTATTATGTTTGAACAACTTTATAAACCTTAAACCCATTTTAAAACATGTTTAAAACTTGAATCGTCAAACCCATCAAATAAATGCCGTAGATTGGTTCAGACAAAGCAACACAGAAAGTTTTATAATAACGATTTAAACTTGGAAATGATTCTGGGCCAAGGGTGGCGCGCACGGAGCCTCTCAAAATGTAAGTGTTACCAGCCCAAGCTGTAATAAACCCTTTAATTAAGAGTTGGGGGCAGGTGTGGACTTGGGAACCGTGGACCCTAAAATATGGCAAGTTTTTTATACATGCTGAAAAATATGGGTTGATGCTATTCTAAAGCAAACCTGGTATTGTGGTAAACCTATCCAGTCGCTACCTTGATTGACGGGGATCGTTCCAACGCCCAAAGTCTATCAACGTGAATCAATCGTCGATTCTTTCTTACAAATTCAGCTTTATTTAGCTGGCTCACATTAGATTCAAGAAAAAACTATTATAATATAGAGTGCGCCTGAAAAGTTAGAAGCCAACCGAACAGTAAGAACATAACATCTCTGTCCATCAGCTAGAGACAGCACTATTGAACCTCTATTACTTGTCATACATTTGATTTATACTGTGTGGTAGCGGCTTGGACAAGGTAGCGGTTAAGAATTCTGCCACCCTTATTCTACTCAGGCTGTTTCGTGAAAGGCGACGTAGAGTTTTTGACCTTGGCTACAACATCTGCCGACCATGGTCAACCGTATGATGGCGGTATACCACCTACAATAGCATTTCCAAGAGGGTTGACGTCAGGCAGGCGGACAATCGTAAAATTAAGCCAAATCCTTTTGCAATACATGTTGCGCCGATCCCAAGTAACTGGGACAAGGGCAGGAAGATGATGATGACATTTGATTTAGGTATCTATGGAACAACTGCTTACTTTTGACAGTACGGCGCGGGGCGATACGCGCTCTCTACCAACCGCTCTCTGCGTACTTCCTTAGTACGCCCCTGTCTTATCTCAGCCCTGTAACTACTAAAGCGGTACAGAAAGTGAAATTTCATGAGCCAAGTGTAAAAGTTCTACTATTAAGATCTATGAGATTTCACTTGTTTCATTTACAAAGGTTTAAGATTAAATTCTTAAGTTTTTAGTGAGGGGGTCTGGTTAATTGAAATTATAATGCAACTTTTGAAGCACTCGCGATTGTTTTCACACATTTTAAGTATTGAACCGGGTCTATCGCGATAATTATTTAGGTAAACCTTTATAATTTACCTGTGTCCCGACGTTTCAACACAGTTTCATGTGTTGTGGTCGCGGGTTGACTAAGGTCCCTTAAGGTCCCGTAAAATATGTACCTAATGCGTTCAGCTTTCTTTCTCCTCTACTCTATATAGTAAAATATACGGTATAGAGTTCTAACAGCCCCAGTTTTTTTAGGTATCCTTGATTCTATATCTTGATAGAGTCGGCAGCGGATTTTGGTTTACTACTACTACCGCAACGTCGGTTTGTGCGTCGTTCATTCGATTCTCCACCCTACCTGCATATGAATACGGTTTGTGTCAAACGGCATCGCACAACGCTGCGTTGTCTGTCAAATCGTTTGACATAAACCGTATTCGTATAAAAATAAGGTGGAAAATCGAACAAACGACGCACAAACCGACGTTGCGTGTGTTCCTCGCCTACCGTCCACTGCTGACAATGAACCTCCCTCTTTCGTGGCGTGTTACCTATCATACACTACACGCCACGCTTGCCAGGCGGATTGACGATTACAGTGCAAGATTGCTGCTGTCCATTCAATAGAGGAGAATCTCTTAGTCGGTTTTTACGACACGTTTGGGCAGAAATGGGGTAACGCTATTCTAAGCCGGCACCACACGAAACGACGATGGTTTCGGGGAACTCAAACCTTTACTGCTAGCCATTACTAAAATTTTAATACAAAATTACGTGCTTGCATGTTAGTAATCAAAATTTTACATCGAAAAACGAGAAAAACAGAGTACGCAGAGAACTTGTTAATATTAATTTAACAAGCTGTAAACACGACCCGTAAGGTAATTTTAATTAACCAGTAGACTCTTCGAGCATCTTCCGTCCCGTTCCGGCCCGAAGTAGACTTTTTTGTATCCTAGAAAAGAAGAATACCTACCTATTTTTGTTCGTTTGACATAATTTTAAAAAGTTGTGTGTGTTAGTAAGTCTATGATTCTATGATGTCTGGTCGTTGTGTCTGGTTATGTCAAAACATCCCACTGTACTGCTTTTTCGGGCTTTGTATTATAAAAAATTAACGTTTTTGCTGTGATTTCTTCAGAAAATGACTACCACCAAAAAGCTCCGAACTGTTCGAACAAAACCCTTTTCATTTACTGACCCTACAACTGAACCAGCTGTACCATATACCATGGGTGAACTTCTACTGCTTTTCCTATGAAGAGTAGAACATCATGCAATAGCCAGAAAATTATGATAATTCAAATTCGAAGTACAATGAATGAACTGCACTGCACCGCATGGCGTGTAACCAGAAAATAACGCAGAAGACCTGATCAGTAGAATATCATATGATGAAAGTAAATATTTAAACGGAAACTTTGTGGCTTACTTTACATTTGAGCAATTATCTGTAAAAAACTGTCTGAATAAAATGTAGTAATGAATTCATACACAATAGAGAGTTCTGTGCTGAAAAATGATTCTTCCGGTGTTGAAAAGGGTACTTCTACTTATGTTCTATTCTAGAATGTATGCAAAATGTAAATAAAATCAGTCAAGATGGAGAAATGAATACTGTGTCTGGTCCGAACAAATTGCCTTATCTTTACCTCTTAAGGCTTATTGGAATCCCACAGAGAAATGTATTTGGGAAAAACTAAATCACAGATATGCAGTAATTTCTACTTCGCTATAGTAACATAACAAATTCAAGGTGTTATGATTAAAATACGAAAAATGACCGACAAAACAGTGAATGTATAACGAAAGATTAAAAACCTTCCCAAAAGAACACAGGTAGGTCGAAATATGAAAAGAAGCTAGACCTCTTGAATAGTATGTCCTTGGGAAAAGTTGTTCAGTTTAATGGGGTGATTTAAGCTTTCATTTTCCAGTTGTATTAAATTAAACCTATAGAAAGGTTTAGATAAAACGAAAAATGGGTGGAGCAGTTTTTCTCCTGACTATGTGTTTGTTTGGATTTTTGGCAGCTTTTTATTTTCTGAACAAGGATATGTACATTGATGACAGTGGTAACTGGCGCCATAGACAGACCAGTGAATATTAAATTTGTCTTCTTCTTTGTCTTTCGAGTGGGACAGTGAGTCGACGAACAACCTGATTTTCTATTCAAAGGGTGCCTGTCACCTTGTCGAAGTAAAATACCATGACTGTCTGTTCTTCTTCTTAGAGTGGGACACCAAGTCGTACAATGACCTGATGACGACTGTCTGTTTAATTTAATATACCTTGTTACAATATTATTTTGTGTAATAAATAAAAATAAGGATGTCCCTTTTCACAAGTTTATTATTATATTATGAGAAGAAATCACAAGATTCACTACTTACAAATTTAACATATGGAAATTTGACACGCGCCCGTTTCAGGGTTAATTACCAATTTAACATATTATTTTCCTGAAGTGTCGGATTAAGGATTTAAATCTTCTTAACTATATTTTAACATAAACAATTGATTGATACCTAAGATTGCCAGCTAGACTCAGTAGGTATACTGTAAGGGGTCGGGGTGACAAGGTAAATTTAGCACTTGTTCGGTAAAATTATTTTAGAAATTAAATTATTAAAATTAGGTTAATAAAAGGGCGCCACCAGTCACGACCTGACTGGAACGAAGAAAATAAAACAATCCTACTTGTTTTGGAGAAGGCCGGCCAGCGGAACCTATCACCGGACCTGACTCGGACTCGATGAATGTTGGGTGGCCTGGTGTGGACGTTTGTAGCCCTCACATAGAGAATGCCCTCACCGTGAACCTCCTGAAAGGGATAGCATGGCACAAGCTGTAGCATGACATTCATACATAACCAATGATTGAAAATATTCTCATGGCGGTCTATGACACAGCAGTTTTGATACAAATAATGGGAAGCAAAAACACTCAAAATGATATGTGACAAACTTTGAATCAGCAAATGCGATTAGCTTGTGCTGTGCGACGATGTAAAAACATGGAGGGTGTGCAAGATAGCTTTTCAAAATTGCATGTGGTACATAACCTAACTTATGCAAGGTGGAATCTACTTTGAAATAATTAGCAGTTACTTAATAACATGAATAGATACCTTTCGGAGGATGAAAGAAAATCGTCCACGACGACTAAAAGACGAGGTGTGCGCGAGCGCTGATTTACATAGAATCGAGTTTATATCTGAAATAAAAGTACACGATGACGTGGGGAAAGTAGAAAAGGCACATTTATGTGTGAAATCAAAATAACAACTTACCAGTGGCAAATATATATTGCCGTGCACGCAAAGCACAAGGCCCGCCCGTTGCCACGTTCGGTGGAAAATTAAAAGAATCCAAATCTGAAAAATAAACACTGAGATTGACGTGGGGAAATATGGGAAAAGCACTTTGAAGTGTAAATCTGAATATTAACTCACCGAATATACGATAGAAAACAAATTAAATTTGGGTCCTTGCACGGACCGTTTTCGTAAAAGTGACGAAACAGCGTCACTGTCTCACATTAAGAAATGTTGCCTACATAACAAAAATCCACCAAATTGTGAATTACAAATTCACTCAAACTTTAACGGTATTCTGCTGGACACCACAGAAAAATAAGAATATCTATCCATGTTATCAACAAAACTGAAGTATTCTAGATAATCAATAGAACTAATCAATTCTGAGCTCAAATGAATTTAAAAATGTAAAATCTTCTGCAAAAGAGAAGAGGAATTATAAGGAAAATGGCAACACTTAGCGATCTGTCAAACGAAGATACGGACGCGTTCAAAATTTGATAACTAGCTGGCAACGATGCGTTCAAATTTTAAAATAACAGTTATTGTAAAATAACTACGTAACAATACCCCACCCACAAGAATTTTCCAAGAAAAAGGAAAATTCGAGCTGGCCTCCAGCTCATTTAAACATAAACCAGAGAAAATACCAGTCGATAAAAAAACAAACCAAAAACAAAACCAGACAAACACGTCTCAACCTACCTAAAGGAAAAAGAACAAACAAACAAACGACCTTCAAAATATCAGTTAATATAAAAGGTTACATCTATAGTATAATTAAACAACTACCTGTATTTTAGTTACAAAATTGCTATATGGCTTATTTTTATATGGAGTTAGGGACCGCTTATTACGTTATGATGTCCGAAAATTCAAAATTTGTGTCTTCTATAAGGCTTATTTTTATACGGAGTTAGGGACCGCTCCTATTATGATATTTGTTTGAAGATTTAAAGTGAGTGTCTTCTATGAGGCTTATTTTTATACGGAGTTAGGGACCGCTCCTACTACGATATATGATTGAAAGTTCAAATTGTTAAAAGTTTGTGTCTTTCTATGAGGCTTGTTTTGACGGAGTTAGAGACCGCCCAAAAGTGACGCAAACTTAATTGAAGCTACTAATTATAAAATATATCAAAGAGTTATTGTCTAGCTATAAGGCTTATTTTTGAAAGGAGTTAGGTGACCGCTCCTGAAGCAACAAAAACTCAGCTAAGCTAAACAAGGAAATAGAATAATGACACAGTGGCTACTACCTAGCCTACTAAACTAACCTATCCTGTGAAAAAGGAAAAGAAAAAATTATGCCTTCAACAGTGATTCCAAACCAAAATACGAAACCAACAACCAGGACAGATCTTCATTCCATTATATTCTCTACAGTCCGGGTGATACACTTCCTTCCTTCTTTAACACCTCTTCTGCCAGTAACAAACCCAAAATAGCCAAACGTCAGGACAGATGTTACAAACCAAAATACTCTGCAGTCCGGACGAGTATGAAACAGTCCACCTAAATCAGTGGAAAAGGGAAAAGAAATACTACTTTTAAGTAGTCTTTAAATCTTTCACGTGCCAACGGCCCAAAGGCTTATTGCTGGAAACATCTATCAACTCGTACACCAGTGGACTTAGTTTTTAACGACCCTGCACTTTTGAAATTTTGGCGCAAGTTTTGCAGTAAAAACTTTGACGCATCGCTCAATGGGAAGGTCCTTTCACACAACATCTCAATATCGAATTCTAGATGCCTACGCGAGCTATTATAAACCTTCTACTCCTAAAATGGGCCTTTTTAACGCATCCTGAACTTTAGGAAACGTATCTTTCAAACAACCTAGCCTTGATGCAAATTCATCACGCGAGCTACAGGATAAACCAGTTCGGATATAGTTTGGTTACCATAAATGGAACCACACAGAACAGCCTCTCTGCCGTGGACAAGAAAATATGGGCTATAGCGTGTTGCTTCATTCACAGACGTGTTCATGGCGAACTGAATTCTAGGCAAATGAAGATCCCAGGAACGATGGTCATTCTGTACGAGGATGGAAAGAGCCGTGACAAGAGTGCGATTATAACGTTCGACTGTATTTACCTGTGGACAATATTTGGGAGTAAAATGCACTTGCGGGATGTTGTATTCGCAAATAAAGCTTGAGCTCACTACCGGTGAATTGCGTACCGTTATCCAATACCACCGTACGTGGACCCCATGCGTGAGAAACACATCATTCTCCAAGTGTTTGACAATATTTTTCCCAGTTGCTCGACGTAAAGGAAAATCAAGCAATATTTAAAACAACAGACCACTACAAGGATGAAAGTAAACCCGAACGAGAACGGGGCATCGGCCCTACCAATCGACACTGATGGTCTAAAAGGTCTGGTACAGACTTTTGGATCACCCATAAATCCGGGAGTGGAGTCTTGAGAACCTTTGTACGCAGAGCAAATATCACAATTTTAACAAACTTGACGACATCCTGATACATATTCGGCCAGAAATAGCGCAAAGCCAAGCGCCTGTATGTCTTAAAGATCCAAAGTGCGGCGCTAAATCACCGCCGTGTTGTTCCTGCAAAATTACATCACGAGCGTTTGCAGGGACTACTTTCCAATTATAACCACTATCTGTATTTGTGGTTTTCGAAACCGAAATAATTTGTCCTCTTTAATCAGAGTTTGGACACGATTGGGGAAACTGTTTACACCTGTTCACAATCCTGTTATACCAGGGATCACCTTGAGCTTTACGTATCTCCAAAACTGGTACAGCACGCGAAAGTGCGTCAGGAACCACATTATCCTTACCTTTGCGATGTTCTATAACAAAGTCATAAGGTGACAAGCGACAGCCCCATCTGGCCAAAACGACCTGAGGATTACTGAGATTAAAAACCATTTGAGGCTTTGAATGTAACAACTTTAAAACGTAACCCTCCTTCTAAATATGGACGAAAATGCACCGCATACACCACGGCCAGGGCTTCTCTTTCCGTTACTGAATAATTACGCTCAGCTTTATTCAGAGAACGACTCGCAAACGCTACAGGATGCTCTACACCGTCATCCGATAGTTGAGTCAAAGTTCCCGCTATTCCGTAGTTGGAGGCATCACAATGGACTGAAAATGGTTTCTGGAAATCCGGGCAAGACAATACTGGAGCTGATACCAAAGCAGCCTTCAAATCTGTAAAAGACTTTTCTGCAGCTTCCGTCCAAACAAAAGGCGGAGCTTTTTTTTTTCAAAATTGCATGTGGTACATAACCTAACTTATGCAAGGTGGAAATCTACTTTGAAATAATTAGCAGTTACTTAATAACATGAATAGATACCTTTCGGAGGATGAAAGAAAATCTCGTCCACGACGACTAAAAGCGACGAGGTGCGCGAGCGCTGATTTACATAGAATCGAGTTTATATCTGAAATAAAAGTACACGATGACGTGGGGAAAGTAGAAAAGGCACATTTATGTGTGAAATCAAAATAACAACTTACCAGTGGCAAATATATATTGCCGTGCACGCAGCACAAGGCCCGCCCGTTGCCACGTTCGGTGGAAAAATTAAAAGAATCCAAATCTGAAAAATAAACACTGAGATTGACGTGGGAAATATGGGAAAAGCACTTTGAAGTGTAAATCTGAATATTAACTCACCGAATATACGATAGAAACAAATTAAATTTGGGTCCTTGCACGGACCGTTTTCGTAAAAGTGACGAAACAGCGTCACTCGTCTCACATTAAGAAATGTTGCCTACATAACAAAAATCCACCAAATTGTGAATTACAAATTCACTCAAACTTTAACAGTATTCTTGCTGGACACCACAGAAAATAAGAATATCTATCCATGTTATCAACAAAACTGAAGTATTCTAGATAATCAATAGAACTAATCAATTCGAGCTCAAATGAATTTAAAATGTAAAATCTTCTGCAAAGAGAAGAGGAATTATAAGTGGAAAATGGCAACACTTAGCGATCTGTCAAACGAAGATACGGACGCGTTCAAAAATTTGATAACTAGCTGGCAAACGATGCGTTCAAATTTTAAAATAACAGTTATTGTAAAATAACTACGTAACAATACCCCTACCCACAAGAATTTTCCAAGAAAAGGAAAATTCGAGCTGGCCCTCCAGCTCATTTAAACATAAACCAGAGAAAATACCAGTCGATAAAAAAACAAACCAAAACAAAACCAGACAAACACGTCTCAACCTACCTTAAAGGAAAAAGAACAAACAAACAAACGACCTTCAAAATATCAGTTAATATAAAAGGTTACATCTATAGTATAATTAAACAACTACCTGTATTTTAGTTACAAAATTGCTATATGGCTTATTTTATATGGAGTTAGGGACCGCTCCTATTACGTTATGATGTCCGAAAATTCAAAATTTGTGTCTTCTATAAGGCTTATTTTATACGGAGTTAGGGACCGCTCCTATTATGATATTTGTTTGAAGATTTAAAGTGAGTGTCTTCTATGAGGCTTATTTATACGGAGTTAGGGACCGCTCCTACTACGATATATGATTGAAAGTTCAAAATTGTTAAAAGTTTGTGTCTTTCTATGAGGCTTGTTTTTGGACGGAGTTAGAGACCGCTCCAAAAGTGACGCAAACTTAATTGAAGCTACTAATTATAAAAAATATATCAAAGAGTTATTGTCTAGCTATAAGGCTTATTTTTGAAAGGAGTTAGGTGACCGCTCCTGAAGCAACAAAAACTCAGCTAAGCTAAACAAGGGAAATAGAATAATGACACAGTGGCTACTACCTAGCCTACTAAACTAACCTATCCTGTGAAAAAGGGAAAAGAAAAAAAAATTATGCCTTCAACAGTGATTCCAAACCAAAATACGAAACCAACAACCAGGACAGATCTTCTCATTCCATTATATTCTCTACAGTCCGGGTGATACACTTCCTTCCTTCTTTAACAAATACTCTTCTCAGTAACCAAACCCAAAATAGCCAAACGTCAGGACAGATGTTACAAACCAAAATACTCTCTGCAGTCCGGACGAGTATGAAACAGTCCACCTAAATCAGTGAAAAGGGAAAAGAAATACCTACTTTTTTTAAGCAGTCTTTAAATCTTCACGTGCCAACGGCCTAAAGGCTTATTGCTGGAAACATCTATCAACTCGTACACCAGTGGACTTAGTTTCTTAACGACCCTGCACTTTTGAAATTTTGGCGCAAGTTTTGCAGTAAAAACTTTGACGCATCGCTCAATGGGAAGGTCCTTTCCACACAACATCTCCAATATCGAATTCTAGATGCCTACGCGAGCTATTATAAAACCTTCTACTCCTAAAATGGGCCTTTTAACGCATCCTGAACTTTAGGAAACGTATCTTTCAAACAACCTAGCCTTGATGCAAATTCATCACGCGAGCTACAGGATAAAACCAGTTCGGATATAGTTTGGTTACCATAAATGGAACCACACAGAACAGCCTCTCTGCCGTGGACAAGAAAATATGGGCTATAGCGTGTTGCTTCATTCACAGACGTGTTCATGGCGAACTGAATTCTAGGCAAATGAAGATCCCAGGAACGATGGTCATTCTGTACGAGGATGGAAAGAGCCGTGACAAGAGTGCGATTATAACGTTCGACTGTATTTACCTGTGGACAATATTTGGGAGTAAAATGCACTTGCGGGATGTTGTATTTCGCAAATAAAGCTTGGAGCTCACTACCGGTGAATTGCGTACCGTTATCCAATACCACCGTACGTGGGACCCCATGCGTGAGAAACACATCATTCCAAGTGTTTGACAATATTTTTCCCAGTTGCTCGACGTAAAGGAAAATCAAGCAATATTTGGTAAAACAACAGACCACTACAAGGATGAAAGTAAAACCCGAACGAGAACGGGGCATCGGCCCTACAAATCGACACTGATGGTCTCAAAAGGTCTGGTACAGACTTTGGATCACCCATAAATCCGGGAGTGGAGTCTTGAGAACCTTTGTACGCAGAGCAAATATCACAATTTTTAACAAACTTGACGACATCCTGATACATATTCGGCCAGAAATAGCGCAAAGCCAAGCGCCTGTATGTCTTAAAGACTCCAAAGTGCGGCGCTAAATCACCGCCGTGTTGTTCCTGCAAAATTACATCACGAGCGTTTGCAGGGACTACTTCCTTCCAATTATAACCACTATCTGTATTTGTGGTTTTCGAAAACCGAAATAATTTGTCCTCTTTAATCAGAAAGTTTGGACACGATTGGGAAACTGTTTACACCTGTTCACAATCCTGTTATACCAGGGATCACCTTGAGCTTTACGTATCTCCAAACTGGTACAGCACGCGAAAGTGCGTCAGGAACCACATTATCCTTACCTTTGCGATGTTCTATAACAAAGTCATAAGGTGACAAGCGACAGCCCCATCTGGCCAAACGACCTGAGGGATTACTGAGATTAAAAAACCATTTGAGGCTTGAATGATCTGTAACAACTTTAAAACGTAACCCTCCTTCTAAATATGGACGAAAATGTTCCACCGCATACACCACGGCCAGGGCTTCTCTTTCCGTTACTGAATAATTACGCTCAGCTTTATTCAGAGAACGACTCGCAAACGCTACAGGATGCTCTACACCGTCATCCGATAGTTGAGTCAAAGTTCCCGCTATTCCGTAGTTGGAGGCATCACAATGGACTGAAAATGGTTTCTGGAAATCAAGACAATACTGGAGCTGATACCAAAGCAGCCTTCAAATCTGTAAAGACTTTTCTGCAGCTTCCGTCCAAACAAAAGGCGGAGCTTTTTTTAGTGCTAGTGAGCGCGTTTAACGGTGCAGCAAGGGAACTAAAATCTTTAATAAATCGACGGTAATACGAAGCGGTACCCAAAAACATTTTAACTCTTCTACGATTAGTGGGCGTAGGGTAGTCACAATACTTTGAACTTTGGAAGGATCCGTCCGCAAACCACGCTCATCAACAATATAGCCTAAATACTTCAGCTCTTGCGAAAGAAACATGATTTTTGAGATTAATGGTTAAATTCGCCATTTTCAAACGATCGCAAACTTTTTCAATAGGAAATGTGTTCATCAAAAGTAGAACTCACTACAATAATATCATCAAGATAGACGAATACTTTGTTTCCAAATTCTGGACCAAAATCATGTCCATAAGACGTTGCTGAGTCGCAGGCGCCCCTTTAGTCCAAAGCACATAACAACAAATTGGTATAAACCGCGGCCTGGAACTGTAAAAGCGGTTTTTCACGTGAAGCAGGATCCAAACCTATTTGCCAAAATGCTGATTTCAAATCGATCGATGAAAGGTATTTAGCATCTCGAAGTTGATCTAAAATATGAGAAATATATGGCAAAGGATAAGCATCACCTTTACTCACCTCGTTCACTTTACGACTGTCCAAACAGAATCTAAGTTCATTATTCGGTTTTGGTGCGAAAAGAATCGGATTATTCCAAGCACTCGAACTTGGTTCAACCACTCCCATCTCTAACATTTCGTCTAACTGTCGATTAAGCTCCTTTAACCGTTCCGGTGACATATTATAAAATCGTTGTTTAATCGGTTGAGTATTCCCGTATCAATTTTATGTAAGAAGACTCGTCCGACCTAAACCTTTTTTCGAAGGAAATTTCGAATTGGCTGATAACCTCTTCGGCCATCAAGCGCTCTGTTGTTGTCAAATTTTCAAAAGCATGGAGACATCGTATTTCCGAAATCTTTCCCAAGGCCCCGTGTATCCACAAGCGGCAAACCCTTAAAAATTTTAGATGCTAAATCAAAAGCCTTCCAGAAATTCATGCCTAATATCATAGGCGCTTCTATGTCGGGAACTAAATGAAATTTTATTACCTTCGTAACAGAATTCATTTGAACAGGTAACAACACATACCCACGAACTTCAGATCGGGAGTTATTCGCTGTAGAAACATAAGGTACATCATGACTAGGGTGAAGCTGAGCACCTGCATGTAAAACCTATCTCCAGCCGAACCACCTAAAACCGACAAATCCGCGCCCGAATCCAACAAGCCATAACATTCTTCATTGTATATACTCACAATGAGGAGAGGCCGTTCTTCATATTCCAAAATTTACTTCGAACCGCAGCTACATTATAAGAGGAAAAGAAAACCTTAAACGGTTCAGATACTCACCCCAATCCTTGGCATCAAAATTGGGATGTTGATATGAGGTGCGGTTCGATTTATCTAGTTTTGGTTTGCTACCCGGACGAAGCTTCCTTTATGCAGATGGGACAATTAGTACGGGTAAAACTTTGTTACCGCATGAAAAACAAACCAACTCTTTGGATGGGCACTGAGTTAAAGTATGTCCGGAAATACGGCAACGCACACAAAAACCGTACGAGAATCGATTGCTTCACACGTGGAAGAGTATTTGATTTGAATGGCCTATACGCCAGGTCCGGAGCCAAAGTAGATTTATTAGCTTTTGAGGGTTCTTTATAATCGGCAGCTCGAGAGAGATTATATTCTACAAGCTTACACTTTTCTTTTAGATCAGATGTCGAAGAAAACTCTTCCAGTGCTAAAGCAGACGATATCTGGGGTTTGAGATTAAAGCGTATTATTTTAACCTTTTCCTCTTCTGGTATTTGATTTGTCAATAAATTGAAATAATTATGCATGACAGCTATGTACAGAGAAACTGATTCATCTGTCCCTTGGGTACGTTCCCGAATCTCACGAAGAAGACGATCGTCAAAATCAATCTGTGAATACTCCTTCAACAACAAAGACTTTAAGCTGACCAGTCCATTAACGACGGCTTCACACTACGATACCACGTTAATGCATCGTCAACAAACAATTCTTTGCGCCTTGAACAGTCGTTGTTCAGAGATATTACGCGTTTCGCATAATTCTTCCAAACGCAAGAGGAAAGTTCGAATACACGAACGCCCATCATATTTTAGTTTTAATCTCTGATCGCTTTTTCTGAGCTGCAACCACACTGCAGCACAGTTTGGTTTAAAGGAGGGTTTTCCGAGTCTTCAAAAAGAAGTTTTGAAAGTTTTGTACCGCGCGTCTAATATGGTCAAAATTTGATTTAATTTAAGGTTTATCTCAGATTTCTTGTTCTTAGTAGGTTCTGAATCAAGGACACGGGAGAATCTGTGGAAAACGTGATGTGCTATAGCGCGCAGCTTGTTGAGTGTTTTAAATGAGAGAGTTTTCTCATTCAGACTGGTAGAAAGTTCGGATAGTTTATTAGCTATAACGTCTAATTCGGCATTAGCATCACGGGTGGTTTCCGCAATCTCGTCAGCTGGTATATCACGCGCTAAATCGCGTATCTGAACACGTAACTCATCATTAGTACTCCGGGGTGGCATCACGAATTTCGACTTCATAAATTAATTCTTCTTTAAAATGGTAAGCGATAGGCCGTTCCATTATCAATACAAAATAATGAACAAGCAGACCATAAACTGAGTCCGAGTCTACCTGGCAGTACAATATAACCAGAATACGTACACTAATATAATAGTGCAAAGGAGAATTTTACATGCAGGTGCTCAGCTTAACCCAGTCATGATATACCTTATGTTTCAGGACACAATAAATTTCCGAAATAAGTATTGTTGTTTGTTAAACATATTCAAAGAAAACCAATATACGAACGTAGAAATGTCACGGTAGTGCAATATTATTACAAATTCGTGTTTTTTTAATATAGCCGCTTAAAAATACCGAACAAGTTTGCCGTTGCTAACAAACACATGAAAACAATTTTACCAATCGATGTCTCCACGTTTGAAAGACAATGTTACAACATTATTTTTGTAATAAATTAAAATAAGGAAATTTCCTTCGAAAAAGGTTTAGGTCGGATATTCTGGAAGAAATCAAATTGATACGCTACTCAACCGATTAAACAACGATTTTAAATTTGTCACCGGAACGGTTCAGGAGCTTAATCGACAATTAACAAATGTTAGAGATGAAGTGTCGGACCAAGGATTTAAATCTTCTTAACCGATTCTTTTCGCATAAACAATTGATTGATACCTAAGATTCCAGTTAGACAGTCGTAAAGTGAACGACAGTGAAAGGTAAATGCTTATCCTTGTGCGGTAATATTATTTTAGATCAATTTAAATAATTTAAGTTCGTTTGAAATCAGCATTTTGGCAAATAGGTCACGATCCTGCTTCACGTGAAAAAACCCACTTGTTTTCCAGGCCGCGGAACCTATCACCGAACCTGACTCGGACTCGTTGAATGTTGGGTGAACCTGGTGGGACGTTTATGGCCCTCAATTTGAGAATGCCCTCATTCGTTTGAATCTCCTGAAATTATTGTATGGAACACAAGCTGTAGCATGACATTTATACAAAGTTTGCGATGATTGAAAATGGCGAATCATAACCATTAATCTCAAAATCATGTTTCTTTCTGCAAAGAGCTGAAGTATTTAGGCTATATTGTTGATGAGCGTGGTTTGCGGACGGATCTTCCAAAGTTCAGTATTGTAGACTACCCTACGCCCACTAATCGTAGAGAGGTTAAAATGTTTTTGGTACCGCTTCGTATTACCGTCGATTTATTAAAGATTTTAGTTCCCTTGTTGCACCGTTAAACGCGCTCACTAGCACTAAAAAAAAAGCTCCGCCTTTTGTTTGACGGAAGCTGCAGAAAGTCTTACAGATTTGAAGGCTGCTTTGGTATCAGCTCCAGTATTGTCTTGCCCGGATTTCAGAAACCATTTTCAGTCCAGATGCCTCCAACTACGGAATAGCGGGAACTTTGACTCAACTATCGGATGACGGTAGAGCATCCTGTAGCGTTTGCGAGTCGTTCTCTGAATAAAGCTGAGCGTAATTATTCAGTAACGGAAAGAGCTTCCGCCGGTGTATGCGGTGGAACATTTTCGTCCATATTTAGAAGGAGGTTACGTTTTAAAGTTGTTACAGATCATTCAAGCCTCAAATGGTTTTAATCTCAGTAATCCTCAGGTCGTTTGGCCAGATGGGGCTGTCGCTTGTCACCTTATGACTTTGTTATAGAACATCGCAAAGGTAAGGATAATGTGGTTCCTGACGCACTTTCGCGTGCTGTACCAGTTTTGGAGATACGTAAAGCTCAAGGTGATCCCTGGTATAACAGGATTGTGAACAGGTGTAAACAGTTTCAATCGTGTCCAAACTTTCTGATTAAAGAGGACAAATTATTTCGGTTTTCGAAACCACAAATACAGATAGTGGTTATAATTGGAAGGAAGTAGTCCCTGCAAACGCTCGTGATGTAATTATGAACAACACGGCGGTGATTTAGCGCCGCACTTTGGAGTCTTTAAGACATACAGGCGCTTGGCTTTGCGCTATTTCTGGCCGAATATGTATCAGGATGTCGTCAAGTTTGTTAAAAATTGTGATATTTGCTCTGCGTACAAAGGTTCTCAAGACTCCACTCCCGGATTTATGGTGATCCAAAAGTCTGTACCAGACCTTTGAGACCATCAGTGTCGATTTGGTAGGCCGATGCCCCGTTCTCGTTCGGGTTTTACTTTCATCCTTGTAGTGGTCTGTTGTTTTACCAAATATTGCTTGATTTTTCCTTTACGTCGAGCAACTGGGAAAAATATTGTCAAACACTTGGAGAATGATGTGTTTCTCACGCATGGGGTCCCACGTACGGTGGTATTGGATAACGGTACGCATTCACCGGTAGTGAGTCCAAGCTTTATTTGCGAAATACAACATCCCGCAAGTGCATTTTACTCCCAAATATTGTCCACAGGTAAATACAGTCGAACGTTATAATCGCACTTTGTCACGGCTCTTTCCATCCTCGTACAGAATGACCATCGTTCCTGGATCTTCATTTGCCTAGAATTCAGTTCGCCATGAACACGTCTGTGAATGAAGCAACACGCTATAGCCCATATTTTCTTGTCCACGGCAGAGAGGCTGTTCTGTGTGGTTCCATTTATGGTAACCAAACTATATCCGAACTGGTTTTATCCTGTAGCTGCGTGATGAATTTGCATCAAGGCTAGGTTGTTTGAAAGATACGTTTCCTAAAGTTCAGGATGCGTTAAAAAGGCCCATTTAGGAGTAGAAGGTTTTATAATAGCTCGCGTAGGCATCTAGAATTCGATATTGGAGATGTTGTGTGAAAAGGACCTTCCATTGAGCGATGCGTCAAAGTTTTTACTGCAAAACTTGCGCCAAAATTTCAAAGTGCAGGGTCGTTAAGAAACTAAGTCCACTGGTGTACGAGTTGATAGATGTTTCCAGCAATAAGCCTTTAGGCCGTTGGCACGAAAGATTTAAAGACTACTTAAAAGTAGGTATTTCTTTTCCCCTTTTCCACTGATTTAGGTGGACTGTTTCATACTCGTCCGGACTGCAGAGTATTTGGTTTGTACATCTGTCCTGACGTTTGGCTATTTTGGGTTTGTTACTGGCAGAAGAGTATTTGTTAAAGAAGAAGGAAGTGTATCACCCGGACTGTAGAGAATATAATGAATGAGAAGATCTGTCCTGGTTGTTGGTTTCGTATTTTGGTTTGGAATCACTGTTGAAGGCATATTTTTCTTTCCTTTTTCACAGGATAGGTTAGTTTAGTAGGCTAGGTAGTAGCCACTGTGTCATTATTCTATTTCCTTGTTTAGCTTAGCTGAGTTTTTGTTGCTTCAGGAGCGGTCACCTAACTCCTTTCAAAAATAAGCCTTATAGCTAGACAATAACTCTTTGATATATTTTATAATTAGTAGCTTCAATTAAGTTTGCGTCACTTTTGAGCGGTCTCTAACTCCGTCCAAAAACAAGCCTCATAGAAAGACAAACTTTTAACAATTTTGAACTTTCAACATATATCGTAGTAGGAGCGGTCCCTAACTCCGTATAAAAATAAGCCTCATAGAAGACACTCACTTTAAATTTTCAAACAAATATAAATAGGAGCGGTCCCTAACCTGTATAAAAATAAGCCTTATAGAAGACAACAAATTTTGAATTTTCGGACATCATAACGTAATAGAGCGGTCCCTAACTCCATATAAAAATAAGCCATATAGCAATTTTGTAACTAAAATACAGGTAGTTGTTTAATTATACTATAGATGTAACCTTTATATTAACTGATATTTTGAAGGTCGTTTGTTTGTTTGTTCTTTTTCCTTTAAGGTAGGTTGAGACGTGTTTGTCTGGTTTTGGTTTGGTTTGGTTTTTTTATCGACTGTATTTTCTGGTTTATGTTTAAATGAGCTGAGGGCCAGCTCGAATTTTCTTTTCTTGGAAAATCTTGTGGGTAGGGGTATTGTTACGTAGTTATTTTACAATAACTGTTATTTTAAAATTTGAACGCATCGTTTGCCAGCTAGTTATCAAATTTGAACGCGTCCGTATCTTCGTTTGACAGATCGCTAAGTGTTGCCATTTTCCACTTATAATTCCTCTTCTCTTTTGCAGAAGATTTTACATTTTTTAATTCATTTGAGTTCGAATTGATTAGTTCTATTGATTATCTATAATACTTTGTTTTGTTGATAACATATAGATATTTTCTTATTTTTTCCGTGGTGTCCAGCAAGAATACCGTTAAAGTTTGAGTGAATTTGTAATTCACAATTTGTGGATTTTTTGTTATGTAGGCAACATTTCATGTGAGACGAGTGACGCTGTTTCGTCACTTACGAAAACGGTCCGTGCAAGGACCCAATTTAATTTGTTTCTATCGTATATTCGGTGAGTTAATATTCAGATTTACACTTGAAAGTGCTTTTCCATATTTCACGTCAATCTCAGTGTTTATTTTTCAGATTTGGATTCTTTTAATTCTTCCACCGAACGTGGCAACGGCGGGCTTTGCTATATGCACGGCATATATATTGCCACTGGTAAGTTGTCATTTTGATTTCACATAAATGTGCCTTTCTACTTTCCCACGTCATCGTGTACTTTTATTTCAGATATAAACTCGATTCTATGTGTAATCAGCGCTCGCGCACTCGTCGCTTAGTCGTCGGACGAGATTTTCTTTCATCCTCCGAAAGGTATCTATTCATGTTATTAAGTAACTGCTAATTATTTCAAAGTAGATTTCCACCTTGCATAAGTTAGGTTATGTACCACATGCAATTTTGAAAAGCTATCTTGCACACCCTCCATGTTTTTACATCGTCGCAGCACAAGCTAATCGCATTTGTTGATTCAAAATTTGGCACATATCATTTTAAGTGTTTTTGCTTATTATCATTTTTATCAAAACTGCTGTGTCATAGACCGCCATGATAATATTTTCAATCATGGGTTTGTATGAATTAAAATTATTTTAGAAATTAAATTATTAAAATTAGGTTAATAAAAGGGCGCCACCAGTCACGACCTGACTGGAACGAAGAAAATAAAACAATCCTACTTGTTTTGGAGAAGGCCGGCCAGCGGAACCTATCACCGGACCTGACTCGGACTCGATGAATGTTGGGTGGCCTGGTGTGGACGTTTGTAGCCCTCACAGAGAATGCCTCACCGTGAACCTCCTGAAAGGGATAGCATGGAACACAAGCTGTAGCATGACATTCATACATAACCAATGATTGAAAATATTCTCATGGCGGTCTATGACACAGCAGTTTTGATACAAAATAATGGGAAGCAAAACACTCAAAATGATATGTGACAAACTTGAATCAGCAAATGCGATTAGTTTGTGCAAAGTGACGATGTAAAACATGGAGAGGTAAGATAGCTTCAAAATTGCATGTGGTACATAACCTAACTTATGCAAGGTGGAAATCTACTTTGAAATAATTAGCAGTTACTTAATAACATGAATAGATACCTTTCGGAGGATGAAAGAAAATCTCGTCCACGACGACTAAAAGCGACGAGGTGCGCGAGCGCTGATTTACATAGAATCGAGTTATATCTGAAATAAAAGTACACGATGACGTGGGGAAAGTAGAAAAGGCACATTTATGTGTGAAATCAAAATAACAACTTACCAGTGGCAAATATATATTGCCGTGCACGCAAAGCACAAGGCCCACCCGTTGCCACGTTCGGTGGAAAAATTAAAAGAATCCAAATCTGAAAAATAAACACTGAGATTGACGTGGGGAAATATGGGAAAAGCACTTTGAAGTGTAAATCTGAATATTAACTCACCGAATATACGATAGAAACAAATTAAATTTGGGTCCTTGCACGACCGTTTTCGTAAAGTGACGAAACAGCGTCACTCGTCTCACATTAAGAAATGTTGCCTACATAACAAAAATCCACCAAATTGTGAATTACAAATTCACTCAAACTTTAACGGTATTCTTGCTGACACCACAGAAAAATAAGAATATCTATCCATGTTATCAACAAAACTGAAGTATTCTAGATAATCAATAGAACTAATCAATTCGAGCTCAAATGAATTTAAAATGTGTAAAATCTTCTGCAAAAGAGAAGAGGAATTATATGGAAAATGGCAACACTTAGCGATCTGTCAAACGAAGATACGGACGCGTTCAAAAATTTGATAACTAGCTGGCAAACGATGCGTTCAAATTTTAAAATAACAGTTATTGTAAAATAACTACGTAACAACCTCTACACAATAAAATCCACATTTGTTAAAAGCGTATGTTTCTTTCAAGGTAGATTAATCCTATAGCATACCTAAGTTGTTCAGATTGATGAATGTTATCACGCTGCAGCTAGCCTGACTGACCCTGTGTTAAATAACTAAATAAATTTTTACTAGAAGAGCTACTTATTAAAACGCTCCAGACAGCTATTAACTTAGTTCTTAGGTAAATTGAAAGCCAAGTTTTAAAGTTATTACTATGTGCCCATCTCATTTCACGCTTCATTGCTTTGGCCAGATACACAGTAGGCAAAGGACACAGTACGTTGACATCTAAGGGATGTACAGCGTACCCTGTAAATACATGACATTCCACTGTGCTTCCTTACCCGCCTGCTAAACGTGGTGAGTATGGCAAACATACATACATTAATCACGCCTTTATCCCTTGCCGGGTAGGCGTACTGATAATAAGGTCGTTATAGCCACGTCTGACAAATATTTGAGGGCCGTTTCAGCTGTTGTCGTATCACTATAGTGACAGGTTGTCGGCCTGTCGCTTAAAATTGCAACACACATGTAACCCTCGAGTCCCTTAGTTACTTTTTATGACACTCACCATAAAGAAATGGGGTGATGCTATTCATACCGGCAAACACCCATCGAAATTGGAAGCTCGTGTACCCATCATGCCTTTCAGTAGACTATTGTGATAGCTGAAGATGATGACGAACGCTATTCCTACTGTAAAATTGGTAGCAATTAAGCCGAAACCGCTGCAAACCCCTAGTCACAAACATTTTCTAAATAATAAAGTTCAGAGGCAGACAAAGGTTGCATTTGTTCTAAATTTACAGTTGCTTAGCCAGCAGATACCAATTTTCACAGTTGTCTAAAACTCCCTAGGCCAGCAGATCAGCAGGCATTTATTGCAAGGAGTCAACCGAAACGATCTACTGCTCCTCTGTTCTACTGTGGTCCTGTTTAAAGAGATTTTGGGCTAGAACGTAGGTTTAAATTAAGGTCAGCTTGGTTCATCAAGTCGTGTTCGACCGTGATATTAGTATTTAAGTGCTAAACTCATTACCTAACGTGGACCGATTAGAATAAGAATAGAATAATTTATGAATAATTTATTTGCAGGCAAACATGGTACAGTGAACAGAATGGTAGAGTTCTAAATTTGATCATGCATGTTGCGCCAGCAGCTGGCATGCAAATATTATGAATTGAATTTAACAAATCTAAAAATAAATTAATCTTAATAAATTATTTAACATGTCACAAAATTATTCTACTAACATAAATTAAAAATAACATTCACATTGTCGTCATAAAATTAATAAATTCGTCTACATTATAAAAACTATTTTCTGTACATATTCTAAACAATTTCGATTTAAATTGACTTTTATTTAATACTTTTATGTGTTCCGGGAGACAATTAAATATTCTTATGTACACATATTAAAACTATTTCTTGCAAAACAAGTTGTTGAATGTTGATGCACTACAAGTCGGTTGGGGTACCTTGTCGAGTAATTATATTTCTTAACTTTAAAGGAATTAGGATTGTTTTTGACAAACATGCACACTTCGAAAACATACATTGCCGGTAGCGTCATTATTTTCAATTTTACAAAATACTGTCTACATGAGTCTCTTGGACCAAGACCACACATCGCTCTCACACACTTTTTTTGTATCACGAAGACTCGTTTAATGTCAACTGAATAACCCCACATCACGAGCCCGTATCTCAGAGCCGAGCATACGTACCCGTGATATGCGGTCAAGGCTGTTTTCAGATCGGAAATCTTCTTAAGGCGAAAAAGAGCATACGTAAACCTGTTGATTCTTTTACACAACACTTCAATTTGGTCCTTCCTTGATTGATTTTTACTTTATTGATTACCTAAGGTACATATTGTATACTAAATCATAGGTAGGTACATAATACCACATTCGCCGTGTGGTGCCGGCTTATAATAGCATCACCCAATATCTTTTCCGTGGGTGTTGTAAGAAGCGACTTAGGTAGGTATTTGGGAGTTGAGTTGAGTTGAGTTGTGTATTGCGTTTAGAGGCGACAGGCTGACATCCTGTCCCCAAAGTGTTACACGGTCTTCTGAATGACTCTCAAACTTTTGTCAGACGTGAAGTAAATGGCCATTTCTTACAGCCGTTTACGCCTTGCCTACCCCGCAAGAGATATAGGCGCGATATATGTATGTATGTAATACATAACATTACGTAGTCTAGGCATAGTCTAGGTCGGCCTAAGGTTAAGTGGAGAATAGCTGGATAAAATTAAAAATTAATTACTAAGTTAAATAGATTCAGAATACAGACAAACGTATGTTCAAATGTTCTTCGTGTGTCATGGCGCTCACGGGAAGAGGCTCATGTCCAGCAGTGGACAGTGGACTGCTATAGGCTAATTTGATGATGTGGTAATGATAAGTTGAATACATAAGCAAGATAGGTTATTGTACCTTCACGTAGACGTGTAGAAAAATAAAACTAATACCACAGAATACATAATAGTACAGGTACAGAAGACGCACTCCGCCATAGCGATTCAACAAATATAAATCTTTACGCGCGATAATAAAGTACAATTTCCTTCGCGCCGGCTTTGGATACCTACTTTTATATTAGCCTACTCATCGCGCGCGCAAGCAAAAATGAGCCGAATGGCTGCGCGCGAAAGTTCTTCTGCCGCTGGCGCGTCCTGAAGGTCACAGTCAGCGCGCTCGGTGGGGATGTCACTTTCGAATTTTAAAGGAGGAAGGCAGATAGGTTCAAAAACTCTGACATCAGGGTTCATCAGGTCGTTGTAGTAGTAGGTACCTAGTGTTAGTTATTAATTTTAACACTGTTGGATTTATGTTCTCTAATTGCAAGCGTTTCGGTTTATTTCGTGAATAATGTAAACAATGATGACAGGCGACACAAGTGTTGCTATAATAAAATAATAATGTTCGGTAGGAGTGGTACTGTATTTCCTCGTATGATGGGCCAACGCATTCTATTTCATTTCATTGCTTTGTTAACTGACAAAGATACCACTATCGAGTTGACCAGGCAACGTTGGTCCGAGTTGGTTCGAAATACAGTACCAGACTAATATGCGGCGGTGTAGTAAATTTAATAATTGACAAAGTTTGAAAATGTAACGGTACCCTCTGACATTCTGTATTAGGAGTTCGGTGAATAAAGTCGTGCCATATAGTGTAAATTACTCTTGGCCTTTTCATTATTAACATTTCAGAAGTGTTTTTCGATTTTCCACGTGCAATTTTTAGCTCAAGCCACTTTAAATGAAGTGAAGCCAGCGTGAGTTTTGCGGCAGTGAAGCGGAATGAGGAAAGAGGCGCCTTTTTCTTTCGTGTGGAACAACAAGTCGTCCAACGACCTCATAACGCGCCTGCACCAACCAGAAGGAATGGTGGAGTCGTGTAATGATAAATGATAAATGGGCGATCGGATTGATTGAACGGCAACATCGTGGATCATCGTGGACTGTTCGCGATGAAGAGGTGCTATGTGCAATTATTACAATAGCTCCCATATCATGGTGTGTAGACCGTAATTCAGTAAGGTACGTTTGAAAGTTATAATTACTAGTTATGTACCTACCCCCTTGTGCTTACATATTTGGTAAAAGATTAGATTCAGTTTGGTATATAATAAGTATGTATTTGAAAATTAGCAGTTACGTTTATTTTTTTTTAAAGAAGAAAATCACGCCTATGTCGTTTACATATCACGCCTGCATCCTTTGCGGGGTTGACAGAGCGTTCCTATGACAGATGTTGAGGGTAGTTTCAAAAATTACGTGTTAGTTTATTTGAAATACTTTAGACATTGAGATTTTTTAAAATGTTACGATTTGTAGAAAGTATTTTTGAGAAAAATATGATTGTAAATATTGTAACTATGGGTCGTCAAAAACAGTTGTTAAAACTTATTGTTAAATTATTGTAAGACAAATAATGTTTGTGATATTTTTTCATTACGAGGGCGTAATTAAGATTCAGGATTGGCCGAGTGTTAGTTATTAATTTTAACACTGTTGGATTTATGTTCTCTAATTGCAAACGTTTCGGTTTATTTCGTGAATAATGTAAACAATGATGACAGGCGACACAAGTGTTGCTATAATAAAATAATAATGTTCGGTAGGAGTGGTACTGTATTTCCTCGTATGATGGGCCAACGCATTCTATTTCATTTCATTGCTTTGTTAACTGACAAAGATACCACTATCGAGTTGACCAGGCAACGTTGGTCCGAGTTGGTTCGAAATACAGTACCAGACTAATATGCGGCGGTGTAGTAAATTTAATAATTGACAAAGTTTGAAAATGTAACGGTACCCTCTGACATTCTGTATTAGGAGTTCGGTGAATAAAGTCGTGCCATATAGTGTAAATTACTCTTGGCCTTTTCATTATTAACACTAGATAATAAATAATAATTTTATTACATAGCTAGAATCTATATAGGTACCTATTTTCTTACATTTCGATGTCACGCGGTAACTTGTGGAACTTGAGGCTTTTATCACTAGAATTATTCAAGCAATTATAAGCAATGCAGTATTTTCTTATTCTCATTTTCGCGTAATTTACGTAAATTTAGTACAAAGAAAGAATTAAGAGCGGCAACGTGGGAGCGCGTGCGTAACGAGCTGCGTGCGGCAACCCACTGATTAACCTCCCCGCGGGTGTCGCCGCACGTACTTGTAAATCTATACCTACGCAGCGGAGTGCGCCAGGCCTGCTAATACTTATTTTGTTTCCTTTCAGGTAAGTTTTATGACAACACTGCAGTACCCTACCTACATACGAGATAAGTATCCACCTGTTTCCCTTACAGCCGTTATCTGTCTACCACGTAAGGGGATAAAAGCATGATTTGAATCTGTAAATAAAGTCTATTCGCTTTGATAGTGTAGATAGTATACAAAATTTGACGTTATCTAAGGAAATGACATTGTCAGCGCGGCTCTGTCAAAGCGAATGGACTTTACCTAGGTATCTACATAGTGTAGGCACAAACACATCTAAACAAAGGTCAATCACCGCGGCATGTCAAGTCCCCATACAAACCCCATAGGAGCGATCTGCATAAACTTGGCCCCGCTTCTGCTTTTGATAACCACATTGATTTATGACGCACTGTTCCATAAGCTTGTGGTGACTAGTGTTGCTCAAACTTGAGATTGCGACCCCGTAAAATAACTTTCGTTTCTGGTTACCAGTTTCTCAATCTATAGCGAATCCCCATACAAATCCTATAGGAGCGATCTGCATAAATTGGCCTCGCTTCTGCTTTTGATATCCACATTGATTTATTGTACTACGCCAGCTTGTGTTTGTGGCTACCAGTGTTGCTCAAACTGTAGGTTTCGAGCCTCCTGAGCCTAAAAACCTAAACTTGACCCTGCTTCTGGTTTTGATATCCGCATTGATTAATGTTTTGTACAATTTTGTAAAATAGTAATAATCACAGTTTGATTGCTGACGAAACCTGTAGGTGGATAATTTTCTCCCAGTTCCATGAGAACCATGAGATTATTCATTCACGACGTATCTATGCGGGTTTGATGTGGTTTGTTTGAATGTTATCATGCTACAAATTCGTCTGTTCACGCTCTCAGATTTCCGTAGAGCCTTTTTTTTGTAGTGAGTTAAATTGATACTGACTCAAGACATCTGAACTTACACCTGGCTATATGGTGCAGACTTGGGAGACAAGGGCGTGTAGATGTCACAGATTTTGGTTCGATATGATTACAGTTTGAGAGCCGCTGTAATTTTGCTCACTGGTGCTGAAATGTCACGAGCTCTCGGCATTCATGAGCGGTTCCTGCTGGAATATAAAGCATAATTTAGGCATACCATAAGCACACAGGCGCTCGCTAACACCATAAACAAACTTTGTCAGAATATCCAGTACCTAAAGGGTAAGGCTAGTCAGTACCTATATTTGGGTTGGGTCCAGTACCTTTAATAAGTAAGTGGTTTGAGGTGCTGCTGACAGAGTGTAGATATCAACAAATATGTATATGAACGATAGCGATAGTATTAAATGTATATTTAGTTTTTTTTAGTTTCCTTGCTTTAAAGTACGTATTTGTGCACGCCACTTCGAGCAACGCATCTTCCGTCCCGTATAGTAGACCAGCGTTCCTCCAAGTGCACGCCCAATCAATCTGTCTTATAAAAGTCTCACTTTCTGTAGGTCAGCTGGAAGCAGAAATGAGTTGTCCTGTTATGTTGCTATTAATTATATATATTTTGTCTCTTGCAATGTTTCTTGTGTGCCAAAACTGGTTGAAAATAATGATATCCCACCAAAAACATTTACTTGTAAAAAGAACCAAGTCTCGCCTCTCAGTTCATCTACTGTAAAAAGTTGTGAGATCCATGTGATGCCAAGTCGGTTATTGATTTATTCAAGGACTACTTCAGGGAACTTTCATCTTAAGGTATTGCGTAACTAGGTAACAGACATCATCTTATAGTAACTATATCGATATTTAAAAACTTTTATATTTACAATAACTAGAATGACTTGGCCATCGCACTAGACCATCGTATCTCACAAGTAAATAGTGTGCGATTGCCAAGTCATTCTAGTTATTGTAAATATAAAAGTTTTTAAATATCGATATAGTTACTATAAGATGATGTCTGTTACCTAGTTACGCAATACCTTAAGATGAAAGTTCCCTGAAGTAGTCCTTGAATAAATCAATAACCGACTTGGCATCACATGGATCTCACAACTTTTTACAGTAGATGAACTGAGAGGCGATACTTGGTTCTTTTACAAGTAAATGTTTTTGGTGGGATCTCATTTCTTGGTGTAGATAGTCTTCCTCTTTCTTTTATCTGGAACTAATTCTTGAGCCTCAGCTAGAGATTTCTTCAAAGCCCATCCGCAAAGTTAACTTTGTAATCCTATACATTTGTATGGAAATACAAAGTTAGTTTTGCGGTTGCAACCGAATTTTTAGAATACTATAGTTTTCCCTTTATTCATACACTAAATACAAGGTGTATTCTAAGTTTCAAGCTCCTCAGTCTGCTAGAAGTACCTTAGAATTTTGATGATCGGTCAGTCAGTCAGTCAGGCAGAAAATTATGAAACTTTGACTAACTATAACTTCTAAACTACTGGTCCAAATTAAATGAAATTTGAAATGTATCGTGTCTATGCAGTGCTTGATAAGATATATTGAAATGAGGGTTCTAAACTTATCGACAAGGGAGTTATGGGGGGGTCGAAAATGGCCTGAACTGGTTCGAGAAAAGGATGGTACGGCCGTGCCGCTTTCAGCTCGACTTGGTGGGGGCACTGCCGTGCCCCCAGATGTAGCCGTCTATGCCCAAGGCCCAGCTGATGCGATTTATGTAATGCCGTAAATCCGCAGCCATACCTATATGGACGACTTGCTAGAATAATAGTGCGCCTCGCGTGATAGGAAGCAATTCTCGAGTCCACACATTACCGAGTTAGTCCAATCGCCGGTGCAGCTAAAAATATTAGTCACGTGGCGACAAATGATGTTTGGAACTAAAGAGTTAAAAAGACTTTACTGGATTTGCATACAGTTACTAAGAAAAACGAGTATAATAATTGATCTATGAAATCTGTGACTCGAAATGCTGAGGCTCTATTTTGACATGCGAAGGTCTGCTACTAATAGTGTTCGTATCGTGTCAAACTCTACAAAACTTATCCACTACAACGACATCCAAACTAGGTAGATAGTTTCTGCCTGCCTAAATAATCTAAATCAGCAGCAGTTCAGTTTGTTTTTGAGGTATGGGGAGGACCAACATGGTAGGTACTTACATTCATTATCGCACACTTGCCCAAGACACTGCTAATTTTGATTTCGGTGTCTATTTCATAGATGAGGATCAAATTTCTACGCTCCTTCTTCGAAGTCGGTTAAATTGGCATCTTATAAAGTCCATCACGTCTTGGGTGACACGATATTGCAGTTCATCCCTATAACTTTAATTAACTTGAGCTGAGTTTCCAATTAATAACTATTTCCTTGATAGCTTACTGGATCCTCGATGTTGAAATTGGTTGGCTGTCATCTTTCTGCAACTTTGACTAAGCCTAGTGGTATGAGCGTTGGTCTCAGGATCCAGAGGTCCCCGATTTGATTCTAGTGTTTGCCCCACATAAAGTTGATATTTTTCATTTCATACTTCAAGAAATTGCCATTGAATTATTTTATTTTATTTGGTGTTCAAACAAAACATGTTGCGCCAATCCCAACTGATTTAGGCAGATTATGATGATGACTTCGAGAAATCGTTTCCAGTTTGGGTAGGACATTGCAAGCTAAATCAATTGATTGTCTGTAAGAAAAATAACTTCCTGCTTCAAATCCTGCCTGCGGTGAAAATTTTGGAAGTTTTCCAAAAATTGTTTACCTAACACGAGAAGAGTTTTAAAAATTTGGTATTCAAATTTGGTATTCGAAAAATAACTTCTTTCTTTGGTCCTGGATGCTGTCTGTGATAACTTAGATAGGGGCCTACTAGACTGGTCTGGTAGGCATAGTAGGTTTATTAACTATGTCTGAACTCTGACACCGGAGTTCATGGGGTCATTCCTTCGACGGAATGATACTTACTGCTCGAATGGGCAATCTATGACTCATTTTCCCTCAAGAAAAAAAAAGATCATACTGCGACATTACAATACAATACAATACAAATATGCTTTATTGTACAAGAAAATAAAAAAAACAATGTTACATAAATGAAAAGACAAAGTACAACACAGGCGGCCTTATTGCTAGGGTAGCAATTTCTTCCAGGCAACCTTTGGGTAGGATTATGCGAAGATAGAAAGCGGTATAGTGCACAAAACATATTTTACATTGGGTATGCTTACATAAAATACAAATTACCTACATATTACTACATACTACAATAAAGCAAGATAAAATATACTAATATATATAAAATATAATAAACTAATACATATTTACTATGACATTACTGCAAATACAGGTTGTATCTGTATTTATGTGGTCTTTTTATCGCTTGAAAGAGAGGTTTCCCGCGCCCCTATGTGCACTGGTAACACATAAATGAAATCTCTAATTACCGAGCTGGCTTAATGACTGCTTCTGTCTGCAAGGGGAATGGAAGTAGGGTAGTGGGATGAACTGTATACCTACTTACAGGTTATATAGAAAGGCGAGATTGCCGTCAAAGTAATAATATGATGCGTAGGATACGCATCTTTTCTGGACAGTCGTGTTGAAATATCCCTGAGACAAATTATCTTGTTAGGGCGTTGCCACCGCGCCGTCACCCAGAACGAGAACGAGATTATTTCTGGCCGAGTTTAATATGAAATGACGGCGATCGGTGGACAAACGCCCAAGTAAATGTATGAAGATTGTAGGTACCGCTACTTCGGCGCCGTCATCTCGTTCTCGTTCCCGTTCTCGGTGACGGCGAGGTGGACAAACGCCCTAACAAGATAATTTGTCTCAGGGATATTTGAACACGACACTCTTTGTTTCGATGAGGATACGAACCGATTTAGTGCGCGTCATCACCGTACGTGTACCTGTTGTAATGTTTGGGATTGTATGAGAGACGGCATACTGCCTGCGTATGTACCGTAGGTACCGTGTCCCATACGATCACATGCATTACAACGTCATAGTTACGCGCGTGATGATGTGCACGTCATGCCTACGGAGGCGGTGTGTTCTGCCCTTTAAGGGTGTTGGCGATAGTACTAGGAGCACATAATGATTGAGGAGCAAACGTGCTTGGCCAGTCAATACCACTTAGGGACATCTGTGCAGATGAAATGTATGCGGTACCTACTTGACAGTGATTTATGTACTTGCCTACCTAATAGACATAAGTACCATACGTGGTAGTACGTGAACATTATACCAATCTCGTCACGCCCAATGTCCTTTGGACAACATTGTTAGCGTTAAAATAACTTGGGCGTTACGAGGAGGTTATTTCGATAAATGTGAGAATAGCATCAACTCTCTTCTAACCGTAGGTGTCGTAAAAAGTGATCATGGTAGGTATATTCAATTCCATCTAGGAAATGGACAGATAACCTACCTATTTATATAAATACTAGCTGGTACCCGCGAACTTCGTTTCGTTTCATTCATCACACTTTTGCAAAATTCTTATTTCCACACCAGCATCCTAAAAATTATACTCTGGATATTCATCACGCTAATATTGTTGGTACTACATTTCTCAAACCATAATCGCATTGCCAACAGATGCCAGCAGATGCTTTCCATCATACTGAACAACTTTTGCTTTGAGGCCATTTCAATATCTCTTATAGGGCTGGGCTCCTGTTGGTGCACCTGGTGGTCTACATCGGGTTCTACAAACCTGCGATGTCTATTCACCAGCTGAAGTGTCCCTTCAAGCTGAACAACTTTAGCTTGAAAGTCATATCTGTATCTCCTATTGTTCATCTGGGCTCCTGTTGGTGCACCTGATGGTTTACATTATGTACTCCAAACCTTCGATGTCTTTCCGCCAGCAGAAGCATCCTATCAGGCTGAACAACTTTTGTTTTCGAGTCATATCTGTATCTCCTATGGTTAACCTGGGCTCCT
The DNA here is from genome assembly GCA_024500475.1 of Phthorimaea operculella. NCBI lineage: Eukaryota > Metazoa > Arthropoda > Insecta > Lepidoptera > Gelechiidae > Phthorimaea > Phthorimaea operculella. Next base: position 782,682 of record JANFCV010000081.1, read on the forward strand.
GTTCCTGGAGGTTTACATCAGGTACTCCAAACCTTCAATGTCTATTCCCCAGCAGAAGCGCCCCATCAAGCCGAGCAACTTTTGCTTTAGAGTCATATCTGTATCTCCTATAGTTTACCTGGGCTCCTGTTGGTGCACCTGGTGGTCTACAGTAGATACTCCAAACCTTCGTTGTCTATTCGCCAGCAGAAGCGTCCCATCAAGCTGAACAACTTTTGCTTTGGAGTCGTATCTGAATCTCTTATAGTTAGGTTGGGCTCCTGTTGGTGCACCTGGTGGTCTACATGAGGTAATCCAAACCTTTGATGTCTTTTCACCAGCAAAAGCGTCCGATCAAGCGGAACAACTTTTGTTTTGAAGTCATATCTCTATCTCCTATAGTTTAGCTGGGCTCCTGTTGGTGCACCTGGTGGTCTACATCAGATACTCCAAACCTTCGATGTCTGTTCGTTAGCAGAAGCGTCCCATCAAGCTGAATAACTTTTGCTTTGGAGTCATATCTGAATCACTTATAGTTTGGCTGGGCTCCTGTTGGTGCACCTGGTGGTCTACATGAGGTACTCCAGACCTTCGATGTCTTTTCACCAGCAGAAGCGTCCCATCAATCAGAACAACTTTTGCTTCGGAGTCATATCTGTATCTCCTATAGTTTAGCTGGGCTGCTGGTGGTGATTCTGATGGTCTACATCAGGTACTCCAGACCCTCAAGTGGAAGCAAAAGTAGCCTATGTCAGTTCTCGATATATGAGCAATCTCTGTGCCAAATTTCATCAAAATTGGTTCAGTGGTTTAGGCGTGAAAGCGTAGCAGACAGACAGACAGACAGACAGACAGACAGAGTTACTTGGGCGTTTTTCAAAAAAGATGTACATTGCAAATTTGGCGTGTCCCACATGTTCAGATTAACTTTCTTAGTTTCGTTTTGTTTAAAATCTCTGTGCCTTAAACAACAAGAGAAAGTATTGTTTTACGTAAGTTTTTAAGGTCTAAAATTCCTACCGTGACGATCTCGATATAAATTAGTGCACTATGCGATAATTATAGCTATAAAATAAGATTTTACGCTTTGTTTTTATGCATAAGAAGGTAATTTTAAAAATAAATAAAGCCAAACTATTCCATTTATCGTAGTTTTATTTTAATTAAATATTTTCTATTGTGACGAACCGGATAGCAAGGTTGTGCACCCCATAGGTGCACCCTAACAGAAAAAGTGTTTATTAGAGATATTTCTTTATATATTTTTATATGATTTTTGAACATAACATGGGAAATATTATAAATAATCGAAATTTATCAAAATTTTCTTTAAAATACAACATATTCCGGTGACTGTTCCGGTGCGTCACGTGTACATCTTTTTTGAAAAACGCCCACTTTCGAATTTATAATATTAGTATGGACTAACTACACAATAGTTATAGTCTGCCCGCGACTGATGTAACTCAGTTGAAACGTCGGGATTCCAGGTAAATAGCTTATTTACCTAAAAACTATCACGATAAGACCCGTTAAAGTAACTATTATGTGTACACAATAGTTGTTTGACAAAACATAAATTCAAATACACTAAATGAAGTTAAAGTGAAAACTGATGAAATTCTGATTCTGATAAGATAAAGGATAAACTACAGAAACGTCTTCTTCAAAGCAACAGAAACATCTTTAAAAGACAAACAAGTTCAACTAAAAACAAATTATACCCCACTCAAAATACAAAGAGCTCGGGAACTCTAGAACTCTATTCTACTAACAGAAACTGAAATTTAATATACAACTTTTACACTGCAAGTTTTGAGAGTACACTACGTTTTTAACTTAGTCGACTTTGTTGTATGTCGAATTGTGTGATGTGATTTTGCTTCTTCAAAATGTCTTTATGTATCTAGCTATAACAAGTTATATGTATTATCACATCACTATAGCATCACCCCATTTTTTTGCCGCTAGTATAAGGTAACCAAGACTTAAGAGATGTTAAATCAAGGATAAGCTCAAGATGTATTACAATTTTAGGCGACCGGATGAAAACCTGTCAGCGTACACAATTTTCTTCAAGTGTTTACCAAATGTCGTGATAGGTAATCGTAGGTATTTCACGGCCGTTCACGCTTTGCCTACTCCGATACATTTAAAGACATGACTTGTGAGTGTAGGTACTTCATTGATGAGCGACTTAACAGGCATATAATTCGTAATTACTGGTAATCAGCCTGTACCGTTACGTATACACAATTACTTTATACCTACATGTATGCGATGGGAACCTAGTCTCAAAGCTAGTGTTTAAACTATACCTAATTCTCACCAACAATAAAGTCTGTGGTTATCTTAGCGGATTAGTGGTGAAGAAAAAAGTGTATTTGTAGGGTTAAGTAGTTAATTAGTTAATCGGGTTTAGTTAAAGATGTTAGAGTGCGTTTCCACTGTGCGGATGTGAATTGTGAAACAAATCCTACTAATCCTATCCTATCCTACTATCCTATCCCACTTAATATTATAAACGCGGATATTTTTGTGTGTGTTTGTTACGACATCACGCAAAAACAGCTGATTAGATTGACATGAAATTTTGCACAAATATAGAAGAGCATCCAGAATAACACATAGGCTACTTTTTACCACGGAAAAATGTCTCATTCCTACGGGATCACGCATTTTCCAATATTTTTTTTGAAATAGGTGGCGCGACTGAGCCGATTCGCGTTTTAGAAACTAACAGCGACATATCTTGGTGAGTAACTAAGCCCAAATTGACTGAATGAATTAGAAGAATCTCTAAGACGCGGGTGAAACCGCGGGACAGAAAGCTAGTGAACTCATATTCATAAAATTACTTACCTAATTTATTTGCATTGCAAATATTTTTTCCAGCAGCAGTTTCAACCGCTGCTAGTCATTTCTCTGTGGAAAAAATTCTTTACCGTGGTAAGTATTAAGTTCTAACTATGATTGCCAACCGCTCATGGAACAAAAACATTTTGATTTTTTGTTTCATGGGATAGTTGTACCCGTTTAAACAATTCAGTAGTTTTTATCCTTTTTAATTTATCTCATCCATTTAACCTTGTCCTAGCTTTTTTTTACCCTTGTCATAGTTGTGACAAGAGGAAGTTTCCGTAAACAGAAGTCAATGTATTTAATTATGTATAACAATATTAAGGGGATAGCAATGGTGGCGGTGAGAATTAGGCGCTATATACACACAGGAGACGTGAGACGTATAAGATGACAATATAAAAAAAAACCTTTTATATGGAAACTGTTTCGCCGTCTCTGTCTCTCTCTCTTCGTGTGGGACACCGAGTCGTTCAACGATCCGATGAACTCTGGTGTCAGTGTTTTGATGCAAGCATAGAATAGCATCACCCCCAATTTTTTCTTATGGGTGTCGTAAGAAGCGACTGAGGGATTCGAGGGTTTATAGTGTATTGCAATTTTAGGCGACAGGCTGACAACCTGTCTCTATAGTTATACACGACAATAGCTAAAACAGCCCTCAAATATTTGTTAGACGTGGCGATAACGGACGTTTATGCTCTTCCTACCCCGCAAGGGAGAAATGCGTGAATTATGTATGTATGTTTTGAGCGTCGCGACACGTCTCACGTCTAAGGCGTTTACTCCACAGGTGGGACGTAAAACATGAGACGGAGACGTGAGACGTCCGACATCACGAAGCTTGAAACCGTTTCCAAATTAAATGTAAAAAACAGTAGAGACGCCGTTTTCACACATTTGACGTGCGTCGCATTTATGACGGCTGACGATCACTTGTCTGACAAATGTCATCTTGATGTGAAGATAGCCCCCTTAAAATTCCTCCAGTAAGATGACAGTACCGATTACATATCCTCAGAGTTTCTCAAGGGTTGACTGGAAGAGATCCCTTAATGGGATAAGTCCGCCTTTGTGCCATATCATGTTATTGTTTTATTGTGTTTTCTGTAATAGTTTTATGAAGGTACAATAAAGAGAATATACATACATACATACCGATTTCAACATCGATGATCGAGTAAGCTATCAAGGAAATAGTTATAAATTGGAAACTCAGCTCAAGTTAATTAAAGTTATAGGGATGAACTGCAATATCGTGTCACCCAAGACGTGATGGACTTTACCAGATGCCAATTTTAACCGACTTCGATGAAGGAGGTTAGGAATTAGATCCTTATGTATGAAATATTCTCCGAAATAAAAATTAGCAACCTAATAAATTAAGAGTGAGTAAATTAAAAAATTCACTAGCGATCGCCGAGAATTGAATCCGGGGCCGTGGGGTACCGCCCCACCGCTCTGCCAACTGAGCTACCGGCGGCTGGCGGACCCTGATGAATTTCTCAACCTCTTAATGCTCATCTCGAAGCGACATCTAGTAGTAGTATTTACAACTAAATACTTTGGTTAGTCCACATTATGAGTGGAATTTAGTAATGTCATCTTACACCTTGCGTCGCACGTCTCATCTGTGGAGATAGTCCCTAATAGGGCTGTCAGGGCTAAGATCAATGTATACCCCGTAGCTTAATGTGTAGGGGTGATGTGACAACTAACATGCTCGATATTATTTTGCTGTCAGGCGGTGCGGCTTGGATTGTTATTGTAGTTTTGTTTATAAATCTTCTTCGAATGGGATACCGAGTCGTTTGAACGATCCGATGAACCCTGGAGTCAGAGTTTTCAACCACCTGCTGCAAGTAGCAGGGCTCTGACATGTGTAACAACTGCAGTCTTAGGTGATCATAGACAGCAACCGGGATCGACGGTCTTAACGTGCCCTTCGAAGCACGGAACCATCTTACTTTCTCGGACAATCAGCTGGTTCAGCCGGCAATGTCCTGACCAGATTGGGAACAAATTCACAAGTTGATAATTATGACTTTGTGAGTGACCCCACCGGGAATTGAGCCCGGAACCTGCTGCGTCGGAGGCAGTCGGACTATCCACTGCGCCACATCGGCTGTCGGAGCATAACGTACGCATAACTCAGTGCTTTTATTTCATACCAGAATACTCGTATGTATTCACGACTGTCACCTGACTCCCTGTTTTATTTTACTGCACGCACTAATCTTGCCGTAACAAGACATGATTGCGTATAATAAGAAGAAACATTTTATTAAAATTCTTTCCCTCGCAAGAACGTGCCACTTTCCTTATTTCTGTCGCACAAGTATTTAGGCACGACAGGGACGAATCCAGGAATCAAATTGTACTGGAACACCTAAAAGGTTTGTAAAATATGTCAATAAGAAATTTAAAAATGACATGCATCGAAAAATGAAAATACGTGCAGCAAAAAAGAGTAGAAATTAAATAAAATGGAACTAAAAATTATCCTACTAATATTATAAAGGCGGATGTTTGTGTGTGTGTTTGTTACGACATCACGCTAAAACGGCTGGTTAGATTGACATGAAATTTTTCACAAATATAGAAGAGTATCTAGAATAACACATAGGCTACTTTTTACCACGGGAAAATATCTTATTCCTACGGGATCGCGCATATTCTAATATTTTTGCATAGGTGGCGTGACTGAGCCGATTCGCGTTTTAAACGTTTTCGCCGAAAACTAACAGCGACATCTCTTGGCGAGTAATGCTTTCTTCCCGCGGTATAATAGGTTGCAGCGGGTGAAACCGCTGACGGGCAGCTAGTTCATAATAAATTGTTGCCATTCATAGTCAATGTTGCCATTTAATTTTGAAATTTCATACAAAGTGGCGCCCTAATTTTTTGTATACTCTTTTTTGATGGACTGTACGTGTGAATAAAGCGGAATGAAATGGTGTCAAAGTCGACCAATCACTCAAATATATCAAATCTAAACTCACTCTAAATCTGCGAAACTTTTCAATCTTTACTTCACTTTGGTGGAACTGCACCTTAGGTAAAATAAAAATTTATATGAATGTTAAAAAAATAAAAACTTCTATAAATTTTAAAAATAAGAATATCAATAGGACACAATATTCGTTTACAATAAAATTATAAGTTGTTAAATTTTAAAACTTGATCCATTCATGGTTCTTATCTTAGCTTATCTAGCTATCACTTCTATTGTGGACCATTAGATTAGGACCAGTGATACGAAGAAGAAGATCAGACACCAACGTCCAACAATCAACATAGACAACTTTTTTATTTTGCCCAACAGCTTTTTCTTTTATTAATCTTGCCCTTATTCCAGCCCTGTGCAGGGCACAAGGGCACGGATAATGTGTATCCGTGTAAATTTCCCTCATGTGCCCCCACACATACGTAGCTAAGCTTACGATTATTATACGGCCCACGTACGCGGCGCGGGCCGCATGTGATATGGAGCTTGTAAAAGTACACTATAAAATTATACACATGCAGTAGGAGAGTGAAAAGGGAAGGATAGATTGTGTGTAAGACGATGTGAATAAAGATGGTGTTGATGAGAATTTGACTGATGATAGATATGGCTGTAAAGTGGAAAAAGAAGATATTTTGCGTCGACGACACCAAAGAAACTGGTTAGATTAGATTAGGTTGACCAATCATTCAAAATCATTAATATCGTTATAGTAACAGTATCTAACAGCCGATGTGGTGCAGTAGTAGTGGTAGTACGAGTGCCTGCGTCGCAAAGGTTCCGGTGGGATACTCAGAAAATTGTTACGTATTTGTCACTTTGTGAAATTTAAGACGTTGCAGATTTCACCGCCTGATAATCAGAAAAGTAAAATTGTTCCGTGCTTCGGATGGCACGTAAAGTCATCAATCTATTCGGTCCCGTTTACTATCTATGATTACTTAAGCGGCGGTCGTTACAAAACCATGTTCAGAGGCCAACTAGCATGAAACCAGTTAATGGTCAAATGCACTTGCCTGATTCGCGGGCTTGGAGTGAGCCGCTGTAGCCCAGTTGGTAGAGGCGTCGCCAGTACAGATGGCTAAGGTCGCTGGTTCAAATCCAGCTTGCGGTGAAAGTTTTGCAAGTTTTCCTAAAGCATGAAGCCACGTCAGTCAGTCTGTTAACATTCAGCATAGCCTAAATTCAGCACAGCATAAACTATAAGCAATCAAACAATCTTACAAGGTAAATCAACAAATATATCAACTTTACCTTATCGTCAGACATTTCACTATAGTTTGCAAGTAATATTCCTCCTTTTATGCTTTCACAAGTCAAGTGCATCTCCTTTTATCTACGCACACAGTGTTCCTCACTTTGTGCATTTCACTCAAAGTGTAACAGAGTGGGAAGTTCCTGAGTGCTTCTGCAGACTGGTACTATCAGCACAAAATAGAGGGTATACAGAAGGTTCACTCGACCCTATTTAGGATTTTTGTAACTGTTGATTGTTATATAGCCAGGGTTGCTGCTGTCAAAAATCTCAAAATAGAAGAATATCAAAACAGCAAAATCAGATACACGAACGTCATATGATTCTGAGCTAATTTTATTCGAAGAAATATGATGTTCGTGGCAACCTCTTCTAAGTTACCTTGACTTTCCCTGAGATTCCAGTTAAAGCCAGTAAGCGTCAAAATCGTCGCCTGTACTGAGTGAGCCATCTGTAAGGCGCCCCGCACGCCGTTTCCCTTTTGCTAGTGACCAATAGTGAAAATGCAGGTCCAGCTGGTAATTAGGAATAATTTTCCCAGAGGAACATACTAACCTAGACCGAAATATGAAAAAAAAATTGGACCGCTAACACAAAATTGCCGATCAGCTGATTTGAGATACTATAGGAGGTCCAAATTTTCTTCTGAAGCTGATTTGTAATTTTATGATGTCTGAGTCGTTGGTCTAGGTATCTACCTAGGTATTTGTTTTCAGGAGATATAAATGAACCACAGCTCAAACGTAGCTCAGTGTGGTTTAAACACCACTGAAAACTTTTGTACCAACATTTTCACCCATAAGTAACCCAGGTACACAGATCGCAATGGTTTATTCGCCCATTCGTTTTCACATGAAAAACCTATTTGTATACTCGACACCGCAGCGTCGACAGGACGCCAATTTATAAGTACTTTACTCAATTCATACTCAATTCATTTACTGCTATCACCGTACAGCATACTAGACGCCTCTCAACCAATATCCCAACTGTTAACTGTAAATTACGTTTTTTTACTGTGTAAGGTGATAATTTTGGGTCCTGGTCTGCATAGTGATTATACACAAGTATCCTATCTTAGTTCAAAGGATAGGACAGGACGAAAACATAAAATGACCATCGTACTTATTATTATTATTTTTTATGTAGCCTCTGTAATTCCCACATTGTATTTATTATGATAAAACTAAAAAAAACAGTCCTGAATTATCATTATCTTATCATTATAATCTACACTGCAGATATTGAAATGAATTCACTACGTCGTACTTATTAGTGGAGTAAAATGCCACTCGTATGACAATTTTTGTTTTAACTTTTTCACCCCTAGTAACTCAAGCACTCATCGCAATGGTTTATTCACCCATTCGTTTTCACATGAAAAACCTATTTGTATACTCGTTACCGCAGCGCCGACGGGACGCCAATTTATAAGTACTTCACTCACTTTACTGAATTTATACTCGAAACTCGATCCATTTATTCCAACGACCATACAGCATATTAGGCGCCTCATGTGCTATTGGGTTACTCTTTCCTTTAGTGGCACTGATGGTGATGAATGCCGAAAAATCTCAGCAACCATCTCGACAGTAAGGATAATAAAATAACATACATGCTTATATCGCCTTGCGAGGTAGGCAGAGCGTTAACGGCTTTACAAAACAACTCTGGTTGTAGGTTAAACCAACTGACATAAAGCCATCGGTCCCGGTTGCTATCTATGATGATAACTTATACTTAGTACTAGTAGTGGGTGGTTGAATTACACTGACTGACACCAGGGTTCATCGAATTGTTCGACGACTCGGTTCGGTGTCCCACACGAAAAGATCGGTGAATCCCTAAGTAACTCAAGCCCACTCATTTTATTCACCCATTCGTTTTCACATGAAAAACCTATTTGTATACTCGTTACCGCAGTGCCGACGGGACGCCAATTTATAAGTACTTCACTCACTTTACTGAATTTATACTCGAAACTCGATCCATTTATTCCAACGACCATACAGCATACTAGACTGCCAATGGAAAAAATTTCACTCTTTTCTTTTAGTTTCTATTAGGTGGCACTTACCTTAACTTACCTTTACAGCCCCAACAGTCCACTGCTGGACATGGGTCTCCCCCTATGGGGGTATTACCATACTCACCACGATTGGTAGCCGGACTGACGTGCGCAGTGCAAGATTTTTAATTCACTGGGAACGCTGCTGCCCATTCCCTGTAAAATTATCGCTCTGTAATTTTTTTACGACACCCACGATTATAATTTAGGTGATGCTATTCTAAGCCACCATCACACGGCTATCTACCCATCGGGATATAGTGCAGATTTATACCTTTTTGTGTGCCGTCTAGAAGGCAGTGTGGTCGTGGGATCACTCGCATTCGCTTCGAGGGAAAATGGTAAAATTGTATCCTAATAGGAAACGAGAGGGTGAAGCACGTAATTTTTATGAACTGGTATATTTTTTACTTTACGTGCATTTTTATTGCGCATTATAATGAATGAACAAAGAGAGTTATAATCTGTTATTTTTACCTGATAAGTATTTCGCTTTTGTAGTTTTTAATTCAATACCTTAATGGCAGTTTATTCAATACCTTAACAGTAGATTATGGACGCATTAGTGGACAAGATAAACTTGCAAATTTTGCGGGCTTGGACTAAGCCATTGTTGCCCAGTTGGTAGAGGCGTCGTCGCCAGTACATATGACGAAGGTCGCTGGTTCAAATCCAGTCCACGTTAAGAAAGCAAAAACGTGAGCGGAATGCGAACCTAGTTACTTAGTCTAAATAAATATTATTTTAAATTTCTAAGACTGTAACACACCATGTTTATTGAACCTCTGTTTCTGATAATTTTCGTACCTGGCGCAAGCTCCACAGAGGAGACGTGCGTCGTTAAACGTGGGATGGCATCTGTCAGACTAATGATCTTCAGCCGTCATCGATGCGACGCGCGATTCACATGTGTAGCTTTGTCTATACTGTTTCATACATTTTATATGGAATCGGTTTATCGATCGAAATTACGCGACGGCGCAATCAATATTTGCATTACGGATGACGCACTTCCGCCGAAATTCCGTCGCCGAATTTCGGTCCGAAGTCGTTCGGCGTGATTTGTACGTAATTTCAGCGTTTATAGTGTGCCACCCACCCCTAACCGAAAACGACGAAAATGGATGGAAAGAAATTCAGCCACCATTTCAATCATAGTGTGTCATCATCTTCCTGCCCTTATCCCAATTAGGTACTCGGGGTCGGCACAACACGTTTTGTTGAACACAAAATCGTGTTGCAAAGGATTTGGCTTAATTTTACGACCGGCCGCCTACCAGACATCAACCCTCCTTGGAAATGCTTTTGTGGTCGATTAACCGCCACCATACAGTTGGCCCTTGCTCTTTGGGTCGGGTTTATCCCTCGGTCGCCTCTTACGACCCCCACGGGAAGAGAGGGGGTGGTGCTATTCTACTCTGCCGGCACCACACGGTCGTTCAATCATAGTGTGTCGAGGCATTTAAAAATCGCGATGTCACACGTCTCAACTGAAATCTCCGTCTCACGTCTCTGCAATGGAGCTTGCGCCTAAAAGAAAGTAAAGTTGTAAAGTTTTGACATATGGGAAATTAGTCTTTAGGAGAACACGTCTGGAAAGTTTGTCTGTAATCACGTTTCAATCGGATCGAAAGTTTGCTTTGTTATACGATGTTCGTTTTATAAGAAGAAACTTACATCCAGGGGTTCTTTTGGGTTTTAAACTTCAAATACGATAATATAAATTCAGATTTTAAGAAAATCGTCTTCATATGGCTGCCCTTATCCCAAATCAGTTGGGGTCGGCGCGACATATTTAGTTAATGCACAAAAATCATGTAGCAAAAGGATTTGGCAATGCTTTGTGATCGGCCGCCTGCCTGACGTCAACCCTCCTTGGGAATGCTATTGTAGGTGTTCAAAGACAGATATTCAGCCGAGGTCAAAATCTTTTACGAAACACCTGTGTGGACTAGGGGTGGCAGTGGCAGTATCCTTAGCCGCTACCATGTTTGACAGCCGTGAAACACATATCAATAAAGAAAAATAGAACTTATAGCATGCATTAACATAATTTTGACAGCTGTCAAATATGGCTTATTCGAAGTTCAGCACTGGAGGTAGGTCCATATATTAGTACCTTCCTACAACGGTATTCACCATAATGTACCTACGACATTTCGATGTAGCTATGTTGTAATGTTTCCGATTCGTATGTCACCAAATTGACATTTAATTTCCGATGTCTCGAGTGCTTCAGCCTATGCGCCAGTGGCTCTCAACCATTACTGACTGGGGCCCATTTATATTATATATGCTATATATATGCTATTATATTTTTACAGTATTACTTGGTGTCTGCTAGAGATATAGACGTGATATAGGTATGTATTTGGTAAAAACCTGTCCTATAAAAACCAGAAACACAAGTTCACGCGTCTCGTTTGAAAGTGTGTCGTCACAGTCTAAGCCAGCGACAGCCGATGTGGCGTAGTGGTTAGTATGACTGCCTGCCACGCAGAAAGTTCCGGGTTCAATTCCCGGTGTTGATATTTATCACTTTGTGAATTTGTTCCCAGTCTGGTTATTACATTGCAGGCTGAACTACCTAATTGTCCAAAAAGCAAGATGGTTCCGTGTTTCGGTTGGGCACGTTAAGCCGTCGGTCCCGGTTGCTGTCTGTGATGGCGGTCGTTACATAACCATGTCAGAGGCCTTCTACTTGCAGTAGGTGGTTGTAAAACTCTGACACCAGAGTTCATTGGGTCGTTGAACGACTCGGTGTCCCACACGAAGAGTGAGAGACAGTCTAAGCCTTATTACGTGACACTTGGAGACAAATAGTGTGAAAACCCTACCTAAGGGGGTTAAAGCCCCACCTAAGAAATATCCTTACGCTTTGAGAAACACTGGTTCACGCGTCTTGTTTGGAAGTGTGTCCTCACAGCCGAAGCCTTATTACGAGACACTTAGAGACAAATGGTGTGAAAACCCTTTCTAAGGGGGGTTAGAGCCCCACCTAAGAAATAAGCGTACACTTTGAGAAACACTGGTTCACGCGTCTTGTTTGAAAGTGTGTCGTCACAGCCGAAGCCTTATTACGAGATACTTGGAGACAAAGGGGGATGTCAATGGGGGTAAAAAATTAGGTCGGATTAGGGGATGGCTGTAGGTTGTCAATATATTAGTATTTCATAGTGAAATTCGCATTAAAATAATTGCATCTGAAGACATAACAATTTTGGAAAACTTGCAAAATTTTCCACCGCAGGAAGGATTTGAACCTGCGACCTTCGGCATCTGTACTGCCGACGCCACTACCAACTGGGCTACCGCGGTTCCAATCGAGCCTGCGAATTTAGCAAGTATAGGTATCTTGTCCACTATCGCGTGGATGGGTTCCATCTACCGGGATAGTTTTACATACAACTAATTCCCAGCGACTAATCCATTCTTTGCAGATTGAATGTAGTCAAAGCGATGAAAACCCGCGATAAATTGAATACCAAATTTTTAAAACACATCTCGTGTTAGGTAAACAATTTTGGTAAACTTGCAAATTTTTTTTTTCCATCGCATGCAGGATTTGAACCTGCGACCTTCGGCATCTGTATTGCCGACATAATAATTACAGAATTTAATAAGGTATTTATGTGTTTCCAGCATCTGACACTAAACCAGTTTTCCGTAATAGTCTAAGCGGGTACGGTCAAATATCACCCGAAAGCTGTTTTGCCGGCACAGTTGATGCCGCTTTGCTCAGTGATACTAGGGACCATTGTGAATGATTCCATCCGAGGAAATGAAAAATCCGTCCACTGGATTTCAAGATGGCGGACCTTCGTTTTTTTGTATGGCACTAAAAAAATAATTCTTCTGGAGCCCATCGTGTGGGGTATCAAAGGGCTTGACGAGACGATTTCAAAAATATATCGTTTTATTACATTTCAGTTGCCCTCTTAGAAAAAAATCAAGTTAAATTTTTAAAAGTAGTCAAAACATGCCAAGTTTGAGGTCCAGTAGGTACAAAATGGCTGACATATAGTTTCTTAAAAGTATGCCAAATGATCCACCATATCCTGAACTCTAACGTGACGAAAGGAATTTCGAAAATAATAAGATTTAATGTATATTTTGCAATGGAAAGTAGATCATTGGGAACTGCAGTAGGTTAGTAAGAACTGCTTGTGCTCCTCCATAAATGTTTAAAATGCAATTCTTCTCATGATTGCTTTTACACTTTAAGATAGATTATGATGTGCCGGATCATTTTGAATGTGCGGGCACGGTTGTGCCTCCGCCAAGTCCAGTAAAAAGGGGATTTGCCTTAGGTACCATAGTGCTCTACTCATGCATGCTTTAGTAGGCCTGCTGTAATAAAAATTCTTGTAAGAAATAAGTATTGCCTGCTGTGTCGTTTTTATTTTTGTATTTGTCCTATATTTGTTTTTGTGTACAATAAATGATTAAATTAAATATAAATGTTTCTCTCGAAACAGTTCAGGCCAATTTCGAACACCCGAACAACGATATTTTGGATAACATTTCAAATTTCATTATGCCGTGTGATGCCGGCTTAGAATAGCATCACCCCATTTCTTTCCTGTGGGTGTCGTAAGAAGCGACTAAAGGACTCGAGGGTGTATTGCAATTTTAGGCGACAGGCTGACAACCTGTCACTATAGCGATACACGACAATAGCTAAAACGGCCCTCAAATATGTGTCAGACGTGGCGATAACGACCGTACTTTTACGGCCGTTGATGCTCTGCCTACCCCGCAAGGGATAAAGGCGTGATGTATGTATGTATGTATGTATGTATGTATGTATGTATGTATGTATGTATGTATGTATGTATGTATGTATGTATGTATGTACATTTCAAACCTGTGTTTTAAGGACCCAAACAGTCATAAAATAAACATTGCATATTAAAAAAAAACATTCAATTCCATTAAATCTGTTACTAATTCGACCGACCATAAAACTTCTAAAGCACTTTTAGATGTAATGTACCTATAGGTATGAATGAAGAGAGATCAAAATAGCCTTATGTAAAGATATGAGATACCATTACAACGCAACTGAAAAAAAAAGCAAGTCTCAGCACTACTCATCTCAACACTACATCTACATCTACCACAAAAAATGAGAGTTTTCGTACATAAAATATTGACTTAGGGTATGGTCGTTCCAATAGGCCATATTTAACAGCCCATACTAAAAGACACAGCATCAAAGAAAAATAACCTTTTATCTCAAAATTTACAAATATGGCGTATTTGAGCGACCGTATTTAAAAAATTGCAAAAACAAATAATCATATTTTTACTACTTGCAAGACATATTTTGTTAAAGACAGCCAAGTTCGCCAATCCACCAGAACAGCTGTGCAATACACGACGTCATCGGTAGGAAATAACTGTAGCATCATTGTATTTCATACTTATACACTAAACACTAACAAGATTCTATAATTAAACTGCAACGAATGCTGTTTCGTTGTAAATTTAAAATGGTAATCGTGTGTGTTTACCTACATAGAATCACATAGTTAATTGTTTTTTTTTATTCTTAAACTTAACACTTAATATTTTACTTAATTTAGAGCTTCTATATCTGCTAAATGAAATATTTCAATTTTTATCCAACATAATCGTTTATAGGCATAATAAGATAAGATAAGGAGATATCGTTAAAGGGGTCTCATTTTTGGCCGAAACTGCTTTAACCCTCCCGCTCGTGTAAGGACAAATTTGTCCTAAAATTGCCAAACAAATGAGGATGCGCGAAATCTGACACGAGTGGAAGGGTTAGGAGAAATATGGTACGGCAAAGCCGCTTTTTACTGGACTTGGCGGAGGCACAACCGTGCCCGCACATTCAAAATGATCCGGCACATCATAATCTAGCTTAAAGTGTAAAAGCAATCATGAGAAGAATTGCATTTTAAACATTTATGGAGGCGCACAAGCAGTTCTTACTAACCTACTGCAGTTCCCAATGATCTACTTTCCATTGCAAAATATACAATAAATCTTATTATTTTCGAAATTCCTTTCGTCACGTTAGAGTTCAGAATATGGTGGATCATTTGGCATACTTTTAAGAAACTATATGTCAGCCATTTTGTACCTACTGGACCTCAAACTTGGCATGTTTTGACTACTTTTAAAAATTTAACTTGATTTTTTTCTAAGAGGGCAATTGAAATGTAATAAAACGATATATTTTTGAAATCATCTCGTCAAGCCCTTTCATTTGATACCCCACACGATGGGCTCCAGAAGAATTATTTTTTTAGTGCCATACAAAAAAACGAAGGTCCGCCATCTTGAAATCCAGTGGACGGATTTTTCATTTCCTCGGATGGAATCATTCACAATGGTCCCTAGTATCACTGAGCAAAGCGGCATCAACTGTGCCGGCAAAACAGTATTTTTTTGCTAAGGACCATGACTATAACATAAATTTGATGTATTAAAAATGTAAACCTGCTACATAATGACAGGAAGGTTGGAGGAGAGTGGACTGAAGGACGATGGAGTAAGCGGGTTCTCGAGTGGAGGTCACGGCTCGGCTAGCGTAGCGTTGGACGCATTCCGGCCAGATGGACCGATGACTTTAAGAGAGCGGCTGGTAGCGACTGGATGGCGAAAACGGCAGATCGTGCCTTAGGGATCGTACCCTGAGGGAGGTTCATTATTTTCTACTTATATAACGGATTACAAGTCTTTTCTTTAAGAAAAGTTCTTCTCTGTAACTGATTGAAATATTTTCAGCAATTTATTTTACACCTTATAAATTCCTTCCTGGTTTCTCTCAAAACTTCTCCCAAAACAAGTTGTATTTCAAATGGTAGCTCAGTAATAAATTGCCGAGTAACTCGAGTAAAGTTAAGAAGGAAGTGAAAGTATCTTCAGTCTTTCGAGTCGGAAAAAAGGTACGTGTTCAGAATAAAGTACGAAAAGTATGCAGACATCTTCCTAAAACGTAGCGTATTACAGTTGCGCCTCGTTCTGAAGATAATTATATATGTAGGTGTTGTAGGTAGAGTATGTAAAGTGTATTATCGCCGTGTGGTAGCGCCAAGAACACTGCCACCTCTAGTCCACTAGGGTGTTTCGTAAAAGGCGACGAAGAGTTTTTGACCTCGGCTGAATATCTGCCTACCATCGTCATCGGTTGACCATGGTAGGCGGTGACACCACCTACAATAGCATTCCCAAAGAGGTAATTTTGAGCCTACAGAATCGAGATATCTTGCGATAATAAAATACATGTACCCAGCATGTACATTTGTAAGTTTGGTCCTCTTTACATATAAACTTCAAACGTGCCAATAAAATTTTAAGATTTCTCAATACGTATCCCAAATTCTGGTCCAAGTGCACTTCAACAGAGCACCCAGGTTTTTAGAAACTAGTTAGGTAAGTAAGTACTAAGTACGTAAAACCCTACTACTACAACCACAACAGTCTGCTGCACATGTGCTTTACAGGGAATGCTGCTGCAAGGCTGCTACCCATTACCTGGTTTCACCCCTATCATTTATTCTAAGCCGACACAACATGGCATAGCGTAAGTAGGTACTAAGCACGTGCAAACCCTAATATTCTTTATTCTGAAGGAAAACTTCTCCAATTCCTGGGTATAAATAAAATGCACCTTCCGTATATTTATTTGCAGCAATAAAATATCTACTGTTTGTGTTCGATCATCGATCTCCTGCGATGCCGGTTCAAATCGCCTCAGCACATGATATATCGACATTGCAGTTCTGTTTTGAAAGCGTCTAGATTGAAATGATAGTCTTTAAATAGAATTTCATTTCTGCAGTTTCAAAAGAACACGAAACCGGATCTCGTGGTAGTATTTTGTGAAGTATTTTTCTCCTTCTTACGTGTGAATATGGAGTCGGCAAACGACCCGCTGAACTCTGGTATGAAAAATATCGATTATTTCCCGTTGTGAAGTCTACATCCAAGTTAATTGAGCCCGATTTTATCAAACTACAGACTCAAATTCTACAGGCGAAATTCGATGTACATTGTATTATAGTCTGTTTAATAATGTCTAACCGGCTACGCAATGTCCATCGAATTTCACCTGTAGAATTGTAGCATGTAGTTTCATTGCATATGCCACTAGATTTTAATGTAGGAAAAAAAAAACGAAATTTACATTAAAGTAACAATTTGAACGCTTATGTATGACTATGCTACGTTGTAGAGGCGTAGACATTCTTGCTACGAACTTACAACGTGACGCACATTTGTGTAAAGTTTCTTTCTTGTTCATTATATTCGTATATTTTATGTAGTTACCTACTTCTGTTTTACCTTCCTTACTCCGAGTTTCAATAAAAAATAATTTTAAAAGGGCTCCATTTTAGTTTTGCATTTTGCGAGAGCAATTTCTTCTGGTCGTATATTCTGCAGACATCTCGTTATAACTACAATACGCATTCGACATTTTAATTCCGTCTGGCTGCGACTAGCTGAGAGAGCAAAAAAGTCTGCGGGGCGAAGCGCTTTTTGAGGCGACTTGGAGGTATCTAATTTATTCTAGGACTGTATTTTCCTACGCGCTATGAATGACGATTGTTAGGTGTTTTTGTGTATTTTCATTAAAAATGCTGTATTATTTGGTAAATGTAACAAAATATTATAATATTTAAAATGCGGCTGGTTATTGAATACAGTACCTCAAATTAGTACCGTCTATTTAGATGGCTCACTCAGTACTAGCGACGACGCTTCTTCAATGACGTTTTTGTACCAGATTTTACTGTTTTGATATTCTTATACTTTGAGATTGTTGACAGTCGCAACCCTGGCTATGTAACTAAATGACAATCGCAAAAACGGGTCGAGTGACCCTTCTGTATATACTCTCCAGTACCGCGTAGGTTTTCGTTCATGTGAGACACCGAGTCATGTAACGACGAGATGATATGATTAAACTGATAAATACGAACAGGTAACTACGTGCAGTTTTATACAAATCTTTTGGCCATGTTCACAAAAACCGGCAAAATACCTACCAAATCCACAAAACAATTATCAACTAATTTCTCATTGCTGATAAAATTTTACGCATTATAAAGCTCTTGGGAACTTCGTCCCATTTCGAAAACGATATAAGAGGTTGTCGCCGAAGAAAATGTCATTTCTCAAAATAGGGTTTCAAAGTTCGTAAAGTAGCGGTAAATATTTTTACAACCATTTGACGAGGGTCAACGAGCAAATCCTCTTCCATATTTCTGTTGTCGGTGAAAAGGTTTTTATTGAAGTTTCTGGGGTCAAGGGTTTGAACTTGAGATGGATAAAAATAAGTTCTGCGGATTTGGTGCGTTCAAAGTGATAGTTTAGTGATTTGGGTATTATCAGTAGCACAGGTAGATTGAAGCTACCTACATACATATATCAAGCTTACATCCCTTGCGGGTTAGGCAGAGCGTAAACGGTTGTAAAAACGGCCATTTACACCACGTCTGACAAAAGTTCATTTACACTGATCTATATGACTTTTAGTTATGGATATTTCTAGGATAAAACTAAACAACTTTTCTTAAAAACCTAAGCTGAAGTTACAAAACGTATTTGGTTATACGGGGTGTTAGGGACGGTGTAACGAAAACTTTGCAGGCGTGCCCAGACCATGAAACTGAACAACTTTTACTATGGAGCCAATAGTGGGAAACAAAAAAAATATTTCCGACCTCCCATACAAAGTCAGTCAGCTGATCGTGAATAGTAATAGTTGTTCAGTTTGATGGTCTGATCATGCCTGCAAAGTTTTCGGTACACCGTCCCTAACACCCTGTATATACACACCCTGTATTTCCCCAAGGGTCTGTACTTGGACCACTCCTTTTTATCATTTTTATTAACGACCTGCCCAATAATATCACTCTCGGAAAGACTTACCTCTATGCAGATGACACCACCATTGTATTTAGAGAAAATGATTTAGACACACTCACTAGTGTAACGAACTCAACTTGGGAAGAATTAATATATTGGTTTGAATGCAATGGTCTTAAGCTAAATATTGACAAAACTGTATATATTACTTTTAAACGGCATACTAATTCATCGGATTTTACTCTTAAACTACCTATATCTAAAACAAATTGCGTTAAATTCCTTGGAGTTGAATTGGATAATCAATTAAGATGGTATAATCACCTTGATACATTGCGTAAAAGGCTAGCCAGTGCTTGCTATACTCTAAAAAACCTCTCAAAAACTTCAGACACGCAAACATTAAAAATGGTCTATTATGCCTATTTTGAAAGTATTCTTAGGTACGGGTTGGAGGTTTGGGGAAATAGCGTGGAAATTAACTCAATCTTAGTTCTGCAAAAGAAAGCGATCAGAATAATTGATGGAGCCTATTTTCTTGAACACTGTAAACCACTCTTCATCAAGCATAAAATTTTGACTGTTATATCACTCTACATTTATTTAGTGAGTATAAATGTATACACAAATAAAGATAAACTCCGCTATCTCAAAGATGCACAAACCTATAATTTAAGAAATAATGACCGTATTATTCCGCCTAAATCAAGATATACTAATTATTTCAACAGCTTTGTATATATGAGCATAAAGATTTACAATAATTTAGGTAGGAACAATAAGAACTGTGATACTAGTAATATTTTTAAAAGTAAACTGTATAATTTTTTAGTGACACAACCATTTTATAGTTTGAGTGAATTTTTTGACTTTAAGACATGACTTATTTATTATTAATGATTAGATTTATTTTTTAATGGGCAAACATTTTAATTTAATCATTTGATGATGTTTAAAATTGTAATGAATAGATTTTGATATTGTATTAATCAACATTATTTATAATTATTTTGTTTTGTAAACTGTTTTTGCATGGTGAAAGCTGATATTGCAAATAAATGAAATTGAATTGAAATTGAAAATTGACATTTCCATGAAATAAACTTAGCATAGCATTATTTAATCGTTCTCAAAATACGCATACACAATTATTGTTCTGTAAATAGAAAACCACGGTACTCACTTTCTAAAATGCTTTTGCTTATCATTTATCAATCATATGAAAAACCAGTTTCAGTCAATCTCTTCAATCAGTTACTGGCAGTGATGTGACTGTAGTAACAAAAAAAATGAATTTTTACTAATCGATGATTTCTAGCCATGCAACAAAAAAAAGAGTGATTCGATTTTATCCAAAGAAAAGATTTTTAAATCGATTTACTTTAATAATTTTACTTGATTTCGTACCATAATAATTTTCATCTTCTAATTTTCGATAGAGGTAAAATAAATATCATACCGCTGAATCAAAATACGACAAGCGCTCTAAAATAATGTGTCTGAATCATGTACGTCAATTAAATCGTCGTCGTTATTAATCACATGTAAATTAATCGATCAATTAAAATTTCATACAAGTGAAAATAAGAAATAGAAAAAATGACATACATCGACCGGGAATCGAACCCGAGCCGCATGGGTAAACGCCCCACCGCTCTGCCACTGAGCTTTCGATGCACCGGTTGATGTGGACTAACCATGTAGTAAGTTCTAAATACTTTCTACAGATGTCGCTGTATCGTTGCTTGGAGACGAGCATCAAGAGATAGAAAATTTGGCATTCATCAACCGGTGCATCGATAGCTCAGTGGCAGAGCGGTGGGGCGTTTACCCATGCGACCCGGGTTCGATTCCCGGTCGATGTATGACATTTTTTCTATTTCTTATATTCACTTGTGAGAATAATATAGCACTGTGAGTGCATTAAAATCCCAATCGATAAAATTTTATAAGCTATTATTTCGATTTAAATCGATAATTTTGTCACTTCCCTAATTACTGGAGAGGTAGCTGACAGTACAATACAAAGTGAAACGTAAAATTAACTCTATTTTCTTTCTTCATCAGTCGTCGGTAATAAGGTTAGGTGGCCCAATAGAATGCTTTGTTATATTTCTGAACGGCGCCTCCACGGCTTATAAAGACCTTTAAATTCCACCTCGGGACATTGGTAGGGTTGCCAGATAGCTAAAATTCTTCTCTTTTAAGTGTACTAAATAAACTGTGTACAAAAAGGAAAAATCGCCAGTGAAACCTGAAATTCGTTTTTCGAAAAGAGACAAATTGGTATTTCTTCAGCTTTCATTTCGACATCAACTCCCAAAGTATCGATAGTATTAATAAATCGATACTATCCATAGTTTTGTAGTAAATAGAAAAAAAACGTCAGTATTGCTGCATTGTATTGGGATTTTACTAAAACTACTTGATGACTTGATGTCGCTTGATCGTCGCTTCGAGACAAGCAACAAGAGGTTGAAAAATTCATCAGGGTCCGCCAGGCGCCCGTAGCTCAACAGTCAGACCGGTGGGACCAAGTACTGTACCAAGTAACTATCGATACTGTAGACTGTCGATAGTCGAGCGGCAACATTTGTCGGACAGTTGGTTGAATTGAATGAATGAATGCGACTGAAGGGCCTCCTTCGTTTCATTCGAAGGGCTCGTTGATGGGATGAAAGGCTTCCGTGGACGTCTCTGCAAGTGATTTCAAAAGAACTTAGGTGACAATCGTATTTGAAAAAACCTTTGGATATCTTTTCTTTTGATAATGATGAATGCTAGGTTTTTGTTGCTGTTTGTTGCGTCTGTGACCCAGAAGGCTAAGATTGTTATTTTGTAGCTTATTTATGCATTAAATTACTTAATGTAGGATATCTGAGAAAGGTTTAGCTTTATTATCATGATCAAGAAGTTAGAATTTCATTTAAGTATCTGAAAATATCTTTGCACGAGTAAAGTGGGTATCATAATTTTTGAGCATAAGCGCAGCAACGCACGTCAAGTGTGGTCGCCGCCTAACCACCCTCGGTCAATGACTTATTACTTGGTATAGGTATAGTACTAGGAAACATGTCAACAAAGAAAAATAGACCCTATGTCATAGCATTTACATGATTTTGTCGGCTGTCATATATGGCCTATTCGAATGACGGTACTATAGTCAAATGATTTTACCTAATTTAATCTTTTGTATTTATTTCGTCGTAGCTTTTACGCTCTGAGTGTTGCCCTTTTTAAGGGTAATTTAAACAAATTGCCTTAACACTTTAAGGTATTTCATTGAGGTAATAATTTGTTAAACTCCCTCGATTTTTTGGTTTGTGTCGTCTGGCTAATGTTCAAAGTCTGAGTTAGAAAACTTTGCAACCAGACTGTTTTTTTATCATACCACCAAATTGTTTCAATTTTCAGAAATGATTGCACAATGCATAAATATCCTTGGAAATATTTTAAAATGACAAAACAGTACATGAATAAAACGTGTCATAACTATCTCATATCACCAAAAAAGAAGAAGTTTCTAGCTGAAAGCGACTGGTAGTGACTTGATGATGAATATGAGGGAACGTAACTTTAGGAATGTCTACGTCCAGAAAGTTGATGTACAAGTACTCGTAGTAAATGTGGCATAATTATTTTTAAGCACCAATAAAATCAATTTCACTTGACTGTACGAAACGTTATTAAGAGATGTCCTTTTTCGAGGAACGTGACAATCTTGCGTTTTCTGTTTTCAACACCGATCTGTTAGTGATGGGGTAATGTCACAAAATAAGGTAGAGAGTATACAGAAGGTTCACTTGACCCTATTTAGGATTGTCGTGATTGTCAATTGTTACATACCCAGGATTGCTGCTGTCAAAAATCTCAAAGTAGAAGAATATCAAAACAGTAAAATCTAAAACAAGAATATCATAATATAATTGTAAGCCAGTTTTAATCAAAAGAATATGACGTTCGTGGCAACCATCTTCTTGGTTACCTTGAGTTTCCCTGAGATTCCAGTTATTTCCAGTATGAAGGACAGTAAGCGTCAAAATCGTCGCTAGCACAGAGTGAGCCATCTGTAAAAGCACCCCGCGCGCCGTTTCCCTGATTTGCGGTATTGCTGACAAAAATATGAAACCAGTCTGTAAAGCTTGTATTTTACCACTACCCAACGACATGCTTCTACCCGTTTTCCCGTCAGGATAAGGTTTTATTCTGAGTTATAAAAATGTCTAATAAGGGCTAAAAAGTTCTATGTCTTTCGACAGAACGATCTCATGTCAATAAAATTATTTAGGTATGTAAATATTTCCCATCCCTAACCCACAACTCATTAAATTGTCATTGTAGCACATAGAGTGGTCGTTCAAAGAACCTTAATATTTAAATAAAAAACACGTTTACTCGTTAAAATACAGACGGGCTTGCTTTTACAAAATCAAATGATTTCTTTGGCTCACTATTCAAAACATATAATTTTGTGTAAATAAATAGAAATTACCTTCAATGCACATGATCAAATGGTCAAAATATTGAAGCTTCTCGTATCATCGTGTCAATCTATAGGGTTCTATGTTTGTTTTTATTTCATCAAAATTAGTTTATTATTTCCAGTGATAGTGTTGTGAAATCTAAAAAAATAGTAGTTTATATTGCGATGCTATATCTCTAGTTTTGATGAAATGAAAATTAAAGTAATTAAAAAATTAAAGAAACACTGAAATTGGAATGTGATACTTATTTTAAGCCGACGAAAAAACAAAAGAGGATGAGGTTTTCAATTCGTCGTGAACTTTTAATCTTATTGTAGGTATCGTCCATTTGAATCGAACATAGAATTTCTCAGATATTTTGTCAGTATTCCAACATTGGAACAATATTTCACTACTGAACAATGTGAACAAAACGATACAACGATTGTCCATTAACCAAAACCGGTTGCAAATTGTTAATCGTCGTGTCCTATCAGCCATTTCACTTTGGTTAATTGTTTTTTAAAAGCTTTGTATTTGTTGGATAGGTACAATGATGGGCATTTAGGTTAAAATATCTAGGTATTGGGTTTTTAATGCACTCAAAGTGCTATATTATTTTCATAAATTAAATGTGAGCAAATTGAAAAATTTATTAGCAGGGGGATGGTACCCCACAGTCCCGGGTTCAAGTCCCGGCAGTCTGTAATGAATTTTTCAATTTTCTCATTTTCAACTTATTCCTAGGTATTAGAAAATAACTCTTCTAGTATGTAACCCACAATTACTTACTTAACATTACGTCTTTATCCCTTACGGGATAAACAAAGCATCTATTTTTTTTATTGTTTCCAAATCACAATTTACATTATCTTTTAACCTGAGGTAATATTATTTGAAGC
This sequence comes from Phthorimaea operculella, assembly GCA_024500475.1. NCBI lineage: Eukaryota > Metazoa > Arthropoda > Insecta > Lepidoptera > Gelechiidae > Phthorimaea > Phthorimaea operculella. The sequence continues at coordinate 807,064 of JANFCV010000081.1, forward strand.
TCAAACTCGGAATTAATGTATTTTTTGTTTATTTTCAGGTAAGTACCGGAGTCTGATTACAACTTCGTCTCATGGATTCCTCCTGTAAGGAGCAGCTGCACCAAAAGACGCTTTTAAGGTAATCCGTCTGGGTTTCTGGTGTGTCAATTATTTCTCAAACATCTTCCTGCCCTTATCCCAAGTAGGTACTTGGGGTCGGCGCAACACGTTTTGTTGAAAACAAAATCGTGTTGCAAAGGATTTGGCTTTATCTTACGACCAGACGTCAACCCTCCTTGGCAATGCTCTTGTGGTAGATTAACCGCCACCATGCGGTTGGCCCTGGCTGTTTGGATCGGTTTTATCCCTCGGTCGCCTCTTACGACCCCCACGGGAAGAGAGGGGGTGGTGCTATTCTACTCTGCCGGCACCACACGGACAACCGATGTGGCGCAGTGGTTAGTATGCTTGCCTGCCACGCAAAGGTTCCGGGTCCAATTCCCGGTGGGGTCACTCACAAAGTTGATATTTATCACTTTGTGAATTTGTTCCCAGTCTGGTTAGGACATTGCAGGCTGAACCACCTGATTGTCCGCAAGTAAGATGGTTCCGTGCTTCGGATGGGCGCGTTAAGCCGTCGGTCCCGGTTGCTGTCTATGATGGCGGTCGTTAGACAACCATGTCAGAGGCCTGCTACTTGCAGTAGGCGGTTGAAAAAACTCTGACACCAGGGTTCATCGGGTCGTTGAACGACTCGGTGTCCCACACGAAAAAGAAGAAAGAATTAACATAATCCTGAGGTTTTCATGTTTCAAACAGTCCCATGATATTTTGTTATGCGGTTAGCACTGCGGTGCTACCTATAATGGTGCTGAATACAATGCGTTCCCGACATAGCTGCGTGATTGGGGCCCGGCCCACCGGCACAGTGCCTCAAATTCTGAGCGTTACTGGTATACTATGTCCAGTTTATAACTATCTTGCTCGTCATGCCTTTTTATAATGTTTATTTTCTGAAGGTTTATTATAAGCTAAGTTACGACTTATTCAAGTATACTATAAGCTCATGTCGAGCCGTAAGCTGTCTTATAATATTTCTGTGTCTATTATTTTTCAAACAGTTATGCGGTTAGCACTGCGGTGCTACCTACAATGGTGCTGAATACAATGCGTTCCTGACATAGCTGCGTGATTGGGGCCCGGCCGACAGACACTATGCCTCAAATTCTGAACGTTACTGTCTCTCTCTTTGTGTGGGACGCCGAGTCGTTCAACGACCCGATGAACCCTGGTGTCAGAGTTTTTCAACTGCCTACTGCAAGAAGCAGGCCTCTGACATGGTTGTGTAATGACCGCCATCATAGACAGACAGCAACCGGGACCGACGGCTTAACGTGCCCATCCGAAGCACGAAACCATCTTACTTGCGGACAATCAGGTGGTTCAGCCTGCAATGTCCAATGATATTGCGTTATGCGGTTAGCGCTGCGGTGCTGCCTACAATGGTGCTGAATACAATGCGTTCCCGACATAGCTACGTGATTGTGGCCCGGCCGACGGGCACTATGCCTCAAATTCTGAGCGTTACTTCTATCCTATGTCCAGTTTATAACTATCTTACTCGCGTCATGCCTTTTTACCCGACTACCTCAGGAGGGTCATGTTTTTCGACAGTATGTATGCATGTTTGTATGTATGTGGACAAGAAAATTCTTTTTCACGGGCTACAGCCCTAACGGATTGTTGGATTAATATATGAGGTGTTGTTAGATTTGTCTCAGCAACGCAAATGACACTGGCTATATTAAAAAATCATAAATTTTAGATGGCGGATTTTTATCGCAAAATACAACTTTAAAATTGCCGCAGTAGAGTTTTTGTTTTTTTAATATATCTGCTTGTTATTATGTTTAATATCCATGATCTGAAGTAAGTTCATAATAAGCTAAATTACGACTTATTCAAGTATACTGTAACCTCATGTCGAGCCTTAAACTGTCTTATAATATTTCAATATGCGCTGTGTTGTCTTGCTACGGATTTGCCCTGAATACTTTGCGTTCCTATCATACTTCGGAGCTTGCCACCTGGCTGGCTGTCCGGCAATAGATAGATATACAGGGAGTAACAAACTCATGAAACTAAAGAAATTTCCCCATGGAACATGGGTCAAGCTAAAAAAATAAATTGGCACCTCCCATACAAAATCGCACATCTGTTGATAGATTTTGTATAGGAGCTCCAATTTTCTTTGTATATTTCAATCGATGTTCCATGGGGAAAGTTGTTCAGGTTCATGAGTACCTTGACCTCCTTTGGATTGTTATACCCTTTTTTTCTCCCGGTATACCACGAATGACAAATGACACTATTCTTGAGCAGAGCCTAGGGATGATACAATTCTAAGCCGGCATCACACGGCAAACAAAAAAGCTGCAAAACCTTATTCCATTCATCATCCAACACATTGGTATAACAAAGTTACCGGTATCTCCGGACATCCACCCAGTGCCCGGTAGTTATCGGTACCGGTGCCGGCTAGTGTTGCCGAACTATCGATAGTAGAACTATCAATATAATCTATAGATAGTTTTACTATCGATAGTTTTCATTCATTAAGGCCTATACAACCGATAGGCCTATCGATAGTTCAAAATGAAGCAATACTATCGATAAGGTACAATACTATCGATAGTTTTCATTCATAGTATCGATAGTTCAAAATGAAGGAATACTATCGATAAGGTGCAATACTATCGATAGTTTTCATTCATAGTATCGATAGTTCAAAATGAAGGAATACTATCGATAAGGTGCAATACTATCGATAGTTCAAAATGAAGCAATACTATCGAAAAGGTGCAATACTATCGATAGTTTTGGCCAATCGATAGACCAATAACTATCGATAGTATCGAGACTATCGATAAACAATCGATAATTGAACGATAGTGAAAACTATCGATTGTCTATCGTTTTACAATCGATAGTCCACTATGGAGAGGCAACACTAGTGCCGACTCTCGGCGAGATAATTCGATATCCACATCGGACGTTTGGACTTGGAAATGAACCCGATTTCTGCTGAAACCGTTTTAGTCACTATCAACGTAAATGACTTAGAATTCTTGCGAGAAACTCGCGTAACAACTCGTAATTTTGGTTGCTGGTTTGTTTGCAGCTGTATGGATAATAACCGCAAAACAAAAATCTTCTACTTTTCTTAAAGTCATTTTAGGTTGAAAACTGTATTTTTTAGCTTTTGTACCGTAAAATTTACAGCTGGAACAAATTATGGCTCAATAACGCTACTTTTATAAAAGCAAATATCTCGACAGAAAAATTATAATTATTTTGTTTCAAAGCATCTTCTCCTTAGAAGGCAGTGCAATAACGTGCAACGGTATCCCACTTAATGGCCAAATAACTTATCTTATTATCTTATCTAGCCTATGTCATCCCACTGCTCCAAATAACATTTTAATTGAATTTTTTGCTAACATTACAAAATTTCATAATTCAAGCGCATACACACAAATAGACAGACAGACAGACGACAGAAAGCCTACAGACATACTTGACCAAATGATAAAAGTTTGTAGTAGACTACGAAACCCTAAAAATATTGTAGCATCTGTCTACGCCGTAGCAAGCCGAAGCAAAAGCGTAGTACCTTTGGTAGTACCTACATCGTAGCCAAAACAATACACATTTCAGTTACCTTTCTAAATGAAAAGCGCAACCAGTTCCGAAACAACTAAATACAAAATAACTCGCCGGAAAAACTAGTCCAGTAATTCAGAACGGAACTGCGGGCAAAACAGAATATAACGAATTATCTCAGAGCTGAAAATAAGGTATACGGAGGTATGCGGAGACTGAGGAATTGTGTAATTTCAGAAGTACGGCAGTCTTTACATTAACCATGTCAGAGGCCCGCTATTTGCAGTAGGAGTTTAAAAAGAAAATAGGTATTCTGACATCAGGGTTCATCGGGAATCCGACGTAAAAAGAAACGACAATAATAATAATACCTATTCTAGTTTTTGCTTTTCATATCATCATCAGCTGATCAGCTTATATCAGTTCACTGCTGGACAAGGACTTACCTAAGGTACACCATAAGGCATGCATGATCTCCCGATGATGAGGCTGTCATCATCCAGTCGTTACCAGCCGCTATCTTTAAGTCATCGGTCCTTCTGGCCGGAGGACATCCAACGCTGCGCTTGCCGAGCCGTGGCCTCCACTCAAAACCTCGCTTACCTACTCCACCATCTACCGGTTCTACATATATATGACCAGTCTTCTATCATTTGGAGAGATCATCATTTGATTATTTGTACCCGGCTACCGGAGGGTTATGTTTTTCGAGATTATTTATGTATGTAGACAAACAATTTTTTTTTTGACGGGATACAGCCCAAATGGCTGGGCGGATCTTGAATTGTAAGGTGTCGTTAGATTCGTCTCAGCAGCGCGAGTGACAGACACTACAGGGCATATTAAAAATTCATAAATGCATGATGGCGGATTTCGATCGCATAATTCAATTTTGAAATTACCGCAGTCGGCTTTTTGTTTTTTAATGCATCTGCTTGTTTACACTTGAAGACAACGTCTGTACTTTTGTTTTTCTCTGTTAGCTACTTATAAAGCTCTCTCTACACAATTATACTCTCAACGAATAGTCCAGTTTTTGTGGTCTCGCCCGGTGGCGGTGCTAAGTTATTTCGTTACGCCCATTGTAGTTAATTTTGCCGGCATCATCCCCTGCTGCCCACCGGGCCGGTAAAAAGCCGCTGGTTTACCACAGGACCGGTAAAAACGGTTATTCAAATGTTTCGCCTGAGATTTTGCGGTTTTTGTATCATTAAAGTATTCTCTGTACAAAACCTGTGAATACTTTTACGTATGTGGAGAAAATATTCTTTCTTTTTTAAATAAGGAAGTGATATTCCTCAAAATTGCTGAACCGTAATAAAAAATGTTTTATTGTATTATTTATCAGGAACCAACAATATCTCTGAGTAATATTTTTATAACTTTTTAGCAGGAAAATGATTTATTCCCATAGGAGATCGGGTATTAATAGCTCGTATTTTTGGTATTTATAATGCACTCACAGCGCAATATTATTCTCATAAATTGAAAATGAGAAAAATGAAAAATATCAATACATTGGTATAAGCAAGCTTCATCATTTGGTTTGAATTCCACTCATAATGTGGACTAACCATGTAGTAAAAGTTCTAAATACTTTCTACAGATGTCGCTGGATCGTCGCTTCGAGACGAGCATCAAGAGGTTGAAAGATTCACCAGGGTCCGCTAGGCGCCCGTAGCTCAGTTACTAGAGCGGTGGAATGGTGATCCACAGTCCCGGATTCAAGTCCCGGCGGTCGCTAGTAAATTGTTCAATTTTCTCATTTTCAACTTATGAGTTTGTATTTTTTTTATAAGGAAATGGGGTAAGTTGCGAATGGGACGAGATGCGTATAGGACGACATACGAATGGGAAAAGTTGCGAATGACACGTTTCGCTAATCATGGAATGAGAAGTGTTGCGAACGACCCTTTTGGTCGTTGGGCGACTCGGTGTCTCACTCGAAGAAGAAGAAGAAGAAAACTAGGTCCCAGTATAATTCTCGGTACTCGAACCCCGTCATTCCACTCCAGTATTTCCGGTAAATACAATTAGGCGGCTGCTACCGTACGCGTGCGGTTTTGTTGATTACATTCTCACACTTCGAGGAATTAAGAGGCTACTTACAGCTAAATAGCGCCACCATGGTTTAAAAAAAACTGGGCCGTTTTTTGACGTCTCTTTAGGCGGCTGTTACCGTACGCGTGCGGTTTTGTTGATTACATTCTCACACTTCGAGGCATTAAGAGGCTACTTACAGCTAAATAGCGCCACCATGATTTAAAAAAAACTGTGTCGCTTTATGACATCTATATAGGCGGCTGCTACCGTACGCGTGCGGTTTTGTTGATTACATTCTCACACTTCGAGGAATTAAGAGGCTACTTACAGCTAAATAGCGCCACCATGATTTATAAAAACTGTGTCGCTTTGCGCCATCTGTATGGGCGGCTGCTACCGTACGCGTGCGGTTTTGTTGATTACATTCTCACACATCGAGGAATTAAGAGGTTACTTACAGCTAAATAACGCCACCATGATTTAAAAAAAACTGTATCGCTTTGTGACATCTCTATAGGCGGCTCTTACCGAACGCGTGCGGCTTTGTTGATTACATTCTCACACTTCGAGGAATTAAGAGGCTACTTACAACTCACTAGCGCCATCATGCCTTATCTTAACTTATCTTACTTAGCCTGCATCGTCCCACTGTTGGGCCTAAAAATTGTATTTTGTTTGTTTGCAAAAAGAGGGCTCTTATTGGTGAAAATTGGTCTATTTCCGGTAAAATACAATCCCACCAAAAACATTAACTTGTAAAAAGAACCAAGTCTCGCCTCTCAGTTCATCTACTGTAAAAAGTTGTGAGATCCATCTGATGCCAAGTCGGTTATTGATTTATTCAAGGACTACTTCAGGGAACTTTCATCATAAGCTATTGCGTAATTAGGTAACAGACACCATCTTACAGTAACTATATCAATATTTAAAAACTTTTATATTTACAATAACTAGAATGACCCGGCCATCGCACTAGACCATCGTATCTCACAAGCAAATAGTGTGCGATTGCCAAGTCATTCTAGTCATGAAATGAAATTTGAAATGCATCGTGTCTATACAGTGTTTGATAAAATATTTTAAAATGAGGGTTCTAAACTTATCGACAAGGAAGTTATGGGGGGGTCAAATATGGCCTGAACTGGTTCGAGAAAAGGATGGTACGGCCGTGCCGCTTTCAGCTCGACTTGGTGGGGGCACTGCGGTGCGTTTTGTTTTGTTGATTACATTCTCACATTTCGAGGAATTAAGAGGCTGCTTACAGCTAAATAGCGCCACCGTGAATTAAAAATCTGTGCCGCTTTGTGACATCTTATTTTCCAGTGAAAAACAATTAGTCGGCTGATGACGAACTCGTTCGGCTTTGTCGATTACATTTTCACAAAAGCAATACCTGTACCTTGCACAGCTATGATTTTAGCTCAGTTTTTGGGTTTACATTCCAAATTAATTAGGCATGTAACAACTTTCAGAGACCCTTACAGATTAAGAATGCCACGCACTTTTTGGGTGTCTTTTCACAAAGTAACGTGCCATGAATGAGGGTAACCTTGTCCTGAGGCAGAGTCTTTATTTATTTTTATCCGACCACCCACCCACTTGAGAACACCTTCATAATATTATACCAAAGCAACAGATGCCGACGCCACTTCACTGAAGGGAGCGCCTCAAGAATTGTTCTTTACACGAGAAACTCTATTTACACTGAGGTTTTCGGTCTCTTTGTTTACACGCTCATAGAGTACATAGGGGTGAATTATGTAGTTTATCACACGCACCCATAATTTCCTGGTTTATTCTGGATAAACTTTCTTGTTGAAAATTTTACGAAGATAGTTCCGTGCTTCGGAGGGCACTTTAAGCCTGTATGGTATAAGCTACGAACGCACGGTTTAAGGTTGTTGTCTATGATTATTACTTAGACGGCGGTCGTTACACATGCTACCTACAGTAGGCTGTTGAAAAACTCTGACTCCACGGTTAATCGGGTCGTCCGACGGCTCGGTGTCCCATTCAAATAGTATGATAGCCTAAGATGGAGGCTATCTCGAACCGCAATACCGCCCGATACGTGTGCGATTTAACACGACAACACTTTACTCTGTGTAAAATATTACTAAGTTCAGTGTCGGAAATAGAATATTTAATTAGGTAGCACATTTCAGTTGTCGCGGTCGCTGTATGTTGTGATGAGAAGTTGGAGTTTGTTGGTTAAATTAATTAGCAGGTAAATGGTAAGTAACATTGTACTAACATAACATAATGAAAGAGCTACCGGCATGGTTGGCATATCTGTAACCTCCTGTGGCCTTCAAAAGAGCTTTTATTGGTTTCAAGGGCACAGGTATGCCAAGCTCCATATCCATAGTAAATTGTTAGATACTCTTTTCATAATAATAAACATAGCTTTGTCGTATGTCGGCTTGGAATAGCATCACACCATATCTTTCCTGTGGGTGTCGAAGCAAGTAAGGGATTTGAGAGTTGATGTGTATTGCAATTTTAGGCGACAGGCTGACAACTGTCACTATGGTAATACACAGTCTTTTGAATGACTCTCAAACTTTAGTCAGACGTAGAGTAAATGGACGTTTTACGGCCGTTTATTCTCTTCCTACCTTGCAAGGGATATAGGCGTGATTTATGTATGTGTGTACACTTTACTGTGTGTAAAATATTACAAAGTTCACTGTCGGAAATAGAATATTTAATTAGGTAACTGAAATGCAGTTGTCGCGGTCGCTGTAGGTATGTTGTGATGAGAAGTTGGAGTTTGTTGGTTAAATTAATTAACAGGAAAATGGTAAGGTAATATTGTATTCACATAACATAATGATGGAGCTACCGACATGGTTGGCATCATGGCATGCCTGTGACCTTTAAACAAAAAGAAACTCTTTTTTACGGCGAGAGTTGAAACATATCGCAATCACAAAAATACAAACCAAATGTGACCTTTGATAAAGACTCGTAAAACGTATAGTTTCGGAGGCATATGAATTTAAAAGTAAAAAAGAATAATATTATTACACAGATAATAATAATGTACTAACCGTTATTCATAAACACTATAAAGATATGTCTCAAGTCGTGGTCTCAAGTACAACAAGTACAAGTGGTTTAAAATAAAAAGAAAATAAACATGGAGTTTCACCAAGCGCCGACAATCGCAAGTATTAACTATTCCACTCCTGAACATAAACCTATTTTTTTTCATTCTTTTCGACCCTGTACTCGCTTAGTAAAACAAATACGTATTTTGAGTACAGGCTAATATTTTATTCCACTGGCCTGCAAAATTAACGTATATTCAAAATCTCAACCAATCACGCGGCTCAGTGATCACGTCATAGCCAGTACCAGCACTCTATTGGTAGAACTGTATTCGGTAATCCAGTTTAGTACTGGCTGAGAGGCATTTGGCGAATAGGACACTTTGTAGAAACAGTTATGGAGTTGCTTCTATTTTCAAATCGATTGCTTACTTTTGAATAACTGGCCAGTTTAAGAAGGCAAGTTCATTGACGGTCCCGATGGCGTAGCGGATAATACCCCTGCCAAGTACGCCGAGGGTCGGGGGTTCGATCAGGCTGAACGGGAATTTTTTATTAACAGTTCTAAGTCAATTCCTAAATGTAAAACCAGAGGGCGAGGTGCTAAGTTGAAAATTTGACGTTATACCAAACAATCAGAAAAATTGGATACGGCTAGCGGTGACCATGATTTTGTCAGGTAACTTTTCACCTTGTGTTTTACAATTTAATTACCTACTGTTAATTTTATTTGTTAAGAAATAAACCACAATATCCTTTGAAAGTTTCCCATTGACGCGAAGAATATATAAGCAATATAGGGGCAGTAATGGATAGGAAAGTCCATGTCGCATTTGTGTGCATAGTGCAAAAGGCATATTCATAAACCGTGACTGTGTTCAGTTCTGAATATTCCGATGCATTAGCCCGTAATACAGTATCCAATATTTGGTAGACTAGATAAATGGATATGGTAGTCATGGTACAGATTTGGTGCGGATAATTAGGGATGGTACAGATTTGATGCGAATAATGCGTATATAATTTATTCTTCCACAGCTTATGTATAGATTGCATTTACCCTATGTCCTTTTCAATGTCGCAATCACTCTGAGTTTGATGCTTCAAAATTTCAAGAATAATTGCTTATACTCGTACAAACTGTGCTAGGAGGAATAAGATAAACCCGTATTTGTCTGCTATCTCACCTTTTGGTAGGTGATTGGTGCAGACTATGTTGGAACATTCTTGCTTAGGTAGTGCCTATAGGCCTTGATAAGGCCCAAGTTATAATGATCCGGAAACAGATCCGCCGGCAGGGAATTTTTTAAAGACACAGAACTTCACTCCTTATCAGTCCTTAAACGCTGAGTTAAAACGTGCCGAAACTACAGCACGCACCGAAACATTTTTATTTCATCTGAGAGTTTCTACTATACGTGATCTACACAGTGCATAAATTATACTCTTGATTATAATCAGACCCACATATTCTCATTTTTCGATCAGCTGTTCAGATTGCAACATGCCTTCACTGTGATTGAAATCCCATCTGTTCCCATTCCTTCCTATCTTGATCATATGTGTACGTGTAGCAATAGTGATATTGTTTTGCTCTATAAAGTATATTGTAGTTGGCTTCTGATCGGATGGACCAAAGTTGAAAGGTAGAGATCGTGGTCCATTTGGCTCATTACACTATGAAGTATCAGTATGAGAACGTTTATTTTCTTACATATCATCATCCAGATCGACCATAGTTCTTCTACTATGCTACATAGCATAGCATTTAATAGTATAGTAGAATACTAAATACAAAAAATTAAAGTTCGCGACGAGAACCTCCCCCTCTGTGGTTTTTCGTCGAAAAATAACTAATGGACACGAAAACTCTGAAAATTCTAACAATGTTTAGTTATTCTAGTCACACAAAAACACAATCCATCCTATAATTTAAGCGTACACTTACGTAGGTACTTCGATTTGCTTACCCAAGCACGAAATGCTGAAATTAGATCAGCCCCTTTCAGAAGTAGTTACTTAGGTATTCGTGCAAATTGGGTTTCTGAAATCACTAGAAAATGTTACTGCAAAATCCTTGTATCGAGAAATTGAGTTCGAGGGCTAATTTGGTTAAATTACAGCTTAATGTAGTTTGGGTGAAGACTGCATTTAAAGCGGCTAATTATTAAGCTACGGGTTAAAATTTTAAGGTCAGAAACGAGGGTTAACCAGGGATGTTTATTGAAGGAAACTTGCTTATTCCTACGTAAAATACGATTAAAAACAATTCTTTGTATGGGAGCCCTTTATTTTTGTTTTATTCCTATTTGCTGGTTTAGAGGTAACAAAAATAAGGCATCTGTGAAAGTTTCAATTCTCTAAACTACCACGGCTTATGAGATACAGCCTCCTGGTGACAGACAGATGAACGGACAGACATCAAAGTCTCCTTCGGAGGGGCACATTAAGCCGTCGGTCCCGGTTGCTGTCTATGATCATTTAGACGGTGGTCGTTACAAGACCATGTCAGAGGCCTGCTACTTGCAGTAGGCGGTTGAAAAACTAACACCAGGGTTCATCGCGTTGTTGGATCTGGTCCCACTCGAAGAAGAAGAAGCAATTATTTATAATCTCCCATGGACTACCTCTACATTTATGAGCTGCAAAAACATCGCATATAATTCACAACTATCGCTACTAGTGTCGGAGTTGAGTCCATTAACGCTCCGGTAGTTTGTTACACGTGATAAATCCGAGTTTGCCCAGAGTACTCGCTACTGAGTTTTAGGTGTAGACCGTATGGACCAAGAGCTAGTGACAGTAATGGCACAAAATAGAGAGTATACAGAAGATTCACTCGACCCTATTCAGGATTTTCGCGTCTGTCAAAATTGTCGCTAGTAATGAGTGAGCCGTCTGTAAAGGCGCTCCGCCGATTTCCTAATTTATGGTAACGGACAGGTAGGTCCATCCGCTAAGATAGTGCCGCGATGACACTGTCGGTCCATACAAAATTGGAACTTATCTAAGGGAATATCTAACTATCTAAGATTGATATTGCAGCATCATCTTAGCGGGAGGACTTTATTACCTTTCACTGTTCGTAGCAAGAATATTCATGTAAGACGGTACCTAAATGGGTTTCCACAGAAGACCTATTACTTAGGGACAAACAAACAGCTTATCGACGTCGCAAACTACTAAAAATCACACGACTTAAACCATTGACACAAAAAGAATAAAAGCCATTTTATCTTACAAGTGAAGAAGACGTTTTAATAAAGTTGTTTGTTTATTAAACTCAAGTTTGTGACTTCAAGTTAAAAACGAAGTATCTCGCTCTGGGAACTGAGCTTATTTTAAGGTTCAAACTTAAACACAGGGACACTCACAAAGCCTACGCCTTACGTAGATAGATGATAAGCTCGATGCAAACTCTCAGTCTACAAGCTGGAAGTATCTGAAGGCGAGGAGTGGAGCAAATGGAGTGGAACGGTTCCAATCCAGCGCCGCCGCGATAAGCCAGTCAAACTTGCAGCCGCTTTGAATATAACAAGCTAGTTGAAGGTGTCTAACATGCTAGTTTCAGGTGTCTAGCATGCTAATTTCAGGTATCTAACAAGCTAGTTTTAGGTGTCTACGATGCTAGTTTCAGCTGTGTCACATGCTTGTTTTAGTAGTCTAACATGGTAGTTCAGGAGTCTGACATGCTAGTAGCAGGTGTCTAACATGCTAGTTTGAGGTATCTAACATGCTATATTCGGTTGTCTAAGTTGCTAGTTTCAGATGTGTCACATGCTTGTTTTAGTTGTCTAACATGGTAGTTCAGGAGTCTGACAAGCTAGATTCAGACGTCTAACATGCTAGATTCAGTTTTCTAACATGCTAGTTTCAGGTGTCTAGCATACTAGTAGAGGTGTCTATTTACGTCACAAGCTCTCAGTCTACAAGCTGGAAGTATCTGAAGGCGAGGAGTGGAGCAAATGGAGTGGAACGGTTCCAATCCAGCGCCGCCGCGATAAGCCAGTCAAACTTGCAGCCGCTTTGAATATAACAAGCTAGTTGAAGGTGTATAACAAGCTAGTTTCAGGGGTCTAACATGCTAGTTTCAGGTGTGTAACATGCTAGATTCAGTTGCCTAAGATGCTAGTTTCAGCTATGTCACATGCTTGTTTGAGTTGTTAACATGCTAGCTTTAGATGTCTAACATGCGAGTTTCAGGTGTCTAACATGCTAGTTGAGGTTCTCTTTTTATGTACCTAACATGCTCTCAGTCTACAAGCTGGAAGTATCTGAAGGCGAGGAGTGGAGCAAATGGAGTGGAACGGTTCCAATCCAGCGCCGCCGCGATAAGCCAGTCAAACTTGCAGCCGCTTTGAATATAACAAGCTAGTTGAAGGTGTCTAGCATGCTAGTTTCATGTCTCTAGCATGCTAGTTTCAGGTATCTAACAAGCTAGTTTTAGGTGTCTACGATGCTAGTTTTAATTGTCTAATATGCAAGTTTCAAGTGTCTAACATGCTGTTTGAGAAAGTCTATTATTCTTGTTGCAAGGTTCGATCATTATTAGTTCAAGAGTGGAATATGCGCTTTTAAGGTGTCGAACATGCTAGTTTCAGGTGTCTAACATGCTAGTGGCGGTGTCTATTTATGTCGGAAGCTCTTGGTCTACTAACTGGAAGTAACTGAAATGCTTGTTTCGGTGTCTAACACACTAGCTCCATGTGTCTAACATGCTAGTTTCAGGTGTCTAACATGGTTGTTCAGGAGTCTGACATGCTAGATTCAGACGTCTAACATGCTAGTTTCAGGTGTCTAACATGCTAGTAGAGGTGTCTATTTACGTCGCAAGCGCTCAGTCTACAAGCTGGAAGTATCTGAAGGCGAGGAGTGGAGCAAATGGAGTGGAACGGTTCCAATCCAGCGCCGCCGCGATAAGCCAGTCAAACTTGCAGCCGCTTTGAATATAACAAGCTAGTTGAGAGTGTCTAGCATGCTAGTGTCAGGTGTCTAGCATGCTAGTGTCAGGTGTCTAGCATGCTAGTTTCAGGTGTCTACGATGCTAATTCAACATTCGATGATGCGCTTATAAGGTGTCTGACAAGCTAGTTTCAGGTGTCTAGCATGCTAGTTTCATGTGTCTAAGATGCTAGTTCCAGCTGTGTCACATGCTTGTTTAGTTGTCTAGCATGGTAGTTCAGGAGTCTGACATGTTAGTTTCGGGTGTCTAACATGCTTGTTTCAGGTGTCTAACATGCTAGTAGATGTGTCTATTTACGTTGCAATCTCTTGGTCTACAAGCTGGAAGTATCTGAAGGCGAGGAGTGGAGCAAATGGAGTGGAACGGTTCCAATCCAGCGCCGCCGAGATAAGCCAGTCAAACTTGCAGCCGCTTTGAATATAACAAGCTAGTTTTACGTGTCTACGATGCTAGTTTTAAGTGTCTAATATGCAAGTTTCAAGTGTCTGACATGCTGGTTAAGGGAGTCTATTATTCTTGTTGCAAGGTTTGATCATTTTAGTTCAAGAGTGAAATATGCGGCTTTAAGGTATCTCACATACTAGTTTTAGGTGTCTAAGATGCTAGTTGAGGTTCTCTATTTATGTCGCAAGCTCTCAGTCTACAAGCTGGAAGTATCTGAAGGCGAGGAGTGGAGCAAATGGAGTGGAACGGTTCCAATCCAGCGCCGCCGCGATATGCCAGTCAAACTTGCAGCCGCTTTGAATATAACAAGCTAGTTAAGGGTGTCTAACATGCTAGTGTCAGGTGTCTAGCATGCTAGTTTCTAGTGTCTAACATGCTAGTTTTAGTTGTCTAACATGGTAGTTCAGGAGTCTTACAAGCTAGATTCAGACGTCTAACATACTAGTTTCAGGTGTCTGACATGCTAGATTCAGATGTCTAACATGCTAGTTTCAGGCGTGTAACATACTATGTTTAGGTATCTAACATGCTAGTTTCAAGTATCTAACATGCTAGTAGAGGTTCTCTATTTATGTCACAAGTTCTCAGTCTACAAGCTGGAAGTATCTGAAGGCGAGGAGTGGAGCAAATGGAGTGGAACGGTTCCAATCCAGCGCCGCCGCGATAAGCCAGTCAAACTTGCAGCCGCTTTGAATATAACAAGCTAGTTGAGAGTGACTAACATGCTAGTGTCAGGTGTCTAACATAGTAGTTTCAAGTGTCTAACATGCTAGGTGCGGTGTCTATTTATGTCACAAGTTCTCAGTCTACAAGCTGGAAGTATCTGAAGGCGAGGAGTGGAGCAAATGGAGTGGAACGGTTCCAATCCAGCGCCGCCGCGATAAGCCAGTCAAACTTGCAGCCGCTTTGAATATAACATGCTAGTTGAGAGTGTCTAACATGCCAGTTGAGAGTGTCTAACATGCTAGTTTCAGGTATCTAACAAGCTGGTTTTAGGTCTCTACGATGCTAGTTTTAAGTGTCTAATATGCAAGTTTCGGGTGTCTATCATGCTGGTTGAGGGAGTCTAATATGCTATATTCAGTTATCTAAGATGCTACTTTCAGCCTTGTCACATACATGTTTTAGTTGTCTAACATGGTAGTTCATTCAGGAGTCTTACATGCTAGATTCAGACGTCTAACATGCTAGTTTCAAGTATCTAACATGCTAGATTCAGTTGTCTAACATGCTAGTTTCAGCTGTGTCACATGCTTGTTTTACTTGTCTAACATAGTAGTTCAGGAGTCTGACAAGCTAGATTCAGACGTCTAACATGCTAGTTTCAGGTGTCTAACATGCTAGTTGAGGTGTCTTTTTATGTCGCAAGCTCTCAGTCTACAAGCTGGAAGTATCTGAAGGCGAGGAGTGGAGCAAATGGAGTGGAACGGTTCCAATCCAGCGCCGCCGCGATAAGCCAGTCAAACTTGCAGCCGCTTTGAATATAACAAGCTAGTTGAAGGTGTCTAGCATGCTAGTAGAATATCTAACATGCCAGTTTCAGCTGTGTCACATGCTTGCTAACATGCTAGTTCAGGTGTTTAACATGCTTATTGCTGGTGTCTAACATGCTAGTTTCAGGTATATAACAAGCTAGTTGAAGGTGTCTAACATGCTAGTGTCAGGTGTCTAGCATGCTAGTTTCAGGTATCTAACAAGCTAGTTGAAGGTGTCTAACATGCTAGATTCAGTTGTCTAAGATGCTAGTTTCAGTTGTGTCACATGCTTGTTTTAATTGTCTAACATTGTAGTGTCAGGTGTCTAGAATACCAGTTTCAGATATCTAGGAAGCTAGTTTCAGGTGTCTAACATGCTAGATTCAGTTGTCTAAGATAATAGTTTCAGCTGTGTCACATGCTTGTTTTAGTTGTCTAACATTCTAGATTCAGATTTACATTTAGTTCAGGAGTCTGACATTCTAGATTCAGACGTCTAACATGCTAGTTTCAGGTGTCTAACATGCTATTTGAGGTGTCTATTAATGTGGCAAGCTCTCAGTCTACAAGCTGGAAGTATCTGAAGGCGAGGAGTGGAGCAAATGGAGTGGAACGGTTCCAATCCAGCGCCGCCGCGATAAGCCAGTCAAACTTGCAGCCGCTTTGAATATAACATGCTATAGTCTGGCAAGTTCGTGCGCGACCTTTCCTAGGGGTGACAGACGTTGGGGGGAGAGATGTCAGCGGGTAGCGGGAGGTGTAGCGGGGAAGGGTGACGCGCGCATCCGCGCCGCACGTCATACTAAAATGACGTGCTTCCTCGCCCCCCGACCGTCTGTACCCCTAGTGAAGGTCGCGCACGAACTTGCCGGACTATAGTTGAGAGTGTCTAACATGCTAGTGTCAGGTGTCTAGCATGCTAGTTTCAAGCTAGTTTTAGGTATCTACAATGCTAGTTTTAAGTGTCTAATATGCAAGTTTCAAGTGTCTAACATGCTGTTTGAGGGAGTCTATTATGCTTGTTGCAAGGTCCGATCATTATTAGTTCAAGAGTGGAATATGCGCTTTTAAGGTGTCTAACATGCTAGTTTCAGGTGTCTAATATGCTACTTTCAGGTGTCTAACATGCTAGTAGAGGTGTCTATTTACGTTGCAATCTCTCAGTCTACAAGCTGGAAGTATCTGAAGGCGAGGAGTGGAGCAAATGGAGTGGAACGGTTCCAATCCAGCGCCGCCGCGATAAGCCAGTCAAACTTGCAGCCGCTTTGAATATAACAAGCTAGTTGAATGTGTCTAGCATGCTAGTGTCAGGTGTCTAGCATGCTTGTTTCAGGTATCTAACAAGCTAGTTGAAGGTGTCTGACATGGTTGATTCAGTTGTCTAACATGCTAGTTTCAGGTGTCTAACATGCTAGTTTTAGGTGTCTAACATGCTAGTTTTAGGTGTCTAACATGCTAGTTTCAGGTGTCTAACATGCTAGTTTGAGGTATCTAACATGCTAGATTAAGTTGCCTAAGATGCTAGTTTCAGTTGTGTCCCATGCTTGTTTTAGTTGTCTAACATGGTAGTTCAGGAGTCTGACATGCTAGATTCAGACGTCTAACAAGCTAGTTTCAGCTGTCTCACATGCTTGTTTTAGTTGTCTAACATGCTAGTTCAAGTATCTGACATACTAGTTTCAGATGTCTAACTTGCTAGTTCCAGGTGTCTAACATGCTAACATGCCAGTTTCAGATGTGTAACATGCTAGTTTTAGGTGTCTAACATGCTAGTTGCGGTGTCTATTTATGTCGCAAGCTCTCAGTCTACAAGCTGGAAGTATCTGAAGGTGAGCAGGAGTTGAGTAAATGGAGTGTCTAACATGCTAGAATCATGTTTCTAATAATCTAGTTTAACGTATCTTACAAGCTAGTTGTGAGTGTCTCACATGCTAGTTGCAGGTGTCTAGCAAGCTAGTTTCATGTGTCTAACATGCTAGTAGAGGTGTCTATTTACGTTGCAAGCTCTCAGTCTACAAGCTGGAAGTATCTGAAGGCGAGGAGTGGATCAAATGGAGTGGAACGGTTCCAATCCAGCGCCGCCGCGATAAGCCAGTCAAACTTGCAGCCGCTTTGGATATAACAAGCTAGTTGAAGGTGTCTAACATGCTTGTTTCAGGTGTGTAACATGCTAGATTCAGTTGTCTAAGATGCTAGTTTCAGTGGCGTCCCAGGCTTGTTTTAGTTGTCTAACATGGTAGTTCAGGTGTCTGACATGCTAGATTCAGATGTCTAACATGCTAGTTTCAGGTGTGTAACATACTATGTTTAGGTATCTAATGTGCTAGTTTCAGGTGTCGAACATGCTAGTAGAGGTGTCTGTTTATGTTACAATCTCTCAGTCTACAAGCTGGAAGTATCTGAAGGCGAGGAGTGGAGCAAATGGAGTGGAACGGTTCCAATCCAGCGCCGCCGCGATAAGCCAGTCAAACTTGCAGCCGCTTTGAATATAACAAGCTAGTTGAGAGTGTCTAACATGCTAGTGTCAAGTATCTAACATGCTAATCTTAGGTATCTAATATGCTAGTTTCAAGTGTCTAACATGCTAGTTTCAGGTGTCTAACGAGCTAGGTTTAGGTGACTACGATGCTAGCTGTAAGTGTCTAATATGCGAGCTTCAGGTGTCTAACAAGGTAGTTTAAGGTGTCTAACATGCTAGATTCAGTTGTCTAAGATGCTAGTTTCAGCTGTGTCACATGCTTGTTTTAGTTGTGTCCCATGCTTGTTTTAGTTGTCTAACATGCTAGTTCAAGTATCTGACATACTAATTTCAGATGTCTAACTTGCTAGTTCCAGGTGTATAACATGCTAACATGCCAGTTTCAGTTGTGTCACATGCTTGCTATAGGTGTCTAACATGCTAGTAGAGGTGTATATTTATGTCACAAGCTCTCAGTCTACAAGCTGGAAGTATCTGAAGGCAAGGAGTGGAGCAAATGGAGTGGAACGGTTCCAATCCAGCGCCGCCGCGATAAGCCAGTCAAACTTGCAGCCGCTTTGAATATAACAAGCTAGTTGAAGCTGTCTAACATGCTAGCGTCAGGTGTCTAACATGCTAGTTTCAGGTGTCTAACATGCTAGATTCAGTTGTCTAAGATGCTAGTTTCAGCTGTGTCCCATGCTTGTTTTAGTTGTCTAGATGCTAGTTTTAAGTATCTAATAGTTTTAAGTATCTAATATGCTAGTTTCAGGTGTCTACCATGCTAGTTTCAGTTGTCTTACATGCTAGTTTCAGATGTTTAACATGCTAGTTGAGAGTGTCTAACAAGCTAGATTCAGGTGTCCAACATGCTAGTAGCAGGGGTCTAACATGCTAGATTCAGTTGTCTAAGATGCTAGTTTCAGCTGTGTCACATGCTTGTTTTAGTTGTCTACCATGGTAGTTCAGGAGTCTGACAAGCTAGATTTAGACGTCTAACATGCTAGTTTCAGGCGTCTTACATAGTAATTCAGGTGTCTATTTATGTCGCAAGCTCTCAGTCTACAAGCTGGAAGTATCTGAAGGCGAGGAGTGGAGCAAATGGAGTGGAACGGTTCCAATCCAGCGCCGCCGCGATAAGCCAGTCAAACTTGCAGCCACTTTGAATATAACAAGCTAGTTGAAGGTGTCTATCAGGCTAGTTGAGAGTATCTAACATTCTAGTTTTAGTTGTCTAACATGCCAGTTTTAGCTGTGTCACATGCTTGATTTAGCTGTCTAACATGCTAGTTCAGGTGTTTAGAATGCTAATGTGTCTCACATGCTAGTTTTAGGTGTCTAACAGACAGCTAGTTAGACAGGTCTCTAAAATGCTAGTTTTAGGTATCTTACAAGCTAGTTTTACGTGTCTACGATGCTATTATTAAGTGTCTAATATGCAAGTTTCAAGTGTCTGACATGCTGGTTGAGGGAGTCTATTATTCTTGTTGCAAGGTTCGATCATTATTAATTCAAGAGTGGAATAATATGCGCTTTTAAGGTATCGAACATGCTTGTTTTAGATGCCTAACATGCTAGTAGAGGTGTCTATTTATGTCGCAAGCTCTCAGTCTACAAGCTGGAAGTATCTGAAGGCGAGGAGTGGAGCAAATGGAGTGTCTAACATGCTAGTATCATGTTTCTAATAATCTAGTTTAACGTGTCTAACAAGCTAGTTGAGAGTGTCTAACATGCTAGTTTCAAATGGCTAACGTGGTAGTTTCAGTTGTATAACATGCCACGTTCAGGTATTTAACATGCTAGTTTAAGGTGTCAAACATGCTAGTTCACGTGTCTATTTATGTCACAATCTCTCAGTCTACAAGCTGGAAGTATCTGAAGGCGAGGAGTGGAGCAAATGGAGTGGAACGGTTCCAATCCAGCGCCGCCGCGATAAGCCAGTCAAACTTGCAGCCGCTTTGAATATAACAAGCTAGTTGAAGGTGTCTAACATGCTAGTGTCACGTGTCTAGCATGCTAGTTTCAGGTATCTAACAAGCTAGTTTCAGGTGTCTAACAAGCTAGTTTCAGTTATCTAACAAGCTAGTTTCAGATGTCTAACATGCTAGTTTCAGGTGTCTAGCATGCTAGTTTCAGGTATCTAACAAGCTAGTTTCAGGTGTCTAACATGCTAGGGTCAGGTCTCTAACATGCTAGTTTCAGATGTCTAACATGCTAGTTTCAGGTGTCTAGCATGCTAGTTTCAGGTATCTAACAAGCTAGTTTCAGGTGTCTAACATGCTAGGGTCAGGTCTCTAACATGCTAGTTTAAGGAGTCTAACATGCTAGTTTTAGGTGTCTAACATGCTAGTTTCAGTTATCTAACAAGCTAGTTTCAGATGTCTAACATGCTAGTTTCAGGTGTCTAGCATGCTAGTTTCAGGTATCTAACAAGCTAGTTTCAGGTGTCTAACATGCTAGGGTCAGGTCTCTAACATGCTAGTTTAAGGAGTCTAACATGCTAGTTTTAGGTGTCTAACATGCTAGTTTCAGGTGTCTAACATGCTAGTTTCAGGTGTCTAACATGCTAGTTGAGGTGTCTTTTTATGTCACAAGCTCTCAGTCTACAAGCTGGAAGTATCTGAAGGCGAGGAGTGGAGCAAATGGAGTGGAACGGTTCCAATCCAGCGCCGCCGCGATAAGCCAGTCAAACTTGCAGCCGCTTTGAATATAACAAGCTAGTTCAGGTATCTGACAAGCTAGTTTCAGGTCTCTAGCATGCTAGTTTCAAGAAAGTTTTAAGTGTCTACGATGCTAGTTTTAAGCGAATCATATGCAAGCTTCAAGTGTCTAACATGCTGGTTGAGGGAGTCTATTATTTTTGTTGCAAGGTTCGATCATTATTAGTTCAAGAGTGGAATATGCGCTTTTAAGGTGTCGAACATGCTAGTTTCAGGTGTCTACCATGCTAGTAGAGGTGTCTATTTACGTTGCAATCTCTCAGTCTACAAGCTGGAAGTATCTGAAGGCGAGGAGTGGAGCAAATGGAGTGGAACGGTTCCAATCCAGCGCCGCCGCGATAAGCCAGTCAAACTTGCAGCCGCTTTGAATATAACAAGCTAGTTCAGGTATCTGACAAGCTAGTTTCAGGTCTCTAGCATGCTAGTTTCAAGAAAGTTTTAAGTGTCTACGATGCTAGTTTTAAGCGAATCATATGCAAGCTTCAAGTGTCTAACATGCTGGTTGAGGGAGTCTATTATTTTGTTGCAAGGTTCGATCATTATTAGTTCAAGAGTGGAATATGCGCTTTTAAGGTGTCGAACATGCTAGTTTCAGGTGTCTACCATGCTAGTAGAGGTGTCTATTTACGTTGCAATCTCTCAGTCTACAAGCTGGAAGTATCTGAAGGCGAGGAGTGGAGCAAATGGAGTGGAACGGTTCCAATCCAGCGCCGCCGCGATAAGCCAGTCAAACTTGCAGCCGCTTTGAATAGTTGACAGTGCCTAGCATGCTAGTTTTATGTCTCTATCATGCTAGTTTCAGGTATCTAACAAGCTAGTTTCAGGTATCTAACATGCTAGATTCAGTTGTCTAAGATGCTAGTTTCAGTTATGTCACATGCTTGTTTTAGTTGTCTAACATGTCTGAGTCTGACAAGCTAGATTCATACGTCTAACATGCTAGTTTCAAGTGTCTAACATGCTAGTTTCAGGTGTCTAACAAGCTAGATTCAGACGTCTAACATACTAGTTTCAGGTATCTAACATGCTAGTTTCAGGTGTCTAACATGCTAGTTTTAGGTGTCTCCGATGCTAGTTTTAAGCGTCTTATATGCTAGTTTCAGGTGTCTAACATGCTAGTTGATGTTCTCTATTTATGTCACAATCTCTCAGTCTACAAGCTGGAAGTATCTGAAGGCGAGGAGTGGAGCAAATGGAGTGGAACGGTTCCAATCCAGCGCCGCCGCGATAAGCCAGTCAAACTTGCAGCCGCTTTGAATATTACAAGCTAGTTGAAGGTGTGTATCAGGCTAATTGAGAGTATCTAACATGATAGTTTTAGTTGTCTAACATGCCAGTTTCAGCTGTGTCACATGCTTGCTATAGCTGTCTAACATGCTAGTTCAGGTGTCACATGCTTGCTATAGCTATCTAACATGCTAGTCAACGTGCTAGTTTTAGGTGTCTAACATGCTAGTAGAGGTGTCTATTTATGCCACAATCTCTCAGTCTACAAGCTGGAAGTATCTGAAGGCGAGGAGTCGAGCAAATGGAGTGTCTCTCATGCTAGTTTCAGGTGTCTAACATGCTTGTTCCAGGTGTCTAACATGCTAGTTTAAGGTGTCTAAAAAGCTAGTTTAAGGTGTCTTACATGCTAGTAGAGGTGTCTATTTATGTCGCAATCTCTCAGTCTACAAGCTGGAAGTATCTGAAGGCGAGGAGTGGAGCAAATGGAGTGGAACGGTTCCAATCCAGCGCCGCCGCGATAAGCCAGTCAAACTTGCAGCCGCTTTGAATATAACAAGCTAGTTGAAGGTATCTAACATGCTAGTTTTAGTTGTCTAACATGCCAGTTTCAGCTGTGTCACATGCTTGCTATAGCTGTCTAACATGCTAGTTTCAGGTGTCTAACATGCTAGTTTCAGCTGTGTCACATGCTTGTTTTAGTTGTCTAACATGCTAGTTCAAGTATCTGACATACCAGTTTCAGATGTCTAACTTGCTAGTTCCAGGTGTCTAACATGCTAACATGCCAGTTTCAGTTGTGTCACATGCTTGCTATAGCTGTCTAACATGCTAGTAGAGGTGTCTATTTATGTCGCAAGCTCTCAGTCTACAAGCTGGAAGTATCTGAAGGCGAGGAGTGGAGCAAATGGAGTGGAACGGTTCCAATCCAGCGCCGCCGCGATAAGCCAGTCAAACTTGCAGCCGCTTTGAATATAACAAGCTAGTTGAAGGTGTCTAGCATGCTAGTGTCAGGTGTCTAACAAGCTAGTTTCAGGTGTCTAACATGCTATATTCAGTTGTCTAAGATGCTATTTTCAGCTGTGTCCCATGCTTGTTTAAGTTGTCTAACGTGATAGTTCAGGAGTCTGACATGCTAGATTCAGACGTCTAACATGCTAGTTTTAGGTGTCTAACATGCTAGATTCAGTTGTCTATGATGCTAGTTTCAGCTGTGTTACATGCTTGTTTTAAACGTCTAACATGCTAGTTTCAAGTGTCTAACTAGCGTTTTAGGTGTCTAACTACGTTGCAAGCCCTCAGTCTGCAAGCTGGAAGTATCTGAAGGCGAGGAGTGGAGCAAGTGGAGTGGAACGGTTCCAATCCAGCGCCGCCGCGATAAGCCAGTCAAACTTGCAGCCGCTTTGAATATAACAAGCTAGTTGAGAGTGTCTAGCATGCTAGTTGAGAGTATCTAGCATGCTAGTTTGGGGTATCTAACATGCTAGTTTCAAGTGTCTAACATGCCAGTTGAGAGTATCTAACATGCTAGTTTTAGTTGTCTAAGATGCCAGTTTCAGCTGTGTCACATACTTGTTTTAATTGTCTAACATGATAGTTCAGGAGTCTTACATGCTAGTTTCAGGTGTCTAACATGCTAGATTCAGTTGTCTAAGATATTAGTTTCAGCTGTGTCACATGCTTGTTTTAGTTGTCTAACATGCTAGTTCAAGTATCTGACATACTAGTTTCAGATGTCTAACTTGCTAGTTCCAGGTGCCTAACATGCTAATATGCCAGTTTCAGTTGTGTCACATGCTTGCTATAGCTATCTAACATGCTAGTAGAGGTGTCTATTTACGGTGCAAGCTCTCAGTCTACAAGCTGGAAGTATCTGAAGGCGAGGAGTGGAGCAAGTGGAGTGGAACGGTTCCAATCCAGCGCCGCCGCGATAAGCCAGTCAAACTTGCAGCCGCTTTGAATATAACAAGCTAGTGTCAGGTCTCTTACATGCTAGATAAAGGTGTCTAACATGCTAGTTTCAGGTGTCTAACATGCTAGTGTCAGGTGTATACAGGGTTATTTTTTAGTCAGTGCGCAAACTTTGCAGGATGTTCCTACTCGTGATTCTGAACAACTTTAACTATGGGGCCACCTGCGAAATCTAAAAAACAATTTTGGTTGTTCCATACATTTTTGCCGAGTAGGTGTAAATTTTTCTATGGAACATCCAAATATTTTTTTTGCGAATTCGCAGGTGGCCCCATAATAAAAGTTGTTCAGAAACACGAGTAGAAACACCCTGAAAAGTTTGCGCACTGACTAAAAAATAACCCAGTATTTATGTCACAAGTTCTCAGTCTACAAGCTGGAAGTATCTGAAGGCGAGGAGTGGAGCAAATGGAGTGGAACGGTTCCAATCCAGCGCCGCCGCGATAAGCCAGTCAAACTTGCAGCCGCTTTGAATATAACAAGCTAGTTGAGAGTGTCTAACATGCTAGTTTCAGGTGTCTAGCATGCTAGTGTCAGGTGTCTAGCATGCTTCTAGCATGCTAGTTTCAGGTATCTAACAAGCTACTTAGTTTCAGGTCTCTAACATGCTAGATTCAGTTGTCTAAGATGCTAGTTTCAGCTGTGTCCCATGCTTATTTTAGTTGTCTAACATGATAGTTCAGGTGTCTAACATGCTAGATTCAGACGTCTAACATGCTAGTTTCAGGTATCTAACAAGCTAGTTTTAGGTGTCTCCGATGTTAGTTTTAAGCGTCTCATATGCAAGTTTCAAGTGTCTAACATGATGGTTGAGGGAGTCTATTATTCTTGTTGCAAGGTTCGACATTATTAGTTCAAGAGTGGAATATGCGCTTTTAAGGTGTCTAAGATGCTAGTTTCAGGTATCTAACATGCTAGTTTTAAGCGTCTAACATGCTAGATTCAGATGTATATTTATGTCGCAAGTTCTCAGTCTACAAGCTGGAAGTATCTGAAGGCAAGGAGTGGAGCAAATGGAGTGGAACGGTTCCAATCCAGCGCCGCCGCGATAAGCCAGTCAAACTTGCAGCCGCTTTGAATATAACAAGCTAGTTGAAGGTGTCTAGCATGCTAGTTTCAAGTCTCTAACATGCTAGTTTCAGGTATCTAACATGCTAGTTTAAGGTGTCTAACATGCTAGATTCAGGTGTCTAACATGCTAGATTCAGGTGTCTAACATGCTAGTTTCAGGTATCTAACAAGCTAGTTTTTGGTGTCTACGATGCTGGTTTTAAGCGTCTAATACGCAAGTTTCAAGTGTCGAACATGCTGGTTGAGGGAGTCTATTATTCTTGTTGCAAGGTTCGATCATTATTAATTCAAGAGTGGAATATGCGCTTTTAAGTTGTCTACCATATTACTAGTTTCAAGTGTCTAACATGCTGGTTGAGGGAGTCTAACATTCTTATTGTAAGGTTCGATCATTATTAGTTCAAGAGTTAAAGATGCGCTTTTAAGGTGTCTAACATGCTAGTTTCAGGTGTCTAACATGCTAGTTTCAGGTGTCTAACATGCTAGTAGAGGTGTAAATTTATGACACAAGCTCTCAGTCTACAAGCTGGAAGTATCTGAAGGCGAGGAGTGGATCAAATGGAGTGGAACGGTTCCAATCCAGCGCCGCCGCGATAAGCCAGTCAAACTTGCAGCCGCTTTGAATATAACAAGCTAGTTGAAGGTGTCTATTTCAATCTTGCCTCATTTTCTTTATGGAGAAAGTTGTTCAGTTTCATGAGTATGTTGACCTCGTTTTGGCTTGTTATACTTTAGAAGTGAAGTTACCGATAACGAAAATGCAGGACGGGTGAGATGGTGATAAGGAACAACTTGCCCAAAGGAATATTATGTCCAAATAAGAAAAGCATTTTTGGACCTTCCATCCCATAGTAACTCAAATCAGGTCGACAATTTTGTGTACCTATATTTTCTTATTTTTTCGACCTTTTTCCTTAGAGAAAGTTGCTCCTTATAATCAGCCCGATCTGCATTTTTGCCATCAGTCTCTAGTAAAATGTTAATCTGTATCTATATCTTGATTTCGTTCGTTGGTGCCCAAAACATGCATCGCCATTATTTTAATGGATTCGCACTCATATTTTCAGATTTACCGGGTCAATAACGATAAATACAGTTAAATCATATTTTATTCACAAACATGTTCCGACTTTTCAATTCGGGTTGGATTGATAAATTTTAAATACGGGGTTATCCTTTAATGAGCGATAAGTATAATTAAGATTAGGTATACTTGTAATTTTAATGGCTTAATTATTGATAGTTTAAGTGCCTTCTAAAATCCTGAATTAAATTCGATCAGAGGTACAGTACAGGTACATTTTTCAGTTTCTTAATTGTACCATGAATTTATTCACTATCTTTACAAACAAAAAATCCTTCATAGCCTCATACATATATCACGCCTCTAGCGTGTAAACCAAAAACACTGTATGTTGGAGCACCTAAGTTTTGAGAAAATGAGCAAAAACGTTTTTTATTGAAATTTGCTTTTTTTATGAATAACTTAAAACGTTTGAACTTTTTTATGACTTGAACTAATGGATATTGTTAATACCTAACTAGCCATTCCAATTTTACACAAAAAAACATTAAACAAACAGAAATATAATGCAAATACAGTAATCTGCTTCTGCGTGATGAACATACCGCATAAATATTGTGGCTTTGTAAAGCAAAAACACTGTATTGGTTCATACAGTGTATTTCTTTTACAATATTACTGTTGCACAAAGTAGGAATGGAGAATTTGTTACACATAAGCTCGAGTCATAACATTTCAGAAGACAATTTGGCTATAATAGCCCACACCCATCATTGTTTACATGTGAATTCGAATTATAATGGAACGTACACTTGTAGTTGTCCGTCACTTGAAGAAGTCAGCAGTCAAAAGTACCTTGGCTTAATTATTGACAATAGGTTCAATTGGGGGGTTCACATAGAACAAGTTTGTAATAAGCTTCGGGCTATATTAGCGAAGTTTTATATTATTAATAATAGAATACCGTATTCAGTCAAACTTACTATGTATAATGCTCTAGCCGAAAGTGTCATATCTTATGGTCTAAGCAGTTATGGTCGTACCTTCGATACTTATTTGAACGAAATTTATAAATTACAAGTAAGAATTTTAAAACTAATCGTGCCTAACAAAATCAAAAATAAACTTTGTACGGATAGTGAATTATTCAGTTTTTGTGGAGTTTTACCTATTAAGTTAAAATTTAGACATAGTATATTAAAAGAACAGTTTTTTAATGACAATATCCTGCGACCCATAACAGTTAACAGATCCACAAGATATAACACTAATAATATTATATTGTATAAACCACGCACCAATAATTTTTATGGTAAAAGGGTATCGGAGTATATTGTTCCTGACTTAATGAATAAGCTACCTTTACATGTTAAAACAAAATAACCCTCAAAATTGTGCAAAAATATTAAAGCAGGAAATCAATTTTCTAAACTCGTAAAATTGTTGTTTACGGCTGCCACGCTCGGACACCCTGTATAGCATTGGCAACGAAACCGGTTTGCACGGGTGGAGCGTCCGCACGCAG
This sequence comes from Phthorimaea operculella, assembly GCA_024500475.1. Taxonomy (NCBI): domain Eukaryota; kingdom Metazoa; phylum Arthropoda; class Insecta; order Lepidoptera; family Gelechiidae; genus Phthorimaea; species Phthorimaea operculella. Next base: position 834,677 of record JANFCV010000081.1, read on the forward strand.
TGGACATCTAAACAACAGTTGTACTTGTATGTAACTTATTTGATGCAGGTATGAAAAGGATGGGAGATCCAAAGATTTTATGTATAAAAAATTGTCTATTTTGTTAAGTGAAGTGCTGTGTTGTTGACAAACTCAATCGGGTTTAACGACACTTACTATGTATACCTTGTAATTGTTGTTTGTAAAAATGAATCAATAAATAAAAAAATAAAAAATAAATAGTTAGCCTATCAGCAGCAGAGTGCTCTGATATGGTTGCAATGACCTCTGGCATAGTTGCAATGTCCTCTGACATGGTTGCAATGACCTCTGACATGGTTGCAGAATCCTCTGACATGGTTGCAGCGTCCTCTGACATGGTTGCAGAGTCCTCTGACATGGTAACAATGACCTCTGACATGGTTGCAGAGGCCTCTGACATGGTTACAATGACCTCTGACATGGTTCCAGAGACCTTTGACGTGGTTGCAGAATCCTCTGACATGGTTACAATGACCTCTGACATGGTTGCAGAGGCCTCTGATGTGAATGCAGAGTCCTCTGACATGGTTGCAAAGGCCTCTGACATAGTTACAGAGGCCTCTGACATGAAATCAGAGTCTTCTCAAATGGTTTCAGAGGCCTCTGACATGGTTCCAGAGACCTCTGACATGGTTGCAGAGACCTCTAACATGGTTAAAATGACCTCTGACATGGTTAAAATGACATCTGACATGGTTCCAGAGACCTCTGACGTGGTTGCAGAGTCCTCTGACATGGTTGCAAAGGCCTCTGACATAGTTACAGAGGCCTCTGACATGAAATCAGAGGCCTCTGACATGAAATCAGAGTCTTCTCAAATGGTTTCAGAGGCCTCTGGTATGGTTCCAGAGACCTCTGACATGGTTGCAGAGACCTCTAACATGGTTAAAATGACCTCTGACATGGTTAAAATGACATCTGACATGGTTCCAGAGACCTCTGACGTGGTTGCAGAGTCTTCTGACATGGTTACAATGACCTCTGACATGGTTGCAGAGGCCTTTGGCATGGTAGCAGAAGCCTCTCACATGGTTCCAGAGCCCTCTGACTTGGTTGCAGTCCTTTAACATGGTTCCAGAAGCCTCTGACATGGCTGCAGAGTCCTCTGTCATGGTTGCAGAGTTCTCTGACATGGTGGAAGAGTCCTCTGACTTTGTGGCAGAGTCCTTTGACATGGTTGCAGAGTCCTCTGACATGGTTGCAGAGGCCTCTGACATGGTTCCAGAGACCTCTGACATGGTTGCAGAGTCCTCTGACATAGTTCAAGAGGCCTCTGACATGAATGCAGTTTCTACTGACATAGTTGCAGAGGCCTCTGACATGAATGCAGAGTCCTCTGACATGGTTGCAGAGGCCTCTCACATGGTTCCAGAGCCCTCTGACTTGGTTGCAGAGTCCTTTAACATGGTTCCAGAAGCCTCTGACATGGCTGCAGAGTCCTCTGTCATGGTTGCAGAGTTCTCTGACATGGTGGAAGAGTCCTCTGACTTTGTGGCAAAGTCCTCTGACATGGTTGCAGAGTCCTCTGACATGGTTGCAGAGGCCTCTGACATGGTTCCAGAGACCTCTGACATGGTTGCAGAGTCCTCTGACATAGTTCAAGAGGCCTCTGACATGAATGCAGAGTCTACTGACATGATTGCAGAGCCCTCTGATATGGTGGCAGAGACCTCTGACATGGTGGCAGAGTCCTCTGACATGGTTGCAGAGTCCTCTGACATGCTTACAGAGGCCTCTGACGTGGTGGCAGAAGCCTAAAATACGTTTCCACAGAACCTGACCATTAAGTAAGGTTACTTAAAAATAGAATGATTCGCGATTTCACGTTCGGGACACGCGCAATATTGTAAAGGAGAAACACTGTAAGTGCGTTTACAGTGTTATGGCTTTACAAAACATGGTTTTTTGCACATACAGTTTTTTTTTGTTTGTCAATAACTTCAATTGTATTCACTTTTATGATAAAATATTAAGTTCAGGGTATGTATTAGAGTGTAAATAATGTAATTAACCTTATAGAGCTAAAACACTGTATGTGGCACTTACAGTGTTTTTCCTTTACACGCTAGGCCTATATCCCTTGCGGGGTACACAGAACGTAAACGGCTGAAAAAACGCCCATTTACTTACACCACGTCTGACAAAAGTTTGAGAGTCGTTCAGAAGACTGTGTATCACAAAAAGAGACAGGTTGTTAGCATGTCGTCTAAAATTGCAGTTCACATAAACTCTCAAATCCCTTGGTCGCTTCTTAAGACATCCACGGAAAAGATATGGGGTGGTTCTATTTAAGCCGGCACCACACGCCAAAGGTCTGAAAATCTAGGTACTTGCTTGAAATATAGGGTACCTAAGTAATATTTTATTGCAGCAGTAGTTAAAACAAGCCCATTGTGAGTAATACCGTCCAACAATGCACTTGAACAATAACGGTAATCCACCATTGTTATGCACTACAGCTCTGCACAAGGTACGAGAGAGTGGACTAGAGTAGACCTAGATCAAGAGGACGAAACTTACAAAGTCAAAGTCAAAAATGTTTATTCAAATTAGGACATAAAAATATCACTTACTGATAGTCATTCATTACATTACGCAGAAATGGATTAGTCATTGTAAAAAAGAGAAATTTGTGAAGCACAATTTTCTCTTTTTTTATAACAATTTTTATTCCTACTATTAGGATAGAGATATTAGATTAGGAGAGATATAGAGTGATACAGAAGGTTCACTCGACCCTATTCAGGATGTTTGCGATAGAGTCTGGCTAGCGAGTCTTTGGACGTCAAATAATTCAAATATTTCAAATGGCAACATGTTAACACTGAAAAACTACAATAAAACAATTTTGATATACTATTTTTTTGTTTTCTGCTCTTTAGTTTGTGTTTACCTTGCCTACCGGTATGTATGTATGATGTATCTACAGGGAGTAACAGAAAGGGTATAACAAGCCGAAAGGAGGTCAAGGTACTCATGAAACTGAACTACATACCGGTAGGCAAGGTAACCACAAACTGAAGAGCAGAAAACAAAAAAATAGTAAGTATCAAAATTGTTTTATTGTAGTTTTTCAGTGTTAACATGTGAAAGATTTTTAAAATTGGCGCCATTTCCGTGTCCAAAGACTCGCTGGCCAGACTCTAGTCATTTGTTACATAGCCAGGGTTGCTACTGTCAACAATCTCAAAGTATAAGAATATCAAAACAGTAAAATCTGATACAAAAACGTCATATGATTCTGAGCCAATTTGAATCCAAGAAATATGACGTTCGTGGCAACCATCTTCTTAGTTACCTTGACTTCCCCTGAGATTCCCGTCAGTAAGCGTCAAAATCGTCGCTAGTACTGAGTGAGCCATCTGTATAGGCGCCCCGCGCGCTGTTTCCTTAATTTGTGATGCTGGCCATTCGGGATATCTCTTAACTTACCTTAAATTAGTGCTGTCACTTTCCGTCAAATAGGTTTAGAAAGAGATAGGAGATGATCACGACTAAATTTGTCTTCTAATTTGAGCAGAGCAGAGCATGATGACGTAGTCTTGTGTTGGTCACGTGGTTCACGAGTCTCGGAAAAAAATACCAGGCGGAGTATCTTATTATACCATGATGCTTGTGGGTTACCAGAATTACCCACGCTTATGATGTTTTTTGTAAATCATATAAGATACTGTTAACTAATAAATAAAATTTAAGTGTTGCTGTAAAGTTAAAGTTAATACACACGTAAATCTAAATTATAAAATTATTAAGAAATATTTTAACCCATTGTTCTGAGATTGAATTTACCCCATAACGTATTTTATTGAAATAAAGTGGCAATACTAAGTGACGTTGACTTGTGTTTCTCTGGGAAGGAAAGACCATGTTTTATTAGACTATGGCATAATGGCGACAGTGAAAACAATGGCGACTAAATTGACTAGAAATTACGAAGGACCCTTTGTCATATTTAAACATGATATGACATGACTTAGATATTGCCTATCCTCTTTTAAACCTATTTGATGGAAAGTGACAGCACTAATTTAATTTTCTCGAATTGACCTCAATGTCACGCAGATTCGCACCAGTGGGCAATCAAAACTGGGCTTGTAACTATACTAAACGCGATGTTAAAGTCCATTCAGAATGTTTCGTTAAAGGTGCCGCAGAGTTTTTGATCTTGGCTGAATATCTGTTGACTATGGTCAACCGCATGGGACCGGTGACGCTATTTATAATAGCTTTCCCAGGGAGGGTTGACGTGAGTCGGGCGGCTGGTCATAAAACATTGGCAAATCCTTTTGCAACATGATTCTGTGCTCTCAGAGAACCCCAACTGATTTGGGATAAGGGCAGGCAGATGATAATGATGTTAAAGTCATACAACAAAGTCAAATTCACTGTTGGCACCACTTTTAAATTAGACCATACCCTCCTGCATTATGCTGATAAAATATCGTCCCAGTAGTGCCCGGTGATTCAAATGTGCTGGATTCTCTCTGAATCTAATCTAGTTTTGTGAATCTCACTGAATCCTAGTTTAGGTGAAGCACGAATTTACCCAGTCTAAATGAGGATTTAAAGACCATTATGATCATCAAACTATCCATAGCCATACATTTGCGGAGGAAATGCATTAAATTCGACACATTGTTTAGAGAATTGTACTAAATTTTCACTATGGGACCAATGCTGAACAAGAAACAGGCAGGATGTATTAAAAAACTAAAAGCCGACTGCGGTAATTGCATGTATTTTACTATTAAATTCCGCCATCTTTCAAATTGTTCAGTTCAGTGTTTAGGTAGCTTACATTCTTTGACATAAAATTTACTTTACGTTTAGAGATTTCAATCTTGGGTTTTCGAATCGAAGGTAATAGATTCAATACTACTGTACATTTCAGTTTCGTGACGTAAATCGACCTCTGGGACCGATTACCCACTGCCGGTCGGTCCATAATATCGACAGGTTTGTAATATGGTCTTTTACGTATGTACCGTACTGAGTTATGTTATGGACTATAGTGGAACCACCAGCTTAAGGGTTTACCTCCACAAGTGCGAAATAAGTTTGCACCTTGATTACTTCTTAGCATCGAAATTAGTTTATTCTATTCCATTTACCCCTTGCATGCCAAGTTTCCTTGTATTGTGTAGGATATTGAAAAATAAATCTAGGGTGAAAGTTTTCCAACTGCTATAGATTGATAGACTTTAGTAAATAATCATGTGATAACTCAGTCTATCAAACTAGAACACAGAAGTGGGAAACTTCTGCTTGGCAGCTGAAGCAAGTGTGGTGGTGTTGGTAAATTCGTGTGTCGGCAGCATCTAATTCATTTATTTCCTCTTTTTCTTATTTTTTTTCTTTAAGTTTAAAGATGCAATCAATTGACTGTTCAATTCGCACGAGTGGCTACATCGCGCTGAATAGCCGTCCTTACCGGCATTTTATTGCGCGGACGCGGTTTAAAATCGTTTTTGATTTCGCCAATACGAATACTCCACTCTATGAATCGGCACTACGTTTTCTGGCGGATATTTATGCGGGCAAGTCGAACACGAAAGCTTATGCGAGCAAAATGGGGATAGAAAGAGTTTTGCTGGAATTTAAGTTCTATATTTTGGGACATTGTCAAATAAGTAATTACTTATTTGCATTATTAGTTTCAGATAATTCATAACTTGTTTCACAGAGTTGATGAACTTCGCAATTACCTTGGTGTAAGATATTGTAATAACTTACTAGATAACTGGCCTCAGACCCGGTTGTAGGTATAAAGACCATTAATTTACACAGGCGGCAGCTGAGACCGCAGCTTGATATGCCCTACGAAACAAGGAATTTTTCACAGATTTGGTCGTTCAACAAAACTAGTTCCTAATTTTTTGTTGACCGTGCCATGGATATCTGGATTCTGAGATGCACTGTTCGATCACGTAGACTGAATTTTAGGAACTCAGTTTCAATAAACTTTCAATTTGTACTGTAAACTTTGTACTAATTCGCCATCCTGTCCCCATCGGTGTCCCCATCCGTTTCCGGTCAAAATTCACCAGCTCTGGTGCAGTTGGGTTCACAATTTATTGGAAAATGCACTTGAATTTTCCGCTCAAAATATTATTTGGTCGTACGCCGCAGCTATGAATTGGATGCCATTTTAGCTGGTTTACGTGGATTGGTCAATGTTCTTATTTAAGAGGATTTTTATTTTAAATTGCATTTTTGGTCTTTGACAATGCCTGTGGTGTTTTTTTTTATTAATATTTCAGACGAGGCGCTCGAGGAACACCTATTTTGATGCCATTTATACTGTTCATGAAAGCAATAAAATTGAATTGTATTGCCTTGGACGAAACTTACAGTGAATCGTAGTTTTAATTTTAAGACATAGGTAGGTAAAATTATTATTCAATAAATTTTTCATTTTTCAATGCTAACGATTAAAACCACATTCTCAGTAGAGGCTAAGCGGTGGCGCGTCGCATCGATAACGGCAGACGATCGCTTGTCTGACAGATGTCAAGTTGCGCGTCACGTCGCCGCCGTGTTCTGTGAAGAAATTGTACCTATAATCTTATCTGAAATAACCCTAACTGAATGCTGTGTATCCGGCGGCGACCGCACCGGAAGCGGATGCTGAAAGGGGCCGGCGCCGGACCGGACCAATAGCGCCAATCTGAATAGCAGCCCGCCGGGATGCGGTAATCTGCAATCCATTTCTCCATTTGTCTATTTTAGAAGTTTAACTTTTAAAGCACTCGCGATTACTTTCACACATTATAATGACTTTAACGGGTCTTATCGCGATAGTTTTTTAGGTAAATAAGCGATTTACCTGGAAACTCGACGTTTCGACTGGGTTTCACCAGTCGTGGCAGACTGAAGTAGCAGCGAGTTGTCATCAGGGCGGTGGGCAACTAGATTTTCTGCTACCACATATTGTCTTAATTTAAATTGTTTGTAAACATGACACATGAGGCCGGCACACAACCATCACAATGTCCGACGATCGGTCCGATGGTGAATCGCGCGTTTTTATTTTGTCTATTACCGGACTCCATGTTGTAGACAATTTAAATCCGTCCTCCCGATTGAAATTATTGGGGTTCTTTTTGATTTCTATTGCCTCCCTCACCACTCTGGAGTAATAGTGACGTTCCACAGAGAGGACTTTTGGGGCATGAAGCTCGATCCAATGGTTGGCACCAGATGACAATTGTCTACAGCATGGAGTCCGGTAATAGACAGAATAAAACGCGCGATTCACCATCGGACCGATCGTCGGACATTGTGAGTGTTGTGTGCCGGCCTAATGTGTAATGTTTACAAACAATTTAAATTATTAAGACAATATGTGGGTAGCAGAAAATCTAGTTGCCCACCGCCCTGATGACAACTCGCTGCTACTTCAGTCTGCTCGCGACCACGACTGGTGAAACCCAGTCGAAACGTCGAGTTTCCAGGTAAATCGCTTATTTACCTAAAAAACTATCGCGATAAGACCCGTTAAAGTCATTATTATATTTTAGAAGTTGTCATAATGGTGCTACTGCGACGGGGCACATGCGCTCCACATACTTCCATACAGTCCTAAAACGCGGTATCGAAGTGTTCCGCCGATCGCTATATACTTCCAAACGTAGGACCAGTCGGTCCCCTGGTCACAACACCCGACCAAGCGGGTAGCTACCCGCTTTTCCTTCATCCGTCGTCACTGGGCTAACTAGCCTCATCACTCCTCCTAAACTACGATTGGTACATCATGGCCAAGTTCTATGTTCTACAGATTAAAACTACCTTCAATCTTATTTGAAATAACCCTAACTGAATGCTGTGTATCTGCTGAAAGGGGCCGGCGCCGGACCGGACCAATCGCGACAATCTGAATAGCAGCCCGGTAGCCCAGTTGGTTAGGGCGTCGGCAGTACTGATGCCGAAGGTCGCAGGTTCAAATCCTGCTTGCGGTGAAATTTGGGAAGTTTTCCAAATATTTTTTACCTAACACGAGAAGTGTTTTAAAATTTGGTATTCAGTAACTCAATCAGCTGATCGGCGATTTTGTATGGGAGGCGGGATATCCAATATTTTGTTTTTATTTCGACCTAGTTCCATGGGGAAAGTGGTTTAGTTTCATGAGTGATTTGACCTCCTTTTGGCTTGTTATGTCTTGTTTGTTATTCCCTGTGCAATGAACGCCGAACTAAAGGTTTAAACTACTAGTTTGAAATAACTGTGGCTGATTGCCGTTTGGCCGGATACGGACGCTGGCTGAAAGGGGCCGGCGCCGGACCGGACTAATCGCGCCAATCTGAATAGCAGCCTAGCGGGATGCGGTAATCTGCAATCAAATTCTGATGCTGTACATACACTTACTGTGGTATAGTCTCGGGATTTTGAAGTTCTTGGCTTGAGTCTCGAGATGTATGGCAGGATGCGGTCATCTCTGAAATAATCGTTACTGAATACTGTTTGTTAGGACATTGCAGGCTGAACCACCTGATTGTCGGAAAAGCAAGATGGTTCCGTGCTTCGGACCCGGTTGCTGTGTATGATTATTTAGACGACGGTCGTTACACAGCCGTGTCAGAGGCCTGCTAATTGCAGTAGGCGGTTGAAAAACTATAACACCAGGGTTCATCGTGTCGTTAAATGATTTAGTGTCCCACTCGAAGAATAAGAAAAAGAAGATTAAAATATTTATAAAGATTTTCATATTGCGCTGTGTGGTGTGGTGTCGGCTTAGAAGCAATCACCCCGTTTTTCCCGTGGGTGTCGTAAGAAGCGACTAAGGGATTTGAGAGTTGATGTGTGTTACAATTTTAGGCGACAGACTAACCAACCAGACAGTCACAATCATGATACACAGTCTACAGAATGACTCTTAAATCTATTCGGGACCGATAGGACTTGCCTTCCAAAACATACTCTTCATAAGATAAAGCGTTAGTTGATCCCTGTGGTTGATCCGGTAAGAACCGGTATTTAGATAGCGCAGATTGGTGCAATTTGTTAGTCCGACAACGACCAGACAGCCTACTAGACGGGAAACTAAACGTGAATTAATAAATAAATCCATCTAGTCCCAAACTAAGCAAAGCTTGTAATATGGGAACTAAATAACTACATAATTAAATAAATACATAATATTATACATAGAAAACATCCAGACTAAACACAAATATCTGAAAACAGACTTGACAAATATTTTCGTCCGGCGGGAATCGAACCCACGAACCTCAGCGTAGAAGGAAGGTACTATCCGCTACGCCATCGGGACAGTCAAATATTTCTAGCAATTTAGGATAATTGATGCGACTACTACTACTAGCTAATCAACCAGCATGCGCGCATTATTTGACGTGTGGTGACGACTTAGAATAGCATCACACCATTTTTTTACTGTGGGTGTCGTAAAAGCGACTAAGGGATTTGAGAGTTTATTTGTATTGCTATTTCAGGCGACAGGCTGACAAACTTTCAGTATGGTAATACACAGTCCTCTGAGTGACTCTCAAACTATTGTCACTCGAGGTGAAAATGGCCGCCTTTACAGCCGTTTACGCTCTGCCTACCCCGCTACGGATATTAGGTATGATATATGTTTGAATGTATGTCTAGTACGCTGTGTGATCGTAAATCGGCGAAAGGCGTCCGGCGTCCCGTTTGACCAGTTCCGGACGCCGGTAATTTGCTCCCTGAAATTCTCCTCGGGATTGCAGTATTCAAACTCAGATCGACTTAAATTAAGTAGTAAGTATTAATAAGTATAGTCCAGCAAAAAAGAGTAGACAAAAAATTATGAGGGCCCCACTTTATATGAAATTTCAAAATTAAATGGCAACATTGAGTATAAATGGCAACAACTTGGTATGAAATTTGTTTAGTTCCCTTTTATTTAATTTATACTCTTTTTTGCTGGACTGTAAGTAAGTTCAGATATTTTCTACATCGTAAAATTTTTACCTATTACTTTTTCCTACTATTATTAGTACCTAGACATCTTCTAAACGTAAAAATCAAATAAGAATCATCCCAAAATCTATTGAATCACTTTATGTACTTATAAAAAAAAACTGTATTAAAATTCGTTGCGTGGCTTAAGAGGAATAGTTAGCGAATTCCACGACAGACAGAAAGACAAACGCATATAGCGAATTCATGTTATATTTTATATTGAAGATAAAAACAGAGGCATAATTACTTGTACAAAAATAACAAAATTAAATAACTGAATTTACTACAATTATCTAAAATATAAAACATGTCCACAAACAAAGTATTTTCCCTACAGTTGATCACTATCGCTACTCTAATTCCAGCTATTACCCCTCAGATGACCGGCGTCCCGCAGGGCCCGGTATTTAGTCTGTGATTGGTGCAATTTGTTCACTGAAACACTTATGACCCGTTAGTGGTTTCACAAAAGGCATTTTTCCGGCATGTGTTATACACATAAACCTTGCTCTTGAATCATTCTATCAGTTACAAAAAACCGCATCAAAATCCGTCGCGTGATTTAGGAGGAGCTAGCGAATCCCACGACAGACACAAAGCAAAACAAAAAAAGCTACTCCATTTTATACTATGTATTGAAGATAGAAACAGAAGCATTTTAAGTAGGGTCAGGTAGGCTACAGTGACTCGGATTTCTTCAATCAACAAAATTTTATAGAAATCTTTAAAGTATCAAACTGAAATTCATATCTAGGATGCATTGATTATTACCCTTTCGTTTCGCATTGTCATTTTTTGCAATAACACGACACTTAGGACACCAGACATTTTTCTAGAAAAAATGTGAGTCACTGTGTACTAGTACCTATCTACACTGACTCAACCCCTGTGGTACACAGTGACTCTAACAGTTTATATGGTCTTGGCAACCCTGTCGTGCAAGTATAATATTTATTAAAACTATGCATTTTAATCAATTATATTTGTCAAAGTATTCTTTTCATATCATTACTATTGCCATAAGAAATATTTTACAATTGTCTGTCAATGTTTCTAAAAAGAGAGATGAGCCAGTACTAAATGGCAGAGTCACTGTGTAACACTCAAATTTGAGCCAGTGTATACACCGACGACATTTTGAAATAATTATCCTAAAAATATTACAAGACTACTCTATGAGCTAGCAAATCTAGCATATTACTTAGTATAAGAACACCACTTTCGATCATAATAATTACATTTCCCTAAATCTTTCAGTCTTAACCGATAAAAATACATGTGGGATGTCTTTTAAAGCATTTTTAGAGGTGCAAAACCAATCGCACATTTTTTTCACAATCAAACCGCACTGGAGTTGACAGATGATTGGTTTGTATGTGTTTGGTTGTCAAGAGCTACCATTTTGTTAGGAATAAAGATAGATATAGCTAGCCTATTACGAAATATAAGCGTGAGTCAATGTACCCGCCTGAGTCACCGATCCCTACCTGACCCTATTTGTACAAGAACACAAAATCCTACAAGCATCTTAAATGTAAAACATGGCCAGAAACAAAGTATTTTCCCTCCAGTTGATCACTATCGCTACTCTAATTCCAGCTATTACCCCTCAGATGACCGGCGTCCCACAGGGGCCGGTATTTAGTCTGTGATTGGTGCAATTTGTTCGACCCCTGCGGTCACCCCCGCAGGTAGAAACACTTACTACCCGTTAGCGGTCTCACTAATGTTACTCATTTTCCCGGCATGAGTTACACATGTAAACCTTGCTCTTGAATCATTCTATTAATTACAAAAAACCGCATCAAAATCCTTCGCGTGGTTTAGGAGGAGCTAGCGAATTCCACGACAGACACTCAGCAAAACACAAAAAGCGGCTCCATTTGATTATACTATATATTACAGATAGAAATACAAGCATTTTAAGTATTCGTACATAAATACAAAATCCTACAATCATCTGAAATGTAAAACAGGGCCACAAACGAAGTATTTTCCCTTCAGTTGATCACTATCGCTCCTCTAATTCCAGCTATTACCCCTCAGATGACCGGCGGCGTCCCGCAGGGCCCGGTATTTAGTCTGTGATTGGTGCAATTTGTTCGACCCCTGCGGTGAACCTTGCTTTTGAATCATCGATTTAGCGAATTCTACGACAGACACAAAGCGAAACACAAAAAGCGACACCATTTTATACTATGTATTTGTATTTAAGTTAAATACAGAGGCAAGACAAAACATAAAAAATTTAAGCATTTGTACAAAAATATCAGAATCGAATAACTAAACCAACAATCATCTGAAACATGTCCACAAACAAATTATTTACCCTCCAGTTGATCACTATCGCTACTCTAATTCCAGCTATTACCCCTCAGATGACCGGTGTCCCGCAGGGGCCGGTATTTAGTCTGTGATTGGTGCAATTTGTTCGACCCCTGCGGTCACCCCCGCAGGTAGAAACACTTACGGCCCGTTAGTGATTTTACCAGAAAAAGGCATTTTCCTGGAATGTGTTGCTTAAACTTTGTTATTCACTCACTCTATCAATGACAAAAACCGCATCAAAATCCGTCGCGTGGTTTAGGAGGAGCTAGCGAATTCCACGACAGACAAACAAAAAAATGCAAAAAGCGACTCCATTTTATACTATGTATTGAAGATAGAAACAGAAACATTTTAAGTATTTGTACAAAAATACAAAATCCTACAAACATGTTAAATGTAAAACATGTCCCTAAACAAAAGCTTATCCCTCCCGTTGATCACTATCGCTACTCTAATTCCAGCTATTACCCCTCAGATGACCGGTATCCCGCAGGGGTCGGTATTAAGTCTGTGATTGGTGCAATTTGTTCGAGTCCTGCGGTCACCCCCGCAGGTAGAAACACTTATGACCCGTTAGCGGTTTCAACCAATGCAACTCATTTTCCCGCAGAAAAAAGGCATTTTCCCGGCATGTGTTATCATATCACTCTATCATTGACGAAAAACCGCATCAAAATCCGTCGCGTGGTTTACGAGGAACGACAACGAATTCCACGACAGACAGACAACGAAACTCAAAAAGCGACTTCATTGTTTACTATATGTATATTTAAGACAAAAACAAGGGGTAAGATGTAAGAATCTGTACAATAATAACAGAATCGAATAATTAAACCTACAATCATCTGAAATGTCAACAAACAAAGTATTGTCCCTCCAGTTGATCACTATCGCTACTCTAATTCCAGCTATTACCCCTCAGATGACCGGCGTCCCACAGGGCCCGGTATTTAGTCTGTGATTGGTGTATAACTCATATAACTCATTTTCCCGCCGAAAAAAGGCATTTTCCTGGAAAGTGTTATGCATATCTTGAATCATTCTATCAATGACAAAAAAGCGCATCAAAATCCGTCGCGTGGTTTAGGAAGAGCTAGCGAATTCCACGACAGATACATAGCGAAACACAAAAAGCGACTCCATTTTATACTATGTATTGAAGATACAAACAAAAGCATTTAAATCCAACAATCATCTATGTAAAACACGGCCACAAACAAAAACAAGATCCAGTTGATCACTATCGCTACTCTAATTCCAGCTATTACCCCTCAGATGACCGGTGTCCCGCAGGGCCCGGTATTTAGTTTGTGATTGGTGCAATTTGTTCGACCCCAGCGGTCACCCCCGCAGGTAGAAACACTTATGGCCCGTTTACCCGCTGCAACTCATTTTCCCGCAGAAAACAGGCATTTTCCCGGCATGTGTTATCACTCTATCATTGACGAAAAACCGCATCGAAATCCGTTGGGTGGTTTACGAGGAACGACAACGAATTCCACGACAGACAGACAACGAAACTCAAAAAGCGACTTCATTGTATACCTACATATTGAAAATAAAAACAAGAGGTAAGATGTAAGAATTTGTACAATAATAACAGAATCGAATAACTAAACCTACAATTATCTGAAATGTCAACAAGCAAAGTATTGTCCCTCCAGTTGATCACTATCGCTACTCTAATTCCAGCTATTACCCCTCAGATGACCGGCGTCCCGCAGGGCCCGGTATTTAGTCTGTGATTGGTGCAACTTGTTCGACCCCTGCGGTCACTCCCGCAGGTAGAAACACTAATGGCCCGTAAGTGATTTCACCTAATGCAACTCATTTTCCCGATGAAAAAAGGCATTTTCCCGAAAAGTGTTCTGCATACAAACCTTGCTCTTGAATCATTCTATCAATTACAAAAAACCGCATCAAAATCCGTCGCGTGGTTTAGGAGAAGCTAGCGAATTCCACGACAGACACACAGCAAAACACAAAAAGCGACTCCATTTTATACTATGTATTGAAGATAGAAAGCATTTTAAGTATTTGTACAAAAATGCAAAATCCTACAATCATCTTAAATGTAAAACATGTCAGCTTTTCCCTCCAGTTGATCACTATCGCAACTCTAATTCCAGCTATTACCCCTCAGATGACCGGTGTCCCGCAGGGCCCGGTATTTAGTCTGTGATTGGTGCAATTTGTTCGAGCCCTGCGGTCATCCCCGCAGGTAGAAACACTTATAGCCTGTTAGCGGTTTTATCAGCTGCAACTCATTTTCCCGCCGAAAAAAGGCTTTTTCCCGGCATGTGTTATACATACAAACCTTGCTCTTGAATCATTCTATCAATTACAAGAAACCGCATCAAAATCCGTCGCGTGGTTAAGGAGGAGCTAGCTGATTCCAAGACAGACACACAGCGAAACACAAAAAGCGACTTCATTTTATACTATGTATTGTATATTGATATGATTGATAAAGAAAAAACAGAGGCATTTAAAGAAATTACAAAACCAAATAAACTCATAATCATTACTGAAATGTAAAGATAAACATGTCCAGCCCACAAACAAATGATTTACCTTCTAGTTGTTCACTATCGCTACTCTAATTCCAGCTATTACCCCTCAGATGACCGGCGTCCCGCAGGGCCCGGTATTTAGTCTGTGATTGGTGCAACTTGTTCGACCCCTGCGGTCGCTCCCGCAGGTAGAAACACTAATGCCCCTTAGCGGTTTCAGCCAATGCAACTCATTTCCACGCCGAAAAAAGGCATTTTCCCGGAAAGTGTTATTCATATAAACCTTGCGCTTGAATCATTCTATAAATGACGAAAAATCGCATCTAAAGCCGTCGCGTGGTTTAGGAGGAGCTGATTCCAAGGCAGACACACAGCGAAACACAAAAACGACTTCATTTTATACTTTGTATTGAAGATAGAAGCAGAAGCATTTTAAGTATACAAAGATACATAACCCTGCAATCATCTTAAATGTACAACATGGCCACAAACTATTTTACCTCCAGTTGATCACTATCGCATGCTATCGCTACTCTAACTCCAGCTATTACCCCTCAGATGACCGGCGTCCCGCAGGAGCCGGTATTTAGTCTGTGATTGGTGCAATTTGTTCGACCCCTGCGGTCACCCCCGCAGGTAGAAACACTTATGGCCTGTTAGCGGTTTCACCCGCTGCAACTCATTTTCCCGCAAGAAAAAGGCATTTACCCGGCATGTGTTACACATAATAGGTAAACCTTGCTCTTGAATCATTTTATGAATTACAAAAAACCGCATCAAAATCCGTCGCGGGGTTTAGGAGGAGCTAGTGAATTCCACGACAGACACGCAGCGAAACACAAAAAGCGACTCAATTTTATATTGTGTATTGAAGATAGAAACAGAGGCAAAATGTAGGTATTTGTACAAAAATACAAAATCCTACAATCATCTGAAATGTAAAACATGTCCACAAACAAAAGCTTTTACCTCCAGTTGATCACTATCGCTACTCTAATTCCAGCTATTATACTTTAGATTGCCGGCGTCCCACAGGGCCGGTATTCAGTCTGTGATTGGTGCAATTTGTTCAACCCCTGCGGTAAACCTTGCTTTTAAATCATTCTATCAATTACAAAAAATCGCATCAAAATCCGTCGCGTGATTTAGGAGGATCTAGCGAATTCCACGACAGACACAAAGCGAAACACAAAAAGCGACACCATTTTATACTATGTATTTGTATTTAAGTTAAATACAGAGGCAAGGCAAACCTTAAAAAATTTTAGCATTTGTACAAAAATATCAGAATCGAATAACTAATTCTACAATCATCTGAAACATATCCACAAACAAAATCTTTTCCCTCCAGTTGATCACTATCGCTACTCTAATTCCAGCTATTACCCCTCAGATGACTGGCGTCCCACAGGGCCCGGTATTTAGTCTGTGATTGGTGCAATTTGTTCGACCCCTGCGGTCACCCCCGCAGGTCACCTCATCTGATCACTCGCGGTCACTTTCGGTATTCCCATCTCGTGGGACCATTTTGATGGTCATTTCAATTCAGTGGGCAAAGATTATCAGAATAATTTTCATTGCAAACCATTTTGTTCAGGTCCTGAAAAAGGGTAAAAAACAAATCTCACCGTGATTCCAATTCCACCAAATAGCGTTGTCATTCCAGCTTCAAGATTTTGTAAAAGTACAGACATTTTTTTCCCATTATTTACCACGATTTACCTAAGCACGCGCGATTACTTTCACACAAGAACTATTGCGATCTAGACCCGGTTAACTTAAAATATGTTTTTGACCACTAATAACGTATCTATCAAGGTGCCATTTCGTACACATTACAGGGGAACCTTATAAACCAATATTACTAAGAAAGCAACTTAGTAATCTATGTTAGTAATATTGGCATAGACCACTGTAAACTTCCCCTGTTATGTCTGTTATAATATAACACCTATATCATGAACCTGACTAAATTACTGCATATTATAATAATTATCTGTCTATGATAACAAACTTCACAGCTTCAACAGGGAAGCATATTTGTACATTTTCTAAATGCATCAACACAAACAGTTCGTGTGTACGATGCAATAAACTCGCTCAAATGTAACAGCCAAGTAAATAAGGCAATATTAGCGTGCTATGAGTAAATTACCGTACTAACTATATTTCTAAGGTAAAATTTTACTACTTATAAATAGCGAAAATGCAGGAAGGGCTAGTGATAAGGAAAGACACAACTTTTTCCGAAAAACATAGGTCGAAATATTCGAATTCCGCGCCGAACTCCTTCGTGAAATTTTGGTTGTAGTGCGTCGAGATACTTAGTCGCTTCTTACGACAACCACGGGAAAGATATGGGGTGATGCGATTCTAAGCCAGCACCATACGTCATAGAAAGTGTACCCTTCCAATTAACCCTCCAAAATATGAAATTGAACCTTCTTACACCTATATTATCCCTGAGTGCGAGGGGACACTTATCTCTTTGCAAATGTTGCCTCAACCGCTCGTGTTGGGTTTTCAATTTCTTCCTTAAAATGTTTTCCCTGAAAACGTGTTGTGTCAAGTGGTCGCCCGGAAAATTGGTTCCGTTGATAGATAGCTGAAACAAAGGGGACGCGGCGGGGGCGCGGAAAGGGTGCTTTCAAAAGAATAATCTATTATCACACTGTGTGGGTGTGTGATTTGTATGCTTCATGAAAATTCTAAGGTAATTTGAGACTACATACATACATTATCACGCCTTTTTTGCCACGTAAGACAAATATTTGAGGACCGTTTCAGAAAATCGCGTCTCACTAGATATAGCCTGTCATCGTGATACACGTGAATCCCTCGAGTTACTCAGTCGCCTTTTTTCCCGACATCCGCTGGAAAGAAATGGGGTTATGCTATTGTAAACCGACACTACACGACTAATTTGTTTGGGGAGCTTTTATCAGTTTGGATCGTGTCTAAATAGACTAGGTACTGTCTCGATGTTAGGCCGAAAGTTTCGTCCTTACATACAATAAGTCACACCTCAAGAGCTTCTTTTATAATTATGATACCCATCACCCACCCGCTGCTCCCGTTGAAAATCATTTTCCCGTAGAAATAGATCATTTTTCCAAAATGTGCTATACATATAAACCTTCTTCTTGAATCACTTTATCTATTAAATAGCGTAAAAATCCATTGCGTGATTCAAAAGGGTAACCGGTGTCCGTCCATTACAGAGAAACACAAGAAGCGACTTTATTTTATACTAACTATGTATGTCTATGTATCATTAATGTAATACAGAATAAAGGGCCACTTGATCAAAAACCGAACAAATCACCAAAGAGAATAGCTTCACATTCTGACTGTATTTCCGGCACTACCACATACTACCCTGTATGTATAGCAGGGTTGCGACTTCAGTAACAATAAATCGATTTTTCAGTAATAGATTAATTCTAGTGAATAAAACAGTCAATTAAAAATAAATCGATTTTACCCAAAGAAAACATTGATTTATGAAATAATCGTTTCATCTAATTAACTTCATTTTACACAATAATAATTTGTAACATTAAACATTTTCTGTCGAAACGCATTTTAATTGATGTTACACAAGACCCGATATTATTTGTTGGTGCTAAATATGCCACAAAAAAAAACATTTAATTGGATTTACATCCTACATATTTAAGGTAATCTGTTATTTACATAATAGATCAATAAAAATCGTCTTTTTAGGATAAGCATCGTTAAATAATCGATTTTTATTTCACATCCCTAATGTATAGTCCCAAAAAAGTCCTGCGGTAAAATATGATCACTCATTTACCACCTACCGACCGGGGCTATTACTCACCAGTCACCCCACTTTGAGAAACTTTGGCTCAATGATCGATCACACATCATACTAGACACTGAAAGAAAATAATTTCTCCACAGATATCAGATTTAACCTTATTACAAAAGTATGATCGCCAGTATTTGTCAGTCAATGGTAATAAAGTACAGGCATTTTTTATCACTTATATCAAAAGTATGATACAGTGGAATATCGACTATAGTATTATATATCTTTGATTTTTTTTTCATGTTGTAGTCATTTTAAAAAGGGCACGCCTACGCTCACCGAAAACGCCCGCGGACCTTGACGTCACAGGGGTTTTGACCGTTTTGACACTTAACTTTCATGTCGCCTGCTTTTGTTCTCTGGCCGAGTGACAATCGGACTTCTTTCTATATTCAACAAGAGTGAATGAGACTTGAATGAGAACAAGGCATGCTCAGAACTGTCAATTAGTGTTGATGAGGAACCTGTTATGAGGAAGAGGAAGAGGAAGCGGAAGAGCAAGCGACAAGCTCAAAGATGGAGGAAGCGCAAGAGGATGAGTATTTTTTTATTGAAGAGGATCCGGATGAGGAAGAGGAAGTTATTGAGGGAGAATTAAAACGAAAAATAGAGAAAGATTAATTAAGTTCAGATTTTGTTCAGTATTTATAAAGACAAAACTCCTCGAAATATACATATGAGGGAGCAGAAGAGGAATTTTAAAATGTATGTTGTGTAAGCGGATAAGGAAGCTTAGTAATTGCGGAACTTCCGTATTATGAGGATGCGGAAGAGGAATCCTCATCAACACTACTGTCAACAGAAAGTTTCCCATTGGCCCGTCTAGTAGCTATCTAGTAGGCAATGTGGTCAATGGTTTGGCTAGGCATTTGGGGCCAGTCGGATTCATTACAGTAAAAGGTTGAGAACATTGGGTTCCACAAATAATATGTGATGTTTTGTTGTATGTTATTGTATCTGTTTTGTCTTCATGTGGGTTTGTGATTCATGCGAAAGGAGTTTTTTATGGTTGGGTGAGAATAAAAGGTGAGGTAGAGTCCTAAACTAATTTGTAAGTGACTATATTCTTATGAAGTTTCTGTTTATAGTGAGAAGTAGTGGCTAAAAGTATCAAATATAGTATTTTATCAAAAAGAAGACGTGGGTTCGAATAATCTCCTTAATTCGATTCCCATTGGCGGTTGAATCCAATCGGCGGTATGAATTTTTTCCGCTTGTTTCATTTGTATTTATAACCAAAAAGTTAAAACAAAAACTAGAAAAATCGAAACATTTATTTTAAAAATCTTGTAGTAGTATGGGAAAATTAATTTATTCAGATCGAATAATTCGTGTAGTTTTGAAAGTTGCTACAGTTATTCCTAAAGATGTCCAGATTAATATACTAAAAGCCCCGAGGAGGACACGAGCCGGCGGTGGGGAGGGGGAAGGTCTCTTTTTCAAGGTTTTTGCTTGTAACTCGAAAATTATTCATAATATCTGTTTAGTGACTTCTACATTAATTATCTACATAAAATTTTCTATAAATAACATCCAAACATTTTTACTGTACGATCAATATTTTAGGAGATACAGAGTATTAAAGGTAAAAAAGTAAGAAACATCATAGTTTTACAAAGGCATGTATTTAACGCGGCGACAAATTGATACCATTCCGGGTCTTAAAGAAATGAAAATGGATAGCAAATAGACTACTTTGGCGAGTAATTTGAGGTAGCATCTTAACGAGAAAGCGGCGACTTATTAATGAGTTTTGAGGTTTTATTTAAATTTTATCTGGCAGTGATTTTCTTTTATGGCAATTGAATTTCTTCTAAGGCGACATTGGTGTCGGCATCTATTGGTGGATAATTAAGTTAAAATTGGCTTTCATAAATTCTAAAATGGGGTTGTTTATTAACTTGACCAAAGTCTGTAATAAATATACAAACAAGATATTTAAAAAAATACTCTTGGCTACATTTATAGGGATCTAAATAAACCAAATTGTGACATGCTAAAAAACTATTCTTACATGCTAAAAATGAAGAAGCGAAGCGCTTTGTGCGAATTTGCGGGGATGTCTACGATATAAGGGTGGAATCCCAACCGGCGTCTCGTGCACCGGAGATGGAATGGTGACGGAGGTATCAGGTCATGGAGAGACTGTGCACACTCCCCGAAATGTATCCTGTAGAATACCGACAAGGAAGCTTCCTTGCGACGGTGTTCGAGGCTCTGCAACTTTGCGTCACTAGGTGCCCTATCAGCGATAAGTTTCTTGGCGCGCTTCTCAATCGAGTCCAGGGCTGCCGGCTGGTATTTGGCAGATGCATCCCATAGGTGACAGCAATACTCCATGCAGGAACGGACTTGAGCTTGGTATAATTGTAAAAGCTGTACTGGTGTGAAGTATCGCATGACCTTTGAGAGAATTCCGAGTCTTTTTGCTGCAGTCGTGGCCAAAGAATCAATATATTGTCCAAAGTTCAGGTCAAATGAAAGATTCATGCCAAGAAGCTCAAGATGGTCGGAAATCGGTACGGATACACCTCGGAAAGTGGGAGTCATGTCGAAGGGACTCCGTTTAGTGGAGAATAGACATGCCTGTGTTTTAGATGCATTAAACTTGACAAGATTTGCATCACCCCATTCGGATATTGCTTCAAGATTCAAGTTTAGGCGACTCACTAGGGCCTCTCGACAAAATTGAGTAGATTCATTGCTGGCTTTTGCACTGGACAGGTACCTATCAACTACCGTGCTGTCATCTGCATACCCAAAGGTGTCGGGCGTGAGCATATCATTGATGTGCAGCAGGAATAGGGTTGCGGAAAGTACAGACCCTTGAGGGACGCCGGCATCAATAGCCTGTTCATCTGAAGAGCGTCCTTCTAGGACCACTCGTATTGACTGTCCACTCAAGAAATCTGCGATCCAGTTGCAAAGTCCAGCAGGTAGCCGATGGGCGGGAAGCTTGTTAATAAGACTTGCGTGCCAGACCCTGTCAAATGCCTTAGAGACATCCAGAGATACGGCGAGGACTTCGCCGTGCCTCTCTATAGCCTCGCTCCATGAGTGGGTGGCATGCACGAGGAGGTTCCCTGTCGACCGCCCGCGGCGGAAGCCGTATTGACGGTCGTTAAGGAGATCATTGCTCTCGAGGTAAGCCAGGAGCCGATTGTTTAGTAGGTACACGCTCCATAGTCTTGCAGAGCACAGAGAACTATAATTGGCAGGGTCAGCACGGCTGCCTTTTTTGGGCTCAGGTTGCACGCAGTTGCCGAAAAGCGGGCATTAAGTGTAGTCTTTATCTGTAACGGCTGCCTAGGAGCTTGTACTAATGGACCCCCCATCGATGTTAGTGATAAAGATGACGAAGATGAAACACAATTTGAGTAATAAATCTCTAAGTAATAAGTCATATTCGTGAAAAAAAGATGTAATTTCTTTTTTAAATTGAAATTTGTAAAACTACATTGTTTCTTATTTTTTTTACCTTTAATACTCTGTATCTCCTAAAGTATTGATCGTCCGGTAAAAATGTTTGGACGTAATTTATAGGAAATTTAACTTAGATAATTAATGTAGAAGTCACTAAACAGATATCATGAATAATTTTCGAGTTACAAGCAAAAACCTTAAAAAAGGGACCTTTCCCCCCCTCCCCCACCGCCGGCTCGTGTCCCTCCCCCGGGGGCTTTTAGTATATTAATCTGGACATCTTTAGGAATAACTGTAGCAACTTTCAAAACTACACGAATTATTCGATCTGATCGACGATTCTGAATCTAATTTGCTGTGGCTATAGAAACCGCCATGAATTCAGAGCACGAACACGTGCTTACATACTGTAACTGAATAGCCACGTCCTTTTACCACACGTAGGAAAGTAGATTAGGACTCGAGTTATTGGCAGACGCCTCCCGCGCTGAATCTAATAACTTGGAGCGGATATAACGCGTTCCAGTAACAGGTAGACGCTTAAAATGTCTTTTCATTTCTGGTTTTCATGTTTCTTCAAGTTATGTAACTCTGGGCAGGAAGTGTCCTAATCTACTTTACGTGGGTTAACTTAAACGTATATGTGAGTGGTTTATTTTACCTAAAAATAAACCCAATATTTTTAGATCTAGTAGTTTTTGACTTGAACACAAGACGTGCATTTGATTGAATCTGTTACTTAGCGAAAGTACATTTTTAAGACACCACCTTTTTGCTAATGTTACAAAAACTAGGCTGCGTAATGATACGACAAAATGATAGTTCAAAACACCAAAATTTTAAGTATAAGACGTAATAATACCTATGAAAATAGAGTCAATTCTATCGAGAGAGCGTTATCGAATTTGTGACAACATTTACTATGGTTGTCGTTCATTTATCGCCAGTCTATCACGACCAGCAAATTATACTTACGGTGCACAATCGAGCCTTACCAAATTCAGAATCAAATATCGTCAATCTGCTTTTGACTGTTAGTCGCATATAGTTTAGCAACACTAATTCGCAACTCGTGCAACGATATACCGAAATTCGATGGATATCGATATGTTGACGCCCGAAAATAAAGTTATATCGACGACTCTTACACATCGATATAAAAAATCTCAATGTATCGAATCGTAAGGCCTGCACAAAAGTAGGTTTTACCTACTTTTACCTACTAAGTAAAATTATGCTATTTATGATACTGGTAACACTGATAGTGTTGTGTTAAAAAACTATGAAGAATGCTTAAGCTGGATGTGCTATCGCAGAATTTTAAGTATATTGTAACAGATGGCAACCCAGGCCAAGAGCTAAGCTACAAAAACAGAATGGCTGTAACAGATTCAAGTTGTACTTCAAAAATGGGCTACAAAAACATGAGCTGGGCTACAAAAACATGAGCTGGGCTGTTGCCAATACTGAAACTGAGCTGGGCCGTTTGCCATTTATTTATTTATGTATTTATATTTGTTTAGTAGTTGTTCCTATTACGTCTCGCGTATTATTTAAAATTATTACGCAAGTTCATCGATATTCGATTATCGATTAGTTGTTATAATAACTCTCGTTGAATATGATGTTACTGGCTGGCAGCACTATGAGAGCTGTCAACTTTGAATTGAGCGGCAACGCGATATTGTTTTGTTTTGGTGTTCTATAAAATTTTTCCTGAGTTATTCATTGTATTTTTTGATAAAATTGCTGAATATAAGAATATTAACATAATCGGACTTTTTATAATACCGACTTGTTATATTCAGAAGTGGCAAATGCAATAAAAGTGCAACAAAATGAAACGTGCCAATGAGGAAAACATACAAACTAGTTGTCGTTTACGTAGGTGTGATGGCACTGAAAATGCTGAAAATGTCGGAAATTCGTCTCGAAGTGAGACTGATACACCAGCAGGCACTCCTCCACGTCCCACTTTTCGAGAATCTGCACAAAATTCTCCGCTAAAAGGAAGTGAAACTCAAGGTTTGTTAAAGGTTATGATCAGTAATGAGCTTGAAAGAATTTTGTCAGAATACAATCAGCAACAACCAATAAGCAGATTCAGAGCATCCCATAATGCTTCTAGTTTGATCCCAGAGTTCGATCCCAGTAATGATGATTACACTGTGGTAACATGGATAAGAAAAATAGAACAGTTGGGCGACATCCATGGCTGGCATGATGAGATTAAATCATTTAACATGCAATGTAAACTCAAGGGTCAGGCTCTTAAATGGTATCACCGTCTAAGCAAATATGACTATACTTGGACAGAATGGAAAGATCTGCTTATGAAATTCTTTCCAAAACATAGAGATTATGCAAGAATGTTAGATGAGCTCATGAATAGACGCAAAAGACCTAACGAAACAATGACATCTTATTACCAAGAAAAAGTAGCCTTATGTCACAACTGTAACCTGTCAGACACAGCAAGTATATCTTGTATTATTAAAGGACTTCCGCAACAGTTACAATGGAATGCTTACGCATATCAATGTGAAAAACCAGAGCAACTTTATACAGGCTTCTTAAGTGCCGTAGACGATTATAACATAGTTAAGACAGATATGAGTAAGATGCCAACTCGACCAGCAGCTTCAACGTTTCGTCGTTCTGACAGTACAGAACATCCTGTGTGCCTGCGTTGCAGGAAGAGTGGGCACTCCGTTAAGAACTGCTATTTCGTAGATACGAGGATCTGCTATACATGCGGAAAACAGGGTCATATCTCTGCAAATTGTACAAGTAAAGATGTTACTTCATCAACTGTGCCGTCAGTGAAGCATATCAAGTTAATCCAGAATTACAATGATGTTTACCGGAAAGAAGCCAAAATCAATGATGTACGTGTGAAGGCTTATCTAGACTCCGGAAGTGAGGTGAATGTTCTGACACATAAGATTGCAGTGACAATGGATATGAAAATAAAGCCGACAGATGTAATGCTTAAAGGCTTCGGAGGTGAGTGTGTCAAAGCAACTGGCGAGGTGGAAGTAATGTTAGAAATTGATAACATAAAGATGCCCTGCACATTATATCTCACTGATATTAACATGGAAGGAACAAATTTATTAGTTGGTCAGCCGGTCATAAATGCAGATGGCATGAAACTAGTTGTGTTTAATAAAAAAGCTTCATTGACAAAGATACCAGAAGATACTGTCGCTGAAATCCATATTGTGGATGCTGTTGAGCAGCTAGATCATTTTGATGTTATCGTAGATGAAGATGAAGTTGTACCTCCAGGCATATCCATAATTAAAGTCCGGTTGCCAGATAACCCAGAAGGAAATACTGTTTGTACGCCTGCCCGTCATTTCGCAATGCAAGAAGAGATGTACTCAATTCCAGCTACTATACTTGAAGGCTCTGATGGGTACATCAGAATTATGAATACAGGAAACAAGGAGCTTCAACTGCAAAGGGAAGTGTTTTGGTGCGAGCCGATACATGCAACAAGGAGGCAGAGGTTAGTCCAGTAGAACTGCATGCTTGTAATTCTAATGCTTTAACTAATTTGCATGAGCGGTTAGATAATTTTGTGAAATTGGTGGAGTACACATTAACCAGATATCGGTAGGGCCTATTGTGGGAAGAAACGGGAAGATTTAATGAAATTACTAATTGAATTCTCTAATTGTTTTGCTTCAAATTCTCAACAGTTAGGTTTCACTGATTTAGTGGAAATGAAAATTAAATTGACTACAAATAGTCCAGTATTTAAAAACCATACCGTGAATCATTTGAAGATTCTAAATTTATTAAAGAAAAGGTTAAAGACTTGCTTGACGCCGGAATTATTCGTGAGTCTACATCACCTTATGCGTCCCCAGTGGTGTTAGTACGCAAGAAAATGGTGACCGTCGTCTCTGTGTGGATTTTCGAATGCTGAACAAGGTTACCATCAAGGAAAGATATCCTCTTCCTCATATTGATGACCAGATTAATAAATTGGCTGGCAATAAATATTTCACAAGTCTTGATATGGCTCAAGGGTATCATCAAGTAGGTATTGCTCCTGAGGATGTACACAAAACGGCTTTTATAACACAACACGGTCACTGGGAGTATCTGCGGGTTCCGTTTGGACTAGCCAATAGCCCTGCCGTTTTTATGAGACTCATTCACAAAGTAGTTGAACTAATTGGAGAAGAAATATTAGCATTCTTGGACGATATACTTCTGCCGTCCGTTGATGTCAACACAGGATTGGAATTACTCAAGAAAGTCCTTAGTAAATTTCAGGATTTAAACTTAAAGTTGAACATGACCAAGTGCTCATTTTTACGAACAAATGTTCTATATTTAGGGCATGAGGTTTCCGCAGAGGGCATCAAACCCGGCGACATAAAGATTGCCGCTGTCAAACAATTTAAAACACCTTCAAATATACATGAAGTGAGACAATTCTTAGGCCTCTGCAGCTATTTTAGAAAATTTATATACAATTTTGCAGTTATCGCAAGGCCTCTGTCAAATCTTACAAAAAAAGACGTTGGTTTCATGTGGTCTGATGAGCAGCAATCAAGCTTTGATACTTTAAAAGACAAATTATGTTCCAGACCAGTACTTGCTATTTACGATCGCAGCTTGCCGACTGAAATTCATACCGACGCCAGCAGTCGAGGAATGGCGGGTATTTTGATGCAAACACAGCGGGACGGTTCGCTGAAACCGGTTATGTACCACAGCAGGGTAACAACTCGTGAAGAAAGTGTATATCACAGTTACGAGTTAGAGACTCTAGCTGTTGTAGAGTCGCTGCGTAAATTCCGTATTTATATAGCTGGTCTACATATTAAAGTGGTTTCAGACTGCACTGCAGTGCGCGCAACGCTAACCAAGCGGGATCTTATACCGCGGATTGCACGGTGGTGGCTCACTATCCAGGATTATGACATAGAAGTAGTCTACCGACCCGGTGCGCGCATGCAGCACGTGGATGCGCTTTCGAGAAACCCTGTCGACTGTGCAAGGGTAGGCCAATTGACTACGACTGACTGGTTAACCACAGTGCAGTATCAAGATGACAAAATCAAAAACATAGTCGAACTAATCAAAGCCGAACAAGCGGATTCTAATGTGACCAACAATTACGAACTTGTAGAGGACAAGCTGTACCGGAAAACGCTATATGGCAACAGACTGGTTGTGCCACAATCAGCACGTTGGCAGATAGTACAGAGACACCACGACAATATTGGCCATGTTGGTTTCCAACGATGCTTGGAGCTGATAAAAAAAAGATTATTGGTTTCCAAAGATGACTAGATTTATTAAGAAATATGTGTCTTCTTG
This sequence comes from Phthorimaea operculella, assembly GCA_024500475.1. Lineage (NCBI taxonomy): Eukaryota > Metazoa > Arthropoda > Insecta > Lepidoptera > Gelechiidae > Phthorimaea > Phthorimaea operculella. The sequence continues at coordinate 862,085 of JANFCV010000081.1, forward strand.
CATCCAGTGTGCGTATGGAAAAGATAATTACGGAAAAAAAGAGGGTCTATTGCATCCGATTCCAAAGCCTTCCACTCCAATGGAGATGGTCCATGTCGACCATTTGGGCCCGTTTAGTAAATCTCGGAAAGGCTTTCAGTATTTACTGGTCTTAACAGACTCCTTCACGAAATTTGTTATTGCGCAACCCACACGAACCGTCAACTCTATTGAAACGGTTAACAATCTTGATAAAATATTTTCGCTTTTCGGATATCCAAAGAGAGTTGTTTCAGACCGTGGAAAAGCCTTCACTAGTAGGAATTTCCGGAAGTTCATGAACGAGAAGCAAATCAAGCACACGTTAGTTGCGATAGCCTGTCCCAGAGCAAATGGACAGGTCGAAAGAACGAATCGAACACTATTAGATGCATTGCGACCATCGATAGAGAATGAGAACACTTGGGATGCTGAAGTACCAAAGGTGGTTTGGGGCATTAACAACACTCACAACGAGAGTACCGGTTATAAACCTTACGATTTGATGTTCAGTCATCCAGGCAGATCAGTATGCCAGCTACCAGATGCTGGTGATGAGAATGAAAATATACAGGATCGCCGCGCGAAAGCTCAAACCAAAACAAACAGGCATCAGTTGCGATGAAGCGCCATTACGACAAACGGCGCAAACCATGTCACGTTTATCAGAAGGGTGATTTAGTCTTATGGAGACAAGCTGCCGCTACAACTACAAAGGTCAACACGAAACTGGATAATGTGTACTCTGGGCCTTACGTGATTGTTAAAGTGTTAGGCAACGATCGATACAAAATTAGTAGTGTTAAAGGCATGCGTGGTTATAAAAGTTCTCTGGACTGGTAGCTGCTGATTCTTTGCGTCCTTATAAAGCACTATGCCGGACTCAGACTCTGGTAGCTCGAGTGATGAGCAGTTAGACCGGGAGGACTTGATTGATTTACTCGAAAGTTAAACTGATGTATGTTGAATTCTAACGTGGTGTGCCCCAATTGCGGGGCAATTGTTTTAGGATGGCCGATTGTAACAGATGGCAACCCAGGCCAAGAGCTAAAGGCATGCGTGGTTATAAAAAGTTCTCTGGACTGGTAGCTGCTGATTCTTTGCGTCCTTATAAAAGCACTATGCCGGACTCAGACTCTGGTAGCTCGAGTGATGAGCAGTTAGACCGGGAGGACTTGATTGATTTACTCGAAAGTTAAACTGATGTATGTTGAATTCTAACGTGGTGTGCCCCAATTGCGGGGCAATTGTTTTAGGATGGCCGATTGTAACAGATGGCAACCCAGGCCAAGAGCTAAGCTACAAAAACAGAATGGCTGTAACAGATTCAAGTTGTACTTCAAAAATGGGCTACAAAAACATGAGCTGGGCTACAAAAACATGAGCTGGGCTGTTGCCAATACTGAAACTGAGCTGGGCCGTTTGCCATTTATTTATTTATGTATTTATATTTGTTTAGTAGTTGTTCCTATTACGTCTCGCGTATTATTTAAAATTATTACGCAAGTTCATCGATATTCGATTATCGATTAGTTGTTATAATAACTCTCGTTGAATATGATGTTACTGGCTGGCAGCACTATGAGAGCTGTCAACTTTGAATTGAGCGGCAACGCGATATTGTTTTGTTTTGGTGTTCTATAAAATTTTTCCTGGGTTATTCATTGTATTTTTTGATAAAATTGCTGAATATAAGAATATTAACATAATCGGACTTTTTATAATACCGACTTGTTATAATTTCTTCATAAAAATAGATATATCTTTTTAATGTTACTGATAGATAAATGGACTAAACGCGATATTTATCGATAGTTTGATATATAGGGTGATTGGAAATTCGATGCATTCCCTGAAGGTGGTTAGAGGGGGGGCCATTTCCAACATATTCTTCCATGGAACCAGGGGTCGGAAATGATTGGTTACAAAATTATTAGGATTTTTGATTTTTTAAAGAAAATTTCCCGATTTCAACTTTAAAGTCATGCATAGCTAGCCAAACCGTTTTATGCATAGTTTTTGACATGATCTCATAGTGAATGAATAGGACAATCATTTTAGTTACAAGTTTAGTTAGAAATACTCTTCTTTTTTAAATACAGCGCCAAAACAAGAAAATATTTTTGGAAAGGGATTTTTCAACATTCATAGTAATCTACTGTAAAAATCACTATGGAATAATCCGTAAAAACTTCATAACAGAGTTCTCTGTTGCATTAGCTAACCAAAAGGTACAATAATCTACAATCAAACATGTTTTCATAAAAAAATTAGCATTAATGCAAAAAGCGGCGTGCGAAACAAGGCAATTGACTATGGTCGGTCGACTACGCCAAAGTCAGCAAATGCTGACAACTTTTCAAGTATTTTCGTGGTCTAATGGATGGAGCATTCAGGAGTCTGTGGTTCCAGGTTCGATTCGTGAGTTGACCTACAAGGTTGATATTCAACACTTTGTGAATTTTTCCCAGTTTGGTTTAAAATCACGTTGAACCACCTGATTGTCCGTAAGAAAATATCGTGCTCGGAGGGCATATTAAACCATCGGCCTCGATTGATGTCTAATAATCGCAGACGGTGGTTGTAACACTACCATAGCAGTCTAATACTTGTAGTAGGTGGTTTAAAAACTCCGACAAAGATTTATCATTTCAGTTTTTAGGCTGTTTAAAGCTCAGGAGCTCCATTTCTGAATTGTCGTAATCCAAATCCGTGCACGGAAATCTAAAACGAGTGGTCTAACCATTCGTATTACACGTTCTACTACTCGACACTTTAAATGTTAAGGGTTTGTGTGAATTTATTAGGTGTGCATAAATTAATAAGTTTAGTAGAACATGTGATACGAGCACAATTAGTAGCAGATTTTCGCACGACTAGGATTACGACAATTCAGAAATGGAGCTCCTGAGCTTTAAACAGCCTAAAAACTGAAATGATAAATCTTTGTCGGAGTTTTTAAACCACCTACTACAAGTATTAGACCTCTGCTATGGTAGTGTTACGACCACCGTCTGCGTTTATTAGACATCAATCGAGGCCGATGGTTTAATATGCCCTCCGAGCACGATATTTTCTTGCGGACAATCAGGTGGTTCAACGTGATTTTTAAACCAAACTGGGAAAATTCACAAAGTGTTGAATATCAACCTTGTAGGTCAACTCACGGGAATCGAACCTGAACCACAGACTCTGAGGGGAATGCTCCACCCATTAGACCACGAAAATACTTGAAAAGTTGTCTAAACAGCATTTGCTGACTTTGGCGTAGTCGACCGACCATAGTCAATTGCCTTGTTTCGCACGCCGCTTTTTGCATTAATGCTAATTATTTTATGAAAACATGTTTGATTGTAGATTATTGTACCTTTCGGTTAGCTAATGAAACAGAGAACTCTGTTATGAAGTTTTACGGATTATTCCATAGTGATTTTTACAGTAGATTACCATGAATGTTGAAAATCCTTTCCACCAAAATATTTTCTTGTTTTGGCGCTGTATTTTAAAAAGAAGAGTATTTCTAACTAAACTTGTAACTAAAATGATTGTCCTATTCATTCACTATGAGATCATGTCAAAAAACTATGCATAAAACGGTTTGGCTAGCTTTCGCATGACTTTTAAAGTTGAAATCGGGAAATTTTCTTTAAAAAATCAAAAGTCCTAATAATTTTGTAACCAATCATTTCCGACCCCTGGTTCCATGGAAGAATATGTTGGAAATGGCCCCCCCTCTAACCACCTTCAGGGAATGCATCGAATTTCCAATCACCCTGTATTTGAATCCCTAAATACGCGATCGGAAATACCCGCTAATGCGTCTGTATGTCTGAATGCCTGTCAAATGTTACTGAGGATCCATTTATCAAACAGCTCTGCTGGAACTGAAACTGTAAGTACCTATGTTCAGAAGGCTTTATCAACGACACAGTTCGATATTCATTACTGCTCTTTACAGGAACATATGAAAGATACGGTAAAGAAAAGCAGCCATGGATTTGTTTTGAACAAGAAATAGGAATAATCCCGCTTTTTGATTACGTTGGTATGCAATTTATCTACCTACACACTAAGGTATTTGAAAGTTACATAATATTTAGAATTCGGTACTACCAGTGAAGTGAAAAGGACGGCGCAAGAACGCGAGGGTTTCTACATGCTCTCTCTCGTTTCGTGTGGGACACCGAGTCGTTCAAAGACCCGATGAACCCTGGTGTCAGAGTTTTTCAACCGCCTACTGCAAGTAGCAGGCCTCTGACATGGTTGTGTAACGACCGCCATCATAGACAGCAACCGGGACCGACGGCTTAACGTGCCCATCCGAAGCACGGAACCATCTTACTTGCGGACTATCAGGTGGTTCAGCCTCCAATGTCCTAACCAGACTGGGAACAAATTCACAAAGTGATAAATATCAACTTTGTGAGTGACCCCACCGGGAATTGAACCCGGAACCTTTGCGTGGCAGGCAGGTATACTAACCACTGCGCCACATCGGCTGTCAACATGCTGACCTCCGAACTTCAATTTAAAGATGGCACCCCATGATGATATTTAGATAACATCTGAATGACTCTCTAATAAGACTTGGCTAGTTTTTACAGATTTTTTGGCTAGTCTTCCACGATATATTTGTAGGTGTTGTAGTGTAGGTGCAATTTGCCATGTCCGTCTGTTTTAACAATCCCATCCATAGGCTTTGTTTTTTGAATTCAAACATTCGCAGCTGCTATTTTTGTTGACTGTTTTTATTATGGCTAGCTTTTCCATAGGAAATATTCACCCTTTGTCCACATGGATTCACGTAACTGGCATATAACAGGTTTCAGCGTATTCCAATTTCAAACGCCGCTGCACCAGTAAAGTTGTTAAAAACCGTTGGTTCTATATTGACTTTGTATTTGTTTACCCTTTAGTCACTTTGTATACCGCCGTAAAAATACACTGGACTACAAAAGCACATACATACATTACAATATCACGCCTAGGATATCCCTTGCGGGGTGGCAGAGCGTATACGGCTGTATAAACGGCCACTTACACCACGTCTGACAATAGTTTCAGAGTCATTGTCATTGTGTACGCAACTTACTTGTTTATTATTTGGAAGAAGGTGTAGCCCTCTACCAACTGGCGGTCGCGCGTGTGTGATTGTCGTCCTCCAAGAAGAAGGCTGTCGTAACCAGCCGAAACGTAGACGGCTACACCTTCTACCAAATAATCAACAAGTAAGTCGCGTAAATATACATAATGAGTGATACTTGTTCGTTTAATAATAAAGTTTGAGAGTCATTCAGAAATTTATCACAATAGTTGGCAGCCTGTTGCCTGAAATTACAATACACATCGACTCTTAAAATCTTTTAGTCGCGTCTTACGACACCCTCGGGAAAAATGTGGAGTGATGCTATTCTAATCCGGCACCACACCGCAGTAATTATTTATTCTGGTTCTATACTTATCTAATACCTATACTTTTCATGCGATACTGGCAACAAAGTACGTTTCAAAAGTTTCCTACACCGACTGTTACCAACATCATTTTCATATTTCCTCGTGAGAGCAATTTAAAAGCCCCGACAGACTCGACAGTCATTTACTCGTGTATGCCTTTTACTCGCAACCAAAGATGTTATGGAGCTCCGTAACCGAAACTATCGGATATCCAATATTAAGGCGAAATCAGTCCCAAAAAGTAAGTCCCTTTCCTTTTCGCTGCGTTTACGTTAGACAGAAACAGACGATGACGCTTCAATCGAGAAATCTGAACATTTATTTTGTAATATAAAATGATACATAGAGATATTTGAAAATGTAAGCCCATAGATTTATTATAAACTAGCTGGTGCCCGCGAACTTCGTCTCGCCAAGGGATGCTTGTGTGCCAACTGTCCAGAGCTAATAAAAGTTATCATAACTTATCTATCATCGATGTTGATCAAGACATTTGTGTGCAACCATTCTAAACATCAAAATACATCGCTAAGTTTTGAAGCGATAGATGCATGCACGATCTACGGCAGATGAAACGGACGTTACGTTCGTTTGAGCCTCCCATCGGTTCACACTACAGGTAGAATGACTTCTTTGCACCGCCTCACATAAGGTGGGGTGGGGTCTGCTCTCCAAATTTTTCTGCGCCATGGTCTTCTGTTTGGGGTTGTCGAGTAGGTATACGCAACCGGATTACCAATATAATTAGTACAACTCCATTTTAAAATACCGAAATAAAATAAACAGAAAGTAATTACTTACTACACTAACAAAAAAGTAATGCTTAATTAATTTTCTTTAAATAAGAAAAAGTAGCTTAAGTACCTACTTACTAACACTACGAAATATGAATCACAAAAGATGGTACTACACAGGTAGGTAGTCGGGACAATAATACTCACTAATTTAGCTCTACATATTTTAATCAATAAATAAAACTTACTGCGTTTGTATTTACATTATTAAAGCACTAAGTAATTGAGTGGCTTATCATCACTATCCGTAATTAAGAATTTCAACACTGCAACCACTTCTCTCATGGGAGTCTCTACTCCACATGGGACAGTTTGAGATCCATCTCAAGAATGCCACTGCTTCTCCTGCTCCTGAGAAGAAAGGTCCTCTTGTTCAATGGGGTCGCTGAAACCAAGGATGAAAGGTTAACTGAGATTATTGCAAAAGTAATAGGTGACAAAATGCAGCTGTCCGAAATTACCAGTTCTGATCTGCAAGCCTGCCACAGGCTAGGTTCCTCTACATCGAAGACGCGTCCAGTACTCGTTAGGTTCTACATACTCTTTGAGCTTGTGTTATTATTATTTATTTATTATGATGCCTATATAGAATAGCATCACCCCCATTCTACCTGTTGGTGACGTAAAAAGCAACTAAAGAACGGGCAGCAGCAAATTCGTGCTTCGTATTTGCACATAATCGAAAATAGAACCCAATGGAGAGCTCAAACGGTTCACATTGTACCAATAGTATTATCTTCTACTGGTATTATTCCTAAAACTCTACATAACAGCCAAAAAATCTTAAAAATCTATCCTCACCTTTATCACACTTCACAAAAAGCCGCAATACTCAATACGTGTCGCATTGCCAGGAAGCTCTTGACTACCTCCGTGACTACTGAGTCTTACAATGGCCTCTCCTTACTTGGCTAAGGCCCATGAGACAGGGAAGAATTCCTCTGAAAAAGAGAGATAATCTTAAGATAGGTACACATAAAAATAATAAATTATTGTGTTGTGTGATGCCTGTATAGAATAGCATCACCCCCATTCTACCTGCTAGTGTCGTAAAAAGCAACTAAAGAACGGGCTGCAGCAAATTCATGCTTCGTATTTGCACATAATCGAAATTAGAACCCAATGGAGAGCTCAAACGGTTCACATTGTACCTATAGTATTATCCTCTACTGGTATTATTCCTAAAACTCTACATAACAGCCAAAAAATTTTATAAATCCGTCCTCACCTTTATCACACTTCACAAAAATCCGCAATACTCAATACGTGTCGCATTGCCAGGAAGCTCTTGTCTTGACTACCTCCGTGACTACTGAGTTTATACAATGGCCTCTCCTTACTTGGCTAAGTAAGGCCCATGAGACAGGGAAGAATTTCTCTGAAAAAGAGAGATAATCTTAAGATACGTACACATAAAAATAATAAATTATTGTGTCGTGTGATGCCTGTATAGAATAGCATCACCCCCATTCTACCTGTTAGTGTCGTAAAAAGCAACTAAAGAACGGGCAGCAACGTTCCTTGTAAAGCAACATCTTGAACTGCGCTGCAAGCGAAGTGTGGTGGCTCATGTCCAGCGGCGGACTGTTGTGGCTGATAGGGTTATGGCAAATAATCATAAACTGTGTGATGCTTATTAGTGGTATCATCCCAAATTCTATTCAGATTGTCGTAAAATCGGATAATTTCATCCAGGAGTGGGAGCAGCGTGCATGTAAAATATTGCACAGCTCTCGCCAATCCACATGCGCCTATTCTAATAAATGAGTGTAATTTACTTACATTTAGGATTTCTTGTTGCATAACAAAGTATTTCAATACGATATTTTTATCAAATAAAGACATGCAAAGAATACTATACTCTCACTGAAGACATGTAAATAAAACTGGTGTTTGGCAATGAACGTCAAAACTGATGTCTTTTCAATTTGTCAAAATCAATCAAAACAATAAAAATATAGAGGTTTTGAAAAGAGGTTTCTTCTTTTGACAGCCACAGAACAATATTTTAATCGTATTTCACGTAGGAATAAGCGTTTTCCCGCGGTAAAAGTGTCCTAGGTGTTGACCAGGGCTAGTAGCTACACACCACAAAGAGTCTAATGTACACACGTACTATATTTTCGAAGATTATCATGAACAAATGATTTGGGGTAAAATATTTTTAATAGATGTCGCTTTTCTATGGAGATGAGGTTTTCTAAAACGCGGTATAGAGGTGTTTTCTGAAATCTATAAGAGGTTCCTGTTACCCCGACCAGTTACGATTTTATTAGATGTATAGATTCAAAAAGGAAGAAGAGGACATAAAATAGTTCAGGTTTTCAAATCGTTTAGGTTTTCAGTCAAAAAAAACGGAAAATTCGAGCTTACTTTGCGAATTTTTTCTATCGAGGCAACTTTATCAAATCGTGTTTTGGGTCCCATAGTTTTGTAGAATATATCTTGAAATAGTATGACTATTTAAGATAATGATTACTTATTATTTTATGGAAATTTCAAGAAATGGCACCGAAAATTCCGAACGCTTTCGCGGTCGTTTCTGAGCTGATTTCGCCTTAAAATATATCCGTAACCGAAATAGAAATATATATAAATGAATATAAATAATTTCAGATAATCAATTATATGAATAATATCAGATAATGACAGTGCCTCTATAAGCCCCGTTAGACTAGTTGTTCTTTAGACTTGCCGCGCGCGACCAATGCTTTGTCTGTTTTATTCTCTGGTAGGGCGCTACACACCGGGCGGCACGACATAGTCACGGCGTAGTGATGGCGTGATCACGCGCGTAGATATGGCGTTGTACCATATTGGATCGTATGAGAGATCGCACACCGCGCTACGCGCGTGATTACGCACACGCATGCGTAACGCGGAATGCAGTGTCTCATACAATCCCATACAATACAACGTCATCTTTACGCCCGTAATGACGTCGTGACTACGTGCACGACACGCATACGGGCCCGGTGTGTAGCGCCCTTTAGTCACTAATAGCAATATTTTTATATTTACCAATACTTAATTTGATTAAACTTTAACACAAGTATTGTTTTTACTTAATATCCGTAACTGATTCATTTGATAACGTTTTCTTATTCATATCCGTATCCGAAACCGACATGATATTTTTTCAATATCCGTATCCGATACCGTAACCGAAATTTTATATCTATAACATCCCCGCTCGCAACACAAAGGCAGGCGAAATGTTGATGAAAAATTACTTAAATTCTAAGCGAATCTGGCCGTGATGTTTTGGCAGATTCCTTTTGCATATTTTATGTAACAGGAATACTAAACAAATCCCAGTCTAAGAAATTAATTGGTACTTACTAACCAGATTGCTAATAACCATTTCATTCTTCGGAATCCTAGAATATCATTCATCAAAATTGTAAAGGAATGAATGATTATAGCGATTTTGCCTCACAAATAGCCGCCTTATTTAGCTATAGATTAAACATAACAATTCGTCATCATCACAGACTTTTAAGTAACTAAAACGAATTGCCGTGTGGTGCCGGCATAGAATAGCATCACTCCAAATCTTTCCCGTAGGTGTCGTAAGAAGCGGCTTAGGGATTTGAGAGTTGATGCGTATTGCAATTATTAGTCTTCTGAATGAACTCCCTCCTTCTGATCTTTTGTCAGACGTGGGTGTGATTGGCCGTTTTTACAGCCGTTTACACTCTGCCCACCCCGCAAGGGATATAGGCCTGATATATGTGCCGTGTGATGCCGGCTTAGAATAGCATCACCCCAATTCTACCCGTGGGTGTCGTAAAAGGCGACTATGGGATAATTATCCAGTGAATGGGCAGCAGCGTTCCCTGTGAATTAAACATCTTGCACTGCGCTCGCCAATCCGCCTGCCAAGCGTGGTGAGTAAGGCAATACCCTCCCAATTTGGAGGAGGCCCATGTCCAGCAGTGGACTGTTGTGGCTGTAAAGGTATATGTACCTATGTATTGTTAACCGAATTCAAAATAGTAACGGACAGTGTTTCCGGTCAGAAACACTTACGAAAACATAACAAAATCGCAGTAAAACCGCTTGTTTAAAGCACCTATTAAGCAATTCTCACCCAACACTCAGGGAAGGGTACAAACATTTAATTTTGGACCTTCGTCATTACAGGTGGGGATTAACCGATGTTTTTCCGACCCTAAACACCCGAACAACCTAATACCGGGTGTTTTGAAGGTGCGATATAACAATAGCCATTTAACAACAGCTCATTATTTTAAACGGCTTTAATTAATGTAAAGAAGACTTTGCTTTTGCTTTGTATAAATTTGATACTTACCTACCACAGAGAACCAAAACGTCATTACCTGCGCGAAAAAGGTTTCATTTGTCTGTGTTACCTACTTTCGACCAGCTAGTTCTATACTATATCTATTGTTATGCTTATTTTCTATACTGAAATACTGATGATTTGGCAATGTTTTTTGACTGGCCGCCTGCCTGATGTCAACCCTCTTTAGGAATGCTATTATAGGTGTAATCACCGCCACCATACGGTTGACCATCCATAGTCGACAGATATTCAGCCGAGGTCTATAACTGTAAGTCGCCTTTTACGAAACACCTAGGGGTGGCAGTATTCTTACCCTCAATAACAAAGACAACGTTAATACGCGACGGAGATATCTTTCAATAATTTGTATCGCGTTAAGAACCCCGATTATAATTTTAAGTCAGTATATTTAAAACAGTAATTTTTTGTACCTTACAAAGAAGCTTAATTCACAAAGCATCCCACAATATCCTAAACAACATATCCTCTACAATACACAGCACAGAATCCACCCCGCGCTCCCAATAGCAGATTTATGCGTTTGCCGATAACGAAATTGTCGCCCGTGTGCGCTCAACCTAATTGTAGCCGCGATGAAAGCTGGAATTATCACATGAATCGTAGGCTGCTCTCCAGGTTATCAGTCTGTCGCCTAAAATTGCAATACACATGAAATCGTCGAGTCCCTTAGTCGCTTCTAACGACACCCAGTCAAGTTTCATTTTCGTCATTATTTTTAGTTGATATTAGTATTCAATTTGACATTATTATACCTAGTCATTTTTCATTGTAGACATTAGTCGCATAACTCAGGACAGGAATGAAATGGGGTGATTCTATTCTAAGCTGGCATCACACAGACAAAATTCATAGCATATTATATTAGATTAGTGATATTGTCTTTAGCATTCAAGACAACATTTAAAAAGTTGGACAGTCAGTCAAGATTAATGTTTGGAAGAGTACTTCAGTTGTTTTCTAGCAATCTTATTAACTATTCACAAAATACCAAACGATATCGCGTTTTGAAAACTATCAGCGCCATCTGTTGAAAACTATTTGAAACAGCACTCACTACGCTACGCTACGCTGTCTCTACGCCGTAGCATACGCCTACGAATCACGTCATTAGAATTTTTAAAATACCACATTCGTGAGAGCCGGCGCATGTCTGTATACTGCGAGTTTATTAGAAAGTCAAGTTCGTTAGAATTGACCGTGTGGTGCCGGATTAGAATAGCATCACCCCATATCTTTCCCGTGGGCGTCGTAAGAAGGGACCAAGCAGGGACCTAGGGATTTAAGAATTGATGTGTGTGGCTATTTTAGCCGACAGGCTGACAACCTGTCACTGAATGACTCTTAAACTTTGTCAGACGTAGTGTAAACAGCCATTTTTACGAGCCGTTTACGCTCTGCCTACACCGGAAGGTATATAGGCGTGATATATGTACTTATGTATGTTTGCTATCCATGAACATCGCCACAGTTACACAAAACGCTACGTCGTAGCAAACGCCTACAATTCACGCGTTACTACGCTACGCCGTAGCATACGCCTACAATTCATGCGTTAATACAAGGTTTCAGCGTAGGTGGATCGCACATGCGCCGAACGATATTGCGGTTTATGACAGCCACTATACAAATGTTAGCCTATGACAGCCGCAAGTTGATGCGGCGAGGTGTGCCATGATGTCCGGTTTTTGTACGGCATTGCGTAAACTTCGTCTAAAACCGGGTACGATAATTAATATCTTCTGCGCCTAAGCCTGCGTTAGATGATGTCTCAGTTAGAAGAAGCCAAAGCTAATCATAATAGACATTAACCGCAGCCAAAACGAATTAACGTGCCTTCCGAAGCGTGTATGAAAAGCCTACGATTCACGTGATAATTCCAGCTTTCATCGCGGCTATAATTAGGTCGAGCGCGCACGGGCGACAATTTCATTAACGCGCGTGCGGTGAGCGTTATCGGCAAACGCATAAATCTGCTATTGGGAGCGCGGGGTGATTCTGTGCTGTGTACATACATACATATAAGGTGTAAAAAAATCAACTGCCATACAAATTGACTCAGTCGACCGACTGGTACATTTTATATGGGAGGACCAAAATTTTTTTTTCATATTTCGACCTATGTTCCTTAGGAAAAGTTGCTCAGTTTCATGGGCTGGTTCACCCCTTAAAATATTTGCAGTTGATTTTTTTACATACTGTATATTACGCCTATATCCCATGCATGGTAGGCAGACCGTAAGCGGATGTAAAAACGGCAATTTACACCACGTCTGACAAAAGTTAGAGAGTCATTCAGAAGACTGTGTATCACCATTGTGAAAGTTCTCAGCCTGTCGAGTAAAATTACAATCAGGAATTGCAATCCAACACCTCTTAGGTTTCGAACTCTGAAAGATACAAGAAATAAATACATACATAAATCACGCCTATATCCCATGCATGGTAGGCAGAGCGTAAGCGGATGTAAAAACGGCAATTTACACCACGTCTGACAAACGTTTGAGAGTCATTTATAGTGACAGGTTGATAGCCCGTGGCCTATAATTACAATTGCAAAACACGTCAACTTTCAAATCCTTAAGTCGCCTTCTACGACACCCACGGGAAAGATATAAAGGGTGATGCCATTCTATGTCGCCACCACACGGCACACATTAAATGTGATAGATAATCAATTCTAGGCCACCCCGAATTTACCTTATTCCGAAAACGGTATTGTATGAAACTCTTACTAAAACTAAAAATTATGATTGATTTTTTTTATCACAATCTTGCAAATATCATCTTTATACGAAACGGAAATCCCATATTCAAAATTAAAAGTATTTTTATGTTATGCTATGTGGCAAGCATTGTTATTTATAAGGCCATTGACGCTCTGCCTACACCATAAAGGCTGTAGGTGTGATTTAATGTGTTAAAATATTAATACTTATTCACATCGGAGCAAAATGCTATTAAAACAGTTATTTTTAGATTGCCTAAGTAATTTTTAGGTTAAATTGTATTTTGCGTCGTTTTATCAGTTTCGCGTAGCATAATTTAAAAGTAGTTATACCAGCATAAGACAAGGAATATGTACTACGAGTTTCATGACCATACATTTTGATTTACGAGGCATTTGTGAGGGGCCTAAACTTGTATGGCCAATTGATATATCCTTTCTATCAATCTTCACCAGATGACATGATACGTAGGCGTATGCTACGGCGTAGCGGATGGCGTAGCGTAGTGTTGTTTCAGTTAGTCTTCAACAGATGGCGGTGTTAGTTTTTAAAACACGATATAGTTTGGTATTTTGTGAATAGTAATAAGATTCGATTGTAAGAAATCAACTGTGTATAGTACCCATCGAATCATTGATCTTGTAGCTTTTTGAATGTTGTCTTGAATGTCAAAGACAATTTCATAATCTATGCTATGCATTTGGAGATTAATTTTTTTTGTGTTGCGTTTCTGTTAATATGTCTGTTATTTTATTGTTATTTCTATTTACATAAATCACACCTTTACCCCCTGCTGGGTAGACAGAGCGTTACCGACCGTAAAAATACAATCGCTATCGCCACATTTGACAAAAATTGCTGGCATTTTTAGAAAAATAGTGACTGTTTGTCAGTCTGTCGACTAAAATTGTAATATACTTACATGAAGTCCTTTAATCATCTCTTACGAGACCCGCGGGAAAAATAGGGTGATGCTATTATAAGCCGGCATCAGACGGCAAAATTAAATTATTGCTGAACTTATTAATGGAATTGCTACCAGTGTGCGCTCATCCTAATTATAGCTACGCCGCCGGAATCATCATGTGATTCGTAGGCGTATGCTACGGCGTAGCGGATGGCGTAGCGTTGTTTCAGATAGTTTTCAACAGATGGCGGTGTTAGTTTTTAAAACACGATATAGTTTGGTATTCTGTGAATATTAATAAGAATCGCTAGAATATAACTTTCTTACTTTTCTTTTAGCTTATTAAAGAATTTTGTGGCTATATTTTTTTAAATATTGTCTTGAATGCCAGAGACAATTTCATTAGTGAGAGTATAAAAGTATTCTTTGATTTCATTTAAGTGAATCAACAATGATATTGTGAATCAAAGAGAGAGAGTTTTATCTGGGGGCACGGCAGTGCCCCCACCAAGTCGAGCTGAAAGCGGCACGGCCGTACCATCCTTTTCTCGAACCAGTTCAGGCCATTTTCGACCCCCCCATAACTCCCTTGTCGATAAGTTTAGAACCCTCATTTCAAAATATATTATCAAGCACTACATACACACCATACATTTCAAATTTCATCTAATTTATACTAGTAGTTTAGAAGTTATAGTTAGTCAAAGTTTCTAAATTTTCTGCCTGACTGACTGACTGACCGATCATCAAAATTCTAAGGTACTTCTAGCAGACTGAGGAGCTTCAAACTTAGAAATCACCTTGTATTTAGTGTATGAATAAAGGGAAAACTATAACATTCTGCAAATTCGGTTGCAACCGCATATATAACTTTGTATTTCCATACAAATGTATGGGATTACAAAGTTAACTTTGCGGATGGGCTTTGAGGAAATCTGTAGCTGAGGCTTGAGAAGTACTTCCAGAAAAGAGAAAGAGAATTACTACCTACAAAAATAAATGAGATCCCATCAAAAACATTCACTTGTAAAAAGAATCAAGTCTCGCCACTCAGTTCTTCTACTGTAAAAAGTTGTGAGATCCATGAGATGCCAAGTCGGTTATTGATATATTCTAGGGCTACTTCAGGGAACTGTCATCTTAAGCTATTGCGTAATTAAGTAAGAGACATCATCTTATAGTAACCATATCGATATTTAAAATCTTTTATATTTACAATAAATAGAATGACTTGGCAATCGCACACTATTTGCTTGTGAGATGATACGATGGTCTGGTCCACTTGGCATCTCATGGATCTCACAACTTTTTACAGTAGAAGAACTGAGTGGCGAGACTTGGTTCTTTTTACAAGTGAATGTTTTTGATGGGATATAATTTTATGTTTCTAAGCACACCAAAACAAAAATAACGCGATGGAATTAGGCGTAATCACGCCAGCAATGTTATTTGCATTACGTCGCCGAATTTCGCTTATAGTGTGTCATCCCAACCGAAAACTAGATTGAATAAATGCCCGCGTGCCGGTTGAGGTGTAAAACCTTCGAGCAACTCATCTTCCGTTCCGTGTAAAACGCATAAGTACGACCGTCCTCCGCCGGCTTGTTTTGTATGGAAATCCATTTTGCAGGCCTTTCGTTTCAGTTTAGTCCCAATGAATAATTATCTAATACATAGCCCTGGGTTACTTTATTCTATGCCGATAGAAGAGTCTACTTACTGCAACTCACGTCACCACATTACCTCTGTAAATTCCAAACGTGCTCTCCGAAACCCACTCCGAGAAACCATTACATCGCATTCTGCTGAACTTACAGCACTGCTGAGCTTTTTACAGCTTTTTCAAGCTTTCGGAAAGCTGATAAAACTGAAAAGTATCTCACTTAAAGCTTAAGGTATTCTTTGAAGCGAGAAATCTTTTATAGCAGTTCTTGAAGGAAGTCGCT
Source organism: Phthorimaea operculella (assembly GCA_024500475.1). Classification (NCBI taxonomy): domain Eukaryota; kingdom Metazoa; phylum Arthropoda; class Insecta; order Lepidoptera; family Gelechiidae; genus Phthorimaea; species Phthorimaea operculella. The sequence continues at coordinate 878,260 of JANFCV010000081.1, forward strand.
TAGAAAATTGCAATAGAGTGTATTCTAGCGTAGTTATTTGTAGAACATGTATAGACGAGCTTTCTTTGAAAAGAAAATGCTTGACGCTGACAGGTATCAGGTATCAAATCATTTTATATCGTGTGGGGACTGGGGTAATGAATCTAAGTAACTAATAGTATCAGGCGTTACTTTGCGAAAGGCTATCATGTTGAAAGTGATTCATTCGTGAATTTTCGATTCAATGTATGGTAGCTCATTATTTAAATCCAATAAATTTTTAAATGCCTATAGTTTAATCTAAATTTAGAAATATACCAGTTTATACAGTTTGAGTCGTTTTTATCCACTGCAAACGAAAATGTGATAGCATACACCTAAAACTACACAAAATAATAAATTGGGTTCGGGCGACGGTACAGAAACCATAAGCCTGAAACAAATGACTTCATTTTATTTTGGGAACATGATAAGCTAGCCGTACTGGTCTTAACTGTCCACTTCTAAACGCAGGCTTCTATAGCCATAATAATAATAAAGCTATTTATTTATCCATAACATCAATCTATTATAAATATTATTTAGAATTTTCAATAATTTAATTACATTGCATGCTAATCTACATAAATAATTATTAATATATTCTTACATGATTATTATACATTTTACTTCATTATTTATTAGATATTTATGTGATATAAGATGTCATGTCCCCTTTCGGGTATAGGCGACCTCCAATTTGATCCACTTCTTTCTATCTTCTCCTTCTTCAGTCCTTGCCTGCTATTATATGTCTTCCGTCCATCTTGTTTTTGGTCTACCTCTTTCTCTCTTTCCTCCGTCGGGTCCGGTCCATTTTGACAGTCGTTTTGTCTATCTCTCATCTGAGCTGCGGGCTATAGCCATAGCATACCTAAATTGTGAAAAGTTACTTGATTAATGTCTTCTCCATCTTTCCAGCCACGTCACCCGGACGGCCTCATGGCTCCCGCCGGCGGAGAGCTGGCCCTCATCACGCGACGGCAGCGCCAGCAGCCAGGACCTGGACGAGCTGGAGGACCTGCCTTACGGCTGGGAGCAAGCGCTTGATAGTAGGGGCAAGCCGTATTATATCAAGTAAGTGTCTTGACACACTACGACCGAAGTGACCTCTTGACGCATAATGTCCGATTCGCATAATGTCCGATGTCCGTTTCGCACCCGAGTCGCACAAAGTCCGATTCGCGTACCTTACGCGACGGGATTCAGCGCAATTACGCAAGCAATGTTATTTGCATTACGATTGACACACTTTGGCGTGACTTGTACGTAATTTCGGCGTTTATAGTGTGCCATCCCAATCAAAAACGCCGAAAACTGACAGAAAGGCATTATGCCGCTGAATTTCGGTCGCGTAATTTCAGCCATAATCACGCAATTACGCCAGCAATGGACCGCCTCCTGGGGCTTGTCTTATAAAACTGACAATTGTAATTTACAACGCCAATTTAATTTACATTGAGGAGCTTATAAAGGTAGTTCAATTCTTGGTGGCGAATTGTCATTGTAAATTACAATTGTCAGCTTTATGAGGTGGGCTCCTGGCTCCCGACGGTGAAGAGCTGGCCCTCATCACGCGACGGCAGCGCCAGCAGCCAGGACCTGGACGAGCTGGAGGACCTGCCTTATGGGTGGGAGCAAGCGCTAGACAGTAGGGGCAAGCCGTATTATATCAAGTAAGTGTCTCGACACACTACGACCGAAATTACGCGACGAGATTCGGTGGAATTACGCCAGCAATGGACCGCCTCCGTAACCGTAAGCCGTGTGATGCCGGCTTAGAATAGCATCACCCCAATTTTACGCTGGTCTGGGTGTCGTAAAAAGCAACTAAGGGATAATTATCCAGGGAATGGGCAGCAGCGTTCCCTGTGAAGCGGCCCATGTCCAGCAGTGGACTGTTGTGGCTGTAAAAGTAAGGACCGCCTCCTGGCTCCCGCCGGCGGAGAGCTGGCCCTCATCACGCGACGGCAGCGCCAGCAGCCAGGACCTGGACGAGCTGGAGGACCTGCCTTACGGCTGGGAGCAGGCGCTGGACACTCGGGGCAAGCCGTATTATATCAAGTAAGTGTCTCGACACACCACGATATAGAAATTACGCGACGAGATTCGTTGGAATTACGCCAGCAATGGACCGCCTCCGTAACCGTAAGCCGTGTGATGCCGGCTTAGAATAGCATCACCCCAATTTTACGCGGGTCTGGGTGTCGTAAAAAGCAACTAAGGGATAATTATCCAGGGAATGGGCAGCAGCGTTCTCTGTGAAGCGGCCCATGTCCAGCAGTGGACTGTTGTGGCTGTAAAAGTAAGGACCGCCTCCTGGCTCCCGCCGGCGGAGAGCTGGCCCTCATCACGCGACGGCAGCGCCAGCAGCCAGGACCTGGACGAGCTGGAGGACCTGCCTTACGGGTGGGAGCAGGCGCTCGACAGCAGGGGCAAGCCGTATTATATCAAGTAAGTGTATCGACACAATGGACCGCCTCCGTAGCCGTAAGCGTGTGATGCCGGCTTAGAATAGCATCACCCCAATTCTACCTGTGGGTGTCGTAAAAAGCGACTAAGGGATGGGCATTATCCAGGGAATGGGCAGCAGCGTTCCCTGTTAAGCGGCCCATGTCCAGCAGTGGACTGTTGTGGCTGTAAAGGTAAGGATCATCTCCTGGCTCCCGCCGGCGGAGAGCTGGCCCTCATCACGCGACGGCAGCGCCAGCAGCCAGGACCTGGACGAGCTGGAGGACCTGCCTTACGGGTGGGAGCAGGCGCTCGACAGTCGGGGCAAGCCGTATTACATCAAGTAAGTGCTGTTTCATTTAGTCAGCATTTAAGCTGAAAGAATCAGTGCCGAAGTACCAATGGCGAAAGGTCCTGGTTATTTCACCTTCTTTTCGGATCATCAGGAATGGCAGTGTCTATACGACAAACTTTCAGGATATGTATAATCCAGATGGACTATGAATGCGTATCTGCGAGTGTCTTGCAAGACCGATGCCTCGCAGATTCGCATTCATAGTCCACCTGGACTATACATATTCTAAGTGCCTCGACACACTACGACCGAAATTACGCGACGGAATTCGGTGCAATTACGCCAGCAATGGACAGCCTCCTGGGGCCCGTCTTATAAAGCTGACAATTGTTATTTACAATAAAAATTCAATTTACATTGAGAAGCTTATAAGGATAGTTCAGTTCTTGGTAGCGAATCGGCTCGCTGACGACGCAATTTACATTAAATTGTCATTGTGAATTACAACTGTCAGCTTTATAAGACGGCCTCCTGGCTCTCGCCGGCGGAGAGCTGGCCCTCATCACGCGACGGCAGCGCCAGCAGCCAGGACCTGGACGAGCTGGAGGACCTGCCTTATGGGTGGGAGCAGGCGCTCGACAGCCGGGGCAAGCCGTATTATATCAAGTAAGCGTCTCGACACATTACGACCGAAATTATGCGACGGAATTTAAAGCAATTACTCCAGCAATGTTATTTGCATTACGGATGACACACTTTAGCCGAAATTACGTCACCGAATTTCGGGCCGAAGTAATTCGACGTGATTTATACGTAATTTCGGCGCTTATAGTGTGTCATCCCAACCGAAAACGCCGAAAACTGACAGAACGGAATTCTGCTGCCGAATTTCGATCGTAATGTGTCTACACAGTAAGAGTCCCGACACACTACGACCGAAATTACGCAACAGAATTCGGCTCAATTACGCCAGCAATGGACCGCCTCCTAGGGCCCGTCTTATAAAGCTGACAATTGTAATTTACAATGACAATTCAATTTACATTGAGAAGCTTATAAGGATAGTTCAGTTCTTGGTAGCGAATTGGCTCGCTGACGAAGCAATGTACATCAAATTGTCATTGTAAATTACAATTGTAAGCTTTATAAGACGGCCTCCTGGCTCCCGCCGGCGGAGAGCTGGCCCTCATCACGCGACGGCAGCGCCAGCAGCCAGGACCTGGACGAGCTGGAGGACCTGCCTTACGGCTGGGAGCAGGCGCTCGACAGCCGGGGCAAGCCGTATTATATCAAGTAAGAGTTGTTTTCATTTAGTCAGTATTTAAGCTGAAAGAATGAGTGCCGAAGTACCAATGGCTAAAGGTCCTGGTTGTTTCACCTTCTTTTCGGATCATCAGGAATGGAAGTGTCCATACGACAAACTATCAGGATATGTATGATCCAGATGGACTATGAATGCGTATATCTGCGAGTGTCTTGCGAGACCGATGCCTCGCAGATTCGCATTCATAGTCCACCTGGACTATACATATTCTAAGTGCCTCGACACACTACGACCGAAATTACGCGACGGAATTAGGCGCAATTACGCTAGCAATGGACCGCCTCCTGGGGCCCGTCTTATAAAGCTGACAATTGTAATTTACAATGACAATTCAATTTACATTGAGAAGCTTATAAGGATAGTTCAGTTCTTGGTTGCGAATCGGCTCGGTGACGACGCAATGTGCATTAAATTGTCATTGTAAATTACAATTGTCAGCTTTTTAAGACGGGCTCCTGGCTCCCGTCGGCGGACAGCTGGCCCTCATCACGCGACGGCAGCGCCAGCAGCCAAGACCTGGACGAGCTGGAGGACCTGCCTTACGGCTGGGAGCAGGCGCTCGACTCTCGGGGCAAGCCATATTATATCAAGTAAGAGTTGTTTTCATTTAGTCAGTATTTAAGCTGAAAGAATGAGTGCCGAAGTACCAATGGCTAAAGGTCCTGGTTGTTTCACCTTCTTTTCGGATCATCAGGAATGGAAGTGTCCATACGACAAACTATCAGGATATGTATGATCCAGATGGACTATGAATGCGTATATCTGCGAGTGTCTTGCGAGACCGATGCCTCGCAGATTCGCATTCATAGTCCACCTGGACTATACATATTCTAAGTGCCTCGACACACTACGACCGAAATTACGCGACGGAATTAGGCGCAATTACGCTAGCAATGGACCGCCTCTTAGGGCCCGTCTTATAAAGCTAACAATTGTAATTTACAATGACAGTTCAATTTACATTGAGAAGCTTATAAGGATAGTTCAGTTCTTGGTAGCGAATCAATCGGCTCACTGACTGTACATTAAATTGTCATTGTAAATTACTATTGTCAGCTTTATAAGACGGGCTCCTGGCTCCCGCCGGCGGAGAGCTGGCCCTCATCACGCGACGGCAGCGCCAGCAGCCAGGACCTGGACGAGCTGGAGGACCTGCCTTACGGGTGGGAGCAGGCGCTCGACAGCCGGGGCAAGCCGTATTATATCAAGTAAGAGTTGTTTTCATTTAGTCTGAAAGAATGAGTGCCGAAGTACCAATGGCGAAAGGTCCTGGTTGTTTCACCTTCTTTTCGGATCATCAGGAATGGAAGTGTCCATACGACAACCTTTCAGGATATGTATAGATCCAGATGGACTATGAATGTGTATCTGCAAGTGTCTTGCGAGACCGATGCCTCGCAGATTCGCATTCATAGTCCATCTGGACTATACATATCCTAAGTGCCTCGACACACTACGGCCGAAATTACGCGACGTAATTCGGCGCAATTACGCCAGCAATGGACCGCTTCCTGGGGCCCGTCTTATGAAGCTGACAGTTGTAATTTACAATAACAATTCAATCTACATTGAGAAACTTATAAGGATAGTTCAGTTCTTGGTAGCGAATCAATCGGCTCGCTGACGACGCAATGTACATTAAATTGTCATTGTAAATTACAACTGTCAGCTTTATAAGACGGCCTCCTGGCTCCCGCCGGCGGAGAGCTGGCCCTCATCACGCGACGGCAGCGCCAGCAGCCAGGACCTGGACGAGCTGGAGGACCTGCCTTACGGGTGGGAGCAGGCGCTGGACAGTAGGGGCAAGCCGTATTATATCAAGTAAGTGTCTTGACGCACTGCGACCGAAATTACGCGACGGAATTCGGCGCAATTACGCTAGCAATGGACCGCCTCCTGGAGCCCGTCTTATAAAGCTGACAATTGTAATTAACAATGACAATTCAATTTACATTGAGAAGCTTATAAGGATAGTTCAGAGCGAATCGGCTCGCTGACGACGCAATGTACATTAAATTGACACTGTGAATTACAATTGTCAGCTTTATAAGACGGGCTCCTGGCTCCCGCCGGCGGAGAGCTGGCCCTCATCACGCGACGGCAGCGCCAGCAGCCAGGACCTGGACGAGCTGGAGGACCTGCCTTACGGGTGGGAGCAGGCGCTCGACACTCGGGGCAAGCCGTATTATATCAAGTAAGCGTTGTGTTATGAACTCCTTGTTTGTATTTTTATATGTAAATAGCCGGGCCGGAACAGGACGGAAGATGCGTTGCTCAAAGGTAAATAGTGACTTTAATAAGAAGAATATGAAAATAGAGCATTGAAGGGCAAGACGAATTTTTATTTATATCTTTAGCTGACCAAATTATTTCTACGTTGCTTTCTTAATTTTGACGAATCTAATATCATATAATAAATATACTATCTATAGTGTGTATTAGAATTTGTGTCCCACTCGAAGAAGAAAAAGAAAAATTTATGACTAGCAATGCCATCATTTCCTAATAAACGCGTCACGCCTTCATAATTTGCGGGGTAGGTATGCAAAGTGTTTAATTGACATGTAAGGCAAGCATGTTCCAACATCGTCTGCATCATAACTTACTAACAGGTGAGATACTTAGTAGACAAATGCAAACCTATATTATTAAAAAAATTCAATTATTTGGTGATTGTTTTAGATAAGTAGTGTATTAAACAAACAGACACATTGTCAGCATGTTGCCTAAAAGGTATTCCTTTCATTGGCATATTTTTTTTCCACTAATATGTTTTAGCATAACATGTTTCGCATAACTTTTTTTCACCTACCATTGCTTTGACATAATAATTTCTTGGCATAATATTTATCTTGGCATAATCATATTTTAGACTATTGTATTTTGTACTAACTTTATTTTGGCATAATTGCTTTTGGCATATTTTTTTTGGACTAATATGTATATATTATTTATTAGGTTCAAATGGCAGGAGATGTAAGTCAGTTTATTATTTTTAAAGATATATTAGGTTAAATTAGGTCAGTTTAGGTTAGGTTAGGTTAGGTTAGTTTTATACAATTTAGAGGGTCTTCTAATGCATCAGATTTTTATGCCTATTTTGATTATGGGTATGAAAATTTATGGTTTTGTATTTTAGGCCTATGTACTATTATGGCAATATTTTTTATGCGTAAATAAATTATGCCTAAACTGTTATGCGTACGTAAATTATGCGTAAGTATCATTAGTTTAAATTACAGTGTGCCAAAATGTATTATGTCAATTTATTTTGTGCAAATGGATAGAGAATGAATGGCAATAAGGACAATACGCTTGAAACTCTAGTCACCTCTTACGACAATCATGGGATATAAATGAGGTGATACCATTCCAAGCCGGCATCACGCAGCAAAAATTCAAATAATGTTCCTACTAGAAATTCAATTTCTTATGTACGAGTAGCTAAACTAAACCTACCTTGTATTATTTGCCTCAAACAATTAAATAGTGAAATCATTCACGAATTTACTATCACAGAATGAATATGCTTTATAATTAAAAACATATCGTAAGAACACAATAGTACTAGTAAACAAACATTCATCAAACCTAAAACCTAAGCAAGAGAATATTTCAGAGGGAACTCTGCGCACAAATAGAATGGAGGCATCAAAATTCATTGCAACCAGGTTTGGGTCGCGCCAAAACGAATGCACATAATTAATTACTGAAAGCACAAAAAAACATAACAAAACCATTTTACAAGTTCAGTGCGAAGTTTGCAGAATAGTAAAGCTGTGTATTTATTTATACAATTTTCTTTAAGTGATGGCTACCACTTTGTTACGACTGTTTACGCTCTGCAAGATAGCACTGATATGTAGCATAAGGCCGATCCGCCTTTTGTACCATGCGCAATAAAATATAAAAATAACTATTAAATAAATTTATGTATGTAGTCTTGTTCTGTAAAAAAACAAACCAGATTACTACTTACTCCCGTGGCTCAGGGACCAAACCCGATTGCAAAGACATTTTTATTGCTTCACTCAGTGTTCGTAAGATTCTCTCTTCAGCTTCCTTACTCTAATTCTCTTAACAAAACCCATTCTTCCGCAGCCATGTCAACAAAACGACGACGTACGTCGCGCCAGAAGGTTGTTCCTGCGAGTCGCCTCCCGCGCCACGAGACGTGGTGCTGGATAGGGACCCGGAGTTGGGGTTTGGCTTCGTGGCGGGCTCCGAGAGACCCGTCCTGGTGCGCTTCGTGACCGACAACTCGCCTAGCGTTGGGAAGGTAAGATTAGTCACTAGTTCAACTGCTTTAGCTGTCCACTGCTGGGCCTCTTACGATTGAAGGTGTTTGCCAATACCCACTACACTTACCAGACATACTGTAGGATTGGAGAGCCGTGTAAGATTTTGCGTTCCCAACGCTGCCGCCTATTCGCTACATTTTACTCTGGCTATGTTTTATTCTCGGCCGCTATGCTATTGTTATTGCCGCCACCATGCGGTTGACCATAGTCGACAGATATTCAGCCGAGGTCAAAAACTCTACGTCGCCTTTTACGAAACACCCTGAATGGACTAGGGGTGGCAGTATTCTTAGCCGCTACCACCACGGCAAAGAATGGGTTCTTCTTCTTCTTTGAGTAGGACATTAAGTCGTCCAACGATCCAATGAACACTATTTTTCAACCGCCAATTTAAGTAGCAGGGCCCCTGGCATTGTTGTGTTACGATTACGACCTCTGTCTACGTACCTAATCATAGACAGCAACCGGCACCGACGGCTTAACGTGCCCTCCGAAGCACGGAACCATCTTGCTTTTAGGGATAATGTGATTTAAATCCGTTTACCACAAGCATAAAGTTGATTATTTCCCAGCCTATTTCCCGCATAACTTCATAAAGGTAGTCGCGCATTAAGGGGAACGGTGCAGCGATTAAGGATGAGTTAGCGCGCTCATTATGCTTATTGCTGTATGCGAGATACGGGAAAAATGGGGCACCATCTACTCAACAGCTCTCGTTATCATATATCACTTATGTACTAAAGTACGGCCGTCCGAATAGGCCATCTGTGACAGCTGTCAAACCCATAATAAATAGAAAACAAACATAGGTGGTCTTACCGTCACATCCATGCGGTTAATCGAAATCGACAAATATTAGCTGAGGTCAAAAACTACGTCGCCTTTTACTAAACAGCCTGAGTGGACTAGGAGTGGCAGTATTCCTAGCCGCTACCACACGGCAAAGAATGGGTTCTTCTTCTTTGAGTCGTCCAACGACCCAATGAACCCTATTTTTCAACCGCCTATTGCAAGTAGCAGGCCTCTGACATGGTTGAGTAACGACCGCCGTCTATGTAATCATAGACAGCAACCGGCACCAACGGCTTAACGTGCCCTCCGAAGCACAGAACCATCTTGTTTTTCGGTAATGTGATTTAAATCCGTTCACCACAAGCACAAAGTTGATTATTTCCCAACCTATTGGCCGTGTGATGCCGGCTTAGAATAGCATCACCCCATTTCTTTCCTGTGGGTGTCGTAAGAAGCGACTAAAGGACTCGAGGGTATCATGTGTATTGCAATTTTAGGCGACAGGCTGACAACCTGTCACTATAGCGATACACGACAATAGCTAAAACGGCCCTCAAATATGTGTCAGACGTGGCAATAACGACCGTACTTTTACGGTAATTGACGCTCTGCCTACCCCGCAAGGGATAAAGGCGTGATGTATGTATGTATGTGTGTATGCTATTTCCCGCATAACTTCATAAAGGTAGTCGCGCATTAAGGGGAACGGTGCAGCGATTAAGGATGAGTTAGCGGGCTCATTTATGCTTATTGCTGTTATGCGAGATACGGGGAAAATGGGGCACCATCTACTCAACAGCTCTCGTTATCATATATCACTTATGTACTAAAGTAGAGATGGGTTAGAATGGTTTTACACCTTTATCTGTCTGCCCTTATCCCAAAATATACCAAATCAGTCAAGGTTGGAGCCAAACCTACATATATAATATCTTTGGTTGGAGCAACATGTTTTGTTTGAGCACAAAATCATCCAGCATAAGGATTTGGCAATGTTTTATGACCGGTTGCCTGACATCAACCCTCTTAGGGAATGCTATATTATATTGAGGAGGCATCACCGCCACCTCCATGCGGTTGACCATAGTCGACAGATGTTCGGTCAGCCGAGGTCAAAAACTCTACGTCACCTTATACGAAACACCCTGAGAGGACTTAGGGGTATTTCTAACCGCTACAACACGGCAAAGAATGGGTAGAAATGGGATAATGTGATTTTAATCCGGCCACCACAAGCATAAAGTTGATTATTTCCCAACCTATTCCCCGCATAACTTCGTAAAGGTAGTCGCGCATTCAGGGGAACGGTGCAGCGATTAAGGATGAGTTAGCTGGCTCATTATGCTTATTGCTGCAATGCGAGATACGGGGAAAATGGGGCACCATCTACTCAACAGCTCTCGTTATCATATATCACTTATGTACTAAAGTACGGCCGTCCGAATAGGCCATATTTGATAACTGTCAAACCCATAATAAATAGAAAACATCTGAACAAAGAAAAATAGATCTTATTGCAACGCATTAATATGATTTCGACAGGTGTCAAATACGACCTATTCGAACAGCCATACTGTAAGATAAAGATGGGTAAAATTGGTTTTGCACTTTCATCTGCCTGCCCTTATCCCAAAATATCCCAAATCAGCCGGGGTCGGCGCAACATGTTTTGTTTAAGCAAAAATCCTGTAGCAAAAGGATTAGGCAATGTTTTATGATCGGCCGCCTGCCTAACGTCAACCCTCTTTGGGTATGCTATTGTTATTATCGATGGTATCACCGCCACCATAGGGTTGATCATAATCATCCTGAGTGGATTAGGGGTGTTCCTAACCGCTACCACACGGCAAAGAATGGGTAGAAATTGGATAATGTTATTTAAATCCGGCACCACAAGCACAAAGTTGATTATTTCCCAACCTATTTCCCGCATAACTTCATAAAGGTAGTCGCGCATTAAGAGGAATGGTGCAGCGATTAAGGATGAGTTAGCTGGCTCATTACGCATATTGCTGTTATGCGAGATACGGGGAAAATGGGGCACCATCTACTCAACAGCTCTCGTTATCATATATCACTTGTGTACTAAGGTAGAGATGGGTTAGGATGGTTTTGCACCTTTATCTGCCTGCCCTTATCCCAAATCAGTTGAGGTTGGAGCAACATGTTTGTTTGAGCCCAAAATCATGCCTGCCTGACGTCAACCCTCTTTGGGAATGCTATTGTAGGTGGTATCTCCGCCACAATGCGGTTCATCATAGTCGACAGATATTCAGCCTTTTACGAAACACCCTGAGTGGATTAATGGTGGCAGTATTCCTCGCCGCTACCACACGGCAAAGATTTTCGGGTAAGGATTATGTGATTTAAATTCGACTACCATTTAAACTTGATTATTTCCCAACCTATTCCCCGCATAACTTCATAAAGGTAGTCGCGCATTAAGACGAACGGTGCAGCGATTAAGGATGAGTTAGCGCGCTCATTATGCTTATTGCTGTTATGCGAGATACGGGGAAAATGGGGCACCATCTACTCAACAGCTTTCGTTATCACATATCACTTATACAGGGTGTTAATTTAAATGCGTGCCATAGCTTCAGGGTAGGTTTAGTATCGATAAAGGATGCCGTAAAAAATATTGAAAAAAATCCCAGACATTTGATTCAAATGCCTATATCTCAGCCGTAATTCCTTCAATCTCAAAGTTTTTAAGACGAAAGTAGGTACTTGTATGGGCACTCTCTAAACAACAACAGTGTAAATATATTTTTCAGATTAAAAAAAATTTACTAAATCCGAAAAGAAATATATTTTTGACTGAGATTTTTTCAATATTTTTTAAGGCATCCCTAGTCGATACTTAACTTATCCTGAAGCTATGGCACGCATTTAAATTAACGCCCTGTATAAAAGGTAAGGTTTCTCGTCTGGTGCCGCATCACCCCATATCCTTCCCGTGGGTGTCGTAAGAAGCGACTAAGGGATTGGGGAGTCAATGTGTATTGCAATTTTAGGCGATAGGCTGACAACCTGTCACTATATCGATGCATAGTAAATGGTCGTTCTTTGCAGTCGTTTATGCTTCCTTCCCCACAAGGGATATAGGCGTGATATATGTATGTATGTATGTATGTACTAGGTAAGATAGAGATGAGCTTGAAGGGTATTGCACCTTTATCTGCCTGCTCTTATCCCAAAATGTCCCAAATCAGTTGAGGTTGGAGCAACATGTTTTGTTTGTGCACAAAATCATGTAGCAAAATGATTTGGCAATGTTTTATGATCGGCGCCTGCCTGACGTCAACCCTCTTTGGGAGTGCAATTGTTGGTGGTATCTCCGCCACTATGCGGTTGACCATAGTCGAAAGATGTCCAGTCGAGGTCAAAAACTCTACGTCGCTTACGAAATACCCTGAGTAGACTAGAGGTGACAATATAGGGTGCAATTTTATTAGTGGCGGATCCGTTAAGGGTGTGTTCTGTCAATGAATCTGAACAACTTTCCCCAAGGAACATAGGTCGAAATATAAAAAAAAATTGGCCCTCCCATACAAATTGACCCGGCCGGCCAACACACTTAGTATGGGAAGACCAAATTTTTTTTTCGTATTTCGATCTATGTTCCTTGGGGAAAGTTGTTCAGTTCCATGGGCAGAACACTGGAACACATTCCCTTAATGGATCTGCCACTAATAAAATTGCATCCTATATACTTAGCCGCTACCACACGGTGTAGTAAGTAAGTATAGATGGCAAAATATCTCAAATTCCCAAAAGAGAGAAGCCCTTGTCCAACATTATACTGGTCATGTCGGTAGATGATTACATGTCTCAGTATGAATTCAATAATAACCTTCTACTCTCTTTCCAGTTGGAACCAGGTGATCAGATCCTGTGCGTGAATGGCGAAGACGTATCCTGCGCAGCCAGGGAACACGTGATTGCAGCTGTCAGGGCTTGCACCGAGCGGGTGACCTTAAGAGTCTGTCAACCGGCCAGGACTGGCAACCCTACGAGGAGATCAGCTCTTCTGTCGGCAGCGAAAAGAGCCAGGTTAAGGGCTAGGCCGCCGAGGGTTAGGTTTGCGGATTCTGTGCAACTCAACGGCGCGCCTATGTACCCAGTGAGTATTTTTTCGTGATCAGGACGTTTCCTTCCGTAAAGGGTCCTCTTTTTGTAAGGTATAGCAGTAGTCAGGGCTTACACCGAGCGAGTGACCTCGAGAGTCTGTCAGCCGGCCAGGACTGGCAACCCTATGAGAAGATCAGGATCGTTTTCGGCAGCGAAAAGAGCTAGGTTAAGGGCTAGGCCTCCTAGAATACGATTTGAGGATTCTGTTCAGCTCAACGGTGCTCTAATGTATCAGATTTCTTTTTTGAGTCTGCTCACTTGAAGTAGCATATATCCGTATGTATCCTTAGCTCAAGTGATCGCCGCAGTCAGGACTTACACCGAGCGAGTCACTTTGAGTTTCTGTCAACCAGCCAAGACGTGCAACCGTAGAAGATTTGTTAGTGGCTAAAAAGACCTGATTGAGGAGCAACTAATGTAACTTGAAAATACGATTTTGAGCGAACAGATGATCAATCTATATCTGTTTATGCTGTTATGGATATTAGCTAATGTTATTTCCTTTACTTCCAGCCTTCAGCGTTCTCCCTGGGTGATCTCTGCCTTCCTCCAATGGCAAACGTCCTCAAAGTGTTCCTGGAAAACGGTCAGACCAAGTCCTTCAAATACGACACGACGACGACGGTAGCAGACGTGGTGACAAGTTTGAAGGATAAGCTTCAGATTGCTGCGGAAGAGCATTTTAGTCTGGTGGTGGAACATGTTAAGAGTGTGAGGCGGAATAAGTTGACGCTTCTGGATCCTAAGGAATCTTTGGCACGGGTAAGACTTATTTTTTAAATGAGTTCGTTTTTAAGAGAATTTTGCCTCGGCAAGGGTATCTTAGGACGACTTATAGTGTTTTAAAGTCGAAAACCAGAGATACCTTACTGGGAAGGATAATGCCCAGGCGTAGACAGCTATAAAAATTTAAAACCTGCTCAATCACAGAGTTTCATTTAGTTATTCAAAGAAGAGTTCAAAAGAACTTCTAATTCAAAAAAATAGTAATGGTTAATAGATGTAACTAAATGAACAATAAACATTTTATTCAGCAATTAACATTTTAACTATTATCAGTTTTAGTTTTGGACTCCAAACTAAACTGCAAAATTCTGAAATTGTACGCAAACGAGAAAGTTCGCAGCCGAAACAAATCTGCAAAACGTACTGGTAATTAAATAGACATTTTGGTAAAATTTTGGGTTGTACAACTTCTGATTGTAGAAATTAATTAAATTTTGGGCAGCGCGGTTAACCTAACTACTGGAACTATTTTACTATGGTGGCTTATCTAGTCGTATCAAACTTCTCGTGTCGAAACAAATTAAATACCCCAACTTTATAATATGACTTTGATCTTTTCAATAACATGGTTGTTACCATGCAAACAGTAATAATAAATACACTACAATGTAGTCGAAAAGATTACCCGGTGCAGTCGCGGTATAGTCCTTCCTCTTTTGATTTTAAAGCTCATATGTCACGAAAATTCCTGTTTTTGGAACTGCTCATCATATCATGATCATCATCTTCAATCAATCTGCTCTGCAATGGAACTGCTCATCATATCAAGATCAATCATGTTTTGTTTGAAACTTTGAACACAAAATCATGTTGCGACAGGATTTGACTTAATTTTCAAGTTTTCAACCTTCTTTGTGAGTGCTATCGTAAGTGGTATAACCTGACCATACGGTTGACCATGATCGGCAGATATTGTATCTCTACGTCGCCATTTACAAAACACCCTGAGCAGAATAGGGATGGCAGAATTCTTAGCCGCTACCTCTCAGCACCAATAAAGTAAATTCATGTTAAAAATATAAATTTCCCCAGATCGCAGCCCGCCCCGGCTCCCACAAGATGCGCTGTCTCTATCGGGTGGTCTTCATGCCGTCATCAGCTGCAGAACTGGCCCAGAGAGACCTCAACGCGTTGGATTACTTATACATGCAGAGCTGCAACGATGTGGCTCAGGAAAGGTTGGTCCAAGGTCTTCAAAATACGCTGCTTCTACCAAGTGGTCTTCATTCCATATTCTGTAAAGATGCAAAGACGTGGCTCAAGAGAGATGGGTGAAACATATGCTAAAATCCTTAAGATTGCCTGTTTCCATGCAAAGCTGTAACGACGTGGCTCAGGAATGGTTGGTCATATTTCCTCCAAGGTGTATAAAATGACCTGCTTCTACCAAGTGGTCTTCATGCCGACATCAGTTGCAGAACTGGCTCAACGAGACCTCAGCGCGTTAGACTACTTGTACATGCAAAGCTGCAACGTGGCTCAAGAAAGGTTGGTTATATCTCCTCCAAGGTCTTTCTTCTACCAAGTGACTACATATACATGCAAAGCTACAACGACGTGGCTCAGAAAAGGTTAGTAAAACCTGTGCTAAGATCCTCAAGATTAGCTGCTGCTACCGAGTGATTTTCATGCCGCAGCATGCCGTCAAACGTGATCATTAGCTGCTGAGCCTACTGTTGAAATTTGCTCTGCGAGTTTCAAGTCAACATAATACGAAACCTGGTCCTTCTTCTACTTCTTCTTTAAAATTCGATGAAGCTACAAACTAGCGAATTTTCACTTTGATCTTTATCTCAATTCCCTACGTGATTTGCGTCATACTTTTAGTTAGTTAGTTAGTATATCAGCATTCACTTCAAATTTGCATTCACTAAGAAACCGTCGAGACCTTCACTACCACCACCAGCGCCGTTGCTGTATAATCGACATAATGACTTGAGCGTTTAAAACTGCCCACGACTTAATACGATCGACCTAAGACCTATTTGCTAATGTAATGTAATAAGTAATCTAATAATTAACAATTTCCTTTTCAGGTTCGCTCCGGAGCTGCAGCCCGACGTGGCCTTACGGTTGGCCGCGCTCCATATGCACCAGCACGCGTTGGCCAACAACTTTTCGCCAGCGAAACTTACTGCTAAAGCTGTGGAGTGAGTTGATTTGTTTTCACTTAGGATTAACAGTACCTGGTTGACCGAGTTTCCTTATCGACCCCGTACTTACGAAATTTCGTGAAAATCGTTGGAGCCGTTTCCGAGTTCCAGTTATTTCCGGTTGAAGTCAGTTATGCATCAGAATCGTCGCTAGTACTGAGTGAGCCATAGGTTTAGGCGCCCCGCGCGCCGTTTCCCTAATTTGTGAGATTTTAAAATTTCCCTTACGGTCCTATTATGGCCTCACAGCTCATGAGCAAACCCTTTTCTAATAATCAAAACACAGTTCCTGATTTCCTAGCTAGTGTTCTTATATGTTTCGACGCAATATGTTAACTAAATATTCCCTCATATTTCTACGAAGAGACAACCGTATTACCAAGATAAACTTCCCTTTTCCTCATAGAATATTCCATGTGGGTAATAAATAATATTACCTATCGATTGTACGTGATACGATGACCCGGTAGTATTTTATACCAGTGTAACATCTAACCCTCTTTTATTGAAACCAGATGTCGTAGATTAGGGAAGGTATTATTTATAGTTTTATCCTGTCTGTGAACCGAATGTTCTTTTATAGTAAGGTTTCACGAGGAAAACGCGTCTTTGGGAAACTCGGAAATTATGATATCAAAGTCAAAGATGGATTAATAGACAGAAGTTTGTAAAAATATTAGACGGATACATATTATTTTTATCTACTCGGACTCAACCAAAATGTTCTTTGTCTTTCTTGTCGTGTGGGACAACAGGTCTATTAACGACTCCAACGCTATCGTTGGAGTTTTTAAACCGTCGACCACTAGTAGGAAGTCTCTGATTATGGAATGTTTTTTTGTGTAATGAGTAATGACCACAGTCTAAGTGATCACATACAGCAACTGGGACCGACGGCTTTCAAACTGTTCATAAACGTCTTTTTCCTGGAAATATCCTTAATAATAATGAAAATTGTTAACTCTGAAAACACCATCACAAAGTGCTTTTACATACACCTTGGTGTCCATCATCTATGGGTACTTTCGTCTAGGTATAACGTGGTATAACTAAAATAACACTTTTCTAATTTCAGGCGAGAATTCGGTCTGGAGCGGTTTGTCCCTTGCAGCCTGCTGGAGAGTATGAAACGCAAAGAACTTCATCGACTGATCGCGCACTTCCTCAAACTCAACTCGCAGATGACCGGCAGCCAGAGACAGTTGACTCAGCTACAGGTAAAAACATCATTTTTCTGGGTATAAGAAAAAAACATGTTTCGTTGCATCAAAAAACGGCCAAATGAGTTGTTCTGGGAAGAACGGATCGGACTATCTCTACCCGGTATATACCGGTTGTTGCCAAAGAAGGGCACAAGTGAGGGACCTCCTCGGCGGGGATGAATTGCAATTTCCAGGCGTTGGCATACCAAAAAGAAGTATTACCTTGAGTAACTTTGATTCGAAGTACAATACGTACATTTCGAAGGCATATGTAGTTGCCGGTTATTGTATCTATAGTCTGATTTTTTTTCAGATAGACTAAACTGACAGCTAAGATCGGCCTTTTGTTTTTAAAATGTTGCAAGCATCAGGCTAGTGTTGTGGTTTGACTCATTCATTTTATTCATTGAACTGTTGTCCCATGATTCCTCGATGTATTTGTTTTTGTAATCAAATATGCTAATATTGAAAATTGAAATAAACTAAATTTATTTTCATAAAGATTCAATCACGATCTTTTGAATCACATAATTTGATCATTTGGGTACAACACTAAGTATTTTTTTTAAATACAAAAACGTGGCAACCCACCAAACGTCAGTTTAGTCTATCTGAATAAAAATCAGACTATAGCTGGTCTTGGTATTAACGTTATCTAAATTGTAGAATAAGCAATGAATGCCTATTTATAAATTGTAGCTAAGAGACAACTCACAATCAATCTTTTCTTTTCCAGGCAAAACTCCACTATTTAGATATCGTAGCCAGCCTGCCGAGCTATGGAGCGAAATGCTTTAGCAGTACGAGACCTGAGAGAGTACTTTTGGTGTCACCACGCTTCGGCCTCAGTCAGATCGTCGGCAGAGGGAACTCTGTTGTAAGTATTGCCGTCTTTGCTAAATGATTATGGTATAATCTGTCTAAAATGTCCTGACATTAAATAAAATGAAATTAAAATTGTTAATCAAAATAATTTTGCCACTTATAGTCAATATTGCCCTTTAATTTTGCAATTTGTATGAACAAAGTGGCGACCTCATTTTTCGTTAGGACTTTTTAGACAGCCTGTAAGTACATAGGTATTTATATTATATTAAGACTTTCAAAATGCAAAATAAAACAACTTTAAATGTAAATTCAAATAAGCCGAGGTATGAGACTTGTAGCGCCATCTATGTGATCAACGTAAAACTACTACACACATGGCAATGAACCGTCCGATCCGTCTACTAACACGTACTCTACTGAATTAGTATTTTATTTTTACGGTAGATGGAGCTTTTTCTCGAAACGGGATTACTTGGCAGGAACTTGGCAAGAATTGATCAAAAAAAAGGTGACCTGATGGAGTCGAGTCTAATAAGTATTACAAATCTTATACCTTTAAACGAGCAATAATTGTTAAATATTTATTCATACGATTTTAACCAATTTTCGTAAATCAGGGGGCATGTTTTGGGGCGATAATTCGATTTAGATAGGTTTCATTCCGAAAATCGTTGCATCACCCCTTTCTTGCAAGTATATTATAAACTAACAACGACGTCTGAAAAACCGAGGAATATCGGTGAATCAGGTCAACTTTTTAAATAATTTCTCAAACTAAAACAAAATTTCGCTCTTTGACTTAAAATAAAATATCTTACTAACTAACTAACTCCGCTGACTCAGCGACCCAAAGAGGATCTAGACCTCCGAAACGATTTCCCTCCACTGGCCTCTGTCCTGCGCGGTCGCCTGCCAGTTGTTGACTTGGAGATCGCGCAGGTCAGCATTCACCACGTCGTCTTCAAAATATCCTTTCATTTCATTTCAGCCTCAACCAATAGCCTCATTGGAAGAAGTGGAAGCGATCAGGGTGAAGCGGGAAGGCGACGGCACAGCTGATGTGGCCATCTTCCTGCAGAGGCATGGTGTGTTGGGGCTGCTGATGGATGAACGGGACGCCGCTGAGATGCCTCTAGTTATAGCTGGGTAAGACTTCTGACAAATTAGAATAACTAGACTTCTTTCTAGCTATGGGTTTCGTAACAAGCATCCGATATATTCAGGCTTAACCAATAGCCTCATTGGAAGAAGTGGAAGCGATCAGCTGATGTGGCCATCTTCCTGCAGAGACATGGTGTGTTGGGGCTGCTGATGGATGAAAGAGACGCTGCTGAGATGCCTCTAGTTATAGCTGGGTAAGCCTTAGAGACATGGTGTGTTGGGGCTGCTGATGGATGAACGGGACGCCGCTGAGATGCCTCTAGTTATAGCTGGGTAAGACTTGAGACATGGTGTGTTGGGGCTGCTGATGGATGAACGAGACGCCGCTGAGATGCCTCTAGTTATAGCTGGGTAAGTAAGTAAGTAAGTAAGTAAGTAAGGGTAAGCTTTCTGATGCCAATAGAATAACAGGACTCAACCAATAGCCTCCTTAGAAGAAGTGGAAGCGATCAGGGTGAAGCGGGAAGGCGACGGCACAGCTGATGTGGCCATCTTCCTGCAGAGGCACGGTGTGTTGGGGCTGCTGATGGATGAACGGGACGCCGCTGAGATGCCTCTAGTTATAGCTGGGTAAGACTTGAGACATGGTGTGTTGGGGCTGCTGATGGATGAACGGGACGCCGCTGAGATGCCTCTAGTTATAGCTGGGTAAGACTTGAGACATGGTGTGTTGGGGCTGCTGATGGATGAAAGAGACGCCGCTGAGATGCCTCTAGTTATAGCTGGGTAAGACTTAAGACATGATGTGTTGGGGCTGCTGATGGATGAACGGGACGCCGCTGAGATGCCTCTAGTTATAGCTGGGTAAGACTTAAGACATGATGTGTTGGGGCTGCTGATGGATGAACGGGACGCCGCTGAGATGCCTCTAGTTATAGCTGGGTAAGACTTAAGACATGGTGTGTTGGGGCTGCTGATGGATGAACGGGACGCCGCTGAGATGCCTCTAGTTATAGCTGGGTAAGACTTGAGACATGGTGTGTTGGGGCTGCTGATGGATGAACGGGACGCCGCTGAGATGCCTCTAGTTATAGCTGGGTAAGCCTTAGAGACATGGTGTGTTGGGGCTGCTGATGGATGAACGGGACGCCGCTGAGATGCCTCTAGTTATAGCTGGGTAAGCCTTAGAGACATGGTGTGTTGGGGCTGCTGATGGATGAACGAGACGCCGCTGAGATGCCTCTAGTTATAGCTGGGTAAGACTTAGAGACATGGTGTGTTGGGGCTGCTGATGGATGAACGGGACGCCGCTGAGATGCCTCTAGTTATAGCTGGGTAAGACTTAGAGACATGGTGTGTTGGGGCTGCTGATGGATGAACGGGACGCCGCTGAGATGCCTCTAGTTATAGCTGGGTAAGACATAGAGGCATGGTGTGTTGGGGCATGAAAGAGACGCCGCTGAGACGCCTCTAGTTATAGCTGGGTAAGACTTAGAGACATGGTGTGTTGGGGCTGCTATGGATGAACGGGACGCCGCTGAGATGCCTCTAGTTATAGCTGGGTAAGACTTAGAGACATGGTGTGTTGGGGCTGCTATGGATGAACGAGACGCCGCTGAGATGCCTCTAGTTATAGCTGGGTAAGCCTTGATGCCAAATTAGAATAACAGGACTCAACCAATAGCCTCGGGACGCCGCTGAGATGCCTCTAGTTATAGCTGGGTAAGACTTAGAGACATGGTGTGTTGGGGCTGCTATGGATGAACGAGACGCCGCTGAGATGCCTCTAGTTATAGCTGGGTAAGCCTTAGAGACATGGTGTGTTGGGGCTGCTGATGGATGAACGGGACGCCGCTGAGATGCCTCTAGTTATAGCTGGGTAAGCCTTAGAGACACGGTGTGTTGGGGCTGCTGATGGATGAACGGGACGCCGCTGAGATGCCTCTAGTTATAGCTGGGTAAGACTTAGATACATGGTGTGTTGGGGCTGCTTTGGATGAACGGGACGCCGCTGAGATGCCTCTAGTTATAGCTGGGTAAGCCTTAGAGACATGGTGTGTTGGGGCTGCTGATGGATGAACGGGACGCCGCTGAGATGCCTCTAGTTATAGCTGGGTAAGACTTAGAGACATGGTGTGTTGGGGCTGCTATGGATGAACGGGACGCCGCTGAGATGCCTCTAGTTATAGCTGGGTAAGCCTTCTGACAAATTAGAATAACTTCATTCCGTTTCTAGCCATAAGTGCATTCGATAAATTCAGGGAATTTGCAGCAGCATTCTCTATGAAATATGACACCTTATACTGCGCT
Organism: Phthorimaea operculella; assembly: GCA_024500475.1. Taxonomy (NCBI): domain Eukaryota; kingdom Metazoa; phylum Arthropoda; class Insecta; order Lepidoptera; family Gelechiidae; genus Phthorimaea; species Phthorimaea operculella. The sequence goes on from JANFCV010000081.1 coordinate 899,955, forward strand.
CGTTGAGAGGCAAATAAAGTAGATTTTGTGTTCTAACAAAATTATGCTGCGCCGACTTCAACTGATTTGGGTTAAAGACAAGAAGATGATGATAATACAGCAGTTAGTGTTGCCGCTCTGTAGTGGATTATCGATTGTTTTCACTATCGTTGAACTATCGATTGTTTATCGATAGTATCGATACTATCGATTGTATAGGCCTTAATGAATGAAAACTATCGATAGTTCGGCAACACTAACAGCAGTTTACATCATCACATAGCATCCTTAGAAGAAGTGGAAGCGAGAAGGCGACGGCACAGCTGATGTGGCCATCTTCCTTCAGAGGCACGGTGTATGTGAGATGCCTCTAGTTATAGCTGGGTAAACCTAATGCCAAATGAGAATAACAACATTCAAGAAGAAGTGTATGGAAGAGTGGTGACAATGATTTTTGAACAGTTTTTAGTTCAATAAGACAAATTTTAAACCCGTTAAATATTTGCAGCCTTATTCAGTAACAATAACAACTAACCTACGTTGCAGTGATACAATGTGGTTTGATTGTAATGTGTGTTTTTAATAACTTTCAGATATTACCGTCTCGCCACAGGCCAGGATCTGAACGTAGAGACTGAGAGAGAACCTGTTACGGAAGATATTGGTAAGTAAACAAATAAGTAAAACTAAAAATACAACTACCTTCCTACGCGCATAGTTACCGCAAGACACTTCTTTATCAGAGCACCAATAACAAACACAAAAACTCGCACATACCTATTTCAACTCCTGGGCAAATCGAGAATCAAAATTTTCTAGAATACCTTAACAATCCTCTGCATAGCAGGCACACGCACTACCACTTCGTCGCATCTGCCGTTTGAGAATGTAGGTATATTTTGGATGGCACGAATTAAAGCTTTATTTTCTTATTTCAGCTCCTCCTTACCTGTCGCAGCACTGCGTGGTGCCGGCCAAGTGGAGCTACCTCCACTACAACCACCCCGAGATCCTCACCAAGAAACACTTCGCGATCTTCACCATGCCGCCCCCCTACCACGCCACCAACGAACAGAAGGCCCTCGACACCAACATGAACTCCAACATTTCCAACAGAAACCATAGCAACAACTCCAGTCCTTTAATAGGCTATGATGCCAAACCTGGTCTTCTAGGACACGATGTCCATTTCGAGAAATGCAAGAGAAACGAAGAGTTTAGGCTCTTTGACAATGATCCTTGCTATCTAGATGACGGTATGGGATTCGACCTTCAGAGCGTTCTGTCTATGGAACTCTTAGAGAATGCCGCGAACCCTAGACTTGTCGAAGCTAAAAACGAAGAAGTTCTCCGGCGAGTAGCAGAAATGCAAAAGCTAGTAGAAAACTCCGAACAATATTTGACTGAAAACTGTGATGCTTACGCTGAAGACTATAATGGAATGCTTAGAGATGAGCTAGTCGGTAGAGAAACGTGTGTAGATCCCCCTGAAAGTGATACAGAGTCGAACACTAGTAGAATGTCGACAGTAGACGATGCACCGGGAATCCTAAAACATAGTGATTCGTTGTTACTACTAACGGAAACGATAAACCAAGGTTTGAACGGTCTCAGTATTCCTGAAACGGAAAAAGACAATAATAGTTTAACCACTCGACAATCTCAAGGTCTAAGTGCTATCTTGAATAATTGCGGTCTAACTGACGCTTTATTAGCTCTAAACACGGACCTCGAAAGTGACAATGATTCGTCCTACACACCAACTAACAGCCCCATTCGAAAACATCTACAAAAGTCTACGAATAACAAAATAGTTAGAACCAGCTTCGGGCTACATAGTCCTGATGCTACGCTAGATAATAAAGAATCAAATTTGAGAGAATATCTAAAACAGTTAAGAGAAAAGAGCAGTAAAGAAGAAGAAGCGAGAGCAGTAGAGTTTTGCCAAGAGAGTATAGTTGATAATGACGCCGAGCTTATAGATTTAACTTTAATACCCCCGCCACAAACTCCCGATGAACTAGACAGTGCTACACAAGTGCCTCAAATACTGCCGATTGTGCCACCATCTTTTGCTGACGAAAGAGCGAATTCACAAGAAAACTTAACACAAGCGCCCAAAAAGAATGATCTGGAAGAATTTATAGCGAACGTTACTGTGCCACCACCTACTGTCAAAGTTACTCCAGCTATAGAACTGACTCCAGAAGAAATCATGTCGTACATAATACCACCGCCGCCTCCGGGGTCAAACACTTCGACACTAGATAGAGAACAAGTTAGTTATGTGAATCAAAGCCAAATCTTAGAAGCAAAAAAGGAACTACAAAATAAAACTGATGCGAAACCCGCTAACGGTGATGTAGTGAAAGGTACGCTAAGTGTTAGTGAGATTAGGAATATGTTCGCAGCCAAAAGTCTGAGTGATGCTAGAAATAGTTTGTTGCTACGAGAAAAGAGTAAGGCTCAAGCCAATAATAAAACAGACTCACCGAAAAGCAAAAGAAAAAGCGTAACAGACAGACAATCGAACGGCAACGCGCATGTAATAGAATACCCGACCGTGGAAAGAAAAAGCATGTTCTCATGCTGCAGCAAAGACAAGAACAAAAGCGACGACAGCAACGACGAATCAGAGAAAATAGAATCACGCATGCCCAACTCAGATTCGATACCTGACGTGTGCGAAATCCGGCCGCCGCCCAGAAGAAAACCTGGTGAGAATAAAAAACCTCCCGAAAGACCTCCGAAGACCCCGCCGGCCCCCGCACCGAGACCTCGCTCCAACTCTTTCACCTGCATCAACAACGAACTCTCGACTGTCGAAATCCCCAACAACCATTTCAGCACGCTAAACAACCGAAAGTTAAACTACAAAGTCGTTTGTGACATAAACGAAGAAAACCACATCAGCCACAGTCCGCCCTCGTTACCACCCAGATTAGAAAACCGAGTCCTCTCACCGCCCCCGCCGATACTGTTACCTCCGAAAAAACCTCCCCTACCTCCCGTCCCGAGCATCGAAGTCTTACGAATGAAAACTTCGCAGAAGCAGTCGCCGGTGCGAAATCCAGAGCAGCGCCTCGCTAGCATCGGCTCCCCGCACTTCCAGAGAAACCTCAACACGTACCGAAACCTGGAAATCGAGAACAGACTGACAGAAGAAGAGCCTCCGAACATAAGGTCGACTCACAACTACAGTTCGATGACTTTGCAGAATCGCCACACGAGATCGAACTCCGAAACTAAGAACACGATTTTGAAGAACAAGGAGATGTCTCCGGCGCTATCGCTCTGTTCGCCGCAGATGAACAGACGGTTTAGCAATCGGCCGGACATCCTCAACGGCGCTCCGGGGCACGATCAGCGAGTGTTCTCCCCTCCTCTATCTGAACGGAAAGCTTTTCGAGACGGGTCGAGTCCCGTCCCGAAGGTCAACCACGTGCGATTCAAAGATGACGTTGTGGACGACATCCCGACGCCTCCTTCGCCTCCTGCTAAGTTTCCCGAGATCCAAGGCAACAACGGGCACGTGTCGATAGAGAATCTGCTGTGCAAGACTGAGGTTGCAGTGGACGGGCTGCTGCAGAGGCTGCATCAAGCCGCACAGAAGTGTTCGCATCAGCACGCGCATGGCGGTGGAGAAGACATCGATGAAGCTAAGTTTCAGGTAAGACAATGCTTTTCTATCGGTACTTAAGGGAGACAAATGGTACCTCTGCCTGCAGATTCCCTAACGCCTCTATTCCTAAAAATAAAAATGAAAAAGTGAAATAAGAGAGTACACCATGTAGACCAGAAATAAAGCATGAAAAATAAGAAAGGATCACGAAAGAATGTAACGATACATGATTTCTTATACGGTTCAAGTCAAGCGTTGAATATTTTTAGGCCCCGAATCAAATACTGCCTCATTCTAAACGCGGGGTACCTACCTAATTACCCAATAAAATTTATAAAACGCAACCTACCTATGCTGTTTTGACGATGTTTTAAATACGTAATCCTCATTTAATACTTATTCTCATCTCCATTTCCCTTTCAGCGTGCGCGCAGCGAGTTGACATCATGTGCAGTATCACTGGTAGGAGCATCGCGTACTCTGGTTGGTGCTTTGGGAAGTGGCAAAGGAAGTAACGCGGCGTCAGCCTTAGCAGACTGCTTGGCTCCATTGCGAAGACTCTCTGATCTAGCACAGGTAATTAATGACAAATCTAGAAGGGCCCGAACTCTTGTCGGTGTATTGGGAAGTGACAAAAGCAGTCTTAGCAGACTGCCTGGCTCCTTTGCGACGACTGTCTGATCTACAACATATAATTAAGTATTCTGTAGCTTATAAGAACTACCACACTAAGTGTTTCTCGAGGAAGTTCTCAACGAATCATATCGAAGTGTACATAGCGCATCGCATCGCATATTACCAAACCCCATCTAGGTGCCTTATATATTGTTTCTTGGCATACCTGCCTTTTAAACTTCTAGTTCGTCCGAGGTGTAGAAGATTGAGTTCAGCTTGTAGAGATCCCTGGATTTTCATTCTTATACTCCAACAAGTTTCTATAACTCTTTATTTCGTTTGTTTTCCAGGCTCTAGGCCGGCACACATCAGCCCCTCTGCAAACCCGAAACCTCGTTCTTCGCGTGCACGATGTCACCGCAGCCTTCAAAGACTTGGCCGGTGCTGAAATGGCGCAGATCATACACGAACACAACGCTAAGAAAAACCAGAACCAAGACACGGATTCTACTCTTGAAGGACAGCTAGCTTTGAGGGCTGAATGTCTGGCTAATGTGCTAGCGACTTTGCTGAGAAGCTTGAGAGTCTTTAGTCCATGAGAAGAGGCAGATGGCAGCGATTTTGGTGGACACCTTTCTTATTAAACATTGGCTTATTCTTTACATTTTTGTTATTTCATAAATATGCAAGAAAATTAAGGTTACGTCTGTCGATTACGTGCTAAACTAACGTGCGATAACTGCTGACAATATGAAAATATTTTGTTCCTGTTCAAAAGTGGCGTATAATACGGAGGTTGGAAAATGATAGCTGCAGATTTTCCGTCTTTTTCCTTTTGCTTATTTATGAAAACGGAAAGAATCAATATAAATTTGCTAAGAAGGTGACCTTTAGAATCGCTGCCAGTAATTTGGGATTTGACAGTTACATTACAAGATGGCGTCTGTCCTAGATTAAAAAGATTAGCCATGTGGGTGGGCAATTTGTACAGAAAAATGAATGAAATGAATATAATAGTTCAGTATGTGATGGATGTTTGTGAAAATGAATTAACCAAATTGAATGAACTTTGAATGTAAAGATTTTGAAGAATGTAAAATGGCTGCTAATAATCTTAAGCTGTTTATCCAATCTTGAACTATACTTTATCAAGCGACTGTAATATATATTTTCCCTCTTCTTCGTGTTAAGTCTCCGTTAAAATATAACCGTTACTAAAAAGAGACCAAATAACGTTAGGTGTGTTGTACAATTAGCTACACTTTTTGTTAGTTAAGTTGTAGTTTTTGTAAATTTTAACATTCGTTATATTATAATGTTTATATTTGTTGTTAATATAATTTCTTGTAGATTTAAATCTTCGTTGGGGCGTCGCATAAAATGAATTTTAGATGTGTATACGAGAGTAAATATCTTGAAAGAAATAGGCAAAAGCGGAAGTCGCCTCTCTATCTTTTATTAGTCTATGATTTTCTAGGCGAAATGTTACCATAGTGAATAATTCATTTACTTATACATATCTATATCTATTTACACAAAATGTATATTTTCTACTGTAGCAGTGTGATTGGTTAGGTTAGGTGCAAGTGTAATCGATTCATATCTCCTCAATGTCTAACTAACCATATCTTGAGAAACTACGAAATTATTGTCTACATAATTACTTATACATATAAAAATTCCTTTTTTTTTTCAATAATTTGTGTTATTTTAGTACACCTTGTAATATACATGACCATATCTTAACAAATACTGTTTTCTGAGGCTCTATCTCCACACTCAAGACGTAAGACATGAGACGTGACACATCGCGACGCTCGAAACCGCTTGCATATAAAATTTATGAAACAGAAGAGAGGCAAACCAAAACAAGTGAGACGCGCGTCTCATCGCCGACGGCAGACGATCACTTGTGTGACAGATGTCATCTTGCGTCTCGCGTCTCATATTATGTGAAAATAGCGCCTGAGTAGAACAAAATCATGAAAATTTCGCGCCACTGTATCGCGTTTGCATAAAAGCTTGGTGTTGCTAGCTGTAACTGATTAATTTAAAATTAAATATTAAATAAAATAATATCGCAATTTAAGAAACGTTTTAATAAGTACGCAATAATGTGCTGATATTAAAATATATTGGTGCTATTTTTAAGAGCGTGTTTTTGTATGTGATCTGATCAGTTTGTTAAATTCAGTGTTTTTGTACGGTTGGCAGAAAAAATCGCACATTTGCCTGCCATGCCAATATGATCCCTGTTCCTTTATAAAAGTGTATTATATGAAGGTATTGTTTATGCTGACTGTACATAGTTCACTTTTAACGTAAGTCCAGTCCACATCAGTGATTTGATGATCTTTTAAATTCGTTATTTTATGCAAAAAAGTAAAAGTTCTAATATTTTAATAATTCATTTTATTTTTGAGTTTTTCATACAAAATACTACCAGTACCTAAAGTGCAACTTTATTTCTATTTTGATTCCAAAGCTTACAGGCTGCCAAAGAAATAAGATTGTTATTTTTTCAGATTTGAATTTTCTTATTATACCTAATGTTTGTGAAACTAATTAAAGCATACGTTGATACTATCAGCAGTATTTTAAGTTACCGTTTAAAGCATCAATTTATCCTAGTAGGTAATCCAAAGTAATTGTATGACTTCACCTCGAGAGTACCCCCTTTAAAAGATTAACGTTGACTGATTTTCCATGCATCTTATAAGAAACCCAGTTGTCAAAGGCAGTAACTTGATGTGCTGCTGATAGTACCTACCTATTCATCCTGAAGATGTATGTATAAAATAGTTGATATCGTTATGAACAAGGTATTATATCTTATCACACCAATTTATTTATTGTTTCAAATAACATAATGCAATGCATTTGATGTAATAAATGATTACCTTATAATAATAAGTCTGGATTTTAATTTTCTACTTCCTACAAAAAGGCTTTCTACGTTCAGACGAGAGAGATTCCACGACTTTCAGCATAGATCTAAGGTCCTAGCTCCACGCATGAGATGTAAGACGTGCGACATCTAGATGCTTGAAACCGTTTAATAAAATGTATGAAACAGAACCGACTTAGCTACACACGTGAGACGTGAGTCGCATCGACGACGGCTGACGATATAACTTGCAACAGTTGGTCATGACAAAAATAATAAATGGCCGAAAAAATGTAAGAACAAAATGTTTAATGACCGAAATATCGTTTGTTCTAAATAATGAAAGCCCGAAATGAGGAATGCCCATATATGAATGACTTTTTAAAGAATATTTTTTACACCTGTAGGGTCTGGAGCGAGATTATCCGCCAAAAAACCATAGCAACGGACGTAGTTTGCAAGTGTAGCGTAGGTACCCTGGGGGAGGACTATGTGCAGTGAACTGTTTTTGAGATCATGTTCCAAATTCCAATGTGTACTGCGCATACCTACCTTACCTTTACAACCACAATAGTCCACTGCTGGACATGGGCCTCCCCCTATCGGGAGGTATTGCCATACTCATCACGCTTGCCAGGCGCTGGGCTGACTGAAAATTAACCCTTAGTCGCTTTTTACGACACCCACGGCTAGAATTGGGATGATGCTATTCTTAGCTGGCATCACACTGAACATACGCTTACGCTTCATACAAAAGACATCAACGCGCGGCATCGCAATTAACTATAGTACTTAGATAAGAATAGTAGAATAATTAATGTAGCCTGTTTTGTATCCCACTCCAAGCAAGGAGTAATTTAACTGACTTCCCATAGTAGTAGTAGTCTGATCGTATTTATGTATAGGAGATCAAATTTTTTTGACGACCTACTTCCTTTTGAAGTTGTTCAGATTCATGGTCTGAATGCATCCTACAGTATAGTATTCGGAGAGCTGTCCCTTACACCCTGTATAAGTAGTAGTTTACCTACGCTACGTTACGCTGTTTCCAGATATGTGCGCATGGGCACTGCGTTTGCGCAGCCTGCGTCCGATTTCACACGATCGCTTACAACCGGTCCTAGAGCAAATAGAATAAATAGCGCAGGATGCTACTTTAGTGCCAAGAGCAGGGTTCCGTATATTAATAGAGTGTAATCTACTAAATTAAATATTCGACAGCTGATACCTTCATGCTGGAACTTTTGAATTCAATTCTTCAATAATGGCTGGCTGGTCTGGAGGAGCTGAGACGTGTGGCTAATGTGGATATGGCTGGTGTGTGGTCATTGTTATATTCATCGTTTGACTCAAAACTTTATCATTCTCGTAAAATGTCGTAGAACGCCAACTCGACACTTGACGACGACTTCGTCATTATCATCAGATATTGAAGAGCTTGTTTTTGTTTGGTAGAGTCATTTCCAGTCTTTTTTATTTCCAGAGTTCTTGACATCCTTCTATTTACGACGTACCGCCGATCTTCTTTGGATGATTTCATTCATCTTCAGTTTTCTAAGTAAGTAGAACACACCCATAAAATGTTAAGTTTTTAATCCTATATAATTGTCATCATGTCGTCTTGCCTTTTTGCCTTCCTCGTGGTTAAAAATAGGTGCAATCTACGAAACAGCCCCCAGCACAAACGGCATCTTTATCATCTTTATCACGGAAAAGATTATTCATAAATTATTACCAATAAACAATGGATACGGCCAATGATGGCTTCAACAAATTGGACCCTAGGTTATTGCTAGGATAAATTTAGTATTAGCCTGCGGGACCCTAAACTTGTTCTTGTGGTAGGCTGGGCTCAGAAAAACGGCTATCTTGAATAGGGATGAGCTTGAGATCTACGTGAAGTTATCTATTGACACTCAGTATTGCGTGTCAATGTTTATCATTATACATTAATTTAACCTTAAATTTAACCAAGTTCTTCTTTCTTACCCTTAATACCTATATTATTATTCAGCTATTGTTAAAGTAACTATTGCTATCTAAATTAAAATAAAAAAAAGAAAAATATCTTGTGTTGACCGGGGCTCGAACCCGAGCCGCATGCCACTGAGCTATCGATGCACTAATCAATGTATGCCAAAACCTCTTGATGCTGATTGCTCTATAGTTTTATGATTCAAGTTACAAGACATACATAACACACGTAGGGTCCGTATTTGCGTTATTTTTGCGCATACGTGAGGACAATATGGGACAATACGAATTTCGACCGACACTGCGCTGCGCATCGGGCATCGCACAACGCTGCGTTGCAAACCTTTTGACGTAAAAACGTGTTACCTAGGTTGAAAATTGTTTTTTCATAATGCATGCGATAACGTTGCGCAAAACGCGCAAAACGCGTTGATGTCTTTTGTACGGTGTGTTTGGCCACACCACGATCGCGAATCGGCGAGCGCAGTTCAAGTTGTTTTTAATAGACACTAGAGTTGATTAATTAATTACAATAGCAACGTGTAAACCGTGCCTTACATAGCCGTGAAGTTATTGAATGCATAATTGAATAACGCAATTAAATTAACGACACCTATTTTTAACCGTCAGCTTAAGTTCTAGGATGTATAATTTTAGATTTTCCATGAAGTATGTTGTATGGTCAGAACACACTTTACCATCTTCTGTATAACAAGCCGAAAGGAGATCAAGGTACTCATGTTATGGCACTGAACAACTTTCCCCATGGAACATGGGTCGAATATGAAAAAAGAATGGACCTCCCATCGTAAATCAATCAGCTGCTCGGCGATTTTGTATGGGAGGGCCAAATTTTTGTTTCATGTTCCATGGGGATAGTTCTTCAGTTTCACGAGTACCTTGACCTCCTTTTGGGCTTGTATACCTCTTTTTGTTACTCCCAGTACGATTCATTATAATATGAATAAATACATTTGCACATGTCCCATTCAATTCTATTCATCTTTTTATAGAAAATGCAAATAAAAAGGGATTTGTATTCAATTATAATTATTGAACATTTATTATACCTATCAGTCAGCCAGAACGCTTCATTAAGCACATCATTAGTTATTTGTACGAAAAACCTGTAGGTACCCATAAAACTGACCCCAAAAAAGTTTCACGTAATAATGAAACCTAAGTACCTAAATTTTGGCCGTTCGAATAAGTCCTATTTGACAGCTGTCAACCCCATACTAGAAGACATGTCAACAAAGAAAAAGAAACTTTATGTCATAACATTAACTTGATTTTGACAGTTGTCAATTAGGACTGATTCGAGCGGCCGTACTTTAATTAGCTTTTTACAGCAAATCTAAAAAATTAAGTAAGTAGGTAATTGCTTCTTACTTCTATATCTTATTCTTACATAAATACATACATATATCACGCCTATATATCCCTTGCGGTTAGGCAGAGCCTTTACACCACGTCTGAGAAAAGTTTGAGAATCATTCAGAAGACTATGCATCACCGTAGAGACAGACTGTCACCCTGTCGCCTAAAATTGCAATGCACATGAACTCTCCAATCCCTTAGTTTATGTCCTGTCCCTTCGTACGACACCCACACGGGAAAGATTTGGGGTGATGCTTTTCTGAGCCAACACTACACGGCATATATTTATTTACTCCTACCTAGTACCTATTTCTGTATTTTTTATATTTAATACTTATTTATAAAATTTAAGTAGAATGTACACATTAACGTTTCACGTAAACAAACCAATTAGCTAATGCCTGATTTTTTGCACCCCGCGTAAGTGCTTAATAACCACCTAGACGTCATTTGTCAGTTGGTCTTCAAGACCTCACCCTCGAGTCAACAATGTGGTATTTAAAATACCATAGTGATGTCTTGTGACAAGTGGTCGATAAAGTTATCGATGGATAATGTGAGAAGTTTACTAGGGAGGGGTACTCAATACTCAAAAGTTAATGCATACCATTTGTTACATGGAAACTACTAGGAACACAAATTTGTTATAAAAGAAGAGACAATTGTACCTTACAACACTTATTCATTCATGTAAATTGACTATCATTTATATATAAAAAAAAAATATTTCACTCATGTTCCGCAAGATATGTAGCAGTAGCACGAGGGCCCAAAAGGTCAGCCATTTTCGTACCTATCACGAAATATCATCCATCGGTTGCTAATCGAATCTTTCATACACATGATAACGTTGATAATAATCAGTTACATCTCAGAATACCTACCAACCAACGTACATGATATGTGGTGAATACCTACAACGCTGTGTTTTAGAAGTGAAAAATTTTACCTTTCCTAGTAATTATTATAAGTACCTATCCAATGTAAGCAAAGCGTCTACGACCGTCTAAAATAAGTATTGGTTCATTGGTTGATATTATTTTAAAAATGGCTAGGTACCTAATAGGTATATTTTAGTGCTTTCAGCCAGAAAGACTTATTTTAAAACCAGTCAGTGGCACTGAATAACTTTCTTCAAGGAACGTAGGTCAAAAATATTATCGATGTTACCGGCACATCACTATTATAAAGGGCAGTTTGCATGGTCTATTAATTAAACAAAGTGCGCATGGCAGTGAACTCTACCCTTTACCCTAAGGTCTAGACCGTAGGGAGAATTACCTAAATAACCATTACAGCTGGCAACATTTACTTTTTGTGATAATGTCGTTACTAGCTTATTATTGCTTAGTGACTGTTAATGCAAATAAATTAAGTAGGTACGTTTAAAGTAGGTACTTTTCATTAATTAAGGATAAGTTTTAATTCTAGTCTTCTTTTTTACGAGTGGGGTCATCCAACGACCCTATAGACTTTGGTAAGTTTAGTAAACTGCTGATATTAGACATGATCTTAGATGTTATGTCCCACACAAAAGGAGAAGTAGGTAATTTTGTCCAGATAAAACCAGGGTCGTTCGTAGACTGTTTCCCACACGACAAGAGAAAGAGCATGCCCTTTTTATTTTGTAATCGGATAAAATAACAACAACATTTCATTTATGGAAGTGGTTTATGGAAATAGGTACATACTAGATTATTTTTATGGCTACGAAGCAGAATTTTCAATATGGCTAATACGTACTAAAATACATTAAGACTTTATAGGTAATAAATATCCTGGTCACGGCACCAAATTGTAACCCTAACTCTTTTATATACACAAAGATAAAATACACTTATTCAATCCCCTAGTTCTATCAATTATCTTCAGAGTTTATATATAATATTAAATTAATGTTAGCCGTCTAATTAAGTAACATCCTTTAAAAAACTGGATACAAACCCTACCAGTTTTCAAATGCCAACCGACTAGGTTCTAAGAAGTTCTAAGCAAGAAAAAAGTCTAATCCAGTCTAAGCTGCATATCTTGCAAGACCGATGTCAATGAATCCTGCAACTGCAATTTTATCGCCAACAGCCAAGTCTCTAGCTCGCATTCCTGATCTTAGTTGCGTTTTGAAACAAGAAACTTATTAGAAGTCGCAGAAAGTTCACTTCAGTTCGCTTGTGGTCTTAGAAATAGCAAGTATCTATGTATAGTTTTATGTAACGCGTAGGTTCGTGTTTAGCTTCCAAGGGTAGTAGGAAGGAACTAAAGGAAACATCTTGTGTAGGCTTAAAACTTCACGTGCACTGCTGTTTTAGCACAGGTGACTCTTCTTAGCATATCGCGCGAGCAAGAGATGTATTGAAAAGTTTGCCGTAACAGTTTTATCAGGCGCTGATCAGGATGCCGGCTTAGGACTTGCGCAGTGCAATGCACCGCTCAAAGGAACCGGTTTCTAATCGGCGTATTTTGCTGCGCCTGCGCTGGTGATCGGCTCGCGGGGAAAAAGTTAGAATAAGTGCAGAACAGGCCGTGTTTCAAACGTGGTTGCGTGGGCCAATTCAAAACAAAGGGTTCGGTTACTCGCCAATCTCGCTGCATGCAATTCAATGGTGTTGCATTTTAAAATCTTATGCACAAGTCAAGACAAAGCAGGTCACAATAATTGTACCTAATGATGATCTAATGTTGGTCAATGCAGAACTTTCACCAAACGAAGTACTAATGTAAGTTAGACAGCAAGTAGGATTGACGGCGTGCCACTGAAGTATGGTACCATTTTTTGCTGACAAAAGTGGCTGAGCTTAGCCTGCAATGTCCAGCAACTTTGGTAGTATGAAGACTCTGACACACACCTTCATCTAGTCCTTCGTTGACTCGGTGTCTCACACCCTATATGTTCAGAAGGTGGCTCGTCGATTTAGTGTTCACACCCTGTGTGTTCCATGGCACTGCATCTCAAGGACAGGCCACGGGCCACGGAGCACCGAGTTCAACTCGTAACCAGCAACCGTGAAATTCTATGGATGCAGCATTCTTAGAAGTAGGTGCGAATCGAAAGTACCTTGTTGCTAGGGTACTGGCGCATTGTGGGATATCTTGCTTTCTTGTAGCGAGGTAGCGGCTAATAATATTGCCACCCTTAGTCCAGTCAGGGTGTTTAGTAAAAGGCGACGTAAAGTGTTTGACCTCAGCTGATGGTCTGTCGCCTATGGTCAACCGCATGGTGGTGGTGATACCACCTAAGTACGATAGCATTCCCAAAGAGGGTCGGCGTCATGCAGGCGCCCGGTCAAAACATTGCCAAATCCTTTTGCTACATGACTTTGTGCTCTAATGAATCAGGTTGCGCCGACCCCAACTAATTTGGGATAAAGGAAAGCAGATGATGAGCTAGCTTTAATTGTTGATGATGATGATAGCTTTAATTATTAGCAAATAATTTGCACCTACCAATACCATTATTGCAACGCAAATCCATCGATCTTAGGAAACAAAATTTCGTAGTAAGTGATGATATCGTCAAGATATCCTCGCTGATTTGCATGGTATTTGCCTAATAGTACCTAGGTAGAAAGCTATTCTGAAAAGATTGTCAAAACTTCAGAACTCAAACGTCATAATTAATGAGTCCATGACTCTACTTAGATAAAATCGAGACCTTCAACACAACCAGACCATCACTTTCTACCTGCCCTGCTCAACCGACTTGGTGCAAGAACTAGAGTTCTCAACCATACCTACCAAAGGCCCATTTGATCACAAACTAAAGAACTCCTCTCGGGACGTAGACAAATCAGTCCTTCCTGACAAAGTTTAAGGTAGCATTTGTAAGGGACGATCTGGTTTTTAAGATTTTCTGGAATGCACAAGTGCCCTTGGTCAGGTGTAAGTGGGCAAAAACCTATGCCGACGACATTCTTTGACTGCAGGGTTAGGGACTTAGGGCCCGAATGGTTAGAATTGTTCAGTTTATGGTGGTGTAGGAGTTCTTAGTACTGTGCATGGTATATGGCCTGTTGCTAATTCGGTCTGGAATCAGTTCGCCGACTTGCTCGTTTCGCAAACCGGCGCGATTCGCCAACTCGCTCTGAGCCTACTTGCGCGTTATGCGTACTTACTCCATTCGCCGACTGCGCGGTTAGCAAACTGTCATGATGTACAGTGAACATAATAAAATAATAGTTTATGGATCTGTATTATTGCACAAAAGAAAATTTAATACGAGAACGTAATATGGCATGATATGAAATTTTGAATACTAGGGATAAACTTATCAAAGAACAACTGAACAACCTTGTAAATGACTTTACATATAAAAAAAATTAAAGTGTGAGCTCCACAGAGAAGACGTGCGTCGTAACGCGTGGGATGGCATCTGTCAGAAAAGTGACCGTCAACCGTCTTCGATGGGACGCGCGTCTCAAATATGTAGCTTTGTCTCTACGGGGCAAGCTCCACAGAATAGACGCGTGATGCGACGCGCAACATGATATCTGTCAGACAAGCGATCATCGGAGACGTCATCGTTACACATTCATATGCATAGCCATACACTTACATTACAATCTCATCTGTGATGTTAGCGCTTAAATGTTGCTTATAAAACTGAACAACTTTTAAACTAAACAACATTTAAAACTGAACAACTGTCAAGTTTAAACACCTTTCAAAAATGAATAACTTTTTAGAACTGAATAACTTTAATAACTGAACCACCTTTTTTACAGGTGCAAGAAAATTAAAAAAAATTACCTCACATGCTAAAATTACCTAATCCCAAAATATGCAAAATGTTTAAGAAATGTGTAATTCACTGTACACTGTAGCTATAGTTTACCAATAGCTCAGTCGGCGAATGGCGTAAGTAGGCCTAGCACGCCAGTCAGCAGAAAGCGAGTTGGCGAATCGCGCCGGTTTGCAAAACGAGCAAGTTGGCTTACCGCGCGTACTCCGCTAATTCGATCGGATTCCATGTGGTTTTTCTATTGGCTGCTTTCGAAGATCGCAGATTCTTTTAACTGATCAACAAGCCAAATTGCTAAGAAGGATCTGAAGGATACAGTAACGCTCATAACAAAGAAGTAGATCTACTGAAAACTGAATAAAGTTGTCCAAAACTTATTTTATTCGTTTCGTAAATCTAAGAGCGATGTATTTTTGGGCACATCACATTTCAAACAACATTCAGGTACCTACTTTGCTTGCTTGCTTTATTATTTTCCTAAGTCTGCGTAACCACTTTTCAGCTGATTATAGTTGCTAATTATTCCATAAACTTGCCGTATATTTTTAAAGATGATGCTTATTAAATTACATTCTATATCATCAAGGCGGATACATAAATTTTTTGTTTCGCAGTCCGACGGGTTTCTATGAGAAAACGCCCCATGAGCTCAAGACAAAACGAGAAAAGAAAATGGCGCGCGCATTTATTTTTTTCCCTTTCTGTGACCATCTTAGATCTAACATAATTCCTAGGTCCTAGTCCTCAAGACGAATGGGTACTGCACCTCCTTATAAGGTCCATGTCAATTGGACGTGGTTTAGCAGAAAGGACTCAATCCACATCAGGTCACTTTTGAGCAATGACGTTTTAAAGTTTGGATTGGTATTCTGTGGGATAATCGTGATTATTGGTCTTTATCGTGTTTTATATCAATAACCAATAAAGTTAATATTGTAAATTTAAAAAATAATAACACTTTTATTGTAAGTTTCTTCTATTTAAAAAAAGAGGTTGAGTCCTTTCTGCTAAATTAGTGTATGTATGAGACAAGTTACAAAAACTATTTCTTTAAAATGAGAGTATAAATTGCAGAAAAATATATGTACTTTAATTAATAAAACAACCAATTTATAGCAAAATTAGTATTTTAATCACTAAATGAGATCAAAAGCATATAGTAGAAAAAGTTTACTTAACAATTATCTTCATAATCCTGTTCTGTTAACGTTTCAAAATCAGGCTCACCTGAAACCATCCACATAATCCACTATATTGCCATTACCCTAAGTATATCAAGCAGGGTGGCGTACCTGATACTCAGAATATCTAAAAGATATTCGCTGAAGGTCATACAGGTTTACGCACCGACCTCGAAACACCCTAACGATGAAGTAGAAGTTTTGTGAGTTCTTCAAAGTCGCACTACAGTGTTGTAATTGGGGACTTCAACGCAAAGTTGGGCGAGAAGCGGTGATGAGTTGGGGTGGGGCCATTTGGATATGGAGATCGGAATCCGAGGGCCAGAGGCTGGCCGAGTTCCTGGGAAGGAGGAACTCTACATGATGAACTCGTTCTTCAGAAAGCCGCCGCATAGGAAATGGACCTGGTTGAGCCCCGACGGTTCTACCAGAAATGAGATAGACTTCATTATGGCCACAAAGAGACAAATTTTCAATGATGTCTCCGTGATCAACAGGGTTAAAACCGGAAGCGATCACCGAATGGTCAGAGGCACATTGAACATAAACGTCAAACTAGAACGGTCTCGCCTAGTGAAGTCTACGCTCCGACCATCTGCGACCCATATTCAAAACCCGGAAAGCTTCCAACTGGAACTTACAAATCGCTTTGCTTGCCTAGATTGCGATACCGTGGACGGTATAAATAACAGTTTGGTGGAAACTGTCCACACAGTCGGCTCCAAGTTCTTTAAGCCCTGTCGTAAAATAGACCTCAAAACTAACCGATCGACCTCTGAACCTCATGGCTGAAAGGCGTTCTATGACGCTGCAATCCTCTGATGACACGGAGTCATATCGGCGGATCAACAGACAGATATGCCAGTCCCTGCGGAGCGATATTCGAAACTTTAATACTAAAAATATTAAACAAACGATTGAGCAAAACAAGGGCATCAAAGTTTTCGCCAGGGACCAGTCTATTGGGCAGAGCCAGCTGACAAGGCTGAAGACGGAGGACGGCAGGGTAGCGTCCACGAGGCCAGAGGTACTGAGGAGATCGAACGGTTCTATGGACAGCTGTACACTTCAGTTGCAAAACCTGTTAATAGCTCAACAGACCCTAGAGCAAAACTTACCTGACACTATACCGAAGATATCCCGGACATCGGCTTGTATGAGATTAGGATGGCCCTTAAACAGCTCAAAAACAACAAGGCGCCGGGCGAGGACGGAATCACATCAGAGCTACTGAAAGCGGGTGGAACACCAGTACTTATAGTCCTTCAGAAGCTCTTTAATTCAGTCTTGTTCGAAGGTGTGACGCCAGAAGCATGGAACAGAAGCGTGGTGGTGCTTTTCTTTAAGAAGGGTGATAAGACTCTCCTAAGAATTATAGGCCCATCTCGCTTCTGAGTCATGTTTACGTTGTTTTCGAGGGTTATTACGAATCGTCTGGCTCGCAGGTTTGATGACTTCCAGCCTCCCGAACAAGCCGGCTTCCGAAAAGGGTACAGTACCATAGATCACATTTTTACGCTGCGGCAGATTGTACAGAAGACCGAGAGTACAATTTGCTACTATGCTTAGCGTTTGTGGACTATGAGAAGGCCTTTGATTCTATCGAGGCGTGGGCAGTGCTGCAGGCTCTACAGCGGTGCCACATTGACTACAGGTATATCGAAGTGTTGAAGTGTTTATATAGAAACGCCACAATGTCAGTTCGAATACAAGATCAGACCACGGCGGCTATTCCATTGCAGAGGTGTAAGACAACGAGATGTATTATCTCCGAAGCTCTTCACCAATGCGATGGAAGATGCCTTCAAGCTCCTGGAATGGGAAGAACTTGGCATCAATATCAATGGCGAATACATCACTCACCTTCGGTTTGCTGACGATATCGTGGTCATCGCAGAGTCATTCGAAGACCTCAGCAAATGCTACAGGACCTCAATCGGGTTTCCCAACAAGTGGGACTCAAGATGAATATAGTCAAGACGAAAGTCATGGCCAATTCATGTAGCGCCCAACCCAATATATCGGTAGGGAACTCGATACTCGAAGTGGTGGACAAATACGTCTATCTAGGACAAACATTCCAACTAGGAAGATCTAACTTTGAGCAGTAGGTCACTCGGCGAATCCAGCTCGGCTGGGCAGCATTCAAAGCTACGCAGCGTCTTCACGTCCAAAATTCCTCAGTGTCTCAAGACGAAAGTGCTTGAACAGTGTGTCATGCCAGTGATGACCTATGGTGCCGAGACGTGGTCTCTAACTGTCGGCCTCCTAAATAGACTAGGAGTCACTCAGCGAGCTATGGAGAGCTAATGCTCGGTGTTTCCTACGTGATCGAATCAGAAACGAGAGATCCGTAGACGAACCAAGGTAACCGACATAGCTAAGAGAGTCAGTAGCTGAAGTGGCAATGGGCAGCCACATTGCTCAAAGGACTGATAATCGGTGGAACAGGAGAGTTCTCGAGTGGAGACCACGTACCGGCAGGCGCAGCGTAGGGCGGCCCCCGCGATGGACAGACGATCTGGTCGAATTCGCGGGAAATGCTGGATGCAGGCCGCTTCTAATCGGACAAGGTGGAAATATTTGGGAGGCCTATGTTCAGCAGTGGACGTCCTATAGCTGATATGATGATGATGATGAGTTTTTCAGATGAATTGGAAGTTTCCGTATATTCCAGTTTAAATTGATCAGAAATGACCTAGATAGTTTGAGTCCTTTCAGCTGAATAAATCCCGGTCAGTTTAGACCATACACAATTAATGAGAAATGACCTAAGTGGGTTGAGTCGTTTTGATGAATAAAAATTCGACTGTTTTTACCAAGAATATTTTATCTAAAACGACTCAGACAGTTTGAGTCTTTTAGCTATATTTTAAATTTAACTCATTCATAGCAACTGAATTAATTAGAAACGAGTCAAGAAGTTTAGGTCCTTATTGTTGATAAAAAAGATTGACTCCTCATTGTGTGGATTGGTCCCTTGTATATAAAACTCTACCTTTGGCTTGTGTTTTCGTAAGTCTGTTCTGCTGAATGAAAGACCTGACCTAATAGACCACTTTGGTAACACTAGTTCATTTTTGACAATTTTGTGGATTGAGTCCTTTCTGCTAAACTACGTCCAATTTATGAACGCACAGCGCGTCCCGAGTTCGATTCAAATATGGCTGCCGTCCGCCATTTTGTTTCGTCTTTTTATCATGTTTTGTAATACATTTCTAGTTTATTATTAGAAGTAGGAGAGTTAGTAAATATCCCTTACAAAATGTGCTATAGTACGGCCGTTTGAATACCTAGGTCATATTTGGCAGTTATCAGCTTGTTTTTTACATGTCTCTTAGTATAGATTTGACTGCTGTCAAATATGGCCTACTAAAACGGCTTTACTTTAGCCGGCTTATCCATTTGGTGTGGGAGAACCTTGAAAGAACCTCAGGGGAGAACCGATAGTTTTATTCTTAGTTCGAGCAGTGTTTCTTGGGGAAAGTTGTTCCCTCTCAGGTTGTTCCTTATCGTCAGCCCAACCTATGTTCTATTCAGTATCGACAAGTAAGACATCTTCGTGTTTTTGTCGTATGGACGGGACAAGGACCACCGAGTCGACGAACAACCCGAACGATTGTAATCTTGACAATATTACCCGTGTTCACTTGATCTAATAAGCAGGGACTGAATTATCTGCGCATCCTACACGCAACACGCACTATCTTATCTGCAAAGCTGTCCTATCCAGACTTAAGTGAGAATCACACTTGACGACCATTGCTGCGCATTTCTAGCGCATCCCTAACGCGTGCGTCTGTTAGATGTAAGGTACCCCATAGAAAAGAACGGCTGATGGTGCAGCGCTTATGGATAAGCTACCATAAGAGCCTCCTTACATTTTAAATAAGGTAGCTTTTCTGGCAGCCAAAGCGAAATATGTCAACGGAAAATCTACCTGAATTCATGAGTGGTGAGTTACGCATAAGCTTATGTTGTTTGACAGACGCATCAAACAACGCAAATCCATGCGTCCACATCCGTTTTTAGTACCAATAATGGGAAAATCGAAATTTCATTGCATGCATCTAACATACGCGTTACGGATGCATCGAAAATGGGCAGCAATGGATGTCAAGTATGGTTCCCGCCTTATCTGCAAAGTTGTCGCATCCAGGCTTAGAACCTGTCCTTCTTATTAGAAGTGATTAAAGGACCTCTTTTTGCAACGACCAGATTGCTCAGCTAATAGCCCCCGTGAGAAACACAGGGGCAGCTTCCATAAATGTATGATAAAGTGTAGGACAGGACGTTTACCCGAGGAAAAAACAGTTCGTGAAGAACTTAGCACTTAGGTAGGTTTGAGCACATCAACCCCTTCAAGGGATCCACTAATACTAGGTTTCCAAACCATATTATTATGAAAAACCAGTTAAAGTTGATCCCCCCTACAGATATGGTTGTTTGAAATTACCTGCTGCTCCTGCAACGACAGATAATTCGGGAAAAACTCTAAACTCGGGATTCTGCTTCGATGTCTTGCTGCCTTATACGATTAGGTAGTTATCTGGTTAGATTCTAGATGGGACATCACCATCAGCAAGGTCATCTAAAATCCTCTACCTACCTCCTTAAGGCAAGGACGGGACCTAACCTACGAAGAAACATTTAATCATACTTTCTAAGAATGAATTTTGTAGTCATAAAATTTTGCTAGTAACTACTTTTTGAAGCCATAGAAGCAGAAATATCGCTAAACATAGCATTTCAAGAAACTAAAACAAATAATTACCAACATAAGTTATTCCACATAATATTATGTGATACAATTTTATTTCATCGATCCTGCGAATACATCGATCGAAACAAGTCGGTATCTTATCCCACAGGAGCCTACTGTTTGATGGTTACAGGTTAAAAAAAGTTGAACTAGGGTTGTCCTTAGAGGTTCAGTCAGATTCTGGCTGGCAGGTTAAATTTCAATTTTGGTGGGGATTGTGTGTGATCTGACTACGATCTGGCACACGATTATCTGGGTACTTCGTATCCTCCCCACCCGGGGTCGAACACTACGGTTTATGATATGACAATCGTCACGCTGATGTGCTCTGCGACCATAAAGTCGAGGGCCTGCGATCTTCTCTACACTTTCAATGACTGACAAAGAAATTAAAGAAATTAAGCTGATTTTCCACGTCAGAAGTCATCTTGGGCGCGAGATAAGTCTCTCTATCATCATAAAGCCTACGTACATACTACCTACGGGGACCCTTAATGCTCAGACCAATCCTAAGATCACTAGACCATAGAAATAGCTGATCTGAACCTGACAGATTTTCTGGCAACCCTACGCAGGAGACAGAACACTGATGGGGCGCGATGGAACGCGCGTAGACGTTATCTGCCCATGTTCACATCATTAGCAAGATGCGCGCAAACTCACGCAATGTACGCGCCCGGGACTGTAAATTAAAAATAACATATATGTTTATAACAAGGGACCAACCATCATAGGTATGATGTAGATCTTGCCAATTTTTGAAAGGTGTTTTAGTTTCAAACCAAACTGACACTATCTCTGACTTATTGACAGTCGATGTGGCGCAAGAGTAAGTACGACTGCCGGCAACGCAGAAGGTTCCGGGTCCAATTCCCGGTGGGGTCAAGTTGATATTTATCACTTTGTGAATTTGGTTAGGACATTGCAGGCTGAACCGACCGACCGACTGGTCCAACCGAACTTAGGTATTTAGAAGTTGTATTTATAGCGGTCGATGGAAACACTTCGATACCGCGTTTCAGGAGTGTAGGTATGTATACAGGGTGTTAGGGACGGTGTACCGAAAACTTTGCAGGCATGATCAGACCATCAAACTGAACAACTTTTACGATGGAGCCAATGGTGGGAAACGAAAAAAAAATTTTTGACCTCCCATACAAAATTCACGATCAGCTGACTGATTTTGTATGGGAGATCGGAAAAATTTTTTCGTTTCCCACCATTGGCTCCATAGTAAAAATTGTTCAGTTTGATGGTCTGATCATGCCTGCAAAGTTTTCGTTACACCGTCCCTAACACCCCGTATGTGGAGCGCACAGCCTGATTTTAGATTACCCTTTTGAATTATTAACTACCACTTACGTCAGATCAGTAGTTAAATTATACAACACATAGGAGTCGTATCGCCTTTTTTGAGATCGGTTAAAAAGGCTACAAAAGTCAAGCTATCAGCACGTCCCCCATAAGTTTGTGCACTTGTTTCTCTCATTACCGACCGCCCGCGTGCCCTGCCGACCAGAACCTCAATTACTTCTCTAGTCCTTACTCCAGGGGCTCCCAAACTGTGTGTCATGTCGTGACAGGCTATACTTCAAACTTTACTTCAATACTTTAACTTTCCAAGGAAATACCTTTGGAGCAAAAAGAAAGAAACAAAAGAAAACATGTTTTCTTACCAAATACCAAATGTACCAAATATACTCATCAAATAACACAAATTAACCTACAAGATAAAAGTGGCAACAAAAAGGTTCTTGCTCAGCAAAATGCATTGGGGAATATTTAATCAAATAAGACATACGTTAACATAGCACATGACCGTATTCTGGTCACGGCACCAAATTGTAACAAACCCTACAAGTGTTGCTGGCCGAGCCAAAATACCACTTTTTCGTCAAAATTCTCAAAATTCATGTTTACTTATAACTTTTTAAGCATTCACGGATTCCACATATTTTTTTACTAGCTGGGATAGTTTTGGGGACGGATGGAGTGCCGTGTAATGCCGGATTAGAGTAGCATTACACCATATCCTTCCCGCCCGTGGAAGAAGCAACTGATTTAAAAGTTGATGTGTATTGCTATATTAGGCGACCGGCTGACAACCTGTCACTATGGTAATACACGGTGAATGACTCACTCTCAGACTTTTGTCAGATGTGGTATAAATTGACGTTTTATACAGCCGTTTACGCTCTGCTTACCCCGAAAGGGATATAGAATATTTGTAAGTATGTTTGTATGGAATAACTGTATTTAATCTACTCTGTGCATTGCATTTACATGTCACACCACAAAAAGATTGTGTGCCACATCTGACATCACACAGTCGTATAGCTCTGAAAATGTTTGACAACCTCTGCCCAAGTCTTAGTCATTATCTCAACTAAAGCTATCTTCAACCTGATTAAAAGCTTCTGTAATAAATTCTTATTGCAAGTCTAAAGATCTATTTTTTATCTTAGAATAGAAACACCTTATTTCTTGCGAGGTACCTACTACAAGCAGCACATCGAGCTACTCATATAAACGATTAACATACACAGGTACTCCATTGAGATATCATGATCTTCCTGCCCTCATCCCAAATCAGTAGGGCGGTTGAAAAATTCTGACACCAGGGTTCATCGGGTCGTTGAGCGACTCGGTGTCCCACACGAAAAAGAAAAGAAAGAAGTTGGGGTCGGCGCAACATGTTTTGTTAGAACACCGTGTAGCAAAAGGATCAGGGGCAAGGTTCATCATAGAGACCATTATTTAGAAAAAACTAGAATAGGTTCCATTGAATGGGTTGTTTCCTGATAAATAATAACTAAAAGGGCCTTGAAAATTTTACGTAAACTTAACTAAATTCCTCCTTCTAAAGTCGGTTAAAAACCGAAAGTCAAATCTACCTTTTACGCAACACAATCCCAATTCATCAATAAAGTTTAACTATCTTCTTTTCGGGTGGGACACCGAGTCGCCCAACGACCCGATGAACGCCTAGCGTCAAAGTTTTACATCTTATAAGAATAGATATAAAGTATAGCATCGGTTAGATCCATCAAGAGTCTGCAGAGTTGACTACCACTACCTGGTCTAACGCTAGGTTAGGTTGACGACCACTGACGCCAACCTAGGCACTGCTGAACTTGACTGCGATAGAACCGCCTGTCACACCGATGTGTAACATTCAGAAACTGTCGACAGGTCTAGTCGCTAAGTTGACGACCATTACCAAGTACTTTTTTTTTTCGTGTGGGACACCGAGTCTTTCAACGACCCGATGAACCCTGGTGTCAGAGTTTTTCAACCGCCTACTTCAAGTAGCAGGCCTCTGACGTGGTTGTGTAACGACCGCCATCATAGACAGCAACCGGGACCGACGGCTTAACGTGCACATCCGAAGCACGGAACCATCTTACTTGCGGACAATCAGGTGGTTCAGCCTGCAATGTCCTAACCAGACTGGGAACAAATTCACAAAGTGATAAACATCAACTTTGTGAGTGACCCCACCGGGAATTGAACCCGGAACCTCTGCGTGGCAGGCAGGCATACTAACCACTGCGCCACATCGGCTGTCGTTACCAAGTACTACCATAGTACTACCAACAATTCTAACGCTTTTTAAGGTTGATGACCACTGCCAAAAGGACTAACGCTAGGTTGACGACCACTGAATGCTCTTCCGTACCAGTTAATGGGGATTTCATAATCCAATAGTATACAATAGGCAAGTCTGTATACATCTTGAGGTACTGTCGTGTCGCCGCCAAGTCGATCCAAGTGATCTATTAACTCCGCGGAAAGACCAATGAATTATTTTGACTGACTATCTGCCCCTAGAGAGTGAAATCTAGAGAGTGTGCTGTCTCATATGCTGGCTCTAAGCGCTTTAACAGCCGATATGACTCAGTGGTTAATAGGACTCCAGGTTTAATTCTCAAGTGGGGTAAATCACAAAGTTGATATTTATCACTTTGTGAATTGGTTCCCAGTCTGGTCAGGACATTGCAGGCTGATTGTCCGACAAGGGTCCCGGTTGTTGTCTATGATCAAAACACTGACATTGGCGGCCATTACACAACCATGTCAGAGGCCTGCTACTTGCAGTAGGCGGTTGAAAAACTCTGACACCAGGGTCCATCATCGGTTCGTTGGACGACTTGGTGTTAAGTCTAAACAGGCTTACTGTATGGTGTAAGACCGCGCCTACACGCACACAGCGTTACGTGAGCGCACATAACACATCGGACGGTGCAACGTCCCGCGCTGTACCTACGTTTATGTTTTATTTATACTTTCTTGCGCACGGGCAACTGCATAGAGACGCTACTGATTCCTCGGGATAGATACTAGAGAAGTTTTAGAATCATACAGATACAAATTCATGTGCATTGTAGGCAGGGAAGACAGTGCTTCAATAGCAGCGTTAAGTCTGACAAATATTGGGATCATTTCAGAATTTGTGTATCATACTGATACTGATATTCGCTCCATCCATAGGGATCTAATAGCCAAGAAAGCCTAAACCGTCAAGACCCTCAGTTGCCTTCGAGAAAGAATCAACCCGATATGATGTGTGTGTGCCGCAATACATATATATACCTAGGTAAATTTTTCCCATGCCTGTCATAATTTGTTTCCTATTGGAACTTTCACTTTTACGACCCAAAAATTACAAAAAAAAACACTTTCGACTTTATGCTTCAAAGCCGTTCTTGCATTAGGACCCCGCGTCTGTCACGTCTCCAGATTTTTTATGTGTGTGTATTTGTGTCTGTGTGTGTACGTTGGTGTTTATGTGAGTGGGTTGCACAAATACTGGGTGTAAAGGAGATGCAGTAAGACATACCTGATCTTTAAATTTAGTTTTAAAGCGATATCCGTTGAATTTAAAGTTACCTATGTATTTATTACTAGCAGCCCGCCCAGCGGTTCCACCCGCTGCTACTTACCTGTTTTCCCGTAGAAATTGGATCTTTGACCGTTGTAAAAATCCATTACTCCGATCCAGCAGAGGTAAATGTGCGAGCAGAAGCGGCACGTCATGCTGAATAACTTTTACTTTGAGGCTTTTACCGTATCTCTTATAGTTTATATGGGATGCTGGTGGTCTACATCAGGTACTCCAGACCCTCGTGACCATTTTCCAGCAGAAGCGGCCCGTCATGCTGAATAACTTTTACTTTGAAGCCATTATCGTATCTCTTATAGTTTTTATGGGATGCTGGTGGTCTACATCGGGTTCTCCAGATCCTCGATGACCATGTTCCAGCAGAAGCGGCCTGCCATGCTGAGTAACTTTTACTTAAAAACCATTACCGTATCTCTTATAGTTTAGATGGGATGCTGGTGATGTTCATCAGGTACTCCAGATCCTCGATGACCATGTGCCAGCAGAAGCGGCCCGTCATGATGCACAACTTTTTCTATGAAGCCATGGCCGTATCTCTTATAGTTTAGATGGGATGCTGGTGGTCTTCATCAGGTACTCCAGATCCTCGATGACCATGTGCCAGCAGAAGCGGCCCGTCATGGCGAACAACTTTTTCTATGAAGCCATGACCGCATCTTTTATAGTTTAGATGGGATGCTGGTGGTCTTCATCAGGTACTCGTACTCCAGATCATTGAGGGCTGACAAAAAGTAGTCCATGTCCATCTTTACTATGCTAGTAATATCAGTGCCAAAATTCGCGAAGATCGGTAAAGCGGTTTGGCTTATTTGGGTAATATCCGCTGTATTTCCCGCTTTTCCTGCTGCTAACCGTTTTCCCGTGGAAATGAGGAATTTTCCCGTGGTAAAAAGTAGCCTATGTTACTCAGGAATGTTGTAGCTTTCTAATGCTGAAAGAATTTTCGAAATCGGTCCAGTAGTTTCGGAGTTTATCGATTACATACATACAAAAAAACAAACAAACAAACAAAAAAACAAACAAAGTTTTCCTCTTTATTATATTAGTGTAGATGTAGAAGTGTAGATGTAGACATACATACATCACGCCTTTATCCTTTGCGGGATAGGCAGAGCATCATAGGCCGTAAAAATACGTTCGTTATCGCCATGTCTGACAAATATTTGAGGGCCGTTTTAGCTA
Source organism: Phthorimaea operculella (assembly GCA_024500475.1). Taxonomy (NCBI): domain Eukaryota; kingdom Metazoa; phylum Arthropoda; class Insecta; order Lepidoptera; family Gelechiidae; genus Phthorimaea; species Phthorimaea operculella. The sequence goes on from JANFCV010000081.1 coordinate 927,175, forward strand.
TTTTCGAGTATCGCTACAGTGACAGATTGTCAGCCTATCGCCTAAAATTGCAATACATATGAAAAGAAATGGGGTGATGCACACGGCGTTATTAAAATTGAAATGTATTTATTAAAAGTGTAAAAATTACGCCAAGTTCATTGTGATCATAGGCATTACAGCTCTTGTCCCTACACTCCAAGATAAAATTGAGTTAGATACCTAAATTGACTCAGATGGTATAGTTTCTTGGTGTTTGGTCCGCATATACAAGGTGTTCCAAAGGAAATACATTAAATTGGAGACGTTGTGTAGACCATTGTACTGAACAATTTCCATTATGGCACCAAGTTTGAATTCTTAACAATTAAGAAGTTAAAATTTTCATACAAAGTAAATGCCTACATTTACTACAACCATTATGTATCACCCCTTATCCAAGATTGCAACCTTGCATTTTTAACTTGTTGGATTTGAATCTTCGAAAAAGTTTGGAACATAGTTGTCTATGTTTTAAATTTAAATGAAAACTTAACATAAAAGATCTCTTTCTTGGTGTCAACTTTATTTTATTGCCGCCTCAAACTAAAAACTTCTTTTGACTTAGAGCACCCATAGAGACGCAAAGACAAAGGGCCAATCAGAGAACCCAGTAGAATCTGTAGTGTCAGTTTTTGATGAACATGACATTTGACCTTGGTTTATGCCACAACTGTTGTCTTGGCAACTAAATTACCGCTAAAACCGTTGCCTTGGCAACAGTTGTGGCGGTAATTTCAAAAGTTTTTCCAGGATGGCAACATGACATAAATAAAGGTCATAATTAATAAAGCTCCTTTCATAATGTGGCACTCAATTAAGTTTAACAAATTTAAGTTGCTTATTACTTCTAAACGAGGGGTTTTCATAACTTGGTCCCATAATGAAAATTGTTCGGTACGATGGCCTACACAACGTCTCCAATTTAATGTATTTACATAGGAACACCTTGTATAATCGTAAAAAATAATATTTCAGACTGCTCTGGCTTGAACCCTGTATAACAACACTACACCGAGACATTTCTATGTGTGTGTATGCTCAGGCGCAGGTAACCGAGAGTACCAGAGTTCGTCTGGAGCGGCTGCCATCGACTTGTAAACGTATTAGAACCGCTTTTTGCTCTTAGAAGAATCTTAGCAGCAAAACTTTTCATATAAAGAAACGTATGAATAGATCTAAGTAGACTTTAGGTATGTGGTGCTGATACATCTTAGTTAAGTTTTCTTTTTTGTTTTCTTAGATGATTTTTTGTATGTTTGTATCTATTAACTGGTCCATTTTTTTTAAATCTAAGGCAAGTAAGTAATGTAAAGAAAACGTGAATTTAAAAAACCAATTAATAATGCAATATTAGGTTCGATGAAATTGTATTGAATTTTACCCAAGGGAAGGTCTAACCAGAAATTGGTATGAAAAGTATATAACAAGTCATCAAGCAGGTAGGCAGGTAGCTACTTATACAAGACAGGTTGAACCTGCATGAAAGTAAAAAGCCAATCGAAAGAAAAAGTGAATCTCCATTGAAAACCCAAAAATCGCGAGCTCGCGAAGCCTCCCCATTATCTAAACCGCAATTACCCAACAAAAAAACCGCGCTGGCCAAAATCCGTAAAAAAATAATTACTGAAAAAAAGAAAGGGGTGTGCTGCGCGCGGACCGAGTGGCGTGTCGCATGCGCATGACAGTGCGAAGGCCAAGTTTCATGTTTATCTGTACGACACGCACGGCACTGCTCGCCGTGCGATGTTAACTCAATTTCTCCCCATATCATACAGGGTGTAAAGGACAGGTCTCCGAATACTGAAAGGGTGCATTCAGACCATGGAACTGAACAACTTCCAATGGAAATAAATTTCAGGAAAGGTAAAAAAAAATTTGACTTCCCATAGTAAATGCAATCAGTTGATCGTAATTTTGTATGGGAAGTCGAAAATTTTTTTCGTTTCCTGAAATTTATTTCTATGGCAAGTTGTTCAATTTCATGGTCTGAATGCACCCTATCAGTATTCGGAGACCTGTCCCTTACACCCCGTATAGCTGTTATAAATTGCGACATAAAAATGATTCAGGCAATTGGTGGGAATGCTTCTTCTGACACGACGTTGTACTGCGTTCACCAACATACGCCTACCAAACCCAGGGCCGTGAGGGTAGCAAATACCCCCTAATAAAAAGAAGCCCATGTTCAGCAGTGGACTGATGTGGCTTTTAATAATGAATTGATAAATGATGGCATGGCTGATGGTATGCCATGCCATTCAAGAAATAAAACACGAAAGGTGTAACAAATGTCCCACCTCGTAATTGAACTACCTGATACTTTCACATAAGTATTGAGGGCTTTTTCGGTCAATACCTACATCCAATTGTCTGTAAAAGTAGACAATTCATAACATATTAAATTATTTAGCATGTCATGAAATGCAGTTAGGTTAATTAAAAATTCATCATGGACTTGGCCATCTTTTACAACTAATAATTTTGTTGTATTTTCTCGTCGCTCGATCGCCGCCCGCGCAGTTCCCGGCGAGACCTCACGCGTCCCGCACGTCGCGGCCCAACCAACCCTCTCACTTTGAAAAAAGTAAAACCTCCATTTTTAAAAAGAAATCTTTTCAACCAATAAAAGGTTCCATTTTTGAATTAGTTTTCCCCCTTTTTTCCCGCTCAGTGCCGCGAGCTCCCGCGCAAGCTTGATGACGTCAGCACCTACCCGCAGGGGATCCGTGAGTTCTATCCAATTTTCTAATTTTAGTGTTAATTTGATATTTCGGTGGTGGAAAGGATCGAATTACGTTGTCCCGTTTTTTTGTCTGTACCTTTTTGTGTCTAAAAGAGCTGTCAATGACTTAGGGTTTTTATTTTGTTACCGCATCTGTTATTAAGATTGAACGGAGCGGTTAATAAGCGATTCATCATACCTACGAATTTAAATAATATCCATCGATGATCCATCGACATACTTTCTATAATAACTTGAATTGTTTTCAAACTAGACTTGAGTTACTTTTAAAAACACGGAATTCCTATTAATACCTACCTACTTATTTCATATCAAACATATTCAATGCACATACCTAAAAGATTCTAACTTTGACTTATTTTTTTACGCGGATAGGAATTTAGGTATAATTCTAATCAGATTGACATACATTCTTAGGATACGATCTTTTAGCTTTTTTTCATCTTATCTTTCGTGCATATTTTACTCTACAGTTAACCATATGCTATTCTAAATTCTATTCTTTGGAGTCAAAATCTCAGAAACTTTGTTTCTTATCCAATGTTTCGGGACAATGTTCCCGAAAAGTTCCCAATGAAGACGCATTTTCGTTGGGAACTTTGTTCCGAAACATTGTTTAAAATGAGTCCTCATTGGGAACATTATTGGAAAACTAATGTTTCGGAACTTTGTCCCAGAAAAGTTTCTGAATGAATACCCGGCTTAAAATGCGTCCAATTCCAACCAATTTCTTTCACGTTCACGTCACGCTGTCACTGACCTAACCTAACATTTTCCAACGCACCGCGTCGCGACGCGTCACACCATACCTAACTAAGTGCCAACTCCACGCGGCAGCCACCGCCACGTCACTAGCGTAACCTAGGCTAACACCAGCTAGCGTGGCGTTGCCGCCGGTGTGGCGCAGTGGTTAATATGACTGCCTGAAACGCAGAAGGTTCCGGGTTCAATTTCCAGTGGGGTCACTCACAAAGTTGATACTTATCACTTCGTGAATTTGTTCCCAGTCTGGTTAGGAAATTGCAGGCTGAACCACCTGATTGTCCGCAAGTAAGATGGTTCCGTGCTTCGGATGGGCACGTTAAGCCGTCGGTCCCGGTTGCTGTCTATGATGGCAGTCGTTACACAACCATGTCAGAGGCCTGCTACTTGCAGTAGGCGGTTGAAAAAACTCTGACACCATGGTTCATCGGGTCGTTGAACGACTCGGTGTCCCACACGAAGCGAGAGAGAGAGAGACCAGTTAGCGTGGGCCATGGCCCACCGGTGGGCCAACGTGGGCGATCGATCGGAAGCGGGGGTCAACACTCTCGGTCACGGCCACTTTCACGCGGGAATGTGTCGACAGCACAGACATGTTACCCCTAATACGTTCGACAGTACACATGTGCATTTCCTTCTGTATTCATGCATTGTCTTAGTTGTATTACTGGTCCAATAACGTCCAATACGAAAAGCGCATTATGTCATAAAGTTCTAAAGTGGTTTCCGAAAAGGGGCTAAGGCTAAGGAGATTTCTTCACAGATGAAACGTACGACGCGGGAAGTAATGACATCTATCAGTCAAGTGATCATCAGCCGTCATCGAAGCGACGCGCGTACACGTGTGCAGCTGGCATCTCTTTTGTTTCACGTGGTTTCACACACAAATGATTTCAAGCGTCGCGATGTCGCACGTGTCGCGTCTCCGTCTCATGTTTTATGTCTCGCCAATTTGTCTTCTTATTTTATTTAATCAGGACCTCACCAAAGTTGAAGCTTGACATAACCCTCTCGAAACACCATGTCGTTACATTTTGCCCCCAAATTTTGTCATTGTCTACAACATTGATGATGATTAGATTAGGTATCTGCATCTGAACATCTGAATATCCCATAAATATTAGATACCTGGCCGTGTGGTGCCGGTTTAGAATAGCTTCACCCCAATTCTACCCGTGGGTGTCGTAAAAAGCGACTAAGGGATAATTATCCAGGGAATGGGCAGCAGCGTTTCCTGTGAATTAAACATATTGCACTGCGCTCGCCAATCCGCCTGCCAAGCGTGGTGAGTATGGCAATACCCTCCGAAAGGGGGAGGCCCATGTCCAGCAGTGGACTGTTGTGGCTGTTATGGATTATGGATTAGATACCTAGACCTCGTCTTTGAGGTCTTGCATGTAGATACAGTCCAGTAAAAAAGAGTAGACAAAAAATGAGGGCGCCACTTTGTATGAAATTTCAAAATTAAATGGCAACATTGACTATGAATGGCAACAATTTAGTATGGAAAATTTTTAGTTTCATTTTATTTAATTTCTACTCTTTTTTGCTGGACTGTAAGTATACATTTTATGCATATTTATTCTTCTGACATGCACAACAGTAGTTTGACTGTAGCATGCCCTTTTTAGAACGTTAAATTGATGTATCCGGTATTACTTTAAACGGTTATAAATAGGGTACGAAAGGATATAAAACTCAAAATACCAAAGTGAAACCACGTTCACCTACCCCAAATTCGACAGGTATTTGTTTTATTGGGGCAATCTCCACAGAATACACGTGAGATATAAGATGGCATCTGTATAACAAGTGATCGTCACACGTCAGGGACGTGTGGCTTCGCGACGCTTGAAACGGTTCCCTTATAAAATGTATGAAACAGAAGAAATAAATATGCCATATGCCATCGATAACGTCTGACAATCGCTTGTCTGACAGATGTCATGTTTGGCATTCGCTGGAGCTTGCCCCTTAAATACTTTCAGTACGGACCTTAGGTACCTACACGGACAAATACCATTCGTGGTGTAACTTTATGTCTAGATAGGTACGCTGTTGTGGCGTTGCATTGCTACGACATAAAACTCGCTATCGTCATGTGTCGGCCGAACAAAAGTCGTTAAACGCCAAGCTAGTTTGGTTAGAGGTTAGAATTCTTGGTACAGCGCGTGTGGGTTGCTCACATCCTGATACAATACAACTGTCTTGAGTTTTCTAAAAACTGTGCACCGATATCCGCGATAGCATAGATGTCAAAAACAAAACTATAGTGGAGAGGGTGGTGGGAAACACTATGGGAGTTTTTCTATGGAATTTTTAAAATCGGTTGTCCAACGCTGACATCTCATCGACGCGGAGTGGATTAGGTATTGTCGAGCTTGACTTTTCTGTACTAATGGGGCATTTCGATTCGACAATGCTTTGAAAACTACTTTATACCCCTAAACTCCCAAACGCTCAAATTACTGCACCTTGGTTGTCTAAGGTTCATTGGTACTGCCGCTGTGTGCTATGAATTTTGTAACCAACAAGATTTCAAACATTTTCAACGTCTTTCTGATTCCTTTGGCTCTACGGCCTACGCCGTGTGCCATAAACTTAGGCCATAAAAGTGGAACATGTTTTTAGCCAGGAATTCTCGCTAGGCTAACCTGCCTAACGCCTAACCCTGAACTAGCGAGGTGGCTTCGGGGTCATTACTCTCGGTCACGGGCGCGCACTTTCCCATCACGCTTGCGCCCGCGCAGACGACGCCGCGCGTTTGAATTGTAACTAACCTAGTCTAATGTTGAGGTAGGTTCGCGTCTAGCGTCATTTTGGTACACTTGTAGGGCTCATGGTGTTTCTTGTGATTCTACAAGTACCCACAGACGACAAAGAAAGAAAGTGTCAGCCTTAGTTTTAGATTTAAGGCGATAACGTAGAATCAGGGCCCGAATTTTGATAGTGTGTCAAATTGTTTGAAAGTTTGAAGCTTGTGGCTCGGCATAGTCGCAATAGGATGGCAATTCAGTTGAGTGTTACTCTTGGTATTACTAGTTGAAATGGAAAAAAAATAACAGGATTGGGCTATGAAGAAGCATTCCATATTCGTTCCCACCGCAAAGTAGTTTTTGTCATGCGCTTGCGCTGCAGTACCACGAGTTATTATGATTAGTTTCAGCCAGAGGGCGGTTGTTGCTACAATTGCTACACTCATTTTAGTTTTATTTAATTTGAAGTCTATTTGGTTCGATTGGAAAGGCAGGCTTCGTCAAAAATAACTATGTGTAGATAGATACCTATCATACATAACTTATTTCGATTTATCTGAGAAACAACCTTAAAATAGCAGTTTAGAAGTCCCTGTTTAAAGCTAATCATAAAATCGAATGAGACATAGTCTCTTTCGTAATTGAGTATCGCATAAGTGATGAGATGATGATCGATCCCTACAATTCCGGAATCTAATACCAATCATAATCACCACTACCTATACCTATATATTTCCACTGACGACCATTACTTGGACTATCAGAATTTGAACCTGCCATTGTCTACCAACTGATAGCATCACCTCTTTAAGTAGATATTTTCAGCAATCTTTTCATTATGTATCTGCTTTAAGTTCACTTTTAACGGCATGTGGCAACCCTAGCTTAGATCTAATAAGAGCACTAGACGATACAGGTCAATAGTCTGGTTCAGGGCCGCGCGTTTTCATCTCGGTCTAGATTTATGAGTTAGTCAACCTGAGGCGTAGTTGGTAGCCAGAATTTTGCACGGTTTTAGTTTTACCGTTGTCAGTTTTGAAAACGGTTCGTGCATTTTTTATTTCTTTCGTTAGATGTGAAAAGATAGGTATTGCATTTTAGCCTGTTTTTTAAGTATCCTTAAGCTGGTCAAATAGTCGTCAAATTAGGATCTAATGATTATGTCTCGAATGACCCTACAGATCTGTTTAATTTTGATGGACAGACAGACACATTTCCGAAATCGGTACTAAAAGATTTTCAAAAAAATTTTGAAGGTAAGAGGCCCAAAAACATAATCATAGTAGACAGATAGATAGATAGAGCGATAGGTACCGTCGTACGGCCTATAGCCACACACATCCAGCAATTTTGTACCCACTATAGTCAAGAACCATTATAAGACCTTAAACCTTTTCTAAGAATCATAAACTCTAGCTTTCGGCTCCCACGAATGGACCCCAAGTAATTAACCAGGTATTTTATTGCACGCGCAAAACAAAATGCCATAAAACAAATGCCTAAGCCCGTGGAGCCAGTTCTGCCTCATTCTAAGTCTAGCCTAGACGCTTGCGAGTTGGCCTAGGTCATTACCACGTGTGTTGCCATGTCCATGAATTGCTACTAATTCTTTTTTGATGATAGACTCACAATAAAGTTGATAATTTAATACGTTTTTTTATTCAAATTGATTTCGTCTGAATTTTCATTATCTCATACAGCAGTGGACTGCAACAGGCTAATGCATGTGTGTATCAGCTTAGCTTTTTGCAATAGAATAACATAAAATTTACTTCAGTTTAATTTTAGACGTCACGTTACAATTTGGTGCCGTGACCAGGATTGTGGCTACCAAGTACCTATTAGAAATCAATGATCAGTCGAAGAAATTATAGCTTAACTTGATATCTAGATTGGAAATATTTATCTATAATAATTAAGTATGTTGGTCATGACGTCGATTATTGTAAAAAAATCATATGCCAGTATCTCTTGTCTATTAATTTTTAGGACTGATTTATTGATCTTTAGGGCATACCTACACCATAAAATTAAGTTTGAACCTTATCTGATAGATAAAATGTTTCGAATTAGGTTTGACACCAAGTAATAGACCCGAGAGATTGTAGGTCATTTTTAATCTTAGAGCTGGCAACATTAGCGGAAGCTTCCGAGCACATCCGAGTTTAGCCGAGTTTTGCCGAGTGCCTAAATGGCGGCAACGTACCCGTACCGTAGTAACCCGTAGCGTAGTTGCAGGGCTGGGCAAACAGAAATAAAATAATTTAAGTACCTAATGCAAGCTTCTTCTACTTCTATTGTATGGAGAATCGAGACAATGAGCGACCCGATGAAACGGTGTCAGAGTTTTAGGGAAATGACACATTTTGGCCGCTTCCACTCACAGCTACCACTCCTGAACCCTACAGAGTCCAAATAAATATTTTTTCTCCAATTTGCTCGGAAATGGCTTCATTACTTTAAAAAAAGAATACGTCAATGGGCTCATTTATGTTGTCAAGGCGCAGAGGACTGTAATAGAAATTGCCGGACTAGGCCGGTAAAGAAAAGGTTCTTTAACTTCACACTTTCGTGATTAGGTGTTTTATAGATCACAATTTGTTTGAAGTTTGAAGGCTGAATGTGAATTTCCCGCGCATTCTTTATGAAACGGAACGTAAGCAAAACCAGCGCATGCGCTTTGCGAACTTTAGAAGTTGTGAAGTGTCAATTTTGTCACGATTTAAATGTTTATTATTTATGTTTCCTTGCAAATTGGAGAAAAGCACTATACAATCCGCGGCCGAAATAACAATTTCTGGTCTCGTTTACTTTAGAAGGCCTCGACTTCGTCTCGGCCTTCCAATGCCACTCGACCAGAAATTGCTATATACTCGGCCTGTGACGTAATGTACTATTTTAGGATCAGACAGTTTGACAGGTGTTGTGGAGAGCGAGGAGGTGACACGTATTATATTTCCCCTCTCTTGTAAGGCACTAACTCCACAGGTCATTAAACGGAGACGTGAGACGCTTGTAACCGTTTCCAAGAGACGCCGGAAGAGACGCCGTCTCCATGCTTCAGACGCGCGTCCCATCGATGACGGCCAACGATCACTTGTCTGACAGTTGTCATCTTACGTCTCGCTTCGCACATGTGAAGACTGCGCCTTACCTACAACGCCTAGTAGTAATAATGTAAAACTAAACCGCATGACAATGACAGTGATGAGACGACAACGTGGTTCCTCTCTTGAATGTGGACCGACCAGTCAAACCTGAATTTATAGTTACATGTAAACAATGGTTCAACATCCTTGTCCTTAACAAACAAACAGCCAGAAACCCCAACTTGACTGTATTCTGGGTGGCGTGGATTACGCCAGTTTGGCTCAAATTGGGTAGACAGTACGTGATTCTTATCAGGTTCTAAATAAGCTGAGCCCCGCTTCGCAATTTTTTTGGCCTTAGAAATCACGAGGCACACACAACTGCCATTCTTAACAAAGACATTTTATTATAGACACGTTATATCATTGATTCTTAATGCCTTTGCCGAATACTTTGATTGGCTCAATCTATCAGACAACTTTTTCCAACTACTGACACCAGGGTCCCAAGTCTGCTACTTTATAGCCATTGTAATGCCAGCGACACTCAACTGACATTCCATTGATACTGTGATTTTCTATACTGAAATATGTTAGCAGAATACGAAACTACCAAAACCACCCAGCTGACATGCCATCGACACACAACTGAAAAGATTTTTAATTAGCAGACTTTGGCTCCAGCAACTGAGACTGATACGCTTTCAAAAAAGCTTTCAGCGGAAAAGGTGCGAGCTCTAAACTGATGAGAACCTATTACTCGGGTGGAAATCTTCAGCTACATACAAAGCTGCGCCACAAATCAGAAAACCATAGAAAGTGCAAACTAAACTTGAAATTTTTGTTAGACTCCTAAAAATGAATACCCACACGGTTTTCCACAGGGGGTTGAACATTGGTTGCACGCTGGTCTGCGTCCGCGCAAGACCTTGGCAGTGAAATGTCAAACTGGCGTGACGGGCCGCTAGTGATGTGCACCCACCGTGGCGATGTTTTATCGATAAGCTTCGTTAAAGTTGTTTTACAAACATTTACAGAGAACCTAATTAATTACAACCTTTTAAAATGCATTTCAACAAAAACGCCAGAGAGATAATTATCTGTAGTCTAACTAGTCATTATTACTGAAGTAGGTAGGTACTCTCAAGCGAAAGTTATTTTATTTTATTCTTAACTGATGTTTATTTTGACACCAAATAATGAAGACCTAAATCTAGAAATATGACAGCTTAATAAATAAGCATATGTCAAATTTTGCCACAATATCTACAAGCATGGTATATGCAGGTGAATCGTGTCCCCCCCCATGTCGATGCGGCATTGATAAGAGAAAAAAGACGAACCCAGTCATAGTCCCCACTAGCGAGTTCGCTCCCAGTGTTGTGGTAGGTAACAGATACATACATTTCAAACCATCATACAAATATTTGCCCTGGCCGGAACAAAACCTGGGAGCATTACGTAGCAGGCATTTTTTTACATTTTGATATTTCTTTGGGAAAGTTTTTGCGCACCTTGACCTCATTTAGAGTAAATATTTCCTTTTTCCAATTAAAATTATCGATATTAGTTAATCCGAACAGCTGACACCAACCCCATCCCTAAAGTCAACAAAAACCTGTCTGGCTACATGACCTCCAGGTAGGTCCTTTCCTTGCCCGCGGACAAATTGTACCCTCGGGCCCTTTGGGGTCCCTACGGCCTTTAACCCTCTATTAAACACGTTTTTTTACCGGTATTTATCTAGTCGGTTGGTCGAATTGGCAAATTGTTACCTTTTAGATATTGGACGGCTGGTAGCTGACGTTTAATAATATTATTGGCTTATTCTCCTAAAGCCACGGAAAATTCTAACTTCCATGTCTTTTTTTAATTTTAGATTTTCTGGAAAATATTATACAGTTTATCAAAGGTTTCTTCATTTCTAAGATAGAATTTAAAAGGCCCGGTTTTCGGACCACCGGTTTAAGAGTTATTTGATGTCCACTATTTGCGAACATGGACGTTAGAGAATTCCGTGGCTTATTTTCTTTTTGTAAATAATGAAAAAATTAAAGTGTATTTTAAATATAAAACTAGTAAGTAATGTTGTTTAGAGCTTCTACAAGGTATTTTAGTGAAAAAATATAACATATTACTATCATTAACGGAAAAAATGGAAGGCCACTATTTTTTGACATGGAAGTTAGATGTCCACTACTTGGTACGTCGGAAAACTAAACGAAATACGTTTTATTTCTTTATAGAAGATGTAAAAAAATCAACTACAAATATTTTAAGGGGTGAATTAGCCCGTAAAACTGAACAACTTTCCTCGAGGAACATAGGTCGAGATGTGGAAACCAATTTTGGACCTCCCATACAATTTTGGACTCCTCGGGCGGCTGCTACAATTTGTATTGTCCCACCATTTATTTATTTTTCACATTACGACCTACGTTCCTTGTAGAAAGTTGTTCAATATCCTGGGCTGATTCACGCCTCATAATATTTGCAGTTGATTTTTTTACACATCATAAAACGTTTATTTCGTATGTGATATCGGCGGCTCAACAGACAGATATGCTAGTTCGTTTTACTAAACTTTTAAAATATTTAAAAAACGATTAAGAGAAACAAAGGCACCAAAGTTTTCGCAAGGCACCTGTCTATTGGGCAGAGCCGGCTGACAAAGCTGAAGACGGAGGATGGCAGTGTGGCATCCATGCAAAGAGAGGTACTGTGGGAGATCAAACTGTTCTGTGGACAGCTGTACACTTCAGTCGCAAAACCTGTTATTAGCTCAACAGACCCTAGAGCAAAGCTTACCCGACAACAGTGTCTAGACCTCGGTATAGACCGAGGATGACCCGGATATCAGCTTGTATGAGATTAAGATAGCCCTTGAACAGCTCAAAAACAACAATGTGCCGGGCGAGGACGGAATCATATCAGAGCTACTAAAAGCGGGTGAAACACTAGTACTTAAAGTCTTTCAGAATCTCTTTAACTTTGTTTTGTTAGGAGGTGTGACGCCAGAAGTATGAAACAGAAGCGTGGTGGTGCTTTTCTTTAAGAAAGGTGATAAGACCCTCCTTAATAATATTATAGGCCCATCTCGCTTCGGTGTCAAGTTTACAAGCTTCGAGGGTTATTATTATTACAAATCACCTAGCTCGCAGACTTGATGACTTCCAGCTTCCCGAACAAACCGGCTTTCGAAAACGGTACAGTATAGTACTGAAGGTCTACAGCAGTGCCACATTGACTACAGGTATATCGAAGTGTTGAAATATTCATAAACGAAGAAAGAAACGTCAGTTCGAATACAAGATCAGACCACAGCGGCAATTCCATTGCACAGGGGTGTAGGACAGGGAGATGTATTATCTCAGAAGCTCTTCACTAATGCGATGGAAGTTGCCTTCAAGCTCCTGGAATGGGATGAACTTAGCATCAATATCAATGGCGAATACATCACTCAGCAAAATGCTACAGGACTTCAGTCGAGGTTTCCCAACAAGTGGACCTCAAGTTGAATATGGACACGACGAAAGTCATGGACAACTCTCATGTAACGCCCACCCCAATATCGGTAGGGAACTTGACACTCATAGTGGTGGACAAATACGTCTATCTAGGACAAACAGTCCAACTAGGAAGATCTGACTATGAGAAGGAAGTCACTCGGCGAATCCAGCTCGGCTAGGCAGCTCCGGGAAGTTACGCAGCGTCTTCACGTCCAAAATGCCTCACTGTCTCAAGAAGAAAGTTTTTGAACAGTGTGTCATGCCAGTGATAACCTACGGTGCGCAGACATGGTCGCTAACTGTCGGCCTACTAAATAGAGTAGGAGTCACTCAGTGAGCTATGGAGAGAGCTATGCTCGGTGTTTCTCTTCGTGATCGAATCAGAAACGAGAAGATCCGTAGACGAACCAAGGTAACCAACATAGCTAAAAGAGTCAGCAAGCTGAAGTGCCAATGAGCAGGCTATATTACTCGAAGGACTGATAATCGGTGGAGGAGCGGCGGCCCGCGGCTGGGAAATGCCGGATGCAGGCCGCTTCTAATCGGTCAAGCAAGATTTAGTGGAGTCCGATGTTCAGTAGTACGTCCTATGGCTAATTATGATGACGATGTCAAAAAAGTATGAATCAATTCCACAAAGTTTTCCATTAAGACACGCATTGATTTATATTAAGAAAAAAAATATATCATTTAAAATCTTTGTCCAACAGTGGGGGCCAAAAATTTAATCATTCTCTAACGTCCATGTCATTTTGTAACGTCCATGTCACCGCGAAACATGGAAAGACATGGAAAAAAGGACATGGACGTTAGAACGAAAGTTTATTTTGCGGTTTACGAAAAAACTATAAGACCATACTTTTTACAATACTGCCCCTTGTTTTAAGCATAACAAAGGTATTATCCAGAAAAAATATCAGTATTACCTGATAACTGAATACTTGGTTATCGATGAGCATGGAAGTTAGGTGGGTACTGAACAAAATCGTAAATGTGTGGAAATTACCTTCGCCAGCAAAAATGCAGCAGCGAGAGGCACGTGTTTCTCATACGATATTGTCGGCAGTAATATCCGCTATTCGTATATAAATAAACTAGACAGATAGCTTTCACCGTCATGAAAATATGAGTAAGAAGGTAGCGTGAGGAAATTTTAGCCTGAATCAGGCTTCAACGCTACAAACCATGTTTAAAAATAAATTCTGGCGTCTTTTACTAATAAAAACATCTTGCAAGATAGAAAATATATCTAGTTAGAAGATAAGAAGGGCTTTTTATTTAAACCACTTGTACTTGTTTCACAAATTTTTATTTCGGGGTGACCCGACCGGTTTCGCTCACATGAGCATTTTCAAGGGTGTATTATATAGAATGTACAAAACATTTTCAAAACACATCACATCCACTAAATTTCATTGATAATTCGTTCTTTTTGTGCGATTAATGATGACACAATATAATGTTGTAGGTAGGAAAAATAAAAATATTTGAGTTGCCTACCTAAGAAAATTTACCCCAAAGTAGGGAGATTTATAAAATTGAGTACCTAAATTAGGTATGTCAATAATAGTTAATAAATATGAATGTCAACTTAATAAAATTAAAATATTTAAGTAATAATAATAAATAACTAATAAAAATAAAAATAAAACGTCATTATCCTTATCAAATGTCACTAATGATAAAAATCATTAATAAATACTAATGTCAACTTAAAAAAATTAAAGAAGGTCAGAAATAATAATAAATAAATAATAAAAATTAAAATAAAAATATCATCATTATCAAATGTCAAGAATAAAAATTAAAATAAGTACCTAGAATGTCCACTTGATATTAAATTTAGTTATAGGGATAATTATGTCTTAAAAAATTATTTAAAGTACATAAGTAAAGGCGATCTGCTAAGTTCTACTTGCTCATTTAGTAAACTACCGTTGTCTTTATATGCTATTTTATTGATTTCAAGTGCTTCAAGGTTATTCAGCTTGCGTCCTTTGTCACATAACTGCAAAATTTTAAAATCATTAGAAGGATCAAAACTGTGATTTTCTGTAATAAGATGTTGGGCAAATGTGGAGTCGTTCTTTTTTAGTCTCCAACTTCTGAGGTGCTCTTTGATCCTTGTATCAAATGACCTACCCGTCTGGCCCACATAGTTTTTATTACAATCCTGGCAAGTCAGTTTATATACTCCACTCCTTTTACCCAATGGAACGGTATTAGTTTTATGGGCAAGACATTTTCAGGTTGGTTGGGGTAGAATGCTGGGATTTTATTTTGTAACAGCCTACCACATTTATAGGAAATATTTCCAATAAAAGGTATTTTGCCCATTTTTGTCACGTGTATCACAACTATCTGCTTTGTACAATAATTTGGTGACTATCGACTTTTCTTTTGTTTCAAAATTTTATCAATGACGTTTGTAGTGTAACCGTTATTTTGAGCTATGGCTTTAATGGTGTGTAATTCTCTATCGAAGTTTTCTTTTTCATGGGTACGGTCAAAGTCTGTGTATCATAGAATGAAAAGCTGCGTGTTTGTGGTTTATGGGGTGTTTGACTCCGCATGAATAACCATGTCGCTATAAGTAGGTTTTCTGTAGATCTGGAAGTCGTGTTTACAATCTATTATTGAGACTGTCAGATCTAGAAAATTTATTTTATTCCGCCTATCTCCACAGTGAACTGAATATCTGGGTTTATTGAATTTAGATATGTTAAAAAGTATGAATGTCATTTTCGGGTCCTGTCAAAGGCAAAGGATGTCATCTACGTATCGGTACCAATATAATATGTATTTTTAAACTGTTTATGTGCTAGTACGTCTTTTCAAAGTGTGCATGAAAATATCCGCACAGATGGGAGAAAGTGGGCTTCCCATTGCGACCATTTTTGGGAGTATATTCTGTTGTTAAAGGTAAAATAATTCTGAGCTAGGCAAACTGAAATAGTATGTTCAAGGTCTATTATTTTCTGTGGCTCTAATTTGGACTCAGTTAGTACCTCATTGATCGCACATTTACATTGGTCTACTGGGATACTAGGAAATAAATTTTTTTTTTTTTTTTTTTTTAACATCAAATGAAACCAAACAAGCGTCATTTGGGATGTTAATATCCTTGATGTTATTGATGAGCTCGGCACTGTTCTTTATAGTATGTTGTAATTCAACTGTAACTGCATTTTTTAGAATTGTGTTAGCTCTTTTGGCCAGACCATAAGCTGGGGCTCCTGTGTAACTGACAACGGGTCTGATAGGTGTGTCTTTTTTGTGAAGTTTGTAATACCCATGGAGTCGTGGTATGGCTGGATTCATTGGTTTTAATACACGATCTCTCTCTGAAAATATGCTATTTGCTGTTTGTAATGTTTCGTTTACTATTTGGTTATACTTCTGTGTAGGGTCTTTTTTCATCGCTTGGAAATCATCTCCTGAAAGAAATTGCTCTACTTTCGTATTATATTCCTCTTGATAGGTGACTACCACAGTGTTGCCTTTGTCAGCTTTTGTTATTATAAGATCGTTGTCTTTTACCTTTTGTTTAATGCTCTTTAATGTACTAATATCACTGTTTGAAGTTTTCTTGGTTTCTGATTTGCTTATTTCCTCCTTGATTACACTTGAGCATAGATATTTTGTTGCGACTTCCGGTATAGCAATGTCCAGATCAACTACCAAATTGTCTATGTCTTTCTTAGAGTTTGGTATATTTGGAGCATGTTTTAGGCCCTTTGCAAGTAGATTATTTTCATTCTCATTGAATAGAACATTCGATTTGTTTATGAGTCTTGGGTAAAAGTGTTTGTATCTGAGTGTATCTTTGATGTTACTCTCTGTTTATTTGATTTTTGGAGGTTGAATATTTTCTTGATATGAATATTATGTAATATCGCTGTCAGTGCTTTCATTTCTTCATATGTTTCGGTAAGCAAAATGTCTAATTCAATGCTGTGTAATCTATAAGATAACTCCATATGAATCATTTTTATGTGGGAGGATAAATTATCGCGTTGGCAATACATCCTTTTTAATTCTGAGTTTAATATGTTGATTTTTGCTTTTTCTATGACATATACCATATTTCTTTTGTGGATGTTACATTTAATGCTATTTTCAATATATTTAGGGATGATATTGTTCTTTTTACATTTTGTATTAAACCAAAGGTGTTCGTTGGTTTTTTCAAACTTTTCCTTTAACCTTTTGTATTTGACAATCAAATCAGCCGTATTTGCTGTAGTAATATAGTGAATACTTGCGATTGTCGGCGCTTGGTGAAACTCCATGTTATGACTTTTTATTTAAACCACTTGTACTTGTTTCACAAATTTGATTGTCAAATACAAAAGGTTAAAGGAAAAGTTTGAAAAAACCAACGAACACCTTTGGTTTAATACAAAATGTAAAAAGAACAATATCATCCCTAAATATATTGAAAATAGCATTAAATGTAACATCCACAAAAGAAATATGGTATATGTCATAGAAAAAGCAAAAATCAACATATTAAACTCAGAATTAAAAAGGATGTATTGCCAACGCGATAATTTATCCTCCCACATAAAAATGATTCATATGGAGTTATCTTATAGATTACACAGCATTGAATTAGACATTTTGCTTACCGAAACATATGAAGAAATGAAAGCACTGACAGCGATATTACATAATATTCATATCAAGAAAATATTCAACCTCCAAAAATCAAATAAACAGAGAGTAACATCAAAGATACACTCAGATACAAACACTTTTTACCCAAGACTCATAAACAAATCGAATGTTCTATTCAATGAGAATGAAAATAATCTACTTGCAAAGGGCCTAAAACATGCTCCAAATATACCAAACTCTAAGAAAGACATAGACAATTTGGTAGTTGATCTGGACATTGCTATACCGGAAGTCGCAACAAAATATCTATGCTCAAGTGTAATCAAGGAGGAAATAAGCAAATCAGAAACCAAGAAAACTTCAAACAGTGATATTAGTACATTAAAGAGCATTAAACAAAAGGTAAAAGACAACGATCTTATAATAACAAAAGCTGACAAAGGCAACACTGTGGTAGTCACCTATCAAGAGGAATATAATACGAAAGTAGAGCAATTTCTTTCAGGAGATGATTTCCAAGCGATGAAAAAAGACCCTACACAGAAGTATAACCAAATAGTAAACGAAACATTACAAACAGCAAATAGCATATTTTCAGAGAGAGATCGTGTATTAAAACCAATGAATCCAGCCATACCACGACTCCATGGGTATTACAAACTTCACAAAAAAGACACACCTATCAGACCCGTTGTCAGTTACACAGGAGCCCCAGCTTATGGTCTGGCCAAAAGAGCTAACACAATTCTAAAAAATGCAGTTACAGTTGAATTACAACATACTATAAAGAACAGTGCCGAGCTCATCAATAACATCAAGGATATTAACATCCCAAATGACGCTTGTTTGGTTTCATTTGATGTTAAAAATTTATTTCCTAGTATCCCAGTAGACCAATGTAAATGTGCGATCAATGAGGTACTAACTGAGTCCAAATTAGAGCCACAGAAAATAATAGACCTTGAACATACTATTTCAGTTTGCCTAGCTCAGAATTATTTTACCTTTAACAACAGAATATACTCCCAAAAAAATGGTCTCGCAATGGGAAGCCCACTTTCTCCCATCTGTGCGGATATTTTCATGCACACTTTTGAAAAAGACGTACTAGCACATAAACAGTTTAAAAAATACATATTATATTGGTACCGATACGTAGATGACATCCTTTGCCTTTGGACAGGACCCGAAAATGACATTCATACTTTTTTAACATATCTAAATTCAATAAACCCAGATATTCAGTTCACTGTGGAGATAGGCGGGAATAAAATAAATTTTCTAGATCTGACAGTCTCAATAATAGATTGTAAACACGACTTCCAGATCTACAGAAAACCTACTTATAGCGACATGGTTATTCATGCGGAGTCAAAACACCCCATAAACCACAAACACGCAGCTTTTCATTCTATGATACACAGACTTTTGACCGTACCCATGAAAAAAGAAAACTTCGATAGAGAATTACACACCATTAAAGCCATAGCTCAAAATAACGGTTACACTACAAACGTCATTGATAAAATTTTGAAACAAAAAGAAAAGTCGATAGTCACCAAATTATTGTACAAAGCAGATAGTTGTGATACACGTGACAAAAAATGGGCAAAAATACCTTTTATTGGAAATATTTCCTATAAATGTGGTAGGCTGTTACAAAATAAAATCCCAGCATTCTACACCCCAACCAACCTGAAAAAATGTCTTGCCCATAAAACTAATACCGTTCCATTGGGTAAAAGGAGTGGAGTATATAAACTGACTTGCCAGGATTGTAATAAAAACTATGTGGGCCAGACGGGTAGGTCATTTGATACAAGGATCAAAGAGCACCTCAGAAGTTGGAGACTAAAAAAGAACGACTCCACATTTGCCCAACATCTTATTACAGAAAATCACAGTTTTGATCCTTCTAATGATTTTAAAATTTTGCAGTTATGTGACAAAGGACGCAAGCTGAATAACCTTGAAGCACTTGAAATCAATAAAATAGCATATAAAGACAACGGTAGTTTACTAAATGAGCAAGTAGAACTTAGCAGATCGCCTTTACTTATGTACTTTAAATAATTTTTTAAGACATAATTATCCCTATAACTAAATTTAATATCAAGTGGACATTCTAGGTACTTATTTTAATTTTTATTCTTGACATTTGATAATGATGATATTTTTTATTTTAATTTTTATTATTTATTTATTATTATTTCTGACCTTCTTTAATTTTTTTAAGTTGACATTAGTATTTATTAATGATTTTTATCATTAGTGACATTTGATAAGGATAATGACGTTTTATTTTTATTAGTTATTTATTATTATTACTTAAATATTTTAATTTTATTAAGTTGACATTCATATTTATTAACTATTATTGACATACCTAATTTAGGTACTCAATTTTATAAATCTCCCTACTTTGGGGTAAATTTTCTTAGGTAGGCAACTCAAATATTTTTATTTTTCCTACCTACAACATTATATTGTGTCATCATTAATCGCACAAAAAGAACGAATTATCAATGAAATTTAGTGGATGTGATGTGTTTTGAAAATGTTTTGTACATTCTATATAATACACCCTTGAAAATGCTCATGTGAGCGAAACCGGTCGGGTCACCCCGAAATAAAAATTTGTGAAACAAGTACAAGTGGTTTAAATAAAAAGTCATAACATGGAGTTTCACCAAGCGCCGACAATCGCAAGTATTCACTAAGATAAGAAGGATTAACATGATATTGCCCTGATATTTTAGGATCTATAACAGTTTATCTGTCACAAAGTAGCAAAGTTCCTCGCCATGGACGTTAGAGAATGCATGTTTGACAGGAATTTTACAAAAAACTGTCAACATATTTGAGTATTTAAATGTTTGACCATGTGTAAGACGAGTTGAAGTATTTTATAGTAAATTTTTATAACCCTCTTCCTACAGAAAGATTCACTTTTTCAGCGGAATGTGTGAAAAATGCGGCAGATGAGAATGTACCTATTGAGCATGCGATAGAGTGGGGTGCATTTTATATTGAATGCCTTTTATTTTAATGTGATATTTATTACGATTAGATATTAGACGGTTAAACACAAGAATATGATAGCTGCACATTTGCCGCACGAAGTTGCAGAATTTTGCCGGAGCGGTGTTTGACGAAGTGAGTTTTTAGAATATGCATTCATTAGCATGCCTTGCTATCGTCAAATGTCATATCAACGCACGAAACATTGTGAGTTTCGTGAGGACCACCTATATCAAATCGTTCGTCGACTCCATGCATGTCCCTCAATGCCCTATCTCTATACATCATACGTAAGACCACTAGACAAGAGACGTGAGACGTAAGAAGTCGCGACGCTCGAAAATATTTCCTTATAAAGGTTTGAAAAAGCAGAGACACCGTCTACATCTGCACACCTGTAACGCGCGTCGCATCGATGACGGCCGACGATCACTGGTCCGACAGATGTCATCGTACGTCTCACGTCGCACGTCTCATGAGTGAAGATAGCGCCTCACAACAAGAAAGAGACTCAGACAGAACTTAGAAATAATTCCCTAAACATGATACAAACAAGCCACTCGAAATTCAATACAGACAACATCGTCCAAATAGACGCATCCCCAAAGCTATAAACGAATACTATTGTTAACTGCATTTTTATGAGTCCACGTGGCGGAAGCATATGCCAGAACTGACGTTTTATGGAATACCTCGCTTTGGGGTAGGTTTTTTTAAATGTAATTGGTTAACGTGCGTTTCTAATACAGCTGTTTTTGATGTAGTCTCACTGTCTAATTGTAAAATTGTAATGATCGGATCATCTGGTGAGATATTTAGATTTCTTCTACATTTACAAGATACATCTACCTTCTCTGCTTTTTTGAGAGGCTGTCGAAAAGCATGCTGGCTGCTGTATGTACGTGTCAAACCCGAGTCATCATTATTGTGAAATAATTTCTCTGATGGTTACGCTTTAACCCAAACTTTAACCCAATTTTACGCAAGACGTCGAGTCTTATTCTCCCTTCAAAGGTCTAACTTTAGCTCCCCTTACAAAAGCAACAAAACCTGCGTACCTGTTTTATCCTTTATTAGTAAGAGTAGAAAAGGGTCGATCGAAATATAAAACTAAAACATCATCGAACATCGACCCACTGGCCACTGGCGGCTGTTGCCAGGCCGAAAAAAAAAACAATAAAATAAAACATAAAGGTCATTTCGATATCGATATAGGGCACATTCATGTTTTGAACAAGGGATTCTTATCGAAGAAATTAAAATGAAAGGCTTCGAAATTCGATTTAAGTTACCGGATGACCAGTTTTATTTATTTCGATATAAAAGTTATAGAATGTCTATTGTCTACCAACGTAATAAAATGACACACATGCAAATTTTCAAAGAGGCAAAAATTTTTGGTGGAAATTTAAAAAACTCAATAATTTTGACTATGAAAAACTAAATATTGATCACAAATTAATGAAACAAACGCGAATAAAGGCATTTTCCGACGTCAACAATGTAGATGTATGCAAAACGCATCACATTATCCAAGCAATAAATCATCCACAAAACTAGTTTATTCACCGATAATTATTATTTACGCACTTCTTACGGGATCGATCGATTTTCATAATTTGAAATTATTCCATACCCATACGCTTCAAAATTAATTTTAGCGTTCAGTAACCAAAGGATAAAAACGGGATCCTATTAAAGAGAAGACACCTCTGTCTATCACGACCAGAAGCTGTAACTCATGAACCGTGATAGTTAGAGAATTTGCAGAAATGAAGTATGAATGAACAAAAGAATACCAAAATTAAAATAGTATTAATATTTAAGAGGCGGGGGGCGGTGCTCTCTTTAAGCAAACGTACCTACCTACCTATTTTCTTTTTCTGTCACATAATAACAGATATAACATAACAGACATGGTACGGAATCCTTTGTGCGCGAGTCCGACTCGCACTACGCCTGTTTTTATTTAATCAATGCGCATGTAGGATGGAGTA
The DNA here is from genome assembly GCA_024500475.1 of Phthorimaea operculella. Taxonomy (NCBI): domain Eukaryota; kingdom Metazoa; phylum Arthropoda; class Insecta; order Lepidoptera; family Gelechiidae; genus Phthorimaea; species Phthorimaea operculella. Next base: position 949,693 of record JANFCV010000081.1, read on the forward strand.
AATTGGCGAGTTTGATCTATTTAATTGACATAATGAGATATTCAGATCCACTTACGGAGATAAGGAGTAATTTATGGAAACCAGCCGCCTTAATTGAGGATATCATAAGATCGCACGCATTTGAAAAATAATATAAAAAGATAGCTCCCGGTTTTTCACACGATAGCTGGATGATTGCATAAATGCATTAATGTAGATAGGCACTTGATCTAAATCTGGATGTAAAGTATATCCTGTATTTTACAAATATTTCAACGTATTTTGCAATAGTGCTTTAAAAATATTACAAACATAGGGTTTTGTCTCAGTAGTCCAGAGATTAGACTTAGTCCTATGGTCTAATTTGACCATTGCATTGCCCCAATTATGTAGGTATGTGACCACTGGACTGAACTACTAATACTCCACTCCGGCTACGAATTGATTCCATAGTGATAAAATTTCAAAGGGACAAAACGTCAGAGTGGCAAAACATCCAACTAGCAATACAGACCAGAATCCCCAAAGATGCAGTCCCTAAGGGAAGATATAAGCAGTGCGTATTTCCATTCTTCTTCTCTTTTTCGACACCGAGCGAGACACAGACTTTTTCGAGTGGGACAACGAGTCGTCCAATGACCCGCTAAGATTAGAAATGTTAAAGTTTCATTATCGAGCTACGTAAATGTAAAGGTGTTCTTAAAGACCGAGCTTGACGCGACGTGGTGCGCCGTCAAAATGACTGATCTGTATGAGGATGCGCCCTCCATACTGTGATATGAACGACGCTGTCACGTTGACGGCGCACTACGACGCCACCACACTCGGTCTTTATTTTGACCTTAATGCTATAATAGAATTACTTTTACAGTGACATGAGATGTGTGTAGGCGAGCCCACGCATTCCAATCTATAAGCTATTTACAATTTTAAATCAAAAGCATTGAGTTCAGATTCGAAGGGCGGTATTATGGATGCAATAGGCGGAATTTATAAGTAATGCATGGTTGGAAGTAATTTAATACGGCAAGAAAGATGCTTAGTATGTGGGACCGTGCTCGCCAAGTGGGTTAGATTAGAACAGCATCACCCCATGTCTAGCCTTTAAGGTTAGCGTCGTCAACTTTGGGCATCAAGCTAGAAAGCCAAAAATGGGCACGAAGGTAACTTTTTGACTGATCAAAAAAAGGGGTAACAACTGGGCATCACCTCCCTTCACATAGCAACATTTGGCACTACAGTTTTGTTGCTTAAACCGTACAAGAAGTAGCTTCATACCGATTTTTATCTTTAGGTAATGTGAAAAGTTGAGGTTCTTTTTTAAGCTAAGCTCGCTGCTACACTAAAGGACCAATCCATAGGTCATCCAGCAACGGGTATCAGCGTTTTCTACCGGCAGCCCTTGACACAGCTGATAAAAACGTGCTTTCAAAGCTACGGAGGGCTATTATTAATATGCTTATAAACGGTCCCCTATGCGAGTAACAGTATTAACAACGCAAATTGATTGATCACTTTACACGCCATGGGATTAACTGCCCGCACCCTTCAGATTAATTAAAATTACTTTTAAGTAAGCTTATTTTAGAGAAGCAATATTCAATTACTTTTAAGCTAATTAAAGATCGCTACAAACATTAATGGCTAAGTGCGTGTCAAGATAACGCTTGTAAGGTTCCGTAGCAGTGCACAGAATTGCACAGATTAGGTATACCTACCTAATTAATTGGGGGTGCGAGCTCAAAAGTATTGAAAACGTTTCTTGAATATTAGTTATAGTGTTTTTAAAATGTTAACTCGGAATTCCGTTTAGGTATTTCATACCTAAAACTAAAACTTTAAAATGTCGTCCATATAGAGACATAGACTAAACTTATACCCTCTGTACAAACTTTCTTCAGTCGATATACAGATAGCAAAGTGCGTTAACCTCCCGATAGGAGCCCGTATGGTTTTATCAGCTGGCCAAAGTTGACACAGCTTATCTACACGAACCAGGAATTTTGGGGTAGGTTATGTTTTTCGACCGTTGTAGAAGATAGATCGGTTTTGAATATCGAAGGGTAGGTAATCCTATTCATGGGATTTATAGAATAATCGATCAAACAGGATGATACTTTTGAAGTAGACAGTTAAGCCAGATAGGCAACTAAATAAACTAGAAAAGGACTAAAGTACCGGTTGTGTTGTGAAATAAATTTTACTTCTTTCTTTCCTTCTTACAAGAAAATTATACGTTTTGTTTTGTCATTTAAAATATTTCTTCTAGTAGGTATGTCTACTTATTTCAAATTTAATTTGTTTCTCTGTCCTTTTTATGTGATTCAGATTGAAGGATAAGTTGAAATCGATACAAGAAAGATTCCAATCAGAAATCTCATCCCTCGAATCCTGTTGGAGACTTACTCGAACCGAGCAAGACTAAATGAGTCAACAAGATAACTCAACCCAGATGGCACTTATCAAGGCAAGTGCTTATAATCATGATGATAGCACAAAGCGTCCAGTGATTGCAATTAAACCAGTTTGAGCCAGTTCGTGGGCCCGTGCCCTCATTAGTTGGCCTCGAAAGAAAGCAGAAGGTCAGTCCTGAGTTACAGGCGTTACGATGACACAACAAAAAGCTGCTCGCCCGTGGCCTTGGCCGGAGTCAACGATCGGAAACCCTCGCATCCGTCGCTGCAGCCTGTCCATCCCTTTCTAGCAAACGTATAGGAGTATCCCGCTCTCGCTCGCACGGCCGTCGCGTCCGCCAATGGGAGCGCGGCGCAGGCGCAACGGCGCGCGTCGTTTGTTCAACTGGATCGCTAGGGGTGTCAGCTTTTTCTAAAGCTCTCACGTGAGCTTTTATAACTTTTTTTCTCGAATTATTTAATTGAGTGGCGATGTTAACTTGCATTAATGACCGTTCCGTCTGTGGTATTTTTATTACAGTTTCAAAGTTGACGATCTATTCTAACTAGATTCTGCTTGGCGTGTTTGTGATGTAATGCAGCCCTGCACGGTCTATTATTATCGGTGAAACGTTGTGTGTCGAATACATAATGATTTATTTTATTCAGCCGAAGGGACATAGTATCGTGCTCTCTCATTGCTATTCCCGTCTCGTTTCGCCCTTTTGTTTTTCTTCCTCTACTTTTTACTTTCCGATGTCTTTGTATGGACTATTTGCTTTTTGACAAGTGCACTGGAATTCTTTGGAACAAATATTGTAGGAATGGTGTGGTTTTTGTCGGCGGCTGTGTTTGACGGTTCGACCGAAACGCCGAAACAGCTTGTCTGGCTGTCTGGTTTAGGGTTAGGAGACTTGAATTTGAACGAACGAACAAACGTGCTACCAAGTTGAGAGGCTAAAGAATTCAAATATTTAAACAAAACGCCTGTAAACTGTGGGCAGCTACCTACTTACTATCAATCTTGTCGATATAGGAAGCTTAGAAAATTCTGTTTAGCGAATTTCCCCAACAAGTTAAACCGTACCTAATGTAGTTATTTATTACGGAATATTAACATTGTTTAAATGATTAAATATTCCAAAAGTTACAAGAACTTAAGTACCTACCTACGAGACACAACTTGCCTTTTACCAGCCTACTTTATGACTGTAAAAATATCCTAACTAAAACCCATCTCCTATCCATCAAGTTCTGTCTATAAAAACTATTCAATCGAAGTAATAAAGTATCATCTCCACACCAAAAAGAGCATCAGATGTTATTCCCATACAACACTTTTTACTCGGCGTCTATGAAACAAAACAATACGACATTAATGAAAATAAAAGATGGCGCGATGAGCATCTTACGATGACATTCTACAAGCTCATCCTTCATCCGCTTTTTTGTGAATTCTGTTTTTTGTTTTTCATCACGTGTGCTCGCGGCTTTAGCAATGTAAATGACAGTTGACAAGTTGTCATATTTTGCTAGCGTGTGGTAGTAGGTTTGGTGTGGGTTCTAGAGTCTGGCCAGCGAGTCTTTGGACACGGAAATGGCGGCAATTTTAAAAATCTTTCACATGTTAACACTGAAAAACTACAATAAAACAATTTTGATACTTACTATTTTTTTGTTTTCTGCTCTTTAGTTTGTGTTTACCTTGCCTACCGGTATGTATGTATGATGTATCTACCGGGAGTAACAGAAAGGGTAAAAAAAGCCAAAAGGAGGTCAAGGTACTCATGAAACTGAACAACTTTCCCCATGGAACATGGGACGAAATATGAAAAAAATTTGGACCTCTCAGTGTAAATCAATCAGCTGATCTGCGATTTTGTATGGAAGGTCCAAATATTTTTTTCATATATCGACCCATGTTCCATGGGGAAAGTTGTTCAGTTTCATGAGTACCTTGACCTCCTTTTGGCTTTTTTTACCCTTTCTGTTACTCCCGGTAGATACATCATACATACATACCGGTAGGCAAGGTAAACACAAACTAAAGAGCAGAAAACAAAAAAATAGTAAGTATCAAAATTGTTTTATTGTAGTTTTTCAGTGGTAACATGTTGCCATTTGAAATATTTGAATTATTTGACGTCCAAAGACTCGCTGGCCAGACTCTAGTAAGGTTATATTGAATTTTTTGGGTACCACCTATCTACCTATCAGATTTAGAAAATAAAACACGATTAAGACACGTTCATTGCGACTTAGATTTCATTGGGTGGCCAAGCCCATACGTATTAAAGCTTATGCTTATGCAGTTCTGCTTTATTTGCACTGATTATAAAATGCACATCCGTTATTTTGATGAGGAAATATAAGATGACAGACTGCATAACTTGTTGAACAAGTCAAAGTAGGCAAAAATACATGGTAAGTTCAAAACATATCGACATAAAGATACCTACATAAAGTGGTCTAAAAGAGATAGCCTCACGGGTAACCCGATCCACAAATAAATCACGCCTTTATATCCCTAGTGGGGTATGTTGAGTGTTGACCGCAAAAAACGTTCGTTATCGCCACGTCTGACCACATATGAGGGGCATTATAGAAAACGGATTCTAGATTTTAGCCTTATCCAATTTGAAAGAAATTTCGTCCAACCGACCTAGAGTCGATAAAGATCATCTCTGTTGGCGGTCTAGGCGAGCCAGACGGACAATAATTGGTCTGGATTAACATAGGGGGACTATCCCACCATTGTCTGCATTCGCAACTTTCCCACACGAGGAATTTACACTCCCGACCGCCATTTTGAATTTTAACTGTCAGTCAGCCTATGATGAGGCTACCTGTCTTAATAGGGGCCTTGGGCGGCACACATAGTGGTATATTACATTTCTATTTATCATATATGCTGAGTTTCGACAACGAAAGCTGTCCAAAAAAACTATGAAAATATCTTAATAGTTAGATAATTAGTTTATGAGATACAGCCTAGTAACAGACGGACGAACAGCGAAGTCCCAGTCAGTAACAAAACAAGGTCCCGTTTTCACCAATTGAGTATGGAACCCTGAATATTTATGTAATGTGTATTAAAATATGATTTAAATATTTCGTCCGATTAATCAGTAAGTTCTCTGTAATGTAAGGGATCAATCTAAACTACCTACTACCTACTTAATTAATTTCGGAGAACCCTATGTTGATCCCTAAAAATAAGTTGACTCCTGATAGTAGGTAGGTACCTACCCTTTCCCATGAAAGCTAACGTCTATATTTCGAAAAATATTGCCGACAGGGCCAAGGGTGTAAATAATAAGGGCACAAGGGCACCTGATAATTTAACACCGCATCGCTAATTGGGCCGGCCGGGAATCGAACCGGAACGAAAGTGTTTTCCATCCACTCGTTTGGAAGAGTTTGGATGTAGGTAGCTTGTTTATAATCAGTGTTGGGCAAATTGTAATTAACTACTAATTACAAAATTACAATTACTGTATGTAATTGCAATTACCAATTACGAATTAATAATTTTAAAAAGTAATTTCAATTACCAATTACTTTGATGTAATTGTAATTAGAATTACTAAATTACTCAATTACATATGAACAAGGGCCATATAAATAACAGCTATAAGGATTTTTAACTATGTGTTTATTTCTAAATAATGACCCATACAAAACAATATGATGAAATAAAAAGGTGTTTTTATCATCTCTATGCAAAAACAAAAACAGTAATGTATCAAGGATAGGTTGATGTGCTGCTGATAGTACATGAATCAATACTTAGAATTGCTTGGCCTTTTGCACTCCTTCAACCTTTCGTTTTTTTAGTGTAAGTATATCGGGTTGTAAGGTAAGATCATCGCGTTGTAAGAGTTCATCAGGTCGTACGGGTTCATCGGGTCGTAAGAGTTCATCGGGTTGTTAAAGTTTATTGGGTCGTAAGGTTTCATTGTTCTGGTCGAAAGGGTCCTTATGGTCGTAATGGTTCTTCGGGTCGTCACGGTTCGTCGGATCGTAAGAGTTCATCGGGTCGTAAGAGTTCATCGGGTCGTAACGGTGCTTCGTGTCGTAAGTGTTCTTCTGGTCGTAAGGGTTCTTCGTGAACTCTTAGGACCCGTTGAACACTTACGACCCGTTGAATCCTTACGACCCGATGAACCCTTACGACCCGAAGAATCCTTGCGACCAGCTGAACCCGTTGAACCATTACAAACCTAACAACCCTTACGACCCGATGGCTGACCTATAAAGACCCATTGACAAGCAATTCGACGGGCCGAGCCGGCCGAGTCATTATGTACTTATACCTACCTTATACCTACAAATTAGTTTAAGTTTTGACTCAAAAAATAGCGATTGAATACTTAATAATCACCACAAAAACTAGATTTTCAATCATCACTAATTTAGTGACAAAATTATAAGTTTTAATCGTCAAAATTTGTGATTATGCCAATACTGCAATGTATCATACTACAAAATGTAATTGAGTAATTGAATTACGAATTATAATTACTTAATTACATAATTGGAAAAGTAATTGCAATTACTGTTAATTTCAATTACATGTAATTTCAATTACATGTAATTGAATTAAAAGTAGTTCAATTATTAATTAAATTACAAAAGTAATTAATTACGCCCAACACTGTTTATAATATGTCTATAATATTATCGGATGTAATCAATATTATATCTGCATTTTAATTTTCAAGCGTTGAAACGTCACAAAATGTTCCTTAAAAACAAAGCCCTCTTCATTTTTAACCTTTTTGAAAAAGAAGATTGGCAGTTTGGTTTCTTCTCATACAAGCCGAAGAAGCCGGTTAAATTAGTAGAGAGGATCCAACTTTCAAAGTGGTAACGTTCAAAGCTGTTCAAAGTGACAAAGTGGCCAATGACAATATTTGTTTGAGAAAATCCAATAGATACCTAAGTTTTCCAAAGGTTATCAAATGTTATCAAATGTTAATTATTAAAAGTCTTTAAAAACTTGGGTAGAGTAAAATACAGGTGCTAATCAATCGAATATTTTATCCTACAAAAGATAGAGAAAAATAAATTATTCTTACTTCCAGTGAATGTCATGGGAAAGTAGCGCAAACAATACGGAATACTAAACAAGCATACTTCGATAAAATTAATTAGCTGAAGCTACCAGCAACCATATTTTACGCAGCCAAAAATAAGCCCTATTGCTTCTGAACAAATTACTCAAAAGCACCCTAATTGCCGAGGCGCCTGACGAAATCGAATTAGCAAAACTCAAAAACGCTCTTCAATTTCAAATCAAATAAGACTAAAACTCCTCATCGACAACCCAACTCTCATCTCTATCGCCTAGGAATAAAGATAGAAGTGCACTGACGGAGAAATTCAAGATGGCGGCCGACTCTGGCGCAGCGTTTTAGTTCGTTTTTCAAAATACAGCATTCCCGCAGTTGTTTCCAAGGGGTGGATGGGACCAGTCGCCTTCTAACGTATTCCTGTTCTTGAAACCAGTGCAAAATGAGCCCTAGCGGTCTGGGGTTTAGTGCTGTGGTCGGTGAAGCTAGAAGTTCAAGTTGGCTGGTCGAGGGGCGTTTTTTGTAGTTGCGATGTCAGTGCAGCGGTGCAGTAGAAACAATGCGGTTTAATGAAGACGATTCGAATTTCGAACATTCAGTTGGAGAAGAAATCGTTGGTAAATTATTCGCGATCATTGTGCAAGTATTTTTAATACGAACATCGATTTTGTTAGTTTCACGAGTTCGTTGCTCGCCGCTGAAAGTTTCAGTAAAGCCGGAATTAGATTAAATTTCGGAAAAGACTGCGACATTTGAAGTTAACGGATTTATGCTCCATGTGCTTCCGGTCTAAATGACTATCCTACAGCAACACCTAGGTAAGTTGATAAGTTTAAATAAGTAGTTCAAAGCGGTAGGAAGACACTTTTCCATTTGGCGCACCATTAGATTACCTACATGAAATCCTAGGGTGGTTATGAATTGTTTTCTTACAGTGTAGAGTCGTTAGTAGAGGCAGCTCAATTCATATATACTTTTTGCCTATTTTCTGTTTCGTCTCTTTCTCTACCTATATGTAATTTTCAAAGACCATATTCCTAATCAAAAGACAACATTTAACAAATGCACTCTCTGGTTAGCCGGCACACCATGCATTCTTCGTGCAATAAAGTGAAAAAAAAATTACACCTAATCGACGAACTATCCAAGAATCTGGGTATTTTTAAACCAGCCACCATAGGCATGTGAAGTAATTGGGCACAGGCACTTCTAAATAATCGTAGGCAACACCCAGGATCGACGGCTTAACGTGCCCTCCGAAGCAAGGGACCATCTTAGTTACGGACATAAAGACCCCCTTTTTTTCCTAATTTCCCAATTTTTCCCCTATTTTTTGTTTTCTAATCAAACTGAAAACATTGGCTTCCCTTTTAAAAATTTACAAATCCATAGGTACCTACTCTCATATCAATCTACTTTCAGTTAGTACATTTTTCAGTCCAGCAAAAATTTGCTGAAAAGTTTCAAAGTATACAGGGTGTTAGGGACGGTGTACCGAAAACTTTGCAGGCATGATCAGACCATCAAACTGAACAACTTTTACTATGGAGCCAAAGGTGGGAAACGAAAAAAAATTTTCGACCTCCCATACAAAATTCACGATCAGCTGACTGACTTTGTATGGGAGGTCGGAATTTTTTTTTCGTTTCCCACCATTGGCTCCATAGTAAAAGTTGTTCAGTTTCATGGTCTGAGCACGCCTGCAAAGTTTTCGTTACACCGTCCCTAACACCCCGTATACAACGTGTTACAAAACAACCAATAAATGTCCCATACAAATTGAGTTAATTTTGTATGGGAGGTCCAATTTTTTTTTCATATTTCGACCCATGTTCCATAGGGAAAGTTGTTCAATTTTACGAGTACCTTGACCTCCTTTAAGCTTTATTGGGTGCTTTGTAACACCCAGTATACTGCTAAAAAATTCGAGACACTTTCGTTTTCATAGTTAAACATAATGTTCAATATATGAATTTAAAATTTGAGTATATAACATTGATATTATGCTTTAGATACCTCGTAATACTCACCATTGAACGACATTAGACATTTATTTCTCGTTTTCTCTCGTTTCCCACCATTGACTCCATAGTAAAAGTTGTTCAGTACAACGTCCCTTACACCCTGTATACCTTTTACCTACTACAACAACCACAACACTAGATCAAATTACGTAATCTTACTTACAGGTCGCTCTAACGGTTACTTTACCATATAATCTAGAATAGCTTTTCGTTTATCAACGTAGGTATCCTTAGAATGAACCTCTTTACAAAACGCTTTGTTAGTTAGCCCTTTATAGCCCTTTTGTGTGAAGTCTGAGGAGTGCTTCAGTCAGTTTGTAGGACAAGGTCTTAAGATGGCCCGTTTTGTACGGGTCACATTGAAATTGATTATTTTCTTCTATCATGAATGATTTATTTTTAACGGTATGATGCAATGGATGCAGGTTTAATTACTTTAGGTAGAGAGAAAGCTCATAAATTAAATTTGGTTCCCTCTTAACATTTTTGTACTTACTTATATTTCGACATCGTTGTCTTTGCTAGTTCCTCTGTAGGTAAACTTACTTTATTTCGGAAATAAACCGTAAATGTGCTTGTCTTCGTATTTTTTTATCTAATTTCAACTTTGTTTTTTCTGTTTAATTTCAGGAATCAGTGGACGGGAACTGAGAGCAAATCTTCGGGTAAACTAGGAACAGAAAAACACGAACCTTCACAATCAACTTCCAACAGTGGTAGGGTCTTCAATCATATCAATTCATCAGCACCGACTCCACAATCGAATCCATCGTAATATCTCACCATCATCAATTCATCGAGTCGTTCTTCTTCTCATATGAAGACACAAAGAGATTCGACAGGAACGGACCTGAAACATCACATCATCCGCTTCACCATAGTCTAATAAAACATGGTCTTACATTCCATGAGGAGAAACACTTGCCTACGTCACTAGTATTGCTACTTTATTTCAATAAAATACGTTATGGAGTAAATTCAATCCCAGAAAATTTAGTTAAAATATTTCTTAATAATTTTATATACGTAATTTAGATTTACGTGTGTATTAACTTGAACTTTACAACAACACTTAAATTAGTTAACAGTATCTTATAATATGATTTACAAAAAACATCATAAGAGTGGGTAATTCTGGTAACCCACAAGCATGATGACGTAGGCAAGTGTTAGTCACGTGGTTGGAATACCAGGCGGAGTATCTTATTATACCATGAGCTTCACCATCACGATTCGCCAGCAACGTACCTGGGCCTGGTAACTCCACCACCGTTGGCGTTCAGCCTCCGCCAACGGGGGCAGAGTTCCCTCTCCTAGTTGCGAGCTCCACCAGTCACCATCGTACCACCTAAATGAAGAAAAATCTTCAATCATGCATCATCATCAGCAGATATGTCATACCACCGAAATCTTCAATCATGCATCGTAATCAGCAGACATGTCATGCGACTAAAATGAAGATACACCAGCAATCATACATCGTAACCAGCAAAAATGTAGAAAAATCATCGACCATGCATCATAATCAGCAGATATGTTATAGGTACCACTGAAATCAAGATAAATCATCAATTGTGCGTCATCATCAGCAGACATGAGACATCGCCTGTGAGAGATCACTGTCGATGTCTCATGTATCAGCATGTGAGAGGATTAGCTTCAAAACTCGACGTACAAATCGTATGAACTTATTTAACTTTTTCGGAAATAAGTTAAAATAAAATAGGTAACGAAATAAATAAGAACGAACAACCGATTTTCCCGAAACACTAAACTGATCATCAGATCAAACAAAACTTTTCAAAGGAAGAGGCAATGGTAAATGTATAAAAAACTGTACCTACAAAATAGGTGACCGAGCAATTAAATATTTGTTTATGTTTGTACCTACTGATGTTTTTTAGAGAAAGTTGTTCAGTTTGAGTAATTGAGCGTTTTTTGGGAAATTCAGTTGATCGGTACCTACTACCCTGTATTTAGTTTTAATAATTCTTAAAGTAAGGGCTAGGTACAGTTTCATAATTTGTTTTTTTGGTTGTTTTTTTTTTACTATCTTAAAAATTGCATGTTTTCTTTTATTTTGGTTTCATAATATCTTTATTTTAGACTAGTTTGTAATTATTAACGTCAAACTTAAGCACTTACATATTTAAGTTACGTTAAGAAATATTGATAATACAGTCTCAAAATAAAACCATCATGTTATTAACAAATCTTTAATTTACTATATCAATAGGTATCTATTGCGATAATAAAAAATATCGGATATTATTTTACAAACAGGACAGTATTGGCAAATCTTATAGAGCTTACTTAAAGTTACCATAAGGTAGAGTAATATAACTCATAAATTACAGGTAGGTATCTTATCTATGAACCAATAGGTTAGGATGTCTAAAATTCTATATTTTGGAGGCAGTCCTAAGATTCTAATACTGGGTGAAATTTTACTAGTGAACGATAGCGAAAACTCAGAACGGCCTGGTGATATGATAAGAAAAAACTTTACCAAGGTCGAAAAATTACCAACCGGTTCAGAGTTTTCGCTATCGGTCACTAGTAAAATCTCACCCTATATGACAGAATCCTGAAGAAATCATAGGGAGCTCTTTTTATCCGTTCGGTCTATTAAACCCTTATTCAAACTACAGCGGTAACCAAAACGATACGTGGATACGTGTAACTCAATCGCTTGACATTTTGTACCAATCATAATACCGCGTCCCCACGTACCGCAACGGTTCCGCTTAGGTTTGAATAAGGCTTTAGACTCAATAATCATGGGCACTTTCTATGTTATACTATCTTAGAATTATCAAAATCTGTTACTTATTTTTTAATTTATAATCATGAACTGTATAGGTAGGTATCCATATAAATATTGCTTTTTGAATCTCACTTAGTTTTTAAGGCTATTACAGTAATAAATTGAGCTATTGTTTAATGAGTAATGTGTATATGATCCTGATGTAGTATGGCCCGCTAGCAAATCAGGGATCAACTTATACCTGTATTTTAACCCCCACAATTGTGACAGATGACAGTTGTGAGTAAGAAAATAGATTCAAGAAAATAATAAAGAAGGTAAGAGAAGGACAAAATGTGTCCATTTACGAATGGACGAATTACCTAATATTTATTTAAAATACCGGTATAAGTTTTTCTTAATGTTTGGGTGTTACTATTAAATGGTTGAAAGTTGAAATGTTTCATGTGCTGGCGATTGTATCTAATGTAATGACTAATGAACTGAACTACTTATTGTTTTGAATAGTAAACTCTTGGAAATATATATTTTTTTATTGTTTTGACCCCCCTTTGCTTGCCACAATGGCTATCAATCAGTATCACTAAGCAATGGCTGCTCTTTGAAGAAATTTATTCGCAAGATGGCGTTATATGCAGCTGTAGACTGCCGGCTTAGCTGTCAAATTATGACAGATTTTTTCGACTTTGCCAATGGCGGCTTGCTTGCAACTTTATTTCAAAGTAGATTCACAAAGAATACTTTTAGAAAGTCAAATACAATTAATAAAATGTTGGACGACTTGGGTCCCACTCAAAGAAGATGAATGTGTTGTGGATTCATTTCTTGAAAAATTACTATTTATGAAAGTAAATAATGGAAATATTTCAAGGAGCTGAGAAAAACCCCTTGAAGAACAGGTTAAAATATGAATGAAGGCGACCAAGATTTTTTTACGAGAGGGTTTAGGAAGATCATTTTTATTACTGACGTACAGTAGTTTGTTAGGGGACGTAAAGATTTAGCTCTTAAAATATTTGTAGCAATTTTTTTCACATCCTATTCCTACCATTAGTTACATACAATCTCTAAGGACATTTTTACAAGGTTTGTTTACACAAGTTTGGCTCGTCCACAAAATTGTCAAATATTGAAATCATTTTTTGCCGCTGATAGTTTTGATAATTCAGCCAAAAGGCGAGCGCACATCTGACGTAGTTTCACGCAAACCTACGGCTTTCAGTAGAAAATTCAAAAACAATTCCATCGTTATTGAGCTATGAGCTAAGCATACTCCGTAAACTCCGTACAGTATACGTCTTTCATAGCAGGTTCAAATCCAGCCTAACAAGTCGTAATCAATACATAGTATAAAATGAAGTCGCATTTTGCGTTTCTATGTCTGTCTGTCGTGGAATTCGCTAACACCTCTTAAACCACACAACGGATTTTAATGCGGTTTTTTGTAATAGGCGATTCAAGAGGAAGGTATTAACACATACTGAGAAAATGACTTATCCCGCGGGTAAATGAGTTGCACCGGTAGAAACCGATTACGAGCCGCTACTTTAACAAAAATTAACTTACAACGATGTGGGATGAATTTCTTTGAAGAAAATAAAGCACCTAGTTGAATAGGAAAAAAATAAACAGTTATAAAATATCACAATAAACATCTTATATTACTTCAAAGGTTACACTAGGGGCCCCAGAAAAGAACAATAATAATAATATAACAATATATCTGAATGAATATTTACAAGTGACTGTCGCGCGATGAATTCAGGCACCAGCGGGGATCCCGCCTTCGAATCAACTCTTTATCTAGAACTAGAATAATTACCTGAAACAATGAATATTAAATTAAAGATATCATTCAAAAAACCGATAAACTTCAGCGAGGTGCATGGTGCATCACATTCGCTCGCGATACTGTATTGTCTAAATTATTTTCACGCATATTTTGACAGCCGATGTGGCGCAGTGGTTTGTTCTCGACTGCCTGCGACGCAGAAGGTTCCGGGTTTAATTCCCGGTGGGGTCACTCACAAAGTTGATATAAATATCAAAATTTGTCCCCAGTCTGGAAAGGACATTACTGGCTGAATCACCTGATTGTCCGTAAAGCAAGATGGTTCCATGCTTAGGATGGGCACGTTAAGCCGTTGGTCCCGGTTACTGTCTGTCTGTCTGTCTAAGGCGGTCGTTCCACTACCATGTCAGAGGCCTGCTACTTGCAGTAGGCGGTTGCAAAACTTTGACACCAGGGTTCATCGAGTCGTTTGACGACTTTGTGTTCCACTCGAAGAAGAAGTACCAATATATGAATGAGAGGCTTACGCTAGGTAGTACGGCAGGCGGGAGAATGCAAGTCCCGCTCGGCGCCACCGGCAAAGCTGATGTTAAGCAGCATGGCTTCAAACGGGTCCGAGCGCATCCGCTGCTGGTTGGCGTGCGCGGCCGCCGAAAGGAGGTCAAGGTACTCATGAAACTGAAATATGAAAAAGAAATTGGATCTCCCATACAAAATCGCCGATGAGCTGATTGATTTACTATGAGAGGTCCAACTTTTTTTATATTTCGTCGTGTTCCATGGACAAAACTGTTTAGTTTCATGAGTACCTTGACATCCTTTCTTCTTGTTATACCCTTTTTGTTACTCCCTAAGCTATAGAGTGCGCATAAGCCACTGCGGCGTACTGTCAAAACGTAAGCAGTTGCTCCCTAGATACAGACGTCAAATGTATGAGAAGTCATAGAGGTTCAATAGTGTTGTCACTGGCGTTTTGCTTGCTACTAATGGACAGAGAGGTTGCACTCAGACTCCTGCCGACATTGTAACTTTTTAGGCGCACTCTATAGCTTGCCTATATACACTCTAAAGTAGATATATTGTATATAAGAGTGACTCACGCTAGGTAGTACGGCAGGCGGGGGAGTGCAGGTCCCGTTCGGCGCCTCCTGCGAAGCTGATGTTGAGCAGCATGGCTTCAAACGGGTCCGAGCGCATCCGCTGCTGGTTGGCGTGCGCGGCCATAGTGCTGTATAGTGACACAGCTGGTGCTATATAGTGACCTAAGAATATATATAAGCAAGCTATAGAGTGGCCTGCTTCTGGCAGTAGGCGGTTGAAAAACTCTAACACCAGGGTTCATCGGGTCGTTAAACGACTCGGTGTCCCACACGAAGAGAGAGATAGAGTGCGCATGTCGGCCCGCGCAGTACTGTCAAAGCGTAAGCAGTTGCTCCCTAAATACAGACGTCAAATGTATGAGAAGTCATAGAGGTTCAGTAGTGCTGTCACTGGCGTTTTGCTACTGATAGACAGAGTCTGTACACACTACAGACTTCTGCAAATAGTTCTAACTTTTTAGGCGTACTCTATAGCTTGCCTATATAATATACTCTAAGGTAGATATATTGTATGTAAGAGGGACTCACGCTAGGTGGTGCGGCAGGCGGGGGAGTGCAGGTCCCGCTCGGCGCCTCCTGCGAAGCTGATGTTGAGCAGCATGGCTTCAAACGGGTCCGAGCGCATCCGCTGCTGGTTGGCGTGCGCGGCCATAGTGCTGTATAGTGACACAGCTGGTGCTATATAGTAACCTTAGAATATATATAAGCAAACTATAGAGTGCGCATAAGCCACTGCGGCGTACTGTCGAAATGTAAGCAGATGCTCCCTAGATACAGACGTCAAATGTATGAGAAGATATAGAGGTTTAATAGTGTTGTCACTGGCGTTTTGCTCCTGATGGACAGAGAGGTTGCGTCTAGACTCCTGCCGACATTGTAACTTTTTAGGCGCACTCTATAGCTTGCCTATATACACTCTAAGGTAGATTATTGTATGTAAGAGTGTCTCACGCTAGGTAGTACGGCAGGCGGGGGAGTGCAGGTCCCGTTCGGCGCCTCCTGCGAAGCTTATGTTGAGCAGCATGGCCTCAAACGGGTCCGAGCGCATCCGCTGCTGGTTGGCGTGCGCGGCCATAGTGCTGTATAGTGACACAGCTAGTGCTATATGAGGTTACATTTAATTAAGTAGAAATCTTTTAAGGGTGTGTTCTACTCGCAAAACTGAACAACTTTCGTAAGAAACTTTTCTTCGAAATATAAAAAAAGTTTGGACCTCCAATACTAAGTGACGATTTTTTCAACATGTTTGTATGGTGGGTCCAAAATGTTATTTCGAAGAAAAGTTTCTTACAAAAGTTGTTCAGTATTGTGAGTAGAACACGCTCCAAAAATATTTGTACTTAATTAAAAGTGACCTTGTATAGTGACTCAGCTGTCAAATGTATGGGAGCTTTATTGGTTGTTTTGTAGCACGTTGTATAATGAAAGAGGAAAACATACAGCACTGGTCGTAACATGGTATCACCAGCTGTCAAACAACTCGCTCGAATTGTGGTTCATACTATAGATATATTGTATGTAAGAGTGTCTCACGCTAGGTAGTACGGCAGGCGGGGGAGTGCAGGTCCCGCTCGGCGCCTCCCGCGAAGCTGATGTTCAGCAGCATGGCTTCAAACGGGTCCGAGCGCATCCGCTGCTGGTTGGCGTGCGCGGCCATAGTGCTGTCGCGAACTACTTCAAACCACACGTTCTAAAGGTATAACAAAGTGTTGTGATTATGTTTAATAAGTAATTAAAAATATTTTAATTTTATTTTTTTTACAAAAACTTTGTCATAACACATCGTCACGGTCACATAAAGCTGCGGTTGCACTTTGTAGACCTTATTGCGCGCGACCAAGGAACGGTGCAAAGCTATCCGAGCGGTAGTTGACTGTACAGTTGTATAGACACTGAACAACGTGCTGTGTTGTAGGGTTGAGCAATTTATATAAAAGTGTTTGAAAAATATTTAAATCTACTAATATTTTCAAAACATGTTTGAACACCCTTAAGAGACTTTATTATACCTATAGAACGTGTGGTTCGAAGGAACGTACTACTATTCCTAACACCTTGTGTAGCGATGAGTATAGATATCTTACGCTAGGTAGTACGGCAGGCGGGAGAATGCAGGTCCCGCTCGGCGCCACGGCAAAGCTGATGTTGAGCAGCATGGCTTCAAACGGGTCCGAGCGCATCCGCTGCTGGTTGGCGTGCGCGGCCATAGTGCTGTATAGTGACGCGGCTGGTACTATATAGTAACCTTAGAATATATAAGCAAGATATAGAGTGCGCATATCGGCCCGCGCAGGACTGTCAAAGCGTAAGCAGTTGCTCCCTAAATATATACGTCAAATGAATGAGAAGTCATACAGGTTCAATAGTGTCACTGGCGTTTTGCTACTGATGGACAGAGAGGTTGCACTCAGACTCCTGCCGACATTGTAACTTTTTAGGCGCATTCTATAGCTTGCCTATATATACTCTTAAGTAGATATATTGTATGTAAGTGGGTCTCACGCTAGGTAGTACGGCAGGCGGGGGAGTGCAGGTCCCGCTCGGCGCCTCCTGCGAAGCTGATGTTGAGCAGCATGGCTTCAAACGGGTCCGAGCGCATCCGCTGCTGGTTGGCGTGCGCGGCCATAGTGCTGTCGCGAACTACTTCAAACCACACGTTCTAAAGGTATAACAAAGTGTTTTGACCATGTTTAAAAAAGTAATTAAAAATATTCTAAATAAAACATTGTTTACAAAACCTTTGACATAGCAAGTTGTCACGGTCACATACAGTTGCAGTTGCACCGTTGTAGACCTTATTTCGTGCGGCGAAGGTACGGTGCAAAGTTATCCGAGCGGTAATTGATTGTACAGAGACTGTACAGCTTGCTGTGTTGTAGGGTTGAGCAATTTAAATAAAAGTGTTTGAAAAATATTTAAATCTACTAATATTTTCAAAACATGTTTGAACACCCTTAAGATACTTTATTATACCTATAGAACGTGTGGTTCGAAGGAACATACTACTATTCCTAACACCTTGTGTAGCGATGAGTATAGATATCTTACGCTAGGTAGTACGGCAGGCGGGGGAGTGCAGGTCCCGCTCGGCGCCTCCTGCGAAGCTGATGTTGAGCAGCATAGCCTCAAAGGGTCCGAGCGCATCCGCTGCTGGTTGGCGTGCGCGGCCATAGTGCTATATAGTGACCTTAGAATATATAAGCAAGCTATAGAGTGCGCATATCGGCCCGAGCCGTACTGTCAAAACGTAAGCAGTTGCTCCTAGATACAGACGTCAAATGTATGAGAAGTCATAGAGGTTCAATAGTGTTGTCACTGGCGTTTTGCTACTGATGGACAGAGAAGTTGTGTTCCAACTTCTGCAAACACTACTAACTTTTTAGGGGTACTCTATAGCTTGCCTATATATACTCTTAAGTAGATATATTGTATGTAAGAGTGTCTCACGCTAGGTAGTACGGCAGGCGGGGGAGTGCAGGTCCCGCTCGGCGCCTCCTGCGAAGCTGATGTTTAGTAGCATGGCTTCAAACGGGTCCGAGCGCATCCGCTGCTGGTTGGCGTGCGCGGCCATAGTGCTGTATATGCTGGTTCTATACTGGCTATTACAAAACGACCAATAAGGCTGAAAGGAGGTCAAGGTACTCATAAAACTGAACAACTTTCCCCATGGAACAATGGTTGAAATATGAGAAAAAACTCAATTTGTATGGGAGCTTTATTGGTTGTTTTATAACATGTTGCATAGTGACTCAGCTGGTGTTATATAGTGACTTGTATAGATATATTGTATGTGAGTGGCTCACGCTAGGTAGTACGGCAGGCGGGGAGTGCAGGTCCCTCTCGGCGCCACCCGCAAAGCTGATGTTGAGCAGCATGGCCTCAAACGGGTCCGAGCGCATCCGCTGCTGGTTGGCGTGCGCGGCCATAGTGCTATATAGTGACCTTAGAATATATAAGCAAGCTATAGAGTGCGCATATCGGCCCGAGCCGTACTGTCAAAACGTAAGCAGTTGCTCCCTAGATACAGACGTCAAATGTATGAGAAGTCATAGAGGTTCAATAGTGTTGTCACTGGCGTTTTGCTACTGATGGACAGAGAAGTTGTGTTCCAACTTCTGCAAACACTACTAACTTTTTAGGGGTACTCTATAGCTTGCCTATATATACTCTTAAGTAGATATATTGTATGTAAGAGTGTCTCACGCTAGGTAGTACGGCAGGCGGGGGAGTGCAGGTCCCGTTCGGCGCCTCCTGCGAAGCTGATGTTGAGCAGCATGGCTTCAAACGGGTCCGAGCGCATCCGCTGCTGGTTGGCGTGCGCGGCCATAGTGCTGTATAGTGACACAGCTAGTGCTATATGAGGTTACATTTAATTAAGTACAAATCTCTTGAGGGTGTGACCTACTCACAAAACTGAACAACTTTTGTAAGAAACTTTTCTTCGAAATACGAAAAAAAATGACCTTTCATACTAACGATTTTTTCAACATGTTCGTATGGGAGGTCCAAAATGTTATTTCGAAGTTAAGTTTCTAACAAAAGTTGTTTAGTTTTGTCAGTAGAACGCGCTCCTAAAATATTTGTACTTAATTAAAAGTGACCTTGTATAGTGATGCAGCTGGTAAATGTATGTGAGCTTTATTGATTGTTTTGTAGCACGTTGTATAATCTCTCTCTTCGCTATATACTAAGGGGAAGCCCATGTTCAGTAGTGGACTTTATTGTGTCTGTTATAGTAGTATAGGTATGTAAGAGTGTCTCACGCTAGGTAGTACGGCAGGCGGGGGAGTGCAGGTCCCGCTCGGCGCCTCCTGCGAAGCTTATATTAAGCAGCATGGCTTCAAACGGGTCCGAGCGCATCCGCTGCTGGTTGGCGTGCGCGGCCATAGTGCTGTATAGTGACACAGCTAGTGCTATATGAGGTTACATTTAATTAAGTAGAAATCTTTTAAGGGTGTGTTCTACTTAAACTGAACAACTTTTGTAAGAAACTTTTCTTCGAAATACGAAAAAAAATGTCCTCCCATACTAAGTGACGATTTTTTTCAACATGTTTGTATGGGAGGTCCAAAATGTTATTTCGAAGAAAAGTTTCTTACAAAAGTTGTTCAGTATTGTGAGTAGAACACGCTCCAAAAATATTTGTACTTAATTAAAAGTGACCTTGTATAGTGACTCAGCTGTCAAATGTATGGGAGCTTTATTGGTTGTTTTGTAGCACGTTGTATAATGAAAGAGGAAACATACAGCACTGGTCGTAACATGGTATCACCAGCTGTCAAACTACTCGCTCGAATTGTGGTTCATACTATAGATATATTGTATGTAAGAGTGTCTCACGCTAGGTAGTACGGCAGGCGGGGGAGTGCAGGTCCCGCTCGGCGCCTCCTGCGAAGCTGATGTTCAGCAGCATGGCTTCAAACGGGTCCGAGCGCATCCGCTGCTGGTTGGCGTGCGCGGCCATAGTGCTGTCGCGAACTACTTCAAACCACACGTTCTAAAGGTATAACAAAGTGTTGTGATTATGTTTAATAAGTAATTAAAAATATTTTAATTTTATTTTTTTTACAAAAACTTTGTCATAACACATCGTCACGGTCACATAAAGCTGCGGTTGCACTTTGTAGACCTTATTGCGCGCGACCAAGGAACGGTGCAAAGCTATCCGAGCGGTAGTTGACTGTACAGTTGTATAGACACTGAACAACGTGCTGTGTTGTAGGGTTGAGCAATTTATATAAAAGTGTTTGAAAAATATTTAAATCTACTAATATTTTCAAAACATGTTTGAACACCCTTAAGAGACTTTATTATACCTATAGAACGTGTGGTTCGAAGGAACGTACTACTATTCCTAACACCTTGTGTAGCGATGAGTATAGATATCTTACGCTAGGTAGTACGGCAGGCGGGAGAATGCAGGTCCCGCTCGGCGCCACGGCAAAGCTGATGTTGAGCAGCATGGCTTCAAACGGGTCCGAGCGCATCCGCTGCTGGTTGGCGTGCGCGGCCATAGTGCTGTATAGTGACGCGGCTGGTACTATATAGTAACCTTAGAATATATAAGCAAGATATAGAGTGCGCATATCGGCCCGCGCAGGACTGTCAAAGCGTAAGCAGTTGCTCCTAAATATATACGTCAAATGAATGAGAAGTCATACAGGTTCAATAGTGTCACTGGCGTTTTGCTACTGATGGACAGAGAGGTTGCACTCAGACTCCTGCCGACATTGTAACTTTTTAGGCGCATTCTATAGCTTGCCTATATATACTCTTAAGTAGATATATTGTATGTAAGTGGGTCTCACGCTAGGTAGTACGGCAGGCGGGGGAGTGCAGGTCCCGCTCGGCGCCTCCTGCGAAGCTGATGTTGAGCAGCATGGCTTCAAACGGGTCCGAGCGCATCCGCTGCTGGTTGGCGTGCGCGGCCATAGTGCTGTCGCGAACTACTTCAAACCACACGTTCTAAAGGTATAACAAAGTGTTTTGACCATGTTTAAAAAAGTAATTAAAAATATTCTAAATAAAACATTGTTTACAAAACCTTTGACATAGCAAGTTGTCACGGTCACATACAGTTGCAGTTGCACCGTTGTAGACCTTATTTCGTGCGGCGAAGGTACGGTGCAAAGTTATCCGAGCGGTAATTGATTGTACAGAGACTGTACAGCTTGCTGTGTTGTAGGGTTGAGCAATTTAAATAAAAGTGTTTGAAAAATATTTAAATCTACTAATATTTTCAAAACATGTTTGAACACCCTTAAGATACTTTATTATACCTATAGAACGTGTGGTTCGAAGGAACATACTACTATTCCTAACACCTTGTGTAGCGATGAGTATAGATATCTTACGCTAGGTAGTACGGCAGGCGGGGGAGTGCAGGTCCCGCTCGGCGCCTCCTGCGAAGCTGATGTTGAGCAGCATAGCCTCAAAAGGGTCCGAGCGCATCCGCTGCTGGTTGGCGTGCGCGGCCATAGTGCTATATAGTGACCTTAGAATATATAAGCAAGCTATAGAGTGCGCATATCGGCCCGAGCCGTACTGTCAAAACGTAAGCAGTTGCTCCCTAGATACAGACGTCAAATGTATGAGAAGTCATAGAGGTTCAATAGTGTTGTCACTGGCGTTTTGCTACTGATGGACAGAGAAGTTGTGTTCCAACTTCTGCAAACACTACTAACTTTTTAGGGGTACTCTATAGCTTGCCTATATATACTCTTAAGTAGATATATTGTATGTAAGAGTGTCTCACGCTAGGTAGTACGGCAGGCGGGGGAGTGCAGGTCCCGCTCGGCGCCTCCTGCGAAGCTGATGTTTAGTAGCATGGCTTCAAACGGGTCCGAGCGCATCCGCTGCTGGTTGGCGTGCGCGGCCATAGTGCTGTATATGCTGGTTCTATACTGGCTATTACAAAACGACCAATAAGGCTGAAAGGAGGTCAAGGTACTCATAAAACTGAACAACTTTCCCCATGGAACAATGGTTGAAATATGAGAAAAAACTCAATTTGTATGGGAGCTTTATTGGTTGTTTTATAACATGTTGCATAGTGACTCAGCTGGTGTTATATAGTGACTTGTATAGATATATTGTATGTAAGAGTGGCTCACGCTAGGTAGTACGGCAGGCGGGGGAGTGCAGGTCCCTCTCGGCGCCACCCGCAAAGCTGATGTTGAGCAGCATGGCCTCAAACGGGTCCGAGCGCATCCGCTGCTGGTTGGCGTGCGCGGCCATAGTGCTGTATAGTGACGCAGCTGGTGCTATATAGTGACCTTAGAGTATATATAAGCAAGCTAGAGTGCGCCTAAAAAGTTAGAACTGTCGGCAGTAATCTGGGCGCTACCTCTCTGTCTGACACTGAAAACGCCAGTGACAGCACTATTGAACCTCTATAACTTCTCATACATTTGACATGAAGCAACTGCTTACGCTTTGAAACGGCCTTATGCGCACTCTATAGCTTGCTTACATAATACTCTAAGCATTTGACACATATTTTGTATTAAAGTTTGACTCACGCTAGGTAGTACGGCAGGCGGGGGAGTGCAGGTCCCGCTCGGCGCCACCTGCAAAGCTGATGTTGAGCAGCATGGCTTCAAACGGGTCCGAGCGCATCCGCTGCTGGTTGGCGTGCGCGGCCATAGTGCTGTATAGTGACACAGCTAGTGCTATATGAGGTTACATTTAATTAAGTAGAAATCTTTTAAGGGTGTGTTCTACTCGCAAAACTGAACAACTTTCGTAAGAAACTTTTCTTCGAAATATAAAAAAAGTTTGGACCTCCAATACTAAGTGACGATTTTTTCAACATGTTTGTATGGTGGGTCCAAAATGTTATTTCGAAGAAAAGTTTCTTACAAAAGTTGTTCAGTATTGTAGTAGAACACGCTCCAAATATTTGTACTTAATTAAAAGTGACTTGTATAGTGACTCAGCTGTCAAATGTATGGGAGCTTTATTGGTTGTTTTGTAGCACGTTGTATAATGAAAGAGGAAAACATACAGCACTGGTCGTAACATGGTATCACCAGCTGTCAAACAACTCGCTCGAATTGTGGTTCATACTATAGATATATTGTATGTAAGAGTGTCTCACGCTAGGTAGTACGGCAGGCGGGGAGTGCAGGTCCCGCTCGGCGCCACTGCGAAGCTGATGTTCAGCAGCATGGCTTCAAACGGGTCCGAGCGCATCCGCTGCTGGTTGGCGTGCGCGGCCATAGTGCTGTCGCGAACTACTTCAAACCACACGTTCTAAAGGTATAACAAAGTGTTGTGATTATGTTTAATAAGTAATTAAAAATATTTTAATTTTATTTTTTTTACAAAAACTTTGTCATAACACATCGTCACGGTCACATAAAGCTGCGGTTGCACTTTGTAGACCTTATTGCGCGCGACCAAGGAACGGTGCAAAGCTATCCGAGCGGTAGTTGACTGTACAGTTGTATAGACACTGAACAACGTGCTGTGTTGTAGGGTTGAGCAATTTATATAAAAGTGTTTGAAAAATATTTAAATCTACTAATATTTTCAAAACATGTTTGAACACCCTTAAGAGACTTTATTATACCTATAGAACGTGTGGTTCGAAGGAACGTACTACTATTCCTAACACCTGTGTAGCGATGAGTATAGATATCTTACGCTAGGTAGTACGGCAGGCGGGAGAATGCAGGTCCCGCTCGGCGCCACGGCAAAGCTGATGTTGAGCAGCATGGCTTCAAACGGGTCCGAGCGCATCCGCTGCTGGTTGGCGTGCGCGGCCATAGTGCTGTATAGTGACGCGGCTGGTACTATATAGTAACCTTAGAATATATAAGCAAGATATAGAGTGCGCATATCGGCCCGCGCAGGACTGTCAAAGCGTAAGCAGTTGCTCCCTAAATATATACGTCAAATGAATGAGAAGTCATACAGGTTCAATAGTGTCACTGGCGTTTTGCTACTGATGGACAGAGAGGTTGCACTCAGACTCCTGCCGACATTGTAACTTTTTAGGCGCATTCTATAGCTTGCCTATATACTCTTAAGTAGATATATTGTATGTAAGTGGGTCTCACGCTAGGTAGTACGGCAGGCGGGGGAGTGCAGGTCCCGCTCGGCGCCTCCTGCGAAGCTGATGTTGAGCAGCATGGCTTCAAACGGGTCCGAGCGCATCCGCTGCTGGTTGGCGTGCGCGGCCATAGTGCTGTCGCGAACTACTTCAAACCACACGTTCTAAAGGTATAACAAAGTGTTTTGACCATGTTTAAAAAAGTAATTAAAAATATTCTAAATAAAACATTGTTTACAAAACCTTTGACATAGCAAGTTGTCACGGTCACATACAGTTGCAGTTGCACCGTTGTAGACCTTATTTCGTGCGGCGAAGGTACGGTGCAAAGTTATCCGAGCGGTAATTGATTGTACAGAGACTGTACAGCTTGCTGTGTTGTAGGGTTGAGCAATTTAAATAAAAGTGTTTGAAAATATTTAAATCTACTAATATTTTCAAAACATGTTTGAACACCCTTAAGATACTTTATTATACCTATAGAACGTGTGGTTCGAAGGAACATACTACTATTCCTAACACCTTGTGTAGCGATGAGTATAGATATCTTACGCTAGGTAGTACGGCAGGCGGGGGAGTGCAGGTCCCGCTCGGCGCCTCCTGCGAAGCTGATGTTGAGCAGCATAGCCTCAATAGGGTCCGAGCGCATCCGCTGCTGGTTGGCGTGCGCGGCCATAGTGCTATATAGTGACCTTAGAATATATAAGCAAGCTATAGAGTGCGCATATCGGCCCGAGCCGTACTGTCAAAACGTAAGCAGTTGCTCCCTAGATACAGACGTCAAATGTATGAGAAGTCATAGAGGTTCAATAGTGTTGTCACTGGCGTTTTGCTACTGATGGACAGAGAAGTTGTGTTCCAACTTCTGCAAACACTACTAACTTTTTAGGGGTACTCTATAGCTTGCCTATATATACTCTTAAGTAGATATATTGTATGTAAGAGTGTCTCACGCTAGGTAGTACGGCAGGCGGGGGAGTGCAGGTCCCGCTCGGCGCCTCCTGCGAAGCTGATGTTTAGTAGCATGGCTTCAAACGGGTCCGAGCGCATCCGCTGCTGGTTGGCGTGCGCGGCCATAGTGCTGTATATGCTGGTTCTATACTGGCTATTACAAAACGACCAATAAGGCTGAAAGGAGGTCAAGGTACTCATAAAACTGAACAACTTTCCCCATGGAACAATGGTTGAAATATGAGAAAAAACTCAATTTGTATGGGAGCTTTATTGGTTGTTTTATAACATGTTGCATAGTGACTCAGCTGGTGTTATATAGTGACTTGTATAGATATATTGTATGTAAGAGTGGCTCACGCTAGGTAGTACGGCAGGCGGGGGAGTGCAGGTCCCTCTCGGCGCCACCCGCAAAGCTGATGTTGAGCAGCATGGCCTCAAACGGGTCCGAGCGCATCCGCTGCTGGTTGGCGTGCGCGGCCATAGTGCTATATAGTGACCTTAGAATATATAAGCAAGCTATAGAGTGCGCATATCGGCCCGAGCCGTACTGTCAAAACGTAAGCAGTTGCTCCCTAGATACAGACGTCAAATGTATGAGAAGTCATAGAGGTTCAATAGTGTTGTCACTGGCGTTTTGCTACTGATGGACAGAGAAGTTGTGTTCCAACTTCTGCAAACACTACTAACTTTTTAGGGGTACTCTATAGCTTGCCTATATATACTCTTAAGTAGATATATTGTATGTAAGAGTGTCTCACGCTAGGTAGTACGGCAGGCGGGGGAGTGCAGGTCCCGCTCGGCGCCTCCTGCGAAGCTGATGTTTAGTAGCATGGCTTCAAACGGGTCCGAGCGCATCCGCTGCTGGTTGGCGTGCGCGGCCATAGTGCTGTATATGCTGGTTCTATACTGGCTATTACAAAACGACCAATAAGGCTGAAAGGAGGTCAAGGTACTCATAAAACTGAACAACTTTCCCCATGGAACAATGGTTGAAATATGAGAAAAAACTCAATTTGTATGGGAGCTTTATTGGTTGTTTTATAACATGTTGCATAGTGACTCAGCTGGTGTTATATAGTGACGTGTATAGATATAAATAAATAAATATCCCTGGACGAAACACAGCGCCACCTAGGTCCAAACTAAGCAAAGCTATGCTATGGAAACTAGACAACTGATACAATGCCTATACAAGGTGTTCCAATGTAAATACATTAAATCGGAGACGTTGTGTAGACCATCATACCGAATAATTTTCATTATGGGGCCAAGTTATGAAAACCCCTCGTTTAGAAGTAATTAGCAACTTAAATTTCATAAATTTAATTCAGTGCCACATTATGAAAGGAGCTTTATTAATTATGACCTTTATTTATGTCATGTTGCCGTCTTGGAAAAACTTTTGAAAATACCGCCACAACTGTTTCCAATGCGACGGTTTTGGCGGTAATTTAGTTGCCAAGGCAACAGTTGTGGCGTAGACCAAGGTCAAATATCATGTTCGTCAAAAACTGACACAACTGACACTACAGACTCTACTGGGTTCTCTGATTGGCCCTTTTGTCTTTGCGTCTCTATGGGTGCTCTAAGTCAAAAGAAGTTTTTAGTTTGAGGCGGCAATAAAATAAAGTTTACAGCAAGAAAGAGATTTTTTCTTAAGTTTTCCTTTAAATTTAAAACATAGACAACAATGTTCCAAACTTATTCGAAGATTCAAATCCAACAAGTTAAAATTGCAAGGTTGCAATCTTGGATAAGGGATAATACATAATGGTTGTAGTAAATGTAGGCATTTACTTTGTATGAAAATTTCAACTTCTTAATTGTTAAGAATTCAAACTTGGTGCCATAATGGAAATTGTTCAGTACAATGGTCTACACAACGTCTCCAATTTAATGTATTTCCTTTGGAACACCTTGTATATTTTATGCTTACATACTTTATATTATACTTATATACTTTATACTCACGCTAGGTAGTACGGCAGGCGGGGGAGTGCAGGTCCCGCTCGGCGCCTCCTGCGAAGCTGATGTTGAGCAGCATGGCTTCAAACGGGTCCGAGCGCATCCGCTGCTGGTTGGCGTGAGCAGCTGGTGCTATATAGCGACTTGTATAGATATATTGTATGTAAGAGTGTCTCACGCTAGGTAGTACGGCAGGCGGGGGAGTGCAGGTCCCGCTCGGCGCCTCCTGCAAAGCTGATGTTGAGCAGCATGGCCTCAAACGGGTCCGAGCGCATCCGCTGCTGGTTGGCGTGCGCGGCCGCCGTGCTGTCGCGGACTATCCGCGATTCTTCCGTGCCGTCCTGGGGGTAAAGAAACAGAATATCATGAAAACACTTCCCCACCTTCATACTGATTTCTACTCCTATTCCTTTACTGTTTATGCAGTCAGGTTATGGAATTCATTACCCCACTTTATTCGAGACTGCCCTTCCATCAACGTTTTTAAGAAGAGAGTAAGAGAGCACTATCTTTCATTATCCGAGTAAAATAGGTATATTATAGTATGTATTATAGTACAGACGCTGATAGCAGTTACCTGACCCCCAACGATTTAAAACAAACATTCGAATATGGCCTTTATTTCTCAGTAGTTCAATTGGCAGTTAGATTCTGTTGATCCGTTCCGACACAGAAATGCTCAAGTCAGACTTGATGAAAAAGAAAAAAGCAATAGCTTGTTTTTTCATTTACGCTGATATTTGAACTCGAGTCCTCAGGTGTCACGAGCGCTCAGCAGGCCGCTAGGCCAATTGACCTGACGTATGAGGTCGTGAATTTTTGCATAGCGTTCTTCCCCGACTTATTTTGCGTCTCAAGTAATGTTTCAATGATGTGGGTATATTCAGAGTTTTTGATGCGTTAAGACTACTTTAGCTATTAAACCAGACTGAATACCGTGCACTGTCCGGCATACATTGCTGGTTATCTTTACAATAAACTCACTCCGGACACAGATTAACGAATAGTTAAGATAACCAGCCAGCAATGTATGCAGGACCTATACATAGTGTAATAGTTACTTTTAAAAACGATAAACTAAAATGATCAGTCTACGTTTCGACAGTGACTACTTGAGCTGTATTTTTCATTTACTTACCTATTATTCAAATTCTAATTATTCTAACTGTTTATTGGTTTAACTTCTAAATCATGTCGCGTTTGACCGATTATCAAAAATATAAGATTATATTTTTGTATGAAGATAATACTCCCATCAAAAAGATTGCTCGTGAGCTCAATATAGCGGTAAGTAGTTTCTAATTATGAAAACCGTTATTTATCATTCATTATCATATTCTTTGTTTGCTATTGTGATCTACCTTATGCGTTTATTTAAAAATGGGAAAGTTTGTAAGTAAGGTGATAGATTACATTATTTATGTGTCCATCCTTTTTTTACAGAGAAATACCGTAAAGCTTTGGATACGCCGTTACGGTGAAACAGGGAGTGTGCAGCGAAACCGTACTGGTCCAAAACCCATAATGTTTACTGATCAATCGGAGCGGCATCGGGCTATTGTTGCACAGCATCAGGAGCACCCATTTGCAACTACACGATCCACTGCAGTAAGCCATGGAGTTTCTGTGCAAACAGTTAGACATCATTTGCATGCCGCTGGATTTAAAACATATAAACCAGCCCGGAAGATTAAGTTATCATCTGCACACCGCCAAGCAAGGGTTAGATTCGCACAAATGTATCAGAATTTTGATTGGATTAATAACGTCGTGATTTTCACAGACGAGAAGGTATTTAAATCAGACAAAGACGGAAAACAAATCTTATGGCGAAAGAAAGGTCAACGATATGAAGAATCTTGCATGTTACCTTGTAGAACGAGCGGGGAGAATTTCTTTAGGCTATTGGGGCTGGATGTCGTCCATGGGACCTGGTGAGCTGATAGAGGTGGGTGCTCACTTTAATAGCCGTGAATATATAGAAATACTCAGGGATGTTATGTTGCCATCAGTGCGTATCGCCTACCCAACTCAAGAAATTTATTTTGTCCAAGATAATTGCTCTATACATCGTGCACACATTGTTCGTCAATGGTTAGAGGAGCAGGAAGGCATTCATGTAATAGATTGGCCATCCAAAAGTCCCGATCTCAACCCCATAGAAAATTTATGGGGTCTGATGACCTTAATTGGGACCCTACTGAAGTAAGAAATAAAGAAAATTTGGCTGCAGTCGTAACATCGACCTGGGATTTCATGAGAGGACGTGATCACTGCTGGAACATGGTGAATGGTATGCCTGGTCGTCTGGAGCAAATCGTCGATAAAGCAGGTGGATCACTACGATATTAACCCCCACCCTGGTGGCGTTTGATTAATCAAAGTGGTTTATATTTCTTTTTACCGAATTTCCCCCTCAAGCCTCTATGTTTTTTGATTGTTTGATGTAAATACCTACTCACAAAATCTAATGAACTTGTTTAACATAAGTAATGTTATCTAGCAGTGATGTTATTGTTATGTTATGACATATGACATGTTAATTCACTGCAGTCTGCATAATATTATTAGATGTAAACAAGGTTTTAATGAGGTAGATTCATTTTATCAAGTATCGTTAGAAAAGGTCAACTATTTATAACGCAACCATAAAATAACGTTAATCATAGTATTTCTATTAGGCATATGAAGTAAGTAGGTATTTACCTTTTTAACTATACGTATCTGTTTATTTTGGTAATAAACTGTTTTTTACAAGATCTTTTGATTGTTTTGCTTATTTTATTGCCCCCAAAAATGTGCGGTAAAAGAATGACTATGGCAAAGTAAGGCACTTCTGTCCCTCAGTAGGTAATAAAAGATGTCAAAAATCTATGATGAAATGTATAGTTCACTTTTTTTCCACGCCTATTCTTTAACCGCACAGACTTATTTTATCGTATCACCTTAATCATCCCACCAACATCCCACAAACACTTATTATAATAAAAAACAAAAAACTAAAATTAAGCAATCGTGGTGAGTATCGAACCATGGTGTCAGTTCACTATTATCCTCTCCGCAAGTAGTCCACCACTCTGACCACTACACCACATTAACATACTCAAAACTTGTGAAATTAAGGGATACTTTATAGACTTGCCATTTGTAAACAAGTATGCTAGGTTAATATCACCCGTATATTCACAACATAAGATGTATTATCCGTCCATGCTATAAACAAGCATTACTCATGGTTCAGTGGCGCCCTCTTCTGTTTATTTCTTAATTCAAACCACTCTTATACCCGCAATTCATTATATTCTTTGTTACAATAGCAGTAAGAACGAAATTACCTACGAACCTACCAATTTTGTAAGAGGGGTCAGATAACTCATATAGCCGTCTGTACATACGGTTACATTTAATTAAGCACAAATCTCTTAAGGGTGTGATCTACTCACGAAACTGAACAACTTTTGTTAGAAACTTTTCTACGAAATATGAAAAACAAAATTTGGACCTCCCATCCTAAGTGGCACACCTTTTTAAAAAATTTGTATGGGTAATCCAATTTTTTTTTTTCATTTCTAACAAAAGTTGTTCAGTTTTGTGAGTAGATCACACTCTTAAGAGATTTGTACTTAATTAAATGTAACCCTTTATAGTATGTATTTATTTTATTAAGTTTATGTTTTGGTTAGTATTTTTATGTCTTTTATGTAGTATTTTAGTTAATTTGAATTTAATGCACGCCCAATCCGCCTGTCTTGCAAAAGTCTCTTTTGCTGTAGGTCAGATGGAAGAAATTTCTTAGTAGAAATAAGTTGTCCTGTTGTGGTGTTTTTCTTTGTATATGTTTCTTGTGTGCAAAAAATGGTTAATAATAACACTTGCTGTGTTAGGTATCTATTTTTCGGAAAACTTGCAACAAAAAAATTACTCAAAAATCGGTCAATTTTACATATTACAAGCATGTTACCTAGTAAATCTCATTTACCGCGGGAAAAAGACGTTTTCCCGGCAAATGCTGTGCAGACTTTTTGGTGTTTAATTCGGCCAAAAACAAGAAAAACCGAGGTGTTTCGATTTTTTTGATAGGAAGTGTATATTACGATACCAAACGGCAAACGACTAATAATTTATTGCCATGAAAGCGGCTGTTATACGGCACAAGTCACACTACGGAAAACCACCAAGCGGATCTTAAGTGCTTATTACACCTTCCTAAATTAGAATTCAGAAAAGGAACGAAATTAGGAGCTTCTAATCACACTGTTCTAAATTTAGTTACTAAATCAGTTGCCTGCTGAAACGCAACGAAGGCGGACGTTTATTAAATGGCACCAGTATTGTCCAAACGCCAAAAAATTGGCCTCGCTGTGGCCCTGGCCATTGGGTCAATCAAAATAAAGAAAAGAAAAAGAAAGACATGGGTCAAGGAATATTTTGTTACTTCGCGAAAAGTTATCAAGTATGAATATTAGTAGGTTAGAATTTCTATACAAAAAAATTTTGGGTGTTCCCGTGCGTGTTCCAGGTCGGTTCCGCTTTGGAAACTAATCTTTAGGCTATTCTTTACCTATGCCAAACCGGGGATTTGCTGGTCTACTTACAAAAAAAAATGGCAACCGTTTCAAAATTTTTTCACTGGGCAAAATTTTGTTATTTTGTAATAATTCAAAAATGGTAAGAGCTACAAATAACTATTGTATGGAAGATATGTTAAGCGTAAATTTCTGCATATGAATGTTATCAATAACTTTTTCATAATCCAATAGTTTGCGAGAAAAACGTAGCACAACATGGTAGTTTTTGCTGAAAACTCACAAATTAGAAAGTATAAAGTAAGTAGTGAAGTTGGGGATTAAGAGTCACTCGCTGTGTGGGTAGACCATGCTACAATATCCTGCCTGATATTTAGTAACAAGCTTTCCGCCCAGCGGTTTTACCCGCTGATATATTTTGAAGTAAACAAGTTAATTTTATACAAATTTTCGTCCTCTGTTTTACCACCTTAGGTGATGAATTTTTTGGAATCCTTTCTTGATATTAATTAAGATTATTCAAATAACCTCTGTGCAAAATTTCAAGGTCCTAGGTCCAGTAGTATTGCCTGTGCGTGGTATACAATTTGTATGAAAAAAGTAGCGTTTGTTCGTTGTTGCTACATTTTGTTCTTTTTTGCTATCCTAACAGGACCTTGGGTCAGAACTATTAAAGAACAGCCTCTAGGGATTGCAAAAACATAAAAATGTGGCAACTACGAACAAATTTAATATTTTTTTTACAAATTGTAAATCTATGCACAGGCAATACCACTGGACCTAAATTCTTGAAATTTTGCGCAGAGGTTATTTTGGTTGGTGAATTAACACCAGGAAAGGAATTTAAGAAAATCATCTCATAAGGTGGTAAAACTCAGGGTGTAAATTGGCAAAAAATTTGCTTGTTTACTTGAAAATATATTAGCGGTTAAACCTCTGGGCAGAAAGCTTGTTACTAAGTATCAGTCAGGATACCGTAGCAAGGTCTACCCTCACAGTAAGTAATTCTTAATCCCCAACTTCACTACTTAATTCATATTTTAGATTTGGTGAGTTCTTAGAAAAACTGCCATGTATTAAAGCGTTTTTCGCAAACTATTAGATTATCAAAAGTTATTAGATAAGGTTGTGCAGAAATTTACGCGTAACATTTCTTCTATACAATGTTCATTTATAGCACTTACCAGTTTTGAGTTATTACAAAATAACAAATTTTGGCCAATAAAAAGTTTGAAATGGCTGCCATTTTTTTGTAAGTATGCTAGCAAGGCCCCGGCTCGGAATAGCTAAAGAATAGCCTAAAGATTCGTTTCCAAGGCGGGGCCAAACTCGGGAAAAACGGGAACTCTCACTTAAGCGATCTTGCCTACTATATAGGTAATGTCTGTTTTAGAACCGGAAAACTTTAGAAATTATCTGCGAATGGATTCAAGATCGTTCAATATTTTACTAAATCTTGTTACACCATACATACAAAAACAAAATACTGTCTTTACATAATACAAAAACATAATATGGCATATCTTTGTAAAGTTCTATTATAGGGTCTAAAATTCCTTTCTCTTTCGTCGACATTCTTGAACACTCGCAGAGAAAACAAGCGACACGTCCACACGCGCGAATTGCTGCACACCTTAGAGTATGTATAAGCAAGCTATAGAGTGCGCATTAGGCCCTGCGGCGTACTGTCAAAGCGTAAGCAGTTACACACATCAAATGTATGAGAAGTTATAGAACCTTTAGAAGGTTAAGTAGTGCTGTCACTGTCGTTCTGCTACTGACAGACAGAGAGGGTGCGCCCAGACTACTGCCACCAGTTCCTACTTTTTACGCGCACTCTATAGCTTGCTTATACGTATATACTCTAAGCTGCACACCGACTAAAACGACTAAACGCGATCACACCTTCCTAAATTCGATTCTAATTAGGTTCCTAATTGATTTAGTGAGTCAGTAGCCGTACTTTTTTCTAAATTTAGAAACCTACCTTTCTAAATGCTATTGCACTTTTCTGAATTTAGTGACTGAATCATTTAGGCGACTGAATTTAGTCAGGTGTAATAAGCACTTTACACAAAATTCAAAAATCCCACGGAATAATTTCAATGCAACTTGCCATGTGGTGCAGGCTTAGAATTTCTTTCCTACGGATGCCGTAAGAGAAGACTAAGGGACTCGGGAGTTTCATGTGTATAACAATTTTAGGCGACAGGCTGACAACCTGTCAAGTGATACACAATATTTCTGAAACGGCTCTCAAATATTTGTCAGACGTTGCGATCACGATCGTATTTTTGCGGCCGTAGACGCTCTGCCTAACTCTAAGGGATAAGGGCGTGATGTGTGGATGTATAAATTCAGTCACAGTTGTCATCAAGAAATCATAGATGTCGCTAGTTGTATTTTAAAACGCGGTATCGTTGTGTTCATCGCAAATCTATATAACCGAGCCAGAAAAAAGATACGGTAGACGTAAAGTCCAACTTGAAACTAAGATTTATCTTGAAAGGGTGTTGACTGGCTAATAGTCTGGTCAACACCTACCTAATAAAAACTGTGAAATGTGTAGATAATTATTAGATTATTGTAGTCATTCGACGAATGTATATCCTGTGGGATATGGCTATGCAGGCAAGAATACTTCTTTTTATTTGTTATTGTTCTTTTTATTTGTTATTGTTATGATATGAGTTAAGAGTTTAGTTAGACCAAGAATAATATTATTTTGGTTTAGACCATAACGCGTAAGGTGGGCTCACTGATCTATATTATCTATAGCACTGGATAGGACGTACTCATTCAAATGACAGCTTGTTCCGTGCCCTCAGTTGATGCGCCACCTACCTTTGTTCCACAGGAACTACTTGACGTATTTGACGTAATTTTGATACGAATTTCAAACCGCCAAAAATGCGGCGTGATTTTTCAAGTTATTCGTTTAATTTACTTAATATTTGCGTGATATTTTGTTCAAATTTGTATTAGTGGATCTCAAGAAAGATGCCGAAGTATGCGTTTTGCATAAAACGTTGCAAAAAAGGATGTAAAACATCATTTCACAGGTAGGTGAACTATATGGTTATTTTTACCTAAAATAATGCATGAAATCGTACCAAAATACCTATTTACTCTCTGACGAGTGTCTGCAATGATATTTCAGCAATATCTGATTAATATTGTAATGATATGCAAGAAAACTTTGTGCGAAACTTTTTTTGCTTACATGCACTAGTGTTGGGTATTTATTTATCGATAAGCGAAATATTTATCAATTTACCAAGGGCTGATACTGTTCAGATTGAGTATGGAATAAAATAACCCTGTAGGTATTTGGGGTGGGTGGGGTCTACCTCCTAGCGGTCCACCCCGGGCAACGTCCTCACAATACGTGTTGGCGGCTGAAGATCCCAAAAGCGGTGGTAGGCCATGAAAGGGGCCGCCTGGCTCGCGACCACCATCCCGCCGGAGTCCGGCGCCAAACAGCCTTGCTGTGTTCCGTCGGTGTGCGGGACTGCCAGTGCCATTGGGGGGTAGCAATGTAGTCAGTTGCGCTGCCGGAACCGGTCTTTGTCTTTAGGTGATGCTGTATCCGGTAACTCGTTTTGGAGGGTAGCGGGATCCGAGGCACGGTCTTAGCCGTTGGCCGACCGCAGTCAGTAGGGGGCCCGACTTGCGCGCTAGCCACGCGCAAAGGCTGCCCCGCCAACTGTGAAAATCCCGGTATACTCCACCGTGCCAGTTGGCGGCTGGATGGGAGGACCCGGTGGAGTGTTATCGGGGGCTCGGGCGTCCCCGCAGTCTCCAAGCGAGTTTCCTCTGATCAGTTGAACCGAAAGGTACGAGTAGGGTTTCTAAGCAGCGCCTCGACTATCTTTTCTTTCCCCCACAAAAACTCTTTTAAAAACATGAAAAAGCTAAAAAAGAAGAAAAAGTTTGACCAACGGCAACACTTCCTCCCACTCAAAGTGCACCTCACGAACATCCGAGGTTTACACACAAACCTAGACCCGGTCCATCACCACCTGGAGACCGAGAAGCCGCACTTATTCTTCTTAACGGAGACGCAGATAGCAACACCGTTGGACGTGGCATACCTCAACTACCCTGGTTACACTCTTGAGCACAAGTTTAAGAAGCGTGCAGGGGTCTGTGTGTATGTTCGCGATGACGTTTGCTGTAAGCGTCTCCGTGGCTTTGAGAATTCAGGGTTTCCCGTGCTGTGGCTTTTGGTTGACACTGGAGTAGAAAACTCTCTACGCCAGTGTTTATCGTTCGCACAGCGGAGATCAGGAGACGACTAGACTCATGGAGTACCTCTCTGAGACGGCAGATACAGCAATTCAGACACAGAATTCAGATCAATTCAAACACGATACAGACTTCAATGCTCACCATAAAGAGTGGCTGTTCCCATACCAGAAAACTGACCATGCTGGGCGAGAGGCGCGTAAACTAGCATTGGCGCTAGATCTCACCCAGCTGGTGGAACAAGCGACACGAATACCAGATATCACAGACCACACACCCAATTGCCTGGACCTTCTGCTGACAACTGATCCGCACAGACATTCGGTTTCGGTCTCGGCTCCGCTGGGATCATCCGACCACTGTGTGGTGAAATCCGTGTCCATCTGCTCTCCTCCGGATTACACCCTAGGGGCACGAGGAGAGTATGGCGATACGAGTCAGCAGACTGGGACGAGATGCGTGCTTTCTTTGCTTCATACCCGTGGCGGCAAATGTGTTTCTCTTCGGAAGACCCTCATACGTCGCTGATGCGATCACAGCTGTAATCCGGCAGGGAATGGAATATTTCATTCCTTTCTCCGATATCCTGCTCGGTTATAAAGCCCAACCTTGGTTCAATGCGGACTGTGCTCGAGCTGAGGCTCGTAAACAGTCCGCTTACCAAGCTTGGGTAAAGCTCGTGATCGAAAAGTGCGAGCGAGAAGAGTGCGAGCAAAGAAGAGAGCATATAATGCCGCCGCCAGGTATTGCAAACGGGTGCTACGAAAGCTAGGTTCGACCATATTAGCCGTATTGGGGCAAAGCTTGCATCACACCCACCGGGTAGTAAGCAGTTCTGGTCCTTTCGAAATCAGTCGAATCCAACTTCTGCCGTCCTCACTACCTCCAATGCAGAAACCTGATGGGTCGCTTGCCCACACCGCGGCAGAGAAAGCAAATTTATTTGCCGATCTGTTTGCGAGCAACTCTCGTATAGACGCTGGCTCGAAATATCCACCCACCTTACCT
Organism: Phthorimaea operculella; assembly: GCA_024500475.1. Taxonomy (NCBI): domain Eukaryota; kingdom Metazoa; phylum Arthropoda; class Insecta; order Lepidoptera; family Gelechiidae; genus Phthorimaea; species Phthorimaea operculella. The sequence goes on from JANFCV010000081.1 coordinate 987,080, forward strand.
CACTGTGATTCTTTGATGTCTGAGATCACAGTGCACAATAAAGAGGTCCGTAGAGCCCTTCGCAGTCTGGACGTGAACAAGGCCAGTGGTCCTGATGGCATACCAGCAAGATTGTTGAGGTATTGTGCGCCTGAGTTGTCTCCTGTACTGACACGCTTGTACCGCCTCTCTCTCGTGTCAAAAATTGTACCAAAATCTTGGAAGCTTGCCAATGTGCAACCTGTGCCCAAGAAGGGTAGCCGTGCCGACCCTAGCAACTATCGACCGATCGCCATCACTTCCGTACTCTGTAAGGTTATGGAAAGAGTTCTGAACTGCAAACTGCTTTCGTACCTCGAAGACAATGATCTTCTCAGTGATTGTCAATATGGCTTCCGCCGAGGGCGTTCCACGGAGATCTTCTAGTGTACGTAACGCATTGCTGGGGCGAGGCCATTGAAAACCACGGCGAAGCAATAGCAGTGTCGCTGGACATTTCAAAGGCCTTCGATAGGTGTGGCATGCGAGTCTGTTGAGCAAGCTTCCAGCGTACGGCATACCCACTGGCTTCTGTAGCTGGGTGGCTGACTTCCTGAGTGAACGGTCGATCCGAGTGGTCATAGACGGCTGCTCCTCTGACCTCAAGGCTATTGACGCCGGAGTTCCTCAGGGGTCTGTACTCTCCGCGACGCTTTTCCTGCTGCACATCAATGACCTTCTATCTTCAGGAATTGTTGGGTACGCAGATGACAGTACTGTCACCGAGAAATATCTGTCCGGCGCAGGAGCCAGTGGTGATGAAATCCAAAGATTGAGAAAGGCTATGATTGAGCGTACGAGCCTGACGTTAAGTAACGTCTCCCAGTGGGGCGAAGACAATCTCGTCAGCTTCAATGCTTCAAAAACGCAGGCGTGTCTTTTCTCCGCAAAAGAGTCCTTTCACCTTTTCTCCTACTTTTCGGGGTACATCTGTTCCAGTGACCAACACTCTTCAACTCCTTGGCATGGAGTTGTCCTCTGACCTCAACTTCGGCACCACCATCGAGTCCAAGGCTCAAATTGCAGCTAGAAAGTTGGGCGTCCTGAATAAAGTCAAGCGGTACTTCACGCCTGAACAGCTTCTAACTCTTTATAAAGCTCAAGTCCGATCTTGCATGGAGTACTGCTGTCACCTTTGGGATGGCTCGGCTAAATACCAACTTGCTGCACTGGATTCGGTGGAACGCAGAGCCAAGAGATTAATAGGCGATAAAAAACTGGTGGCGACCAAGCTTCACAGCCTGGCTCACCGCCGCAAGGTTGCTTGCCTATCGGTCTTCTACAGATTGTACTTCGGAGAGTGTGCGCGTGAGCTGCATGAGCTCATACCACCGTCTCCTTTCTTCTATCGGACATCCAGACGCACGGCCGGCTACCATCCGTTCTTAGTTGATATACCCACATTACGCACTAAGCGCTTCAAATCATCTTTCATTATGCGCACGGCTAAAGAATGGAATTCCCTGCCTGCGTCTGTATTTCCGAGTGCATATAACCTGAATCTCTTTAAGTCTAGAGTGAATAGGCATCTTCTGGGCAAGCTCGCTCCACCGTAGATCCCATCTCTGCTCTAGGGTAAGATTGGGGTCAAGAGTAAGCCCATCATAAATAAAAAAAAAAAAAAAAAAAAAGGTCGGAATTCGCCTTTAGTGGTACTGAAAAAAAAATACCATTTAGAAAAAAAGCGTTTTATTGTAATATTTTTTTAACTTAGCTTAGGTATACCGTGTGAAGCCGGCTTGGAATAGCATCACCCCATTTCTTTCCTATGGGTGTTGTAAGAAGCGACTAAAGGACTCGAGGGTATCATGTGTATTGCAATTTTGGGCGACAGGCTGACAACCTGTCACTATAGCGATACACGACAATAGCTAAAACGGCCCTCAAATATGTGTCGGACGTGGCGATAACGACCGTGCTTTTGCGGCCGTTGACGCTCTGCGTACCCCGCAGGGGATGGAGGCGTGATATATGTATGTACAAGTCCTTAATTGATTTATATTTCACGACCTTGCTGTATTCATTAATTAGTATTAATTTATTTTCAGATTTCCTTCTGACTTGACGTTAAGAAACCAATGGCTTGAAAACATGAACGCCTTGAAATAGTACCCAAATTAAACTCATTTTCTTTTCTCAAAACATTTTGAGTCTAAGTGCACGAGTCCGACTCGCACTTGGCCGATATTTTTTAAGTTTGTAAAACTTGGAGTGGATCATAGTGTATTTTTGATTTTATGTTACTTAATTTATAAATGTTCCTCTCATTAAATAATATTATTTCGTTTAAAGCTTTTTGTCTGTTATTTGACTTTATTGCTGATGTTTGTTTAGTGTATTTTTAATTTTGTGTTACATAATCTTTTACATAATTTATAAATGTTCCTATCATTAAATTATATTATTTCGTTTAAAGCTCTTTGTCTGTTATTTTATTGCTGAAGTTTGTTTGAGTTCCATAAACCAAGTCTAATGAAAATTCGATAATAAAATCACACTTTTTCATTATACTACAGAGTATTTTTATTGCTGCGTGCATATTTTGTTGGTTATAACTGAGCTGGGAGCTGTGCCGTAACTTAACGGATTCGCTCCCTTTCGTACTCACGGGCCTTACACTACTCATGGATGACACCTATCTACAGCAATAATACGCAGCACTACCTACTACAGCTGCCCCTAGAGCCAGTGAATGTGAAAGGCAGCGAAACTGTTGCGGCACAGCACAGCTTCGATAATTAATTACCGACAAAGTCTGCATGCAGCAAATAACTACCCATAGATACCGTAAATGCATAGAAATAATCAATCATATACATTTATAGAATCTAGATTATTTTCTTTGCACCCGCGTATGATTTTACGATGTTAATCATATCATCGATATGTTGTTATTATACAGCCGACTTTTGGACATCAATAACTCTTTCAAAATGGCGATTTTCAATGCATGTCAAGCGTGTTGCCCAGTCCACCTATCCAGTGCCATAGATAATATAGATCAGTGGGTGGGCTCCATAGAGGAGACAGGTGTCGTGACGCGTGGGATGGCATCTGTCAAACTAAGTGATCATTGGAGACATGCGACATCGCGACGCTTGAAACAGTTTCCATACAAAATGTATGTAACAGAAGAGACAAAGCTACAGGTGAGACGCGCGTCGCATTGATAACGGCTGGCTGACGATCGCATGTCTGACAGATGTCATGTTGCGCGTCGCGTCGCGGAGTAGGAAGCATGTTGTGTGCTTCAGAGGGCACGTTACCTCAGGCTTAGGGCTCCACAGGCGCACTACTGTCTCTATACCAGAAGTAGCCAATAGGAAGCATGTGGGGTGCATCTGTATGCAGTTGACTATGTAGAGAGATGGTTCTGTGCTTTAGAGAGCACGTTACCTCAGGCCTAGGGCTCCACAGGCGCACTACTGTCTCTATACCAGAAGTAGCCAATAGGAAGCATGTGGGGTGCATCTGTATGCAGTTGACTATGTAGAGAGATGGTTCTGTGCTTTAGAGAGCACGTTACCTCAGGCCTAGGGCTCCACAGGCGCACTACTGTCTCTATACCAGAAGTAGCCAATAGGAAGCATGTGGGGTGCATCTGTATGCAGTTGACTATGTAGAGAGATGGTTCTGTGCTTTAGAGAGCACGTTACCTCAGGCCTAGGGCTCCACAGGCGCACTACTGTCTCTATACCAGAAGTAGCCAATAGGAAGCATGTGGGGTGCATCTGTATGCAGTTGACTATGTAGAGAGATGGTTCTGTGCTTTAGAGAGCACGTTACCTCAGGCCTAGGGCTCCACAGGCGCACTACTGTCTCTATACCAGAAGTAGCCAATAGGAAGCATGTGGGGTGCATCTGTATGCAGTTGACTATGTAGAGAGATGGTTCTGTGCTTTAGAGAGCACGTTACCTCAGGCCTAGGGCTCCACAGGCGCACTACTGTCTCTATACCAGAAGTAGCCAATAGGAAGCATGTGGGGTGCATCTGTATGCAGTTGACTATGTAGAGAGATGGTTCTGTGCTTTAGAGAGCACGTTACCTCAGGCCTAGGGCTCCACAGGCGCACTACTGTCTCTATACCAGAAGTAGCCAATAGGAAGCATGTGGGTGCATCTGTATGCAGTTGACTATGTAGAGAGATGGTTCTGTGCTTTAGAGAGCACGTTACCTCAGGCCTAGGGCTCCACAGGCGCACTACTGTCTCTATACCAGAAGTAGCCAATAGGAAGCATGTGGGGTGCATCTGTATGCAGTTGACTATGTAGAGAGATGGTTCTGTGCTTTAGAGAGCACGTTACCTCAGGCCTAGGGCTCCACAGGCGCACTACTGTCTCTATACCAGAAGTAGCCAATAGGAAGCATGTGGGGTGCATCTGTATGCAGTTGACTATGTAGAGAGATGGTTCTGTGCTTTAGAGAGCACGTTACCTCAGGCCTAGGGCTCCACAGGCGCACTACTGTCTCTATACCAGAAGTAGCCAATAGGAAGCATGTGGGGTGCATCTGTATGCAGTTGACTATGTAGAGAGATGGTTCTGTGCTTTAGAGAGCACGTTACCTCAGGCCTAGGGCTCCACAGGCGCACTACTGTCTCTATACCAGAAGTAGCCAATAGGAAGCATGTGGGGTGCATCTGTATGCAGTTGACTATGTAGAGAGATGGTTCTGTGCTTTAGAGAGCACGTTACCTCAGGCCTAGGGCTCCACAGGCGCACTACTGTCTCTATACCAGAAGTAGCCAATAGGAAGCATGTGGGGTGCATCTGTATGCAGTTGACTATGTAGAGAGATGGTTCTGTGCTTTAGAGAGCACGTTACCTCAGGCCTAGGGCTCCACAGGCGCACTACTGTCTCTATACCAGAAGTAGCCAATAGGAAGCATGTGGGGTGCATCTGTATGCAGTTGACTATGTAGAGAGATGGTTCTGTGCTTTAGAGAGCACGTTACCTCAGGCCTAGGGCTCCACAGGCGCACTACTGTCTCTATACCAGAAGTAGCCAATAGGAAGCATGTGGGGTGCATCTGTATGCAGTTGACTATGTAGAGAGATGGTTCTGTGCTTTAGAGAGCACGTTACCTCAGGCCTAGGGCTCCACAGGCGCACTACTGTCTCTATACCAGAAGTAGCCAATAGGAAGCATGTGGGGTGCATCTGTATGCAGTTGACTATGTAGAGAGATGGTTCTGTGCTTTAGAGAGCACGTTACCTCAGGCCTAGGGCTCCACAGGCGCACTACTGTCTCTATACCAGAAGTAGCCAATAGGAAGCATGTGGGGTGCATCTGTATGCAGTTGACTATGTAGAGAGATGGTTCTGTGCTTTAGAGAGCACGTTACCTCAGGCCTAGGGCTCCACAGGCGCACTACTGTCTCTATACCAGAAGTAGCCAATAGGAAGCATGTGGGGTGCATCTGTATGCAGTTGACTATGTAGAGAGATGGTTCTGTGCTTTAGAGAGCACGTTACCTCAGGCCTAGGGCTCCACAGGCGCACTACTGTCTCTATACCAGAAGTAGCCAATAGGAAGCATGTGGGGTGCATCTGTATGCAGTTGACTATGTAGAGAGATGGTTCTGTGCTTTAGAGAGCACGTTACCTCAGGCCTAGGGCTCCACAGGCGCACTACTGTCTCTATACCAGAAGTAGCCAATAGGAAGCATGTGGGTGCACCTGTATGCATTTGACTATGTAGAGATGGTTCTGTGCTTTAGAGAGCACGTTACCTCAGGCCTAGGGCTCCACAGGCGCACTACTGTCTCTATACCAGAAGTAGCCAATAGGAAGCATGTGGGGTGCATCTGTATGCAGTTGACTATGTAGAGAGATGGTTCTGTGCTTTAGAGAGCACGTTACCTCAGGCCTAGGGCTCCACAGGCGCACTACTGTCTCTATACCAGAAGTAGCCAATAGGAAGCATGTGGGGTGCATCTGTATGCAGTTGACTATGTAGAGAGATGGTTCTGTGCTTTAGAGAGCACGTTACCTCAGGCCTAGGGCTCCACAGGCGCACTACTGTCTCTATACCAGAAGTAGCCAATAGGAAGCATGTGGGGTGCATCTGTATGCAGTTGACTATGTAGAGATGGTTCTGTGCTTTAGATAGCACGTTACCTCAGGCCTAGGGCTCCACAGGCGCACTACTGTCTCTATACCAGAAGTAGCCAATAGGAAGCATGTAGGGTGCATCTGTATGCAGTTGACTATGTAGAGAGATGGTTCTGTGCTTTAGAGAGCACGTTACCTCAGGCCTAGGGCTCCACAGGCGCACTACTGTCTCTATACCAGAAGTAGCCAATAGGAAGCATGTGGGGTGCATCTGTATGCAGTTGACTATGTAGAGAGATGGTTCTGTGCTTTAGAGAGCACGTTACCTCAGGCCTAGGGCTCCACAGGCGCACTACTGTCTCTATACCAGAAGTAGCCAATAGGAAGCATGTGGGGTGCATCTGTATGCAGTTGACTATGTAGAGAGATGGTTCTGTGCTTTAGAGAGCACGTTACCTCAGGCCTAGGGCTCCACAGGCGCACTACTGTCTCTATACCAGAAGTAGCCAATAGGAAGCATGTGGGGTGCATCTGTATGCAGTTGACTATGTAGAGAGATGGTTCTGTGCTTTAGAGAGCACGTTACCTCAGGCCTAGGGCTCCACAGGCGCACTACTGTCTCTATACCAGAAGTAGCCAATAGGAAGCATGTGGGGTGCATCTGTATGCAGTTGACTATGTAGAGAGATGGTTCTGTGCTTTAGATAGCACGTTACCTCAGGCCTAGGGCTCCACAGGCGCACTACTGTCTCTATACCAGAAGTAGCCAATAGGAAGCATGTAGGGTGCATCTGTATGCAGTTGACTATGTAGAGAGATGGTTCTGTGCTTTAGAGAGCACGTTACCTCAGGCCTAGGGCTCCACAGGCGCACTACTGTCTCTATACCAGAAGTAGCCAATAGGAAGCATGTGGGGTGCATCTGTATGCAGTTGACTATGTAGAGAGATGGTTCTGTGCTTTAGAGAGCACGTTACCTCAGGCCTAGGGCTCCACAGGCGCACTACTGTCTCTATACCAGAAGTAGCCAATAGGAAGCATGTGGGGTGCATCTGTATGCAGTTGACTATGTAGAGAGATGGTTCTGTGCTTTAGAGAGCACGTTACCTCAGGCCTAGGGCTCCACAGGCGCACTACTGTCTCTATACCAGAAGTAGCCAATAGGAAGCATGTGGGGTGCATCTGTATGCAGTTGACTATGTAGAGAGATGGTTCTGTGCTTTAGAGAGCACGTTACCTCAGGCCTAGGGCTCCACAGGCGCACTACTGTCTCTATACCAGAAGTAGCCAATAGGAAGCATGTGGGGTGCATCTGTATGCAGTTGACTATGTAGAGAGATGGTTCTGTGCTTTAGAGAGCACGTTACCTCAGGCCTAGGGCTCCACAGGCGCACTACTGTCTCTATACCAGAAGTAGCCAATAGGAAGCATGTGGGGTGCATCTGTATGCAGTTGACTATGTAGAGAGATGGTTCTGTGCTTTAGAGAGCACGTTACCTCAGGCCTAGGGCTCCACAGGCGCACTACTGTCTCTATACCAGAAGTAGCCAATAGGAAGCATGTGGGGTGCATCTGTATGCAGTTGACTATGTAGAGAGATGGTTCTGTGCTTTAGAGAGCACGTTACCTCAGGCCTAGGGCTCCACAGGCGCACTACTGTCTCTATACCAGAAGTAGCCAATAGGAAGCATGTAGGGTGCATCTGTATGCAGTTGACTATGTAGAGAGATGGTTCTGTGCTTTAGATAGCACGTTACCTCAGGCCTAGGGCTCCACAGGCGCACTACTGTCTCTATACCAGAAGTAGCCAATAGGAAGCATGTAGGGTGCATCTGTATGCAGTTGACTATGTAGAGAGATGGTTCTGTGCTTTAGAGAGCACGTTACCTCAGGCCTAGGGCTCCACAGGCGCACTACTGTCTCTATACCAGAAGTAGCCAATAGGAAGCATGTGGGGTGCATCTGTATGCAGTTGACTATGTAGAGAGATGGTTCTGTGCTTTAGAGAGCACGTTACCTCAGGCCTAGGGCTCCACAGGCGCACTACTGTCTCTATACCAGAAGTAGCCAATAGGAAGCATGTGGGGTGCATCTGTATGCAGTTGACTATGTAGAGAGATGGTTCTGTGCTTTAGAGAGCACGTTACCTCAGGCCTAGGGCTCCACAGGCGCACTACTGTCTCTATACCAGAAGTAGCCAATAGGAAGCATGTGGGGTGCATCTGTATGCAGTTGACTATGTAGAGAGATGGTTCTGTGCTTTAGAGAGCACGTTACCTCAGGCCTAGGGCTCCACAGGCGCACTACTGTCTCTATACCAGAAGTAGCCAATAGGAAGCATGTGGGGTGCATCTGTATGCAGTTGACTATGTAGAGATGGTTCTGTGCTTTAGAGAGCACGTTACCTCAGGCCTAGGGCTCCACAGGCGCACTACTGTCTCTATACCAGAAGTAGCCAATAGGAAGCATGTGGGGTGCATCTGTATGCAGTTGACTATGTAGAGAGATGGTTCTGTGCTTTAGAGAGCACGTTACCTCAGGCCTAGGGCTCCACAGGCGCACTACTGTCTCTATACCAGAAGTAGCCAATAGGAAGCATGTGGGGTGCATCTGTATGCAGTTGACTATGTAGAGAGATGGTTCTGTGCTTTAGAGAGCACGTTACCTCAGGCCTAGGGCTCCACAGGCGCACTACTGTCTCTATACCAGAAGTAGCCAATAGGAAGCATGTGGGGTGCATCTGTATGCAGTTGACTATGTAGAGAGATGGTTCTGTGCTTTAGAGAGCACGTTACCTCAGGCCTAGGGCTCCACAGGCGCACTACTGTCTCTATACCAGAAGTAGCCAATAGGAAGCATGTGGGGTGCATCTGTATGCAGTTGACTATGTAGAGAGATGGTTCTGTGCTTTAGAGAGCACGTTACCTCAGGCCTAGGGCTCCACAGGCGCACTACTGTCTCTATACCAGAAGTAGCCAATAGGAAGCATGTGGGGTGCATCTGTATGCAGTTGACTATGTAGAGAGATGGTTCTGTGCTTTAGAGAGCACGTTACCTCAGGCCTAGGGCTCCACAGGCGCACTACTGTCTCTATACCAGAAGTAGCCAATAGGAAGCATGTGGGGTGCATCTGTATGCAGTTGACTATGTAGAGAGATGGTTCTGTGCTTTAGAGAGCACGTTACCTCAGGCCTAGGGCTCCACAGGCGCACTACTGTCTCTATACCAGAAGTAGCCAATAGGAAGCATGTGGGGTGCATCTGTATGCAGTTGACTATGTAGAGAGATGGTTCTGTGCTTTAGAGAGCACGTTACCTCAGGCCTAGGGCTCCACAGGCGCACTACTGTCTCTATACCAGAAGTAGCCAATAGGAAGCATGTGGGTGCATCTGTATGCAGTTGACTATGTAGAGAGATGGTTCTGTGCTTTAGAGAGCACGTTACCTCAGGCCTAGGGCTCCACAGGCGCACTACTGTCTCTATACCAGAAGTAGCCAATAGGAAGCATGTGGGGTGCATCTGTATGCAGTTGACTATGTAGAGAGATGGTTCTGTGCTTTAGATAGCACGTTACCTCAGGCCTAGGGCTCCACAGGCGCACTACTGTCTCTATACCAGAAGTAGCCAATAGGAAGCATGTAGGGTGCATCTGTATGCAGTTGACTATGTAGAGAGATGGTTCTGTGCTTTAGAGAGCACGTTACCTCAGGCCTAGGGCTCCACAGGCGCACTACTGTCTCTATACCAGAAGTAGCCAATAGGAAGCATGTGGGGTGCATCTGTATGCAGTTGACTATGTAGAGAGATGGTTCTGTGCTTTAGAGAGCACGTTACCTCAGGCCTAGGGCTCCACAGGCGCACTACTGTCTCTATACCAGAAGTAGCCAATAGGAAGCATGTGGGGTGCATCTGTATGCAGTTGACTATGTAGAGAGATGGTTCTGTGCTTTAGAGAGCACGTTACCTCAGGCCTAGGGCTCCACAGGCGGACTACTGTCTCTATACCAGCACCTAAACTTGAGATCTATAAAGACAGTCCCAAATATAGGGCAATCACTATATACAATAAACTTCCGCAGTATGTAAAGAATGAACCAAATGATAGATTATTCAAAAAAAGCCTGAAGCAATTTTTGTTACGCAAATGTTATTATTCTATTAATGAGTTTATGAATGACAAATCGACTTAATTTATAACTTGACCCTATAGCTTTATTTCACCAAATTTAATTTTCTAATGTAAGTAAGTTTTATGTAATCAAATTATGACATGAATGAAATTTTTTAAGTTATTGATACCGTTGAACATTATCTGACATTAAATGATTATTATAGTCTTATTTTACTATTTAAAAATTACAAGCATGTTTTTAAAAAATGAACTAATTTGTAAATAGCTTATTTAAGTTTTATTATATAACAATTAATTAATGAAATTATTCCTGCACTGCACATTGCCACGCCCTTAGCAGGGTTATTGTACGAGACTTTACTACCTACTTTGTAAGACCCTTTTATTATGTGTATGTACAATAATGCAATAAAGAAATTGAATTGAATTGAATTGAATATACCAGAAGTAGCCAATAGGAAGCATGTGGGGTGCATCTGTATGCAGTTGACTATGTAGAGAGATGGTTCTGTGCTTTAGAGAGCACGTTACCTCAGGCCTAGGGCTCCACAGGCGCACTACTGTCTCTATACCAGAAGTAGCCAATAGGAAGCATGTGGGGTGCATCTGTATGCAGTTGACTATGTAGAGAGATGGTTCTGTGCTTTAGAGAGCACGTTACCTCAGGCCTAGGGCTCCACAAGCCAGATGTTGCCAGACACACACTCCCATATGATGTTTTAACGTGTACTTAGATATTTTAGTGTGTATTAACAAATTTTAGTGGTGTTTTAGTGTTTATTTCTATGTTTTAGTCGTGTTTTACTGTGTATTTAAATATTTCGGTAGTGCGATATACTGTGTTTTTAAAAAATTTAGACGTGTTTTAGTGTTTACTATGATATTTGGTTATATATGTTGAGTTTATTTAGCCGACAAAATAGATTTACTAAGTAATGTTTGTGCAATATTGAAGAAATATTAAGGAATGAAGCGGTCCCTTACCTCAGGCCTAGGGCTCCACAGGCGCACTACTGTCTCTATCCCCGACGTGGCCAATAGGAAGCACGTTGGGTGCATCTGTATGCAGTTGACTATGGACTCGTCCCCTCGCAAGCAGCGCACGATGTTGCCGGACGAACGTTCCCATATGAACATGCTGCCGTCGTCTGAACTGAAATGTACAGAAACAAAATTTGTAGGGTCGAAGCACTTCTTTGATAGTTGATTTCATTACCAACCCAAATCAATAAATACATAGAATAAAATGAAGTCCCTTTTCGCGTTTCTCTGTCGGTCTATTTGTCGTGAGTTAGCTATTTCCTACCAAAACACGGCAAAGAGTTTTATGCGGTTTATTATTTCAGTTCTTCTGTAACTTATTCTGTAGAAGGCTCTTTCTCTTTCTTATAATTTTAAAAGGATAGGAAATTGGCAGTAAATTTTTGGACTTCAAAGCTATATTGCTTTTTAGTCATTTTTATAAAAGACCTGAGTATCCTTAAATCTGCCTTAGCTATAGCTAAAAAGTAACAATATATCGCGAACTTATTTTAGACGTAAAATTAAGGGTCCTTTTTAAAAATACAGCTTATTGTTTGAACTTACCCAGCGGCGACGAAATTCGCTTCGGGCCCCAAGAAGTTAGCCTCTTTGATATCCGTGGTAGTGTTGCAGTGTCCCAGGAACCGCGTGGTGTAGTCGGTGGCCTGCTGCCGTAAAGCTCGCTCCAGAGTGGACGTGGTTTGACTCTCGTCGGCTGAAGATTCGCCCACTGTAGGAACAAGGGGATTATGGCCTTAGTTTTTAGTTTAAAAAATCTTTAGATAATCCTATCACTTGTTAATCCTAATTATCTAAAACAAATTAAAACAGAAAACTGTCGTGTGGTGCCGGCTTAGAATAGCATCATCCCATATCTTAACCGTAGGTGGCGTAAGTTGCGACTAAGGGATTTCTGTTGAAGTGTATTGCAATTTTAGACGACAGGCTGACAACCAGTCACTATGGTGATACACAGTTTTCCGAATGACTCTTAAACTTTTGTCAGACGTGGTGTAAATGGTAGCTACCCGGGTGATTTTTACTAGTAACCGATAGCGAAAACTCAAAACCGGCTGGTGATAAGGAACAACTTTCCCCAAGAAACATAGGTTGAGATACGAAAAAGATTTTGGAGCAGCTGATTTAGGTTACTAAGGGAGCTCGAACTCTTTTCGTTTTTTGAACTCTGTTCCTTAGGGAAAGTTTTTCCTTATCGCCAGCTGGTTTTGAAGTTTCGCTATCGGTCACTAGTAAAATTTCACCCAGCATAGCGATCGGCGGGAAAACATCAATATCCCGTTTCAGGACTGTATGGAAGTATGTGGCGCATACGCACCGCCACATGTGGCTATTAATTTATTATAGCTGGTGGTTGTTATGTATGATTAATTACTATACCTGGTTCACAAAAGAAGGGCCCGAAATGGATCATCGTGCTCAAATGTCATGTAATATGAAAAAGACGCAAACAATAATGTTTCCATTTCGGGCCCCCTTCTCTTGTGAACCAAGGGCCCGTCGAGTCAAGAGCCGATTCGCTACCAAGAACTGAACTACCCTTACAAGCTTCGCAATGTAAATTGAATTGTCATTGTAAATGACAATTGTCTGCTTTATAAGACGGGCCCCAGGTAGGTAATAACTTTGTTTTTTTTTCATCTTATCTTACTATCTTTGTCTGTGGTGTCGTCCTGCAATCGCTCCAGTGCTACTGAGATGTCCTTCTGTAGTAGGAACACGGCGTGCGAGCTCGAGTGACGCGGGAACTTCGTCTTTACAGCCGTCTACGCTCTGCCTACCCCGCAAGAGATATAGACGTGCTACATGTATGTATGTTTACTTAAGGTTGATTGGATTGGTTAGCTTTGTTGGTTTAGTTAGATAAGGTCGCTTGTTGGATTATCTACTTGAGTAGATAGGTACGTTGGCCATGTACGCTCTGCCTACCCCTTAAAATGTAAAGGCTTCATACATATATGTACGTTTAGGGGACCGACTGGTTCTACCGGACATATTTGGAAGTTGTATACAGGGTGATTGGAAATTCGATGCATTCCCTGAAGGTGGTTAGAGGGGGGGCCATTTCCAACATATTCTTCCATGGAACCAGGGGTCGGAAATGATTGGTTACAAAATTATTAGGACTTTTGATTTTTAAAGAAAATTTCCCGATTTCAACTTTAAAAGTCATGCAGCTAGCCAAACCGTTTTATGCATAGTTTTTGACATGATCTCATAGTGAATGAATAGGACAATCATTTTTGTTACAAGTTTAGTTATATTTACTCTTCTTTTTTATTATACATCGCCAAAACTATAAAATATTTTGGTGGATAGGGTTTTTTTTGAACATTCATGGTATTCTTCTGTTAAAATTCACTTTGGAATAATCCGTAAAAAATTCATAACAGAGTTCTCTGTTGCATTAGCTAACCAAAAGGTACAATAATCTACAATCAAACATGTTTTCATAAAATAATTAGCATTAATGCAAAGCGGCGTGCGAAACAAGGCAATTGACTATGGTCGGTCGACTACGCCAAAGTCAGCAAATGCTGTTTAGACAACTTTTCAAGTATTTTCGTGGTCTAATGGATGGAGCATTCCCCTCAGGAGTCTGTGTTCCAGGTTCGATTCCGTGAGTTGACCTACAAGGTTGATATTCAACACTTTGTGAATTTTTCCCAGTTTGGTTTAAAAATCACGTTGAACCACCTGATTGTCCGTAAGAAAATATCGTGCTCGGAGGGCATATTAAACCATCGGCCTCGATTGATGTCTAATAAACGCAGACGGTGGTTGTAACACTACCATAGCAGAGGTCTAATACTTGTAGAAGGTGGTTTAAAAACTCCGACAAAGATTTATCATTTCAGTTTTTTAGGCTGTTTAAAGCTCAGGAGCTCCATTTCTGAATTGTCGTAATCCAAATCCGTGCACGGAAATCTAAAACGAGTGGTCTAACCATTCGTATTACACGTTCTACTACTCGACACTTTAAATGTTAAGGGTTTGTGTGAATTTATTAGGGTGTGCATAAATTAATAAGTTTAGTAGAACATGTGATACGAGCACAATTAGTAGCAGATTTTCGCACGATTAGGATTACGACAATTTAGAAATGGAGCTCTGAGCTTTAAACAGCCTAAAAACTGAAATGATAAATCTTTGTCGGAGTTTTTAAACCACCTACTACAAGTATTAGACCTCTGCTATGGTAGTGTTACGACCACCGTCTGCGTTTATTAGACATCAATCGAGGCCGATGGTTTAATATGCCCTCCGGAGCACGATATTTTCTTGCGGACAATCAGGTGGTTCAACGTGATTTTTTAAACCAAACTGGAAAAATTCACAGTGTTGAATATCAACCTTGTAGGTCAACTCACGGAATCGAACCTGGAACCACAGACTCCTGAGAATGCTCACCCATTAGACCACGCTACTTGAAAAGTTGTCTAAGCATTTGCTGACTTTGGCGTAGTCGACCGACCATAGTCAATTGCCTTGTTTCGCACTCCGCTTTTTGCATTAATGCTAATTATTTTTATGAAAACATGTTTGATTGTAGATTATTGTACCTTTCGGTTAGCTAATGAAACAGAGAACTCTGTTATGATTTTACGATTATTCCATAGTGATTTTTACAGTAGATTACCATGAATGTTGAAAAATCCCTTTCCACAAATATTTTCTTGTTTTGGCTGTATTTTAAAAAGAAGAGTATTTCTAACTAAACTTGTAACTAAAATGATTGTCCTATTCATTCACTATGAATCATGTCAAAATATGCATAAACGGTTTGTAGCTTTCGCATGACTTTAAAGTTGAAATCGGGAAATTTTCTTTAAAAATCAAAGTCCTAATAATTTTGTAACCAATCATTTCCGACCCCTGGTTCCATGGAAGAATATGTTGGAAATGGCCCCCCCTCTAACCACCTTCAGGGAATGCATCGAATTTCCAATCACCCTGTATACAGGGAGTAACGGAAAGCCCCTTACAAGCGGAAAGTGGCAGAACGTACTGGTGAAATTGAACCTTTAGCGTGGTTCGTAATCTGCAAATTCCCTCATTTTAATAAGTAACATTTTCAAAAAATGAGTAACAGTTCCCGAGACGCGTTACTTGCCCATCACTAAAGTGGGCCCTCTCAACCCTCACTTGCAAAGAGTCATACCACCTCCTAACAGATATGCTGTCCCGGTGATGCTTTACATTGAAGTTTATCAAAAGCATTGGCAACATACGCAACACTAAAAAGCAGCAATGGATATTGTCTTTCCACTCTTTGTTTATGTTTTCCTAGTGTTTTCTCACTAAGAAATGGCAATTTAACTGACGTCAACAAAGAAATTTTTAGTAGTATGTACATTTAACCATTTTACGAGCTCTTTTTCACCATGTTTTCCTAGTTTGATTCCTAGTAAAAATCCAAAGTAAAATAGCAAACATCAATCGATTCAACAACAGACTTTGTATGACTTTCTTTACACAACATGACAAACGTTGTCAAACGTCGTGCAATCGTGCCATGTCTGTCATCAATCACATCACCTACGAAGATTGGTAGTCAAACCATAGTCAAACCAAAAAGATCCATGCAAGATCCAAGATCTTTTTGAGGAAATCTTGATTGCATTTCTGCTTTCCTATTAACTATTCCTAACATTCGCCTTCTCTTCACATTTTCCCGAGACATTTATTTTCTGAAGAAGCGAGTCGTCGGTACAGTAAATTATGAAAATGTACTAGGATTCCATATTCTTCAAGGTATTCTTCGAAAGATCAACAGTGTCATTTTAGCAAAAAGGATGAATGCATGCAAATTTTAGCAAAGAGATGATAGATATGGATGAAAATAAAAATTACCCATTGATAATTGTCATGAGATTGTCATTGTTACGTTTGACGTTTTTGTAAAGTTTATGGAAATTAAATAATACAAAACATAAAATTAAATACAATTTCTTATTTCATCTGCAATTTTTTATTAAAAACGTTCTGCTGCTTTTGTGGCACGCACGCACGCACGTGTACATTTTCGCCATTGATTTGACAACAACAAGAAGCTGCTTTGTCCTGTTGTTTGTTCCACACAAGAAGGAAAAGAAGACTTGGAACTGGAACTTGGACTTGGAAAAGAAGACATGGAAGCATGCTAAAGCTGTTCAGATTGTGCATTTCTTGAAAATCCGTGTACAGTGTACTGTAGTTACGTCGAAAGATATCATTCATCAATAAGGAGACAACTTTTTGAATTCTTGAATAAATATTAAGGTTCAAAGCTTTTTTATTTACTTTCTTGTGTAGTTAAAGGTGCAAGTTTGTCATCGCGGTAGATTACAGCCACGCGATGCGACAATAAGTCGTAGTCTTTGCTTTCAATCATTTGCAGTAGTTCCATTGTCATACGTACGAAGAGTCATATGTCGTCTTCGATGATGAACAAAATTTGTTTGTTCATCCAGAACAGTCGCATAACATATCTCTTGCCATAGACTTAGACCACACGAGTTATTCGAAAGTTGTTAACCACTTGCATCTTAAGCATAAAGGGTGCCACACACCGGGCCCGTATGCGTGATGTGCACGTCACTATGTGCGTAGAGATGACGTTGTATCGTATAGGATTGTAGGGATTGTATGAAACACCACCGCACACCGCGCTATGCGTGGCGTGTGATGACGTGCACGTCACGCATAGGGGCCCGGTGTGTGGCGCCCTTTAGAGCGCCAAAAATGTGCGCGCGTTTGAATGCGCGACATCGGAGGTGTATTGACAGTTTGTGTTGTGTGTGACCTACCAGGCTCGCATAAATAAAGAAAGCTCATCCAAACTGTCCAAACACTTTATTTGAGGTATTGACAGTTTTGCGTTGAAACCTACCAGGCTCACATAAAATGTCGAAAGCTAGTCTAAACACTTTATTTGAGGGCTTTGAGGACATCGTGAGGGCATTGATTTCGTTAGTGATGGGAACGATCAAATTTGTACTACCTAAGAATATTAGGTTACAAATGTTATTTTTAGGTTTTAAAAAATTTGCATTTTACGGTGTGATACTCCACACAAAGGTTTCTTATCACCAGTATGTTTTGCCACTTTCGGCTTGTACGGGGGTTTCCGTTACACCCTGTATAGCAATCGGCGAAAACACTTCAATACCGCGTTTCAGGACTGTATGGAAAGTATGTGGATGTATGTTTGTGGAAATATGTTTTTCATTACTGTCTTTGTCTGTGGTGTCGTCCTGCAGCCGCTCCAATGCTACTAAGATGTCCTTCTGTAGTAGGAACAGCCATTAACGCTCTGCCTACCCCGCTAGGGATGTATGTATGTTATGTACACTTACTATCTTTGTCTGTCGTGTCGTCCTGCAGCCGCTCCAGTGCTACTGATATGTCCTTCTGTAGTAGGAACAGCCATTAACGCTCTGCCTACCCCGCTAGGGATGTATGTATGTTATGTTACTTACTATCTTTGTCTGTGGTGTCGTCCTGCAGCCGCTCCAGTGCTACTGATATGTCCTTCTGTAGTAGGAACAGCCATTAACGCTCTGCCTACCCCGCTAGGGATGTATGTATGTTATGTTACTTACTATCTTTGTCAGTGGTGTCGTCCTGCAGCCGCTCCAGTGCTACTGATATGTCCTTCTGTAGTAGGAACAGCCACTAACGCTCTGCCTACCCCGCTAGGGATGTATGTATGTTATGTTACTTACTATCTTTGTCAGTGGTGTCGTCCTGCAGCCGCTCCAGTGCTACTGATATGTCCTTCTGTAGTAGGAACAGCCATTAACGCTCTGCCTACCCCGCTAGGGATGTATGTATGTTATGTTAATTACTATCTTTGTCTGTGGTGTCGTCCTGCAGCCGCTCCAGTGCTACTGAGATGTCCTTCTGTAGTAGGAACAGCCATTAACGCTCTGCCTACCCCGCTAGGGATGTATGTATGTTATGTTAATTACTATCTTTGTCTGTGGTGTCGTCCTGCAGCCGCTCCAGTGCTACTGAGATGTCCTTCTGTAGTAGGAACACGGCGTGCGAACTCGAGTGACGCGGGAACTTCGTCTTTACATCTCTGCCTACCCCGTAAGGGAAGTAGGCGTGACATATGTAATCATTATTCTTTTTTTATGTAGCCAGTTTTGTGACATGACACACTTCAGCCGAAATTCCGTCGCCGAATTTCGGTCCGTAGTAATTCGGCGTGATTTGTACGTAATTTCGGCGCTTAAAGTGTGTCATCCGCAACCGAAAACGCCGAAAACTGACTGACCGGAATTCAGCCGCCGAATTTCGGTCGCGTAATTTCGGTCGTAGGGCGTTTGTGCACTAAAATTCGTAGTTCAGTAATCGGACAGTAAAATTCCTTGTAGTTCACAAACGCCCGTTGTGTGTCGAGGCACTTACTATCTTTGTCTGTGGTGTCGTCCTGCAGCCGCTCCAGTGCTACGGAGATGTCCTTCTGTAGTAGGAACACGGCGTGCGAACTCGAATGACGCGGGAACTGTCTAAACAGTAATTTACGCTCTGCCTACCCCGCAAGGGAAGTAGGCGTGACTTATGTAATCATTATTCTTTTTTTTGTAGCCAGTTTTGTGACATGACACACTTCAGCCAAAATTCTGTCGCCGAATTTCGGTCCGTAGTAATTCGGCGTGATTTGTACGTAATTTCGGCGCTTATAGTGTGTCATCCGCAACCGAAAACGCCGAAAACTGACGGAACGGAATTCAACTGCCGAATTTCGGTCGCGTGGTTTCGGTCGTAGAGCGTTAGTGCACTAAAATTCGTAGTTCAGTAATCGGACAGTAAAATTCCTTGTAGTTCCCGTAGTGTGTCGAGGCACTTACTATCTTTGTCTGTGGTGTCGTCCTGCAGCCGCTCCAGTGCTACTGACATGTCCTTCTGTAGTAGGAACAGCCATTAACGCTCTGCCTACCCCGCTAGGGATGTATGTATGTTATGTACACTTACTATCTTTGTCTGTGGTGTCGTCCTGCAGCCGCTCCAGTGCTACTGATATGTCCTTCTGTAGTAGGAACAGCCATTAACGCTCTGCCTACCCCGCTAGGGATGTATGTATGTTATGTACACTTACTATCTTTGTCTGTGGTGTCGTCCTGCAGCCGCTCCAGTGCTACTGACATGTCCTTCTGTAGTAGGAACAGCCATTAACGCTCTGCCTACCCCGCTAGGGATGTATGTATGTTATGTACACTTACTATCTTTGTCTGTGGTGTCGTCCTGCAGCCGCTCCAGTGCTACTGACTAGTAGGAACAGCCACTATCGCTCTGCCTACCCCGCTAGGGATGTGTGTTATGTACACTTACTATCTTTGTCTGTGGTGTCGTCCTGCAGCCGCTCCAGTGCTACTGATATGTCCTTCTGTAGTAGGAACACGGCGTGCGAGCTCGAGTGACGCGGGAACTTCGTCTTTACAGCCGTTAACGCTCTGACTACCCCGCATGAGATATAGGCGTGCTACATGTATGTATGTGTACTTAAAGTTGATTGGATTGGCTAGCTTTGTTGGTTTAGTTAGATAAGGTCGATTGTTGGATTATCTACTTGAGTAGATAGGTACGTTGGCCATATACGCTCTGCCTACCCCGCAAAGGGTAAAGGCTTGATACGTGCGCGTTTAGGGGTAGTGTTGTGTTGTGACCAGGGGACCGACTCCAACCGGACATATTTGAAAGTTGTATATATAGCGATCGGCGGAAACACTTCAATACCGCGTTTCAGAACTGTATGGAAGTATGTAGAGCGCAAGCGCGCCGCCACATATGGTTATTATAGCTAAAGTAAGGCCAACCAGACGAGATAAAAAGTGTAAACAAATCAAAAAGAGACAGCTGACATTATACCATATGACAGATAAGGACAGATTGTAATAACTGTCACCGAGCCATACAAAAGTTGTTTACATTAATTATCTCGTTTCGTTGGCCGTACTTTAGTGTATGTTATGTACAAATACTATTACCTGGTTCACAAAAGAAGAGGACCCATTATTGTTACTTGCTCAATTGTCATGTAATATGAAAAAGACGCAATCAATAATGTTGCCATTTCGGGTCCCCTTCGTTTATGCACCAGGTAATTATTGGTTTTTTCATTACTATCTTTGTCAGTGGTGTCGTCCTGCAATCGCTCCAGTGCTACGGAGATGTCCTTCTGTAGTAGGAACACGGCGTGCGAACTCGAGTGACGCGGGAACTTCGTCTTTACATCTCTGCCTACCCCGTAAGGGAAGTAGGCGTGACATATGTAATCATTATTCTTTTTTTATGTAGCCAGTTTTGTGACATGACACACTTCAGCCGAAATTCCGTCGCCGAATTTCGGTCCGAAGTAATTCGGCGTGATTTGTACGTAATTTCGGCGCTTATAGTGTGTCATCCCAACCGAAAACGCCGAAAACTGACGGAACGGAATTCAGCCGCCGAATTTCGGTCGCGTAATTTCGGTCGTAGTGTGTCGAGCACTTACTATCTTTGTCTGTGGTGTCGTCCTGCAATCGCTCCAGTGCTACTGAGATGTCCTTCTGTAGTAGGAACACGGCGTGCGAGCTCGAGTGGCGCGGGAACTTCGTCTTTACAACCGTTTACGCTCTGCCTACCCCGTAAGGGAATTAGGCGTGACTTATGTAATCATTATTCTTTTTTTATGTAGCCAGTTTTGTGACATGACATGAACATGACACACTTCAGCCTTAATTTCGTCACCGAAATTATTTCGCCGAATTTCGGTCCGTAGTAATTCGGCGTGATTTGTACGTATTATCGGCGTTTATAGTGTGTCATCCCCACAGAGCACCAAAATGTCATTTTTCATTTGTCTATGGTCATCCCCAACCGAAAACGCAAAAAACTGACGGAATTCAGCCGCCGAATTTCGGTCGTAGTGTGTCGAGACACAGAACACCAAAATGTCATGCGCGAAAAAGGTTTCATTTGTCTATGGTCGAGGCACTTACTATCTTTGTCTGGCGTGTCGTCCTGCAGCCGCTCCAGTGCTACGGAGATGTCCTTCTGTAGTAGGAACACGGCGTGCGAGCTCGAGTGGCGCGGGAACTTCGTCTTGAAATACCTGAAAAACAAACAAAAAGGGTTATAAATAGATTACTTTACTTATTTATAATAACAAGCAGATGTATTAAAAATAAAGCTTGACTTCGGTAATTTATAGTTTTATTTTGCAATTAAAAATCGCCATCATGAATTTATTAATTTTTTACATAGCTAGTGTCACTCGCGCTGCTGAGACGAATCTAACGACACCTCACATGTCAAGATCCGCCCAGTTGTTTGGGCTGTAGCCCGTGAAAACGAATTTCTTGTCTACATACGTATACATACTCTCGAAAAAACATAACCCTCCGGCAGTCGGGTAAACAATCATTATTATAGTGGGAAGCGGTGAAATTACAAAGTTTGACTTTAATAGCGTCGAGTGCCAACGCCAAATTGAAACATTGCCAAATCCTTTTGCTACATGATTTTGTGCTCTCAAAAACATGTTGCGCGGTCTCCAATTGATTTGGGATAAAGGCAGACGTAAGTAAGGATTTGACTGCTGATAGAATGATAGAATAAATGGACGAAAATTAATTTGGGATAAGGGCAGGCAGATGATGACTCACCTAAGACATTCGCTAGCTTCCCTAGGTTTATGCAGCTCCATCAATGCTTTGGCGAGTCGGAAGTGTGACTTCACGTGGTTGGGGTCCAGCTTTATGGCACAGTAGCAGTCTTTGATACAAACATACAAACATATTGCCTGGATGTGATGCCATCGTACTGCGACATATACATACATCAAACCTATATCCTTTGCGGGATTTTTTCTACATACATACACATATCACGCCTATATACCTTGCGTGGTAGGCAGAGCACAAAAACGGCTATTTACACCACGTCTGACAAAAGTTTGAGAGTCATTCAGAAGACTGCGCATCATCATAGCGATATGGGGTGATGATAATCTTTTATAGCAGCGTCTCTTTTCTATGAACAAATGTACTAACCTAAGACATTCGCTAGCTTCCCTAGGTTTGTGCAGCTCCATCAACGCTTTGGCGAGTCGGAAGTGTCACTTCACGTGATTGGGGTCCAGCTTTATGGCACAGTAGCAGTCTTTTATACATACAAACATATTGCCGTGTGATGCCGGCTTAGAATAATATCACCCCATTTTTTTACATGAAGTGCCTAAAGACCTTAAAGGTCACATATGTATTGCAATTTTAGGCGACTGGCTGACAAACTGTCACTATACTAATACACGACAATAGCTAAAACGGCCCTCAAATATTTGTCTGACGTGGCGATAACAACTGTAAACATACGGCCGTTGACGCCCTGCCTGCCCCGCAAGGGATAAAGGCGTAATTTATGTATGTATGTAAATAAAATGTACCTACCTTAGACATTCGCTAGCTTCCCTAGGTTTGTGCAGCTCCATCAATGCTTTGGCGAGTCGGAAGTGTGACTTCACGTGGTTGGGGTCCAGCTTTATGGCACAGTAGCAGTCTTTTATACATACAAACATATTGCCATGTGATGCCGGCTTAGAATAGCATCACCCCATTTTTTTCCTGTGGGTGTCGTAAGAAGCGACTAAGGGACTCGAGGGTCACATGTGTATTGTAATTTTAGGCGACAGGCTGACAACCTGTCACTATAGTGATACACGACAATAGCTAAAACGGCTCTTAAATATTTGTCAGACGTGGCGATAACAACCGTATTTTATGACCATTGACGCTCTGCCTACCCCGCAAGGGATAAAGGCGCATTTTATGTATGTATGTAAATAAATTGTACGTACCTTAGACATTCGCAAGCTTCCCTAGGTTTGTGTAGCTCCATCAATGCTTTGGCGAGTCGGAAGTGTGACTTCACGTGGTTGGGGTCCAGTTTTATGGCATAGTAGCAGTCTTTTGTACATACATATACCAAACCTATATCAATTACAGGGTATTTTATACATACTTACATACATATACCACACCTATATCCCTTGCAGGGTATTTTATACATACATACATATATCAAACCTATATCCCTTGCGGAGTAGGCAGAGCACAAAAACGGCCATTTACACCACGTCTGACAAAAGTTAGAATCATTCAGACGACTGTGCATCACCATAGCGACAGGTTGTAGGATGATGCTAATCTTTTATAGCAGCGTCTCTTCTCTATAAACAAATACCGGGAGTAATAGAAAGGGTATAACAATCCGAAAGGAGATCAAGGTACTTATGAAACTGAACTACTTTCCCGATGAAATATGGGTCGAAATGTCCTTTCGGCTTGTTATACCCTTTCCGTTACTCCCTGTATTCTAACCTTAGACATTCGCTAGCTTCCCTAGGTTTGTGCAGCTCCATCAATGCTTTGGCGAGTCGGAAGTGTGACTTCACGTGGTTGGGGTCCAGCTTTATGGCACAGTAGCAGTCTTTTATACATACATACCGGGAGTAACAAAAATGGTATATGGGTCGAAACATGAAAAAACAATGTGCCTCCCATACAAAATCGCCGATCAGCTGATTGATTTACTACGGGAGGTCTAAAGATTTTTTCATATTTCGACTCATATCCCATAGGGAAAGTTGTTCAGTTTCATGAGTACCTTGACCTCCTTTCGGCTTGTTATACCCTTTCTGTTACTCCCGGTATATCATACCTATATCCTTGCGGGGTAGGCAGAGCATAAAAACCACCACGTCTGCCAAAGTTTGAAAGTCATTCAGAAGACGTGAAGATATGGGGTGATGCTAATCTTTTATAGCAGCGTCTCTTCTCTATAAACAAATGTACTCACCTTAGACATTCGCTAGCTTCCCTAGGTTTGTGCAGCTCCATCAATGCTTTGGCGAGTCGGAAGTGTGACTTCACGTGGTTGGGGTCCAGCTTTATGGCACAGTAGCAGTCTTTTATACATACATATTATATCAAACATATATCCCTTGCGGGGTTTTTTCCACATACATACAAACATATTAGTATATGACACCTATATCCTTTGCGAGGTCTTCTCTACATACATACATATACATATCCCTTGCGTGGTAGGCAGAGCATAAAAACGGCCATTTACACCACGTCTGACAAAAGTTTGAGAGTCATTCTGAAGACTGTAATGAGCATTATCATAGCGATATGAAGTAATGCTAATCTTTTATAGCAGCGTCTCTTTACTAAATAAAATGTACTCAATTTTACCTACCTTAGACATTCGCTAGCTTCCCTAGGTTTATGCAGCTCCATCAATGCTTTGGCGAGTCGGAAGTGTGACTTCACGTGGTTGGGGTCCAGCTTTATGGCACAGTAGCAGTCTTTTATACATACATATACCAAACCTATATCAATTACAGGGTATTTTATACATACAAACATATACCAAATCTATATCCCTTGCGGGGTCTT
The DNA here is from genome assembly GCA_024500475.1 of Phthorimaea operculella. Taxonomy (NCBI): domain Eukaryota; kingdom Metazoa; phylum Arthropoda; class Insecta; order Lepidoptera; family Gelechiidae; genus Phthorimaea; species Phthorimaea operculella. The sequence goes on from JANFCV010000081.1 coordinate 1,011,757, forward strand.
TTCTACATACCTCCATACACATGTCACACCTATATCCCTTGCCGGGTAAGCAGAGCATAGAATGGCCATTTACCCCACGTCTGACAAAACTTTAAGAGACATTCAGAAGACTGTGGGGTGATATGGGGTGATGGTGGTGATCTTTTTTAACAGCGTATCTTCTCTATAAACAAATATCGGGAGTAATAGAAAGGGTATAACAATCCGAAAGGAGAATAAGGTACTCATAAAAATGAACAACTTTCCCCATGAAATATGGGTCGAAATGTCCTTTCGGCTTGTTATACCCTTTCCGTTACTCCCTGTATACGAACCTTAGACATTCGCTAGCTTCCCTAGGTTTGTGCAGCTCCATCAATGCTTTGGCGAGTCGGAAGTGTCACTTCACGTGGTTGGGGTCCAGCTTTATGGCACAGTAGCAGTCTTTGATACATACATACATATATCAAACCTATATCCCTTACCGGGTAAACACAGCATAAACGGCTGTAAAAAACGGGCATTTACACCACGTCTAACTAAACTTTGAGAGTCATTCAGATGACAGTGACAGATCGTCAGCCTGTCGCCTAAAATTGCAATGCACATAAACTCTCAAATCCCTTATTTGTCTCTTACGACGCCCATGAGAAAGATATCGGGTAATGCTAATCTTTTATAGCAGCGTATTATTTTCTTGTCGTAGTCGCTTCTTACGACACCCACAGGAAAGAAATGGGGTGATGCTATTCTAAGCCGACATCACATGGCATAGGGACTCGAGGGTTTCATGTGTATTGCAATTTAAGGCGACAGGCTGACAAACTGTCACTATAGTGATTCACGACAATAGCTAAGACGGTTCTCAAATATTTGTGACGTGGCGATAACAACTGTATTTTATGACCATTGACGCTCTGCCTACCCCGCAAGGGTAAAGACATGATTTATGTATGTATGTAAATAAATTGTACCCACCTTAGACATTCGCTAGCTTCCCTAGGTTTATGCAATTCCATCAATGCTTTGGCGAGTCGGAAGTGTGACTTCACGTGGTTGGGGTCCAGCTTTATGGCACAGTAGCAGTCTTTGATACATACATACATACGTAATATCAAACCGATATCCCTTACCGGGTAGACATAGCATAAACGGCTGTAATAAACGGCCATTTACGTCACGTCTAACCAAACTTTGAGAGTCATTCATAAGACAGTGACAGATCGTCAGCCTGTCGCCTAAAATTGCAATGTACATTGCACATATACTCTTAAATGCCTTAGTCACTTCTTACGACACCCATGAGACAGATACTACCTGGTTCACAAAAGAAGAGGACCCGAAAAGGCAACCAGGTTTTATGGGGTGATGCTAATCTTATAAAGTAATGTCTCTTCTCTATAAACAACTATATACTAACCTTAGACATTCGCTAGCTTCCCTAGGTTTGTGCAATTCCATCAATGCTTTGGCGAGTCGGAAGTGTGACTTCACGTGGTTGGGGTCCAGCTTTATGGCACAGTAGCAGTCATTTATACATACATATCATCATCTTCCTGTTCTTATCCCAATTACTTGGAGTCGGCGCAGCACGTTTCGTTGAACACAAAATCATGTTGCTAAAGGATTTGGCTGAATTTTACGACCGGCCGCCTACCAGACGTCAACCCTCCTTGGGAATGATACATACATACATATTATTACGCCTACATCCCTTGCCGGGTAAGCAGAGCATAAAATGGCCATTTACACCACGTCTGACAAAACTTTGAGAGACATTCAGAAGACTGTCCACCATCATAGCGATATGGGGTGATGCTAATCTTTTTTAACAGCGTATCTTCTCTATAAACAAATACCGGGAGTAATAGAAAGGGTATAACAATCCGAAAGGAGATCAAGGTACTCATGAAACTGAACAACTTTCCCCATGAAATATGGGTCGAAATGTCCTTTCGGCTTGTTATATTCTTTCCGTTACTCCCTGTTTACTAACCTTAAACATTCGCTAGCCTCCCTAGGTTTATGCAGCTCCATCAATGCTTTGGCGAGTCGGAAGTGTGACTTCACGTGGTTGGGGTCCAGCTTTATGGCACAGTAGCAGTCTTTGATCGCGGCGTACGTATCGCCGGCCCTGGAAAAAATATCTCTCTTATACGAGGTGTCTTAATTTTAATGTTATTCTACTTTTTAGTATGTTTGCCATAGTGGCAATAGTAAGTAATACATGTTGTGTGAAAATTAGAAATGTCTAACTATTAACGTTCATTAGATACAGCTTACGAACCATCATAGCTAAAATCGGGCAAAAGATCACGGTTTTTGTATGGGAGCCTTTTCTTTCATTACAATTTTTCACTGATCATTTTTGTATGGGAGTCTTTTATTTTCATTTTATTTTTTGGTATTTGTTGTTATAGCGGCAACAGAAATACGGCAACTGTGAAAATTTCAACTCTCTAGCTATTACGGTTAATGAGATACAGCCTGGTGACAGACGGACAGACGAACAGACGGACAGACAGTGAAATCTCGGTAATAGGGTTCCGTTTTCACCCTTTGGGTACGGCACCCTAAAAAAGAATTACTTACCATCTTAGAGTAATTATAGTTATAACTGTTGGCAGTAGTTAGAACACAACCTGTCTGTCCATCAGTATTAAAACGCCAGTGACAGCACTATTGAACCTCTATGACTTCTCATACATTTGACGTCTGTATCTAGGGAGCAACTGCTTACACTTTGACAGTACGGCGCGGGCCGATATGGGCACTCTATAGCTTGCTTATATAGGATGCAATTTTATTATAGTCCGACAACTTCGTGCGCGACCTTCCTGCGGGGTACAGACGGTAGGGAGGCGAGGAAGCACGTCATTTTAATATGACGTGCGGCGCTGATTCGCGCGTCTCCCTTCCCCGCTACACCTCCCGCTACCCGCTGACATCTCCCTCCCCAACGTCTGTCACCCCTAAGGAAGGTCGCGCACGAACTAGCCGGACTATAGTGGCGGATCCATTAAGGGTGTGTTCTGCCCATGAAACTGAACAACTTTCCCCAAGGAACATAGGTCTAAATACGAAAAAGAATTTTGGTCTTCCCATACTAAGTGTGTTGGCCACATTTCGACCTATGTTCTTTGGGGAAAGTTGTTCAGTTTCATTGACAGAAAACACCCTTAAGGGATCCGTCACTAATAAAATTGCACCCTATATATACTTTAGACTTACCATCCTCTCCTCATAAGCGCGGCGGCTCGGTTAGAATACAAAATGGCGCAGTCGGGGCACTCCGCTATCGCACTGTTGTAGAAATCCACAGCCGCCGCGTAGTTGCCTTTCGCTACTAATTCATTTGCCTGGAAATTTGAAAAAAAAAATGTGAATATCTTCTACACCTCAATTTTTCCCATAATAAGTCCATTAGTAAATAAATGATACCCTAAATAACTCTGTTTAGAATCAGTATGTCCCTGAATAAAAGTGTTTAAGTGTTCCCTAAAATAATTCTGTTTGAGAAAAAGTGTTCTCCTTAAAAAGTTGTGTGTGTGTGAATAAGTCTTATTTGTAAATAAATTGTTCTCATGCTTTCGTGTATAAAAAAAGTATATAGGGTGAATTTTTACTAGTGACCTATCAGTTGCTATCGCGAAAACGCAGAACCGGCTGGTGATAACCAACAACTTTCCTCAAGGAACATGGGCCCAAATCTCCCATACAAAATTAATTGCCGATCAACTGATTTCAGTTAGTATGGGAGGCCCAATTTTTTTTTCATATTTTAAGCTGTGTTTCCTGGGGACAGTTGTTTTTTTATCACCAGCCGGTTCCGGGTTTTTCGCTATCGGTTACTTGTAAAATTTCACGCTATAAGTAAGTGAATATAAGTGTGCAGAAATATTTTGTCGGTTTGTTTGTATTTAGTCTCACCATTTCCTTATATCGGTTGGCCTTCTCAGTCAACTGCGGCTGCTGCTCAACGGGCCCGGTTGTCCCATTAGCCCCCGTAGTCCCATTAGCCCCTGTAGTCCCGTTAGCCCCAGTGGTGCCGTTCTTCCCCGGCTCTTTCTCTTCGCCCTCGCGGTAACTGTTGTTGTGTTCTATGATGAAGCTTTTCACTAGCACCGGTCGATTCGTGCTGTTTATGTCGAAGAGGTATACCTGGAAATAGAATACATACATACATAAATCACGCATATATCTTGCGGGGTAAGCAAATATGATGCCCGAAGATAATTAGATATTTGAATTTTAATCATGATTTAAAAAATGGTGCCGTGTGGTGCCGGCTTAGCTTACCGTATGGTTCGTTCAATCGGATTTTGTCCCCAATGGCTTAAAAGAGCAATTTCGTAAGATGGCTTAGTATGCAACCACTGATTTTGTGCGATTATCCAATAACCAGATACAAAATTTAAAAAACACATTGGTCCGTTTTCCAGTTATAATTCTTGCTCGTAGTAACTTAGATCTTCTTCTTCGGCATGTTTTGCCCACTGTTTGCCTCTACTAAACTTCTCCATTATGCATCTTACACATTTCAATAATCATTTACATGAGAATAAGATTCATAATATTTACCTGTTCGGATCCTAAATTAACCAGTAGTTCATTTCCATCGTGGCTAAACGCGACGTAGGTGGTTGCCTTTTTTGGGAAAGTATTCTCATTTGGCTCCATCGATAAATGACCTGAAAATTGTGCATAACGAACACATTAGTGAACTTTATATACAGAAATTGGTTAGCTACAATCATTGCAGAAATTATACATCTAATCTAATATCCATATCCAAGTAAATGGCACAAAGGGCCACTGCTGTCTTCATTATGTTGCAGTATGATTGCCGGATTTGATGCTGTGATCTTAAATCAGTAAGCTTAATACACAATCAATGGTATCGTGGTGGCTGTTGCCGTGTGATGCCAGCTTAGAATAGCATCACCCCAATTCTACCCGTGGGTGTCGTAAAAAGCGTCTAAGGGATAATTATTCAGAGAATGGACAGCAGCGTTCTCTGTTGCTGAAACATCTTGCACTGCACTCGCCAATCCGCCTGCCAAGCGTGGTGAGTATGGCAATACAATCCGATAGAGGGAGGCCTATGTCCAGCAGTGGACTGTTGTAGCTGTTATGGTTATGGTCAGCGGGAAACACTACAATGTGATTGAGGAAGATCGTGTAGATCCAAAGTGGAAGGTGAAAACTAGAAGATACTTTAGTATATGTTTCCTACCTGGAGCGAAGTAATGCACTGCGTTCCTGCCCTCCAAGATTCCAGCTGAAGACCAGATAAAGCCGGGCTTCACCATCGAACCATCACTTGATTCTTCCAACTTCGAGGATGGAGTCATTTAGGTTTAGCCTAGTTTTAAGCTTAGATAGATAGATTTTTAACATTGAAACCATGTTACTTTTATTAAAGTCCCATTATAAAATCATCCATCATCCTGGTTTGTCCTTAAGGTCGTTCCCGGCTGGTACCATCATTACCTGGAGCGAAGTACTGCACTGCGTTGTTGGGTATGTTGTTGTCGGGGTCGCCGTGTCCCGCGCGCGAGCACCGCATGTTCTGCCGCTCCCACATCACGCGCGACGACGGGGTGCTCGACTGGGGAACAGAGGAACTAATGTTTATAAATCAATGTTGTATGTAAGCCCCCTTCGGGGGCAGGGGTATGTGTGGCACGCTGTGCTGTGTGTAAGCCCCCTTCGGGGGCAGGGGTATGTGTGGCACGCTGTGCTGTGTGTAAGCCCCCTTGGGGGGCAGGGGTATGTGTGGCACGCTACGTTGTGTGTAAGCCCCCTTCGGGGGCAGGGGTATGTGTGGCACGCTGTGCTGTGTGTAAGCCCCCTTGGGGGGCAGGGGTATGTGTGGCACGCTGTGCTGTGTGTAAGCCCCCTTCGGGGGCAGGGGTATGTGTGGCACGCTGTGCTGTGTGTAAGCCCCCTTGGGGGGCAGGGGTATGTGTGGCACGCTGTGCTGTGTGTAAGCCCCCTTCGGGGGCAGGGGTATGTGTGGCACGCTGTGCTGTGTGTAAGCCCCCTTGGGGGGCAGGGGTATGTGTGGCACGCTGTGCTGTGTGTAAGCCCCCTTCGGGGGAAGGGGTATGTGTGGCACGCTGTGCTGTGTATAAGCCCCCTTGGGGGGCAGGGGTATGTGTGGCACGCTGTGCTGTGTGTAAGCCCCCTTCGGGGGAAGGGGTATGTGTGGCACGCTGTGCTGTGTGTAAGCCCCTTGGGGGCAGGGGTATGTGGCACGCTGTGCTGTGTGTAAGCCCCTTGGGGGGCAGGGGTATGTGTGGCATGCTGTGCTGTGTGTAAGCCCCCTTGGGGGGCAGGGGTATGTGTGGCACGCTGTGCTGTGTGTAAGCCCCCTTGGGGGGCAGGGGTATGTGTGGCACGCTGTGCTGTGTGTGAGCCCCATTCGGGGGCAGGGGTATGTGTGGCACGCTGTGCTGTGTGTAAGCCCCCTTGGGGGGAAGGGCACGCTGCAATGTGTGTATGCTCTCTTCGGGGGTTTGGTTTTATGCGACACGCAGCGGTATAATGTGCAATCTCAAAAGCCAAAACACTACTCACATTAGCAGCAACTTGCAGTTTAGCCAGCTTGATCATCCTCGTATCGTACAGTCGCACGTAGAAGTCGTTAGCGCCGACCGCGAGCTGGTACGGTCGGCGCGGGTTGACCGACACGCACTTGGCCTCCGCGTACCGACCGAGGTGGTTCAGCAGGTTGACCACGACGTTGGCCGTGTCCGAGTTGCAGCGGTGGGCGGTTCGGAGATCGTGTTGTCTAAGAAAGAGATGAAGGTATTTAAAGAACCTGAAAGAATTTATTATTTAAGGGCGCTACACACCAGACTCGTATGCGTAACGTGCACATCATCACGTCCGGAGAGATGACGTTGTATCGTATGTAATTGTATTACGAGCATGCACTGTGCGGCCTCTCATACGATACAACGTCAACTCTACGCGCGTGATGACGTACACGTCACGCATACGGGCCAGGTGTGTGGCACCCTTTATTTTAAATCTTATTCAACCATTTCAGGGAAAGACGAAGGCGATTGCTTAGGAAAAATGCCTATGAAACTCATACTACAGCTAAGCTTGAAAGATGGAAAAAAGAACAGTATTTCCCTGTTCTTTGAGTGCTGCCTTCACCCTGATGGTCTACTCACAATATAAGTCCATCTTCCCCTGCAGAGTATATCAGGTGTGCATTATCCGGTGCCGTCGCGAGCCGCTTCACTCTACCTGTAAGTCAATAACTGCATTAGATTTACTTGAATATTTCAATTTTGGTTTTTACAGCCATTTACGCTCTGCCCAACCCGCAAGGGACAAAAGCGTGATATATGTATGTATGTAATATTATGTTGCCGCGAAGGATAAACGCATGCATAAGTGTGTGGTAGCAGCAAAGAATACTGCCACCTCTAGTCCACTCAGGCTGTTTCTGTCTGAATATCTGTCGACTATGATCAACCGCATGGTGACGGTAATACCTACCTCCAACAATAACATTTCCAAAGAGGGTTGACGGCAGGCGGCCGGTCATAACACATAGCCAAATCCTTTTATGAACTTGTGCTCTAACAAAAAATGTTGCGCCGACCCCAACTGATTTGGGATAAGGGCAGGCAGATGATGATGATGTGTCTCTTACCACAGTGACAAGAGCACTCGAGCAGCGAGGCGCCGCCGACGACGCTGCGGGCTCGCACGGTCCCGTCGGCGGCGCAGGTCGCTATTATGTCCGGGGTTAGGAACTGGGGACAAGAGATCAAAATATACACGATGTTTCGGAAATAACGAAAAACTCCTGGAGAAGTTATTTATCAAAATATTCATGATGTTACCTGTAGAAGTTACTTCAGTTTACCAGTTTCATTATTGTTTCATGGGTTTACAAATTAGGTTTTTGAACATGAACCCGTTATGGCACTACAACAGAAATTGATTCTCAGACAATGAAACTGGATCATTTTTGTTTTACCTCTTTAAGAAATAACAATAATCAACGGTCCATAATAAAAAATCATTATTTACTAATAGAAATAAGTTGTCCTGTTGTATTGGCATTCTTTGTATTATTGTTGATTTATTCCACATTAGTTTCACCTGCTGGAACTTATTTTTTCACGAGAAACAGGCATTTTTCAAGTATGTGTTATACATATATAAATCTTCCTTGATGTGTTTTTTTGTGATAAATTAAGGTGTGAATCCGTTCCATGGTTTTGTAGGATTTAATCCACCACAGACAGGCAGGCAGAGAAACTCAAAAAGCTACCTCAATTTATACTTCCTATGTATTGATTTCATATAAATGGTTAACAATTTCATAAAGCAAAAAAAAAACAACCAATTTTTAACAGCAACAACTAAAGGAATTCTAAACCTAAGTCTTCAAAATACAAACATGGTTAAATAGCACCAGCCAGGCAGGATGTGTTTTGCAATTCAAACTTGTTTGGTATAAGGTGGAACATTAAAATGTAAACCTGATTAACACTCAGTGAAATAGGGTAAATGGTTAAATTCTAACATTTCCTTAGATGATTTTTAGCTATATAGGTACTTTTCTTAAATTAGCAGTTGAACAGAGAAAGGCAATCAAAATAAAACATGGTAATAAACACAGTCAAAACTACTAATTAAGAGCGCATTCAGTTTTTTCTAGCAAATTTGCAAATATTGGCTTTATAAACATGCGAGTTTCTCGAAAACCGTTATGTAAAATTAATATGTTACTTGTACATTTAATCAAGCATATCTTCATCTAAAAAATGTACAATGTAAATATTAACATTTTGGTTTTAAACATGTTGCAAACAGCGATATCTAAAGCGACAAAACCAAAATTCAGGAAAAGACCTCAAATCAAGCGTGAGTTTTAGAGTTTTGGTTCACTGTAAAAAAATATCAATTATACAAAAAAATAGAGTATTTATTTGAGAACAAAGTCTACATTGAACATTTTACAATTTTATTCAGAAATATAGAATAATATCACGTTTTTATATACGATTTTTTGCAAAATAATGCGCCATTATAACAGCTTCTGTATGAATAAATAACAGTAGTAAAGATTTAAAAAAAATATATGTTATTTAAGAAGATGTACTTAATCTAATTGCAGAAAAATATATTTATTTTTGTTCATAATTTAACTGTAAAAAATGTTCAAACATTCCCATGATTTTCGCAAAACGACGCTCCGAGCGGTCTGGCAGGGAAAATTGTATGGGCTTCGTGAAAACCTCTATAGCGGCCTTAACAAACACAACACTATGTAAACAAATTATAACAGTAGTTTATCCTATTTTGATTGTTTTTGTGGGAAAGTGAAAAAATATCTTAAAGGAAAAGCTTAGGCTACTAGAATCAAGGCCAGAAGATTACATAAATTTGCAATTCAAGAATTTTACTTTCTATCTAAAGATATCATGCTTGTATTCTTATCTGATACCCCAATTTAGATATGTTTTTATTTTCTTTCTAATGAATGACCCTAACCCATTTTTTGATTCTGCTTTAATTAAACAGATATTTAGTAAAAACTTTGAATTTCTTGTAATTTAAATGCCGTTTGGTGCCAGCATAGAATAGCATCACCCCATATTTTTTCCGAGGCGTGGGTGTCGTAATAAGCGCCTAAGGTATTTTAAGAGTTGATGCAATTTTATGTAACATTTTATTTTATTTTATTAGGGATAATTAACAGTTATACAGTGTAATAACTCTTAACAGTAACACTTAATGAACTTAAATAAATGTATAACCAACCTGTTTATCCACGGATTACAACATGTAAGGTGATACACAGTTTTCTGATTGACTCTCAAACTTTTGTCAGACATAGTGTAAATGGCCGTTTTATTTACCCTCTGCATACTTATGCATGTATGTATTTTAAATTACTTTTATACTCAATAACAATAAAAAGAAAAGTCTTGCTTGATTTTCTTACATGTGGTTCAATAGTTATACTCTGAGACAGTCTCCTTTATTTATTTTGTAATTATCAGCCATCATGCACTAGTAATAATCTCACTACTAAATTGTTTACACAATTTGCAACAATGTTGCTGCCAGCTATGCTCACTCATAGATAAGCAACTAGCTAGAATTTAAACTCATAGATATGATTCATTGTAATTATAATAATACCTATTTTTGTTTATTTATCAAGTTCTAACATAATAACAAATTATGGTATCTAAGAATTGTGGTTTTCCTGTATTGGATTGTTACAAAGACATCTTGCAACTGTACAAACAAAGAAGAGTAGATAATAGTCTATCTAGGTCAGAGTTTTCACATTTTAAAAGCTATTTTTATATTTCTAAATTGTAGAGTTTGTAGTTGAACACTACAATTCTTGTTACTGTATGCCTTGTTCTTACTTTAGCATATTACTGAAACAATCTTTATCAGAAAATGATAGTAGAATCTAAGATTGACAATTTACATGCTTGGCTACAAAGAAGATGATGGCTTAGCAAACCAATGTCTTATCATCATCTCATGCTTTGAGTGTTAAAGCAATGTGGAATAAAATTTGTCCCATTTTCAAGAAGGGCCTAGTTACAGAAGTCCCTAAGTCCATGATGGACAAGAGGACACAGATCTTGAACTGGACCATCCTTGTAAAGGCATGTCTGCAACTGGGCCATATTTTCTCACCTTGACAGAGAAGATATTCCCGGTATGTCCTGTGGCTATGTTGTGAAGCTGCTTGTAGCGAAACGGGTCCCACAGGATCACATGGAGATCATCCGAGGCAGAGGCCAGGACACTACACAAAGAAAATGTATATCATCATCTATCATAGTAATTGTATTGCATGTTTATAATAACTGCAGTATTTGGCAAACTGATTCCACATTCACTGCCAATGATGTCTTGTATCAAGTTTTACAAAAACCATTTCGCTATTGTCTTTATCAAGACATTAGGATCGAATCAATAGCCTTTTTAGGATGCCATTAGATCGTAACTTTACGCCTTTATAAGCACAGGCAGATAATGCGCGATATGAGTAGAATTGAGACAGTTTATCAGTTTAGTAGTTCACCAGGGTATACTCACGAGCCATCTGAGCTCCACTCCAGGCAGTTGACGCAGCCGACATGGCCGTAAAGTTCTTTCTCCACCCCTAGTCTGTCGATCATGCTACGGGTCACCGTCAGATGTTTTTGGAACCTGCGGGTCACATCCCCTCTCTCCCGGGCAGCCGTGAGCCCCACGGTGCCCCGGGCCCAAGCAGGCTCTTCTCTCCGGCCCATTTTGCCACTCAACAAAATATGTCGGATCGAGCGACAACCATCACAAATCTGTGATCAACATAAATTCTAAATACGCTAGCTATTTATAACGCACATCTCATCAACTCCTATCTGAACACAAGTTTCCAGACTAGAAATACTTTATTCTAGAAGTTACACGTAAAAATAAACAAAAATATTGAACAAAAAGCTTTTCTTTTCTTCAAGAGCTCGGAATTTTCTCTCGAAAATAAAGCGAGCTGTCAAACAGCTGTCGATGGATGGATTGCCAGACATTTTTCTTGTCCATGGCAACTCATTCATTCCATGCAACTTCCATGCAACTTTTTTGAATATTACTTTTTCTGTTTTTCTGTTGAGTATCACAAGTTGCATACGAAAAAATGCAAGAATGTTACAAAATCTATTAATAAATCGGGTTTTTTTTATTTGCCTGCAATGTTCGTTAAAAACCGGTTTTTGAAATCCTTATACATGGAAGGTTTCATTCATTCATTGCTCTACTTTGTCTATGGATTTTGACATTTCATTGTTTTTCTAAATGATTTTCTAGTTTTTCTTCGATATTTTCGTGAAAACTCAATTAAATTATAACTTAGAATAAGTACTTTGATAAGAAAATACCTCCCAACATAAATACATAAGGTAACTGACGCCTATATTATTAATTCCAGCTAATATTATGAAAATATTCCATACGAATTCATTCTCGCCTAATTTTTACACAAGTTTTTGATTTCCACAGTATTTCTAGCCACCAAAATGGGTGAACGCAAGGGCCAGAACCACTACTACCCTCCCGACTACGACCCCAAAGTCGGGGGTCTCAACAAGTTCCTTGGAACACATGCCCTCAGGGAAAGGGCCAGGAAACTCCACATGGGGATTCTTATCATCAGATTTGAGATGCCGTACAACATCTGGTGCGATGGCTGCAACAACCACATCGGTATGGGAGTGCGGTACAATGCTGAGAAGACGAAAGTGGGAATGTATTATAGTACTCCGGTGTATCAGTTCCGGATGAAGTGCCATCTCTGTGATAACCATTTTGAGATCAAAACTGATCCTGGGGTAAGTTTCAGTTACTTTATCTGCCCAGAAAATTATACTAAGACCACATTTAGTTCTTGCTCTAAAATAAACTATCTTTTATTCAGCGTAATATTGTTATCTCATACTCTTCACAATAGTCTTTTAGAAATTCCTTGGAGACAAAGTTGATATTTCTTTCTTCTTATTTAAGCTGTTTTGTTTTTTTTCTCTAAAAAAATTGCATCTTTTCCAGAACTTAGACTATGTGATAGTCTCAGGCGCGAGACGGCAAGAAAACCGCTGGGACCCAACAGAAAATGGGCAGATTGTTCCAGAGACCAAAGAGACTCAGAAGCGCATGTTTGACGATGCTATGTTCCGATTGGAACACAAGACCGGGGATGAAGATGCGGCCAAACAGGACAAACCAAGACTCGGCAGGCTGGTCGGCAGGAATGAGAGTGTGTGGAAAGATGATTATGAGGCTAACTGCTCTTTGAGAAGGAATTTTAGAGTAAGTATAAAAACATACCTATTTGCTTGCTACTGTAGCAAGAAGGCTGCCTTATTGTACTTTTTAATGTTTATACCAGGAGTAACGGAGAGGGTATAACCAACCAGCCGAAAGGAGGTCAAGGTACTCATGAAACTGAACAACTTTCCCCATAGAACATGGGTGGAAACATAAAATACAAATATGGACCTCCCATAGTAAATAAATTAGCTGATCGGCAATTTTGTATAGGGGGTCCAAATTCTTTTTCATATTTCGACCCATGTGCCATGGGGAAAGTTGTTCAGTTTCATGAGTACCTTGACCACCTTTCGGCTTGTTATACCCTTTCGGTTACTCCCAGTATAAGTTGTTTCTGTACAGTACAGTGTGCAATAAAGAAATAGATTATTAATATTATTAACACCCAACAGTTGCACTCACAGTTTTACCTGTGAGAATAGAATATTTTCCTGGGGTAAAAGGTTTGATGGTAACAGTAAACTTTTTTATTTTACATTTACTAAAGATTTTTATCATCACTCTTTGCACTGCCCAATGCCCTGTAATGATTTTGTATTACATTTGCACTTTAGATCTATGTAGATTTAGACATTCTACACTGTAAACAGTTAAGATCAGGGTTGTTAAATTAGTAATTAAGCATTCTTCTTATTTACAGAAAAGGCGAAAAGAGCTTGAAGAAGCACATGTAAATGACAGCCTACTTCTCGCCAAATCCTCACTAGACATTGCCCTCCTACCTGAAACAGAAGATGATCGCAACATGGCGTCTCTCCTCTCCTTACGACCTTCTAGAAGTATAGAAGAAAAGCAAAGTCAAACTAGAAATAAAATTCTCAACAGTCCTGCTTTGCCCAGTTCAAGTGGCCTTTTGACCAGCTTTGGTGGTCTAAAAAAGGAGGAGTCTTTGAGCAAAAGTTCACTTCTAGATAGAAATGCTCTAGGTATTGTTGTAAGGAAAAAGCGTAAAGAAGATGAGACATCTAAGGAAGATGATAAAAGCAATGAAAGTAAAATCTGTAAAGTGGATGAGGCGAGTAAGGAAGATCTTAAAGGTAATGAAAGCATAAAAAGTGATAGAAATAGAGACAGTTCTATTACAGAAGAAAGCAAGATAGTAAAGAAACACGACAGTCCTGTTATTTCAAATGAAAGTGGCCATAGTCCAGAAATAAAACTAGATTCAAATGTAAAATGTGATATCAAAGATGTAGAAGTAAAATCTGATCAAAAATTGCAATCCTTGGTAGGCGATTATAGTTCTAGTGAAGATAATTCAGAATAAGTGAAGACACAACTTGTACGAAATCTATTATAGGTATTCTACATTCTCATGTATTACCTTCGTTCGCAGTAGTTCCATTGAGATTAGTTCCATGGAACTACTGCAAAGTTTTTTTTTCGCACTAGTTCCATTGGCTCAGACAATGGAACTATCGCGAACCTTCGTTTACGAACATTCGCAGTAGTTCCATTGAGTAATTGTCTCACCTTCTCAAATATGTCTCAGTGCGCATAAGTTTCTTTGAAGAAAGTGACAGCTGTCAAACTTCAACACCGTACACCACTAGTTTCGTTGGAAAGTTAGTAGGTCTGGATGAAATCTACATTTTAAGTGACAGGTGTCAAATTTTAAACTCATTTATCTCATTAACTATTTCTATTTTCTTTGGAAAAGTTGTAGGCCTTAACGAGATCTACATGACAGGTGTCAGCTGTCATACTAAAAAGTCGTTTATATCGGAAACTATGCGTGCTAGAGCTAGACTATTGGTCTCTTTGGGAAAGTTGTAGTTCTTGCCAAGATCTATATTTTATGTGACAGCTGTCAAACTTTAAACTCGTTTATCTCGATAACTGTGCATTCTACACTACTAGTTCCTTCAAAGAAACTTTTATGCGCACTGAGACGTATTTGAGAAGGTGAGACAACTACTCAATGGAACTACTGCGAATGTTCGTAAACGAAGGTTCGCGATAGGTCCATTGTCTGAGCCAATGGAACTAGTGCGAAAAAAAACTTCGACGTAGTTCCATGGAACTAATCTCAATGGAACTACTGCGAATGATTGATGTATTATTATTTATTAAAATATTGTGAATAAAACAACAATATTGAGTTACATACTCTTTTATTCATTCATCAATTCATCACTTTTTATAAAACATTTATTTTTACTTAGAATATTGAACTAAATATTTTCGATGTAAGCAAAATAAGTAGTTGAATGTTGAACTTATAGTATAGCCAATAACTATTCTACTTTAGCACATTGTGTGTAAGCTTGGAACAGTTTGATAGGAACATAACATGAGTGATCTACTCTAAGTGTCTCGACACACTACGACCAAAATAACGCGACGGAATTCGGCGCAATTATGCCAGCAATGTTATTTGCATTAGATTTTTTGCCGAGATTACACGTTGCCGAATTTCGGTCCGAAGTAAGTCGGCGTGATTTGTAGGTACGTAAAATCGGCGCATAAAGTGTGTCATCCCAACCGAAAACGCCGAAAACTGACGGAACGGAATTCAGCCACCGAATTTCGGTCGTCGCAGTGTGTCTACACACTACCTAATACATAAATAATATTGGTTAAACTTACATCTATACCAACAGTCATAATATAGACATCAACACATCAATATAACATTGAAAATGAATAAATACTAAAATGGCACCTACATTTTAACAGATTCCAAATTGATATTTATTCTTATTTCAAGAGCAAATTATACGTACCATATATCATTCAGTAAATGCGTTTCTCAAAATATTAAACAGTAAAATGTAGCCCTAATAATTATGATATATTTCAATAAGTTACATTATGTTTGAGGCAATGTATATTTAATTGCACTGTTTTCGTTATAGCAGTTTTAGGTAAATCTTGAAGTTATGGAATAAATATTTTTCATAAACATTTTCTTACGGCATTTTTTAAAATTATACCAAATATTGTGCGCAATTTATAATCCATACAATTTTCTAACATCGTTGACTAGAAAGAGATCAAATAATTACACATATATGAATTCACATAACAAAAATAGTATGTGGTAGATAAGTTCTTAAATCATAACAGATTAAATCTAAAGCTAAAACAGCGTTGATTAACTGTCAATATTCATAGAGATAGCTTTGCCATCTATTAACTAGCATACTGGTGTAAGAAGAATATTGCCAACACAAGAGGTTTTCATGTTTGGTGCCGGCTTAGAATAGCGTCACCCTAATCCTACCCGTGGGTGTCGTAAAAACAGACTTAGTGATATTCAACCAGGGAATAAGCAACAGCGTTATCTATAAGATATCAGATTGGCAAGCGCAGTGCAAGTTGTTTGATTGGAAATCAAATAACTTAAACTGCGCTTGCCAATCCGCCTGCCAAGCGTGGTGAGTGTTTCAATACCTATCGAAAGGGGGAGGCCCATGTCCAGCAGTGGACTGTTGTGGCTGTTGTAGTAATCGTAGATTAAATATTCTTCATACATCATGTTGAAATTCCTATAAATATAAACATACAAAACAGAACAGATAGGTGTATATTTCGCTAATTAATTACATACGATCAATATTTAAGAACGATAGCACTTAATAAATATCTGTTCCTGTTTCATGCGTTTTTCGTCGAGTTTGCTTCATCGTTTTAATCAGTGTAGTATTATAATTCGTTATTATTATTATATTATTCCTATCTTTCTATAGGGTATGTATCAGAATTGGGCAAAAACTTTTCGCTAATAAATTGCCCGGCGAATAAAAATTTTATATTTAAGTTTTTAATATTACGAGATAAGTATGTAAGTACTTGTTATTCCAATAAAAAGTTTTGTATGTGGCATAGTCATTTGTCTATATGTTACTCGTGAAAAATTTATTTATCAGCCGATTTATATTAGGGAATCATTTTTTGCCCAACTCTGTAAGGTAAAACTTTAGTAAGCGCATATATTTGTAGTGTGTAAGTAATCTAAGCATGAAAGTGACCAACTTTCATCAAATAAATTATGTAGCAAATAAAGGCCTCCTATACTAAATGCACTAAAGATTTACAAATAAATAAAGGCTTCCCGTACCAAAAGCACTAAAGTTTCCCCATACAACTTGTTTCATGTCAAGAATATGATGTGCAAGTATTTGCGCTTACTTGAAGTTTTTGTGTAAATTACAGGAATATGTATCCAGGTAGAGTGGCCGCTCGATAGTGTACTATCGAAAAACTATCGATAGTATCGATTTAAGCCTGTCGCCAAGCATCGCCGAAATTGGCATCTGTAGATGATTTTACTAACTACTAAGTACCAGTTTTTTAATAGCGGTCAATAAAAGCTTCATACTATTGATAGTATCTATACAAACAAGGGTGTCACACGATAACTCTTTAAGATGTTATCAAGTGTATCTGTGATATTGCAATAAAAATTATTGAATTGAATTGAATTGATTTTACGAATGGAAACTGTCGATAGCAGTACTACCTGATTCATAGAAGAATTGGACCCGAAATGGCAACATTAGTGTTGACATCTTGCACAATGTTATGTTACTTATAATAAGAAAAAGATGCAAACAATAATGTTGCCATTTCGGGTCCCACTCTTTTATGAATCAGGTTATACTTTCGATAGTTCGGCGACACTACCAGTTGTTTAGTTCGTCTACTGTTCGTCGGGCACTCGCTTGTCCTCCAAAGCGAGTATGAGCGCGCCCTCTATCTTGGCTTGCAGCCACGCGCGCACCTCGGCACACGGGACCTCTATCACCTTCTCGTCCGTTGAGAAATAATTCACTAATTCATCCTGCGGATAGATACGTGAGTGAAATATCTGTTGAGTGAAGGCCACAGTAAAAGGCGATATTGTTCTTAGCTTCAGCATCTTATGTACCATATGATTCGCAATAAAGACTATGAATATGAATATCAGTTTCACAATGAGAAATAAAATGTTACTATTTCGTTTATTTTGCTTCTAAAGTGAGTTTGCAAGCTATTTACAAACATAAGGCTTTTCAAAACAGTAATGGGATGCACAAGTAAGATGCTTTTCCACTCTGAAATGAGATCTACAAGTATAAGAAAGTGTATCCAGAAGTGGGATATACGTATAAGCATGACGCTTACCTAATGGGAACTGAGATGTTTTAAAAGGAAGTGGGACAAGCATGAGGCTTTTCAAATCAGAAGTGGGATACACAAGCATGAGGCTTTTCAAATCAGAAGTGGGATACACAAGCATGAGGCTTTTCAAATCAGAAGTGGGATACACAAGGATGAGGCTTTTCATATCAGAAGTGGGATATACAAGCATGAGGCTTTACTGACCTGTTTGACCACCAGCACTAAAGTATCATCTCGGATAGTCGGCACGGCGACCAGGTCGTCCAATCTGACCACCCACTCCGCGTGCCAAGAGTTGCTGCCTCCTCGTACCATGAATATGTGCCTGAAATAAAACATTATATGAAATCTTTTTAATTTTTAATTTTTAGTTATTTTCTTTTTCTCTCCTTTTCCAAAAAGGTATTACTGTTAAATTGGTTTGTGTTTTTTGCAGACACCACATGCTCTGGTAGCTTGTTTATGACGTTGCAACGAAGGTTCAGAAAAGGTCAATAACTATGCCAGATATTTTTTCAAAGACTTTATTTTTATAAATTGTAAAAAGAAACTGCAAATATTTTAAGGGGTGAACGGCTAGTACATTTTGTATGGGTGGACCAATGTTTTTTTCATGTTTCGACCTTTGTTCCTTAGGGAAAGGTGTTCAGTTTCATGGGCTGGTTAGTTCACACCTTAAAATGAGATGCGCTCGTACTTACTGCGTAGTCACGAGTAGAATAGAGTTGTTAGCAGATCCCAGATGCGCATGCGCGATGTAAGCGTCGGTGTCAGCGTAGTGCCCCCTGCCTAGTAGCGTCAGCAGCTGTAGCCCTAGAGCCGCGTGCTGGGAGTATGGTCGGATCCCCTGTAGATGGAAAAATCGCTGAAAATCTCTATAAAAGCTAATGGTTTACCGTGCTATGCCGGATTAGAATAGCATGCCCCCATTTATTTCCTGTGGGTGTCGTAAGAAGCGACTAAAGGACTCGAGGGTTACATGTGTATTGCAATTTTAGGCGACAGGCTGACAATCTATCACTATAGTGATACACGACAATAGCTAAAACGGCCCTCAAATATTTGTCAGACGTGACGATCACCGTATTTTTACGGCCGTTGGCGCTCTGCCTACCCCGCAAGGGATAAATGTATGTATTCAACGGAAAATATGACGATGATTGCAGCAACTGGCAGCTTTTGATTTAATGTACTTACACACGTGGGCCACCAAAAGCCGCAGAAGATAAATCACTAGTCGACTCTCTGTCGTGGCGGCGTTTCACAGCTCGATAATAGACAAGTCAGAATCCACCGGCATGAATTCTAGTGAGGCGTAAGACGACATCTCTTCGACGAGTGATCTTTAGACATCATCCATGCGATGCACATCTCACCTGTGTAGGCGACGTCTCTTCTATTTCATACATTTTATATAGAAACGGTTACGACTCACGTCTTACGTCTCGCCTCTGGATTTAGAGCCTTGGAGTACAACAAATTCTTACCTCAGTAGCGGGGCAGTGTCTCGGCAGTCGTTTCCTAGCCACCAGTCTCCCGCCGCTCCGTTCCACGCAAGCCTTCAAAGCGCTCTCTGCACTGTCCGCTCCCATCTGTTGAGACATAGCCGCCCTGGCTGCCTCGCGACATACATCTACAAAATATTCGATGTGATAATCTACTGTAAACAGCAAACTGAATTATTTAAATAATTTGTTGTTTATGAAACTTTGATGTAAAGACTATACATATTTATTCTTCAGTCTCTGTTTCTTTTAAACTTAATGAAAAAAATGTATCAACCATTATATCATCATGCTGAATAATTGACTAAGTTTCATCAATGTATCTGCTTGCTAAACGATTATCCTACGAATAATATCGTCGGCTTTTGTAGAAAGGGCGAATACGCCATAAAAAAGTGCTTCGAAAACACCGACGATACCATTGTTTATCTTAATTTTTGAGAAAATATGTGGTGTAGTAACGTGAAAATCTGACATGCCATGCACAGTTTATTCACAAAGAACTACTCCATTGACAAGAGCAAAGTTCACAAACAAGGAAGTGATCCCTAAACAATAATGCAAAAGTGATTTCCTTAATTTCATTATCTTACCGACTACCGTGCACATTCTTTATAATAATATGGAAAGTATGCTGAACAATTTAGCAGTGATTATGTGATTTACAAAGTGGTGTATCAAAGCTGTAATAATCTTTTGGAATTAATAAATAATATGAACATTCTCTGCTAAGTTGTTAAGCGGTGTCATGCAAAAGGATACTCACGTCGAAACACTACATAGTCTTCGTCTATCCGCCGGTGAGATGCAACCAGAAACATATTCATCAAAATAATGACAACAAACACTACAACGGGAAATGTCTATCAACCTCTGTTAATTGTTGTTTTACCAGTTACAAAAAGGCCACTGTTAAGAAAAGGCCTTTTGGGATGAACATCGTAACGCTACAGTTCCTAACTTTTCCATAACTTGCGCAAATAAAAAATAGATTCAATTCATTTCCGTTTTTTTTTTAATATAGGCCCACAGCTTACGCCAACTACACTTACATTTTAGTAATATCTTGTCATACTTGTCATCCTTAATAAGGAGTTTGACTCTCCTTTGTGGCGCCATTTTTTATAGGTAGGCTTGTCTGTGGAAAAGTCGAAGACGAGCGAAGGAACAAATTAGTAAATTTGATTGAATTCCCAATTGGTTGTTTGCCTCTCTACCATATTATATGTATGATATATGAGCAGGACGTCAACAATAATGTTGCCATTTCGGGATCCATTATTTCTCTGCGCAAGTTACACCATCTACAATCAACTGATGTGTTTAAATAGGTGAACTGTGGGTTATTCAAATGACGAGTATTTGATAGACATTACCCATACATAACAGAGAGGTACATTTAATATTCTAACGGCAAAATTTCCAGAAAGTTAGAAGTCCAAGAATTTGTGATACCTACCTACTGTGGGTGTGTGACATGACATGCATGACATGAAAAGTGTAAAGTGTCTGAAACATTGGGTATTTAAGTAAAACAAATGAAAACAAGTAGGCTGCAATAAAAAACAAGAAATAAGACCAACCGACAAAAATAAATGAAAACGAGAAATTAAAAAATTGGCATGAATCGACCGGGGATCGAATACGGGTCGCATAGGTAAACGCCCCACTACTGCCCTGCCATCGACCTATCGATGCACCGGTAGATGCCTGCAAAATTATTCAATCTCCTGATGATCGTCTCAAATGTAACCAGATGAAAACAATGCGTAACCAAATTGATAATAACCAACAAAAAAACTAAAACAACAAAGTCACTGAAAAGAACAAAAAAGAACCAAAGAAGGTGTGCTACGTGCTCTTAACAAATCATGCACAAAACAATGCACCCTAAAATCAACATGAAAGCACAAATTAGAGAGACGGCGCGCGGGGCGCCTTTACAGATGGCTCACTCATTACTAGCGACGATTTTAACGCTTACTGACAATAACTGGAATGAACTGGAATCTCAGAGGAACTCAAGGTAACGAAGGAGATGGTTGCCATGATCGTCATATTTATTAATCGGCTCAGAATCATACTAACAGTTATATTTTCTCTGACAATCCCGAAAATCCTTCGAGGGTCAAGTGATCCTTCTGTAAACTCTCTATTTTGTGGTGAAGGTAGCTCTACTTGAGTGCAAGACCAACATGGAACTACTCGAGATCTCACCAATCGTAGGTCTCGCGATCAAGCCGGTCAAAGCCAGCGCTACGCTGGAAGCGTGGTGGGTGTCCGCTTGAATCACTGAGTCAGGTAGGTCGTTGCTCTGCACGCCTTCGTCACCTATTTTACGCAGAAATTATGAAACATAACAAGAGGTTTTCACACATTTTAAGTATCCAAGACTATCGCGATACCAATAAAATACAAGTGTTATAAAATACCATGAAGTGTTAAAATCGCGATACTGAAACTATCCCGGTAGATGGAGCTCTGCCACGCGGTACGGGCCAAGATACGTTAGCTTAGCTTCGTAGGCTAAGATAGAGCTGCTATAGCCCATATGGTAGAGGCGTCACCAGAACAAATGGCAAAAGCCTTCGGTAGGAAACTTTGCAACTTTTTCACAAAATAATTAGTCATACATAAGAGAATCTTTCGGAAGTCCGCCTAATTGTAGAAAAACACTGAAAGTTGTTGTAAAAATTGTTGATAATATTTCAATAGTGAAGCAATCTATGATTAGGAATAGTTGCTCATTTTCATTGGCTGATTCACTCGTAGGAATATCAATGGATTAATAACTTGCGCAGATAAAGAATAGGCTCGGATTGACAACATTGTCGTTTATTATGATAGAGCTCATATGTCATTTATTATTATGATAGAGAGGCAAACAAAAAGTTGCCAATTCGGGTCCATTCTTTCTCTGCGCAAGTTGTACTTACCTCTTCTTTTATTTGTCGTAGATTTGGGCACGTCGTCAAACATGGCGGCTACCCTGGCAGCGCCACAAGCACATTGTCCGAGCAGCCCCGTAACCCAACTTGTATGCGATGTCGTCAGGTTTACTCTCGAGAACGTTCCCTGGAATATTTGTATGTACCTACCTCTTCGTTTATTCGTCGTAGGTTTGGGCACGTCATCAAACATGGCGGCTGCCCTAGCAGCACCACACGCGCACTGCCCCAGCAGTCTCGCTGCTCCGTAGCCTAATTTGTACGCTATGTCATCCGGCTTGAGAACGTTCCCTGGAATATTTGGATGTACCTACCTCTTCGTTTATTAGTCGTCGGTTTGGGCACGTCATCAAACATGGCGGCTGCCCTGGCCGCTCCACACGCGCACTGTCCTAAGAGTCGAGCAGCCCCGTAACCCAACTTGTATGCGATATCATCTGGTTTGCGGCTTGAGAACGTTCCCTGGAATATTTGGATTTACCTACCTCTTCGTATGCCGTGTGGTGCCGGCAGAGTAGAATAACACCAACCCTTCTCTTCCCGCGGGGGCCGTAAGAGGCGACCGAGGGATAAACCCGACCCAAACAGCCAGGGCCAATCGTATGGTGACGGTTAATCCACTACAAAAGCATTCCCATGGAAGGTTGACGTCTGGTAGGCGGCCGGTCGTAAAATTCAGCTAAATTCTTTTGCAACACGATTTTGTGTTCAACGAAAAGCGTTGCGCCGACTCCAAGTAATTGGGATAAGGGCAGGAAGATGATGATTGACCTACCTCTTCGTTTGTTTGTCGTAGGTTTGGGCACGTCGTCAAACATGGCGGCTGCTCTGGCCGCACCACAAGCGCACTGCCCCAGCAGTCTCGCTGCTCCGTAGCCTAATTTGTAAGCTATACCATCCGGCTTGAGAACTTTCCCTGGAATATTTGGAGGTACCTACCTCTTCGTTTAGTAGTCGTAGGTTTGGGCACGTCATCAAACATGGCGGCTGCCCTGGCCGCACCACACGCGCACTGCCCCAGCAGTCTCGCTGCTCCGTAGCCTAATTTGTACGCTATGCCATTCGGCTTGAGAACGTTCCCTGGAATATTTGGATGTACCTACCTCTTCGTTTGTTTGTCGTAGGTTTGGGCACGTCATCAAACATGGCGGCTGCCCTGGCCGCGCCACACGCGCACTGCCCCAGCAGTCTCGCTGCTCCGTAGCCTAATTTGTACGCTATGCCATTCGGCTTGAGAACGTTCCCTGGAATATTTGGATGTACCTACCTCTTCGTTTGTTTGTCGTAGGTTTGGGCACGTCATCAAACATGGCGGCTGCTCTGGCCGCACCACACGCGCACTGCCCCAGCAGTCTCGCTGCTCCGTAGCCTAATTTGTAAGCTATGCCATCCGGCTTGAGAAAGTTCCCTGGAATATTTGGATGTACCTACCTCTTCGTTCATTCGTCGTAGGTTTGGGCACGTCATCAAACGCACTGCCCCAGCAGTCTCGCTGCTCCGTAGCCTAATTTGTAAGCTATGCCATCCGACTTGAGAACGTTCCCTGGAATATTTGGATGTACCTACCTCTTCGTTTATTAGTCGTAGGTTTGGGCACGTCATCAAACATGGCGGCTGCCCTGGCCGCTCCACACGCGCACTGCCCCAGCAGTCTCGCTGCTCCGTAGCCTAATTTGTACGCTATGTCGTCAGGTTTTCGGCTTGAGAACTTTCCCTGGAATATTTGGATGTACCTACCTCGTCGTTTATTTGTCGTAGGTTTGGGCACGTCATCAAACATGGCGGCTGCCCTGGCCGCGCCACTCGCGCACTGCCCCAGCAGTCTCGCTGCTCCGTAGCCTAATTTGTAAGCTATGCCCTGTTCCCTCGAATATTTGGATTAACCTACCTCTTCGTTTATTTGTCGTAGGTTTGGGCACGTCATCAAACATGGCGGCTGCCCTGGCCGCTCCACACGCGCACTGCCCCAGCAGTCTCGCTGCTCCGTAGCCTAATTTGTACGCTATGTCGTCAGGTTTTCGGCTCTGAAATATTTGGATGTACCTACCTCGTCGTTTATTTGTCGTAGGTTTGGGCACGTCATCAAACATGGCGGCTGCCCTGGCCGCGCCACTCGCGCACTGCCCCAGCAGTCTCGCTGCTCCGTAGCCTAATTTGTACGCTATGTCGTCCGGTTTACGGCTTGAGAATGTCCCCTGGAATAAATAAATAAATAAATTAACTACGGTCCGAAACTAGATTATCCGCCAAAAAACCAAAGTAACGGTAAGTCCGTCTGGAAATACAGGGTTATTTTTTAGTCAGTGCGCAAACTTTGCAGGATGTTTCTACTCGTGATTCTGAACAACTTTTACAATGGGACCACCTGCGAAATCTAAAAAAAATTTTTGGTTGTTCCATACATTTTTGCCGAGTAGGTATGAATTTTTCTATGGAACATCCAATTTTTTTTTTGCGAATTCGCAGGTGGTCCCATAATAAAAGTTGTTCAGAATCACGAGTAGAAACACCCTGCAAAGTTTGCGCACTGACTAAAAAAATAACCCAGTATAGCAAGCTGAAGTGGCAGGGAGCTGGTCATATTTGTCGTAGAAACTATGGATGGTGGAGTAAGCGGGTTCTCGAGTGGAGGCCACACAGCTCGTAGCATTACCGATGACTTAAGAGAGCGGCTGGCAGCGACTAGATGCCGAAAACGGGAGATCGTGCCTTGTGGCCTGCCCTGGGGAAGCCCTATGTCCGGCAGTGGACTGCAATATGAAGACGACTTCAGCTTTTGATCCCAGTTCCAGCAGTTGTTCTTTTTTATCTTTCTTTTATGGCGTATTTGAATAAAAAAAGTAAGACAGCATTTCCTTAAGCCAAAAGCGAATTTACAAAACGGATAAGAAGGGAAA
Source organism: Phthorimaea operculella (assembly GCA_024500475.1). Classification (NCBI taxonomy): domain Eukaryota; kingdom Metazoa; phylum Arthropoda; class Insecta; order Lepidoptera; family Gelechiidae; genus Phthorimaea; species Phthorimaea operculella. The sequence goes on from JANFCV010000081.1 coordinate 1,037,062, forward strand.
ACACGTTTAAATGGTACACAGTCAACAAATATTAATTTTGAATAGATAAGATTGTTCTTCGTCTTCTTTTCTAATCTATAATCTTCATTCATTGTGAACTCTAGCGGTATACAGAACAAACTTACCAAATAAGGTTCGTAATACTGCCGGAATCCTTTAGAGAAGTCTCCTATCACACTGTAAGGGTTCCCAAGTATATTTAACCCCAAAACCAGTACATAGAACTGTTGCACCAGCTGGGTCCAGTAGTGTCTTGATGCCAGGTCTATGAGGGTAGAAGATGTGATCGGGGCGTTTCGAAGTTCTAGGTAGGCCATTCTGGAAGACAAGAAGTTGGGTAAGATAATATTTAGGTATCCTTAGTGCCCTTTTCTCAAAATGTAGAAGGGGTGGACCAGCCTATAAAACTGAACAACTTTCCCCAAGGAACATAGGCCGAAATGTGATAAAATATTGGACCTCCCATACTAACTGACTCGCTCGGCTGCTTAGGTGGGATTAGGGCATTTTGAGAAAAGGACATTATGCACTGAGACGCTTCTACCGTGTGATGCCGGCTTAGAATGGCATCACTCCTTATCTTTCCCGTAGGTGTCGTAAAAAGCAACTAAGTAGTTTGAGGGTTGACAAACTGTACCATATGGATCACCAAGAAGAAATACATGTATCACGCCTATATCCCTTAGGGTTAGGCAGAACGAAAATGCCTGTAAAAACGGCCATTTACACCACGTCTTACAATAGTTTGAGAGCTACTCAGAAGATTTTCTATCACCATAGTGACAGGTTGTCAGCCTGTCGCCTAAAATTCCAATACACATTATCCCTCAAATCCCTTAGTAGCTTCTAACGACAACAACGGGAAAGATATGGGGTGATGCTATTCTAAACCGGCACCACACGGAGAACGGAATACTTGAAAAAATACTGTTCTTTATTGTAAGTATTTACCTAACTAAAATGAAATATAGGCTTACCTTATAACAACATCCTTCATATCACACAACGAAGATCCCCAAGAATTGAACAAATACTCCAACAGATCACTATTGAACAGCTTAGGCCGATTCTCCTTCTTATTCCCAAACCTGGTCTTCCCGGGACTATTGGTCGACTCAGCTGAATATCCTCTTGAAGACAAACTTAATATCACTTTTATAGGAGACAAATGTACGTACTCCATTAGGACATTTCTTTTGGCTACCATTTGACTTTTCAACGCTAAGATTGGCAAAGGCATATGGACTAAAGCTAAGTCAGCTCTGAGTCGCACCGCTGGTTTCTCTTCGATCTTCCAATGGTTTAAAATGTCAAATACATAATTGACAAAACCTCTATCTAAGTTGACGCAGAATTCCTGGATCAAGACTTTGAAATATTTGTAAACGTCTTGGTTTAGTGTTGGTCTGTACTGTTTTAAAGCGACGATTTCTATGCACGGTTTTATTTCGCGATTGTTTCTCAAGTTTTGTGGTAACGGTGCCGGGTATAGTACACTGGGGAACACAGCTTCGTTTAGTTGATTGTCTAGTTGTAATCTTTGGAATTTCAAGTGGCAATACGTAAAGGTATCAGATTTTCTAAGTTGCAACCAAACTCCGGGACTGTATGTTCTACGTAATTCAGAGAAAAACGGTTTCGTCATTTGCATTTTCTCCAAGTCTATATGAATGTATTCTTTGAGGTTACATTTCTTTTCGTCCTTCTGGTATTTATCCTCGATCCATGCTGTCAAGTCAGGTGATAGTTGCTTCCATTTGTGACTAACATTCACTTCCCATCTTGGCATGGAATCTGTTATACTAGCGTAAGCCAATTCTTTAATTCCTACATGAGTTTGAACGCATACAGACAAACTTACTCCCGACAATGAGGCATAAATTTCATAGTTACTTCTTTCATTATTAATTCGCATTCTATATTGATAAGCGATTTTTTCGTCTTGTGCTAAAGCGAAAACTCTTTGGTAGCCGTCCATATAGGATATCCAGTATACTATAACTTTGTCTTTTCTCATTTTTTTACTTTTATCTTTGCTTTTAGGGTGGTTTTCATGTACGTCGGTGCTGTCTGAGTCGTCGCTGCTCGAAGTGCAGGGTTCTGGAGATTTTGGAGTGAGTCTTTTGAGGGTAGATGATAGTTTTGAGGTAACGCTGCTTGTGGCGACTAAGGTTGAGTGTTTTACGGAGTGGAAGCTGACTTTTTCTTCACCGAAACTGAAAGAAATAATGAAATGCGTATAGGCCACGAAAAAAATTCAAAAAATCTGAACAAATTTTCCCAAAAGTCAGACGACGAGAAATTAAAATAAAATGGATGATTTTTCTTACCCATCTTGGTTGAAATCAGCCACATATCCTTTTCCTTTGTTGTTGTATATGTTCCATAATAACTTCCGGTCTTTGGATGGGTCGTCCCACGTGTACAGCATTGACTGAAAATAATTCAGAAGCTTTTATTTATAAAGTTATGGGATTCTTAAAATGTATCGTCTACTGTTTGAACGTGATTGTCAACTGTTTATTTAAACGTGTTTGTCAGCTGTTTAAACGTGATCGTCTACTGTTTGAACGTGATCGTCTACTGTTTGAACGTGATCGTCAACAGTTTGAACGTGATAGTCAATTGTTTGAACGTGATCGTCAGCTGTTTGAACGTGGTCGTCAATTATTTGAACGTGATCGTCAGCTGCTTGAACGTGATCGTCAACTATTTGAACGTGATAGTCAATTGTTTGAACGTGATCGTCAAGTGTTTGAACGTGATTGTCAGTCGATGTACAAGTAAATATTGATGCATAATAAGAACGTAAACCTATAAGGGCCTGATAAGGGCTTAACAGTGCCACCTGGCCAGAATCCTGCTGATGCAGTTTCAGAAACAAATCTTCACACAGATTATCCACCCTCACTGGCGCGTCACCAGATGTGGAAGGTTTGAACTTGGTTGTAAATGAATAGAAGCATGACTGAATGAATGACTAACAACAACTACTATAAACAAGTCTTACCTGATAAGGGCTCAACAGCGCTACTTGTCCAGAATCCTGCTGATGCAGTTTCAAGAACAGATCCTCGCATAGATTATCCACCCTTACTGGTGCATCACCAGATGTAAAAGGTTTGAATGTAATGGTGAACGGCCGGTCGGTTCCGCCGGTTACTTCTACGCATATTGCTGACTGAAAGAAGAGGTCATTGATTTGGGAAAAAATTATGAATACTATCCAAACTGGTGTAAGGGGTGGTGCAGCAAAAAGCTTTGCAGGCATGATCACTGAAGAACCTTAATTTCCTTTCCCAAGGATCAATTTAAACCAGTATTTTATATTCTCATAGTACTTTTTAGAATCCTTTACTCAGCTGAATGTGTATTACAAGCCGAAAAGAGGTCAAGGTACTCATGATTCTGCACCATTATCTTCATGGAACATGGGGTCAAAAAAAGGTAAAAAGAAGTTTGGACTTCCCATAGCAAATCAGTCAGCTGATCGGCGATTTTGTATGGAAGGCCCAAACTTCTTTTCCTATTTCGACCCATGTTCTTTGGGAAAAGTTGTTCAGTTTCATGAGTACCTTCACTTCCATTCGGCTTGTTATGCCGTTTTTATTCCTCCTGGTATAGGTATGTCGAAGACCGTATTTTTGTAAGTCTCGTGGACTGTTCATGCCTGCCAAGTTTTCTGTACACCGTCTCTTACGCCCGGTATAAGTGAGAGAGAAAAAGAGAAGAAATTAAGCTGTTGATATGATTCACATAGACATAGTTTTTATTGATTTCTAGCAAGTCGTTTTTCAATTGAGAATCATTTACAAACGTGTTAGTAATGGACGCATAATGTTTTTGACAAATATACCAATGTATGTGTGTGCATGCGTTACATGCATATAATTAGAAAAACGATAATGATCCCGATATGTTGATAATTTATGTTTTCTCCAGAAAAGCAAGAGTGATTGGAAATTGTAATAATGCACACTGAATTGATCAATGGTATAAAAAGACATTGAAATGTGAAAAATTTAAAACAGCCAATGGTATGCGGTGTCCTTAATAATCTTAAGTATTCGTATAAAAAAAATGAAGTGTAGATTTTAGATAAAAACGATCATGACGCATAATATGGTTGTTATGTGTGTGGATATTATCTTTTCTTAACTTTAACTTTGTAAATAGAAAACAATAAAAGCTGTGATTTATCGTAATTAAAAAACAAAATTATTAAAGTTGGTTTACCCAAGTTATAGAGCAGTTCATTTGACAGCAAAACTGAAGCAAAATACATTTCTAAGTTGCTAAATAAACATTATTTAGAGGAGAGACATCTAAGGATCAAATTGAAGGGTCAGGTCGAAGACTGGCACAAATGAGTTAAACATTGGGTATAAAAATATACAGGGTGGCACCGAAAGATACACTTTCCCGAAAACACTTAGATCTACAGATCAAACTAAAGAACTGTCCCTAAGAAACAAACTTCAAATTCTAAAAAAATTTAGACGTCCCCACAAAAAAAATTGCTGTTCAAGCAATTTTCTATGGAAGGTCCAACTTTTTTTAGCTTGAACTCTGATCCTTAGGGAAAGTTGTTCAGTTTGATCTGTCTCCTTCTTCGAATGGGACACCAAGTCTTCCAATGACCCGATGAACCTCTTGAGCTTAGTATTTTCGGTAAAGCGGGTCGTTGGTATCAATCACTTTGTAGGAGTTTATTTACAGTTTGCATCTGAAATTGTAAATGTGCGCAGGCCCTTTTGAGAAATAGAAATCTATGTCGAATAAAACTTGACCCGCTGCCTCCGTAAGTCCGTAGTGTTCCTATATTCACTATAATAGGTAATGTTATGCTTATGCTCAGTAACATGCGGCATAACTAGTCGGTGTTAATTTTTTTTGTTATTACATCATAACATAGAAATAACAATAGAATTTTGATTTATTATCAAAAGCCCTGAGTCTCTGAGTACTATGATCAGCACCTCGAGATAGCCATTTAAGGAATCAACAGATCTGATAGTACAAAAGCCTTCTGCAAGCATTATAAACAGCTTAGAATATCTTTTATAGTTAAAAGTAAAAACTTTGATTGTAAGAAACATTGTGCTCGACATAACTTGTACCTATAAAAGTAACACGTAAATTAAGAAATTAATCATCGGTGATCTACTTTCCCATCTTATTAAAACCGACATTTACATGCAAAAATATACATTAACAGCCCAACGGCCGAAAGAACAACATTATGAAAGACTTTACGTCACACCTCACAACGCTAACTCAATTCACAAGTATACTTTCCCGTACGTTATAAGATATAGTGATAATTTCTCTTCCTCTCAGTACGCTGAAAACCTTGTGACATACATCATGTTATTGAAGACTGTGATTTTAGTGTTAATAGTGACTGTAGCTAGTGAAGATTGGATCAAACGACCGCCGAAATATTTCTCCTATCCTTCGAGGTTTTACAGAAAGCCGCCCCCGCCGTATGTTGTCAAAGGTGCCTTCTCATACACGCCTCCACCGAATTATATGCAAGACGACGAACATTACAGACCTAAGGTTAGTAAAAAACCTATTAACGATGGCCTAGGCGATGAAGACATTAGTAACCTAGTCAAACATCTAACAAAGAAAGACCTGGATAAGATAGTTGAATTCGCGGGAGTGTCGAGATACGCAGAAAAATATAGAGATGATGACGTTGAATATAAACCTTTTAGACGACCGGAGAGTAGCGGTTATAGAAACGAAGATGTTGATCAATTTTCGCAAAATATTCATCACTTTAAAGAACAAGAAGATGCAATAAAAGTAGAATACAACGGTCCCAAAAACTACGGAGCTGTGAGGCCAAGAATTTTACATCCAACTCCACCAAGCTTCCTAGACGAACCGAATTCAAACTACATCAACGATGCATCACAAACAAAAGTGATTTACTCGAGTCCACCAGAACAACGTTTTTCGAATCCAAATAACGTTTTTTCAAACCCTCAAAGACCTTTCCCCTCTTCAAATCCCACTTTCTACTCTCCTCATTTAGATACTGAAGAATCAATGCGGCAATACATAACATACGTAACCGTCCCACCGAGTCACAAAACAAACGAAGAAGACACACTTTTGACCGCTCCACCGAATTACATAAAAGACAACGAATACACACTATTTACCGACAGTGAAACCATGCAAGAAGAACAATTACCTAAACCTTTGAATCTACGAGACGATTACGAAGTAGCGAACACAGATCATGTACCGAAAGTTATAAAAGCCGACGGGTACAAAGTCGAGAGCTTCAAAGATTTGCCGCTCATGGATTATGATTCGAAACTGCATTCAGTCAGCTCCTATCACGTGCCGCATTATCTTGTAAGTATTTAAACATAATGAACTATTTTAAGATAAATATACGCCAATATTTATACAGTTTGTTCCTAAATATTAAGAAAATAAAGAAATAAACGATTTGCCTCAAATGTAGAAAAAGCTGTCTTAAAGTGACTAATAGTAATAGTAGGTACTTGATTGCCATAAAAATGTTAAAATCTGTCACAAAGAAACTGAAAACTATTATGTAAAAAACAATTACGAAACAAAACTAAGCTCAGTTGGTAGAGCAGCGGAACTGTACTCCACGACCCTGAGTTCAACTGTACTCCACGACCCTGAGTTCAAGTCCCGGCGAAGCCAACAACTCAGTTTCTTATTTTCATATTTCATAAAAAGACAACAATTTATATTTTTAAACTGATCTGACTAACAACATTCTTGTTACAGGTGACCTCAACAAAGTCCCAGTCGCCACCGTCATCCTACCAGCAAGTAAAAGTGCCGACTATTGAACAAGCGCCGCAAGGGTACACTGGGAAGGATATGAGCGACGCCCATCTGAAAGCTGTCAAAATCTGGACGCATCGGTCTAAGGGGACGGCGTATACGCTGCATGATGATGGCAGCTTGTCGTTGGAAAAGCCGAAATCGAGACCGCATAGTTATGGATATGGACCATGATGTATTGAGACATTATAGATTATTTTACTTTTAAGAAAATAAACTGTGTGCGATTTTATACTGCCTGATTCATAGAAGAAGGGAACCCGAAATGGCAACATTATTGTTGACATCTTGCTTAAATGTCATGTAATATGAAAAAGACGCAAACAATGTTAGAATTTCGGGTCCCATTTTTCTATGAATCAGGTTATAAATAAGAGAGTAGGTGTTTAAATTTGATAGTCAATGCGTAGGTAAATGCTTTAAGTTATATCGTTGTAGTTTTTAAAACGTTCGAAATGTATTTAGAATAGTTAATTTATACTTTTCTAAATAATAAATGTAAATAAATCGACAATGTTATTTGTTTTTACCCGACTGCCTCAAAAGGAGATGTATGTTTTTTTAATGATCCATCGGTCCGCCACTTCGTTCAACTCAAAGATAGGAAAATGTTTAACAAGCCCCTACCCAAACAGAACTTGACAGAACTAAGTAACCAACCCAACCAAACCAATCCAAGTAACCTTAACAAATCTAAATAAAGAATCAACCCAACCAAAACACAACCAAGAACCAACCTAACTAATCAACATTAGCAACCTAACAAACTAGCCCACATTACAAATGTAAATTATGAAATTTTACGATTTTGTCACTGTACGGTATAGTTATTTTGCGAATTTGATATTTCTTCATTTCGCGACAATGCTACTTTTTACTATTTTTGACACAAGAAAAGAATGCAGTTTAATTTAGTTATATGACTGTCTTTAAAAAAAGAGTGAAAGAGTATTATCTATCTGTAGATTGTTAATATTAGGTATATATTTATATTTATTATACATATGTATTAAATAGTATATATTAATTTATGTATGTTTATTATATATTACTTTGTTATGTATTAGGTAATTTAGGGTATATAAAATATTACTGGTTCTTTTTGTTTGTTAATTTAGTTATGCTGTTGTACACGTCTTCTCTGCCTTTCTTTGTAAATGTCTCACTTTCGTAGGTCGGCTGGAAGAAATTTCTACCTAGAAATAAGCTGTGCCTGTTGTGTCATATATCTTTATGTTTTGTCTTTTGTATAATGTTCTTGTGTGCAATAAACGGTAAAATAAAATAAATAAATAAATAAAATAAAGAAGTTATTTAGGACAGAGTAAGACACTTACCCCTTTATCCATTCTCAACACTGTAAAATGGTTCTTCGTGATGGGAAAGTAGTGACACTACCGCTGAGTCTCTATACTTGCAATGCATTCTCATCGAATCAGTTTGCGGCCAGAATGGAGTACATTGCTGCGGAGCCAGGTCGATCCATAGGTCGGCCGCTTTGTTCATATTATTGCAACGACATTCTAATTGAAACCCAATCAATCTGGGATGGTTGAACCAATTTTGTTCGATCAACTATCAAACCCAACCGACTAAACTAAACAACCTAACCAACCTAAAAAACTCAACTAACCTAACCAGCAACTAATTTGACTAAAGTAACCAACTTACTTAACCAACTCGACCAACTGACCCAATCCTTGATTTGTCATTTTATGATACTGACATTCTGCTATTTTAGCATCTTGCATACATATTTATTTACAGTTTTTAAAAATGTGTCAAAAAATTATTATAATGTGGGGAAAGGCTAAGATACAAGGAAACTTACCCCTTTATCCATCCTCAACACTGTAAAATGATTCTTCGTTATCGGAAAATGTTGTGACACGACCGCCGAGTCCCGATACTTGCAATGCATGCTCATCGAATCCGTCTGCGGCCAGAACGGTGTACATTGCTGGGGCGCTAGGTCTATTCATAGGTCGGCCGCTTCGTTCAAAGCGAATAGAGGAACGTGACCAACCTACCTACTAACCTACCTACCTACAAGCGAGCAACCAACTTAAATAACGAAGCCAACTAAAAAGAATAACCATCCCCAACAACTTAGCTAACTAAACCAACCAACCTAATTAACCATCCCAACCAACCTAGCTAACCAACCCAACCTACATAGCTAACCAACCCAACCTACCTAGCCACGAACAACTCTATCAATAAATCTTCGTAACCAACCCATCCAACACAAATAACTAATGCAATTAAATCAACCAACTACAACAAAACAAATCGACTTTGTGTGAATCGAAGTTGTGTAAAAAATAGATAAAAAAACTGTGAACTTACCCCTTTATCCATCCTCAACACTGTAAAATGGTTCTTTGTGATCGGAAAGTGTTGTGACACTACAGCCGAGTCCCGATACTTGCAGTGCATGCTCATTGAATCAGTCTGTGGCCAGAACGGTGTACATTGCTGCGGCGCCAGGTCTATCCATAGGTCGGCCGCTTCGTTCTCCTCCATGAAACGCAAATGGCGGCGAGTGTCGTTGTACACGAGGAAGTAGGGTAGTAGTGTCACGATCTTGGTCAGTTGTGGACATAGTTCTGATAGGGTTACCTGTGGGAGAGAGAAAAGCGTTATTTCTAAAAATTATGCCTTTATGAAATATAAACGTAACAAGCAAATTTTTGAAGGGCAGGACATGTGCCAGCGTCTAGATATGAATATTACGATGGTGGTTAAAACTGATACAGAATTATTACAAAATTGCGTCAGGAAGGCGGCCGCGAATAAAACAACCGCAGATTTCAAAAGAAGTGTTCATGAGGACGTTTATGGAATCTGAATCCCCTGCGTCAATAGAAAAAGGAAGGCCTATAATTATATAATTTAAAAGTGTATCTGTTTACTCACATCCATCAAAAGTCGGTAGCTGGTTCTTCTTTCCGTATGTGCGCAAACTACCAGCCCTGGCGCAGCGGCCGCGGGCCTGCATGCTCGAGACCACTGAAAAGCGAACATTTCTCTTCAAGTTCAGAACGTGAAGGTCGGCACAAATCTTGCGACTTTTGGCTCGAGCCATTTCCAGTAAAATATAAAAATAAACTATCATAATTTTTGAACTGTATTTCAACCTGTACTGGCGACGCCTCTCCCAACTGAGCTACAGCGGCTCACTTCAAAACCACGAATTTTTCAAATGTATCTTGACCACTAATGCGTGGTAGGGCTCCATCTACTGGGATATTTTTTGCAACTAGTTCCCAGCGACTAATATATTCCTTTCAAATTGAATGTAGCTAAAGCTGTAACCCAGTTGGTAGAGACGTTGCCAGTACAGATGGCAAAGGTCGCTGGTACAAATCCAACCTGCGGTGGAAAATGTTGCAACTTTTCATAAAATTGTATACCTAACACCGGAAGCGTTTTAAAAATTTGGTATTCAATATTGCCATTTCGGGTCCCTTTCTTTTGCGAACCAATATCCTGAATTGTCACCAAAGTGGTACATACCTGTGATTGATGAGCTCGTAACCTGATGCGTTCGCGTCCACGAGCTCGCGAACCGCAAGCCCATAGAAGAGGCTCATCCGTCACCTCGTAGCAGGTTTCAGAGTGACGTGCCTGTGGATCAAACAATGAAGGTTTTACGAAAATTCATTAAGTATTTTTGCAGTTATACCGGGAATAACAAAAAAAAATGCCGATCAATCAGCTGATTGTTTTACTATGGGAAGTAAATTTTTTCTTATAAGTTGACCCATGTTCCATAGGGAAAGCTGTTCAGTTTCGTGAGTACCTTGACCTCTTTTCGGCTTGTTATACCCTTTCTGTTACTCCCTGTATAGTGCTATTGAAGGACTGAAGGTATTTCTATAATATAGGGTGTAAGGGACAGCTCTCCGAATACTGATAGGGTGCACTCAGACCATGAAACTGAACCACTTCCCATAAGAAAATATTTCAGGAGACGTAAGGCTGCGAATCCACCAGAGCTGTGCGAGGTAGCTAAGCGGTGTGCGAGGAAAAAATCCACCAATAGAATCACTTCATTTTCCTAGCCTCGCTCAATGAAGTGATTCTATTGGTGGATTTTTTCCTCGTACACCGCTTAGCTACCTCGCACAGCTCTGGTGGATTCTCACCCTAAATGCAGTCAGCTGGTCATGCTTTTGTATTGGAAGTAAAAAAGGAATTACGTCACCTGAAAAAAACCACGGGTAGTTGTTCATTTTAATGATCTAAATGCACTATATGAGCTGTCATGTATAAAGTTAGTTATTTGACACCGAGATTTGAGCGCGAGACCATTGAAATACTATTCTATCGGTGTACCAACCGAACCAAATTCAATCGCGCCAACTTATAAAATGCCACAGACAATGCTCAATTCAAAACGACGTGTAGCGACATCTAATACAAGTTATTTGGAACTAAATACACGCTACACCTACCTTCATTTGTAATGGTAGTCCAGTCTTGTTGATCAGCCAATACGGAGAGTACACATATAGTTGCCAGCAATCCGCTCGTTCTACTTTCACACACACACCGAGCTGTTTGTTGCCGCCGTCTGTTTCGCAGTCTGTCGTCATGCTGATGTTCTTCTCAGTAAGATCTAGAAAAAGAGAATATAAAAAACGAGTTGTTTTAACATTTGTAGTAACCAAGCAGCAACTTGTTACAGTATAGATGCCTTATTTCCGCTATGAAACACGAACTGCAAATATTTTAAGGGGAACCAGCCCATGAAACTGAACAACTTTCTCCAAGGAACATAGGTTCAAATAAGAAAATAAATTTTGGACCTACCATACAAATTGAGTCGGTCGGCTGATACATTTTTTATGGGAGGTCAAATATTTTTTCCATGTTTTGACTTAAGTTCCTTGAGGAAAGTTGTTCAGTTACATGGATTGGTTCACCCCTTAAAATATTTGCAGTTGATTTTTTATCATACTGTATTTTACTAAAATGTAGGTGCACCATAAACTTTCTGAGCCTATAGATTGCAAAAAAGCTGACCAACAGCGTGTTGAAAAAATTAAATATAGGATTTCGTAATCAAATATAGGTTGCATTATTTTTAAAAACACTCAATTAATAAACAACTTTAAAGCCACAGAAATTATTTTTGTGGTGTACTTTTACAAAAATTATAATAGCATTCCCAAGGAGGGTTGACGTCTGGTAGGCGGCCGGTCTTAAAATTCAGCCAAATCCTTTTGCAACACGATTTTGTGTTCAGCGAAACGTGTTGCGCTGATCCCAAGTAATTGGGATAAGGGCAGGAAGATGATGATGATGATTTTTTTTAAGGCGAGTAATTTTGACAACTTACCAGGAGAAAGGGTGAAGCTACCGGTCCAAGGTAGCCCCATGTAGTGTAGTGCATATCTAACGTCAATCTATGATTGGCGCACAACTGAAGAGTGTACGTGTGCGTTCTTTCACCATTTGATATCTTTTTGTTACAGCTTTACAAAAAGCGTTTTTTTTATTTCACTTTTTAAAGTAAATTAATTTTTCCAACTTACCAGGAGAAAGGGTGAAGCTACCGGTCCAAGGTAGCCCCGTGTAGTGCATATCTAACGTCAGTCTATGATTGGCGCACAACTGAAGAGTGTACGTGTGCAAAACTCTGACAACAAGATTCATCGGGTACTTGGTCAACACAGTGTACTATCGCCTTGATGGCAAGGCAACAAATAATAGGACTTCTTTCTTCAACTTTTTTTATTGAGCATAGGAACCCTTTCGCGGGTTCCCTGTAGTTTATCCAATACGGTATGTGGATTCACTTGGTATATAAAATTTAGAACAGAACTATCACAACTCAACAGTAAGTATAAAACAGAAATCGGACTATTTATGCACTAGGATTACATAAAAATTAGCAAATCTGGACCTTTCTGTATAGTTCCCAAGAATTGAATGCGTCAAAAAAAGCCAAGAACGGTGACGTTTCGGTGCTGTGTTCCAAATTTAAGTTATAAAATGATTCGAAAACAGGAGATGTGAGGGTGGCTTAGGGAGGATGTCAATGCAGAGTTTGCACTCTGCTACAGTACTTCACAAAATTATGAAGAAGGATACAACTTACCAGGAGAAAGAGTGAAACTACCGGTCCAAGGTAGCCCCATGTAATGCATATCTATAGTCAATCTGTGATTTGCGCACAACTGAAGAGTGTACGTGTGCGTTCTTTCGCCCGCCTCCACACGAACTCGCCAATCCGCCTGGTGGATAAAATGATGTTATTTAATGAAAGGTGGTGCCTTTCATTCGCTCAAAATGTTAACTTTTAAGCTTTATCCAATTTGGAATAGCATTACTCAATTTGGAATAGCATTACCCAATTTGGAATTGTATCACCCAATTTGGAATAGCATTACCCAATTTGGAACTGCATTACCCAATTTGGAATTGTATTACCCAATTTGGAATTGTATCACCCAATTTGGAATAGCATTACCCAATTTGGAACTGCATTACCCAATTTGGAATTGTATTACCCAATTTGGAATTGTATCACCCAATTTGGAATGGCATTACCCTATTTGGAATAGCATTACCCAATTTGGAATAGCATTAGCCAATTTGGAATAGCATTACACAATTTGGAATAGCATTACCCAATTTGGAATAGCATTACCTAATTTGGAACAGCATTACCCAATTTGGAATATCATTACCCAATTTGGAGTAGCATTACCCAATTTGGAATAGCATTACCCAATTTGGAATAATAGCATTACCCAATTTGGAATTGCATTACCCAATTTGGACTAGCATTACTCAATATGGAATAGCATTACCCAATTTGGAATAGCATTACCCAATTTGAAATAGCATTACCCAATTTGGAATAGCATTACCCTATTTGGAATAGCATTACCCAATTTGAAATAGCATTACCCAATTTGGAATAGCATTACCCAATTCGAAATTGCATTACCCAATTTGGAATGGCATTACCCTATTTGGAATAGCATTACCCAATTTGGAATAGCATTACACAATTTGGAATAGCATTACCCAATTTGGAATAGCATTACCTAATTTGGAACAGCATTACCCAATTTGGAATATCATTACCCAATTTGGAGTAGCATTACCCAATTTGGAATAGCATTACCCAATTTGGAATAATAGCATTACCCAATTTGGAATTGTTTTACCCAATTCGGAATAGCATTACCTAATTTGGAACAGCATTACCCAATTTGGAATATCATTACCCAATTTGGTATAGCTTTACCCAATTTGGAATAGCATTATTACCCAATTTGGAATATAGCATTACCCAATTTGGAATAGCATTACCCAATTTGGTATAGCTTTACCCAATTTGGAATAGCATTATTACCCAATTTGGAATATAGCATTACCCAATTTGGAATAGCATTACCCAATTTGGAATAGCATTACCCAATTTGGAATTGCATTACCCAATTTGGAATAGCTTTACCCATATTGAAATATCATTACCCAATTTGGAATAGCATTAACCAATTTGGAACTGCATTACCCAATTTGGAATTGCATTACCCAATTTGGAATTGCATTACCCAATTTGGAATTGCATAACCCAATTAATTAGTTTAGTTTGGTAAGTCTTTCTTTGTAACACCCACTTATTCTGCTAATAAAAATTGTTAATTATTCGGAATAGCATTACCCAATTTGGAATAGCATTACCCAATTTGGAATAGCATTACCCAATTTGGAATAGCACTATCCAATTTGGAATTGAATTACCCAATTTGGAATTGCATTACCCAATTTGGAATAACATTACCCAATTTGGAATAGCATTACCCTATTTGGAATAGCATTACCCAATTTGGAATAGCACTATCCAATTTGGAATAGCATTACCCAATTTGGAATTGCATTACCCAATTTGGAATAACATTACCCAATTTTGAATAGCTTTACCCAATTTAGAGTAGCATTACCCAATTTGGAATAGCACTATCCAATTTGGAATAGCATTACCCAATTTGGAATTGCATTACCCAATTTGGAATAACATTACCCAATTTTGAATAGCTTTACCCAATTTAGAGTAGCATTACCCAATATGGGATAGCACTATCCAATATGGAATAGCATTACCCAATTTGGAATAGCATTACCCAATTTGGAATAGCATTACCCAATTTAGAGTAGCATTACCCAATATGGAATAGCACTATCCAACATGGAATAGCATTACCCAATTTGGAATAGCATTACCCAATTTGGAATAGCATTACCCAATTTAGAATATCGTTACCCAATTTAGAATACCATTACCCAATTTGGAATTGCATTACCCAATTTGGAATTGCATCACCAAATTTTTATTTAAAAGTGTTGTAAAAGTTTGCTGCGGGATACATCCAAGGCTCCTAGCAAGGAATAAGCAGCGGCGTTCCTTGTAAATATTGCTTTTTATGACTGTCGATGATGCCACAAAAAACAGTACCATGATGATAATGATCCTATCAAACCATTTAATTACATAAAAAGTGGGATATTCTGAGGGAATTTTAATATAAAACAGTTCAAACCTGAGTACATGACAATTCCATCCCATACGGCAGTCGATTGTAGACGGCCAGTGGTGGCACTACTCGTATCAAGTAATTAGGAATTGCGCGCGTCACTTTGTTAGATTGACAACCTACAAAAGAGAAAAACATTAGTTAGTTCCCCAAACATGCAAAAAAGATCGTAAAATAAAAACTGGCCAAGACCGTGTCAGACACGTAGGCAACGTTTAAATGTGAGGTTTTTCAGCGTTACAAAGTTAATTTTGTTGCTGGTTTGTTTGCAGCTGTACCTATAGTTACCAATCGAATATTGAAAATATTTTATTTATCTGAAATCTTAAGTGGTATTACTGCAAGTTGAGAACTAACTTCCATATTCATTAATTTGTTTTTGCGTTTATACTTAGTTGTTACAGCTGGAACAAATTACCTATGGGTCAAAATGGCCCCTTTTAAAAGCAAATATCTCGAGACAGAAACATTTTAGTGACTTATTTCAAAGAAACCTCTCCTATTTAACGATACCCTACTGAATATTACGGGAGAAAAAAACATTTTGCCCCCTTTCACTTGTATGGGAGGGGGTCCAAAAATGATCCGATGGAAAGCTAAGATTACTACCTGAATCATAGAAGCTAAGGGGACCCGAAATGGCAACATTATTGTTGATATCTTGCTCAAATGTCATGTAATATGATAAAGACGCAAACAATAATGTTGCCATTTCGGGTCACTTTCTTCTCTGAATCAGGTATACCTTCTTCAGTGAGTATCCTCATGGCAAATATTCTGTTGTCCTCAGGAGCTTTGGCTGGGCAGATGAGGTCCCGAGGGGTGCCAAGGTCGTTAGCCAACTCCATCCACCAGATACCCTGCGTTGCGGTTGTGTAGTTTCTGAAACAGTGAGCTTTCTTTTGCTATGCGTATTCAAGGCAAATTATGAGTTAAATTTAGGTCTTGCCACAGAAAAAGGGGGTGATGGTAATGGTTATACGGACTGTTTTCTGCAACTCGCGACGTCTACATGCGCCTATTTTGCGTGATACAAAAAGGGGGAATTAATTAAAAAAGAAAGTGTTATATTAACGTGTTATTTATTACTTGTGTCCATTATAACAGTACTACTACATGGATTATTAGCTCTTAGAGCCGACGATTCATAAAATCGGAACGTTGAAGAATGGCGCCCACATAACAAAGTACAGCGTGTGATGGTGTCTTACGAGGTATATCGACGACGGAGGGCTCTGTGGAACCGTTGATGCAGTTAGCACAAAGTCGCGGTCTATAAAAGTCTGGGGTTTTGGGTTTATAACAAAACTATATGCTTTATAGTACTTACTCATTATTAAAAGGCAGCAGGAACAGTTTACAATGGTACGCTATATACATCGGTACATTGTAAGTCTCCTGCGGCGCTATGACAGCTAAACGCATCTTGTCATCGAAAGGGTTTGACACACTATATTATATAGTTTATTAAATCAATATTA
Organism: Phthorimaea operculella; assembly: GCA_024500475.1. NCBI lineage: Eukaryota > Metazoa > Arthropoda > Insecta > Lepidoptera > Gelechiidae > Phthorimaea > Phthorimaea operculella. The sequence goes on from JANFCV010000081.1 coordinate 1,053,944, forward strand.
TTACAAAACTATATGATTTATAGTACTTACTCATTATTAGAAGGCAGCAGGAACAGTTTACAATGGTACGCTATATACATAGGTACATTGTAAGTCTCCTGCGGCGCTATGACAGCCAGACGTATCTTGTCATCGAAAGGGTTTGACACGCTATGTATAGACTATAGGTACATACATATATCACGCCTATATCCCTTACGGGGTAGGTAACATATCTACTACATGATTTATAAGTACTTACTCATTATTAGAAGGCAGCAGGAACAGCTTACAATGGTACGCTATATACATAGGTACATTGTAAGTCTCCTGCGGCGCTATGACAGCCAGCCGCATCTTGTCATCGAAAGGGTTTGCCACACAATCCTATATTGTTTATTGAATCATTATTATTATAACAAAACTATATGATTTATAAGTACTTACTCATTATTAGAAGGCAGCAGGAACAGTTTACAATGGTACGCTATATACATAGGTACATTGTAAGTCTCCTGCGGCCTCCTGCGGCGCTATGACAGCCAGGCGCATCTTGTCATCGAACGGGTTTGAGACGCAGCCTATATTATATTCTTTATCGACCATCAAAGCTCGGATAAGCTTGCTGAGAATAGGAATGAATGGAGAAAGCATGTGTTTGAGTGGCGTAAAGCTCACGATGATGCCTGGTTCGTTGGTCTCGCAAACAAAAGGCAAAAACGACATCTAAACATGCATGTGTAGCGACCTTCTTAGGCGCTAACCTTTTTGTAGTATTAGGTTTTATAGAGCTGGCCAACTGTCACGGTGGCTTATGTCATGCATGTAAAAATGTCTGTGGACATTCGGGTTAGCTTGCTACTACGACTCTGCATGTAAATCAATGATACTTTGATCCATGTTACTCCATCATAACTTTAAGCTAGTTACTTAGTGTTAATGTGCATCACGTCAATAAAAGCTGCACACATTATTCGACAGAAGTTTTACTTGTATCTCCAACGTCAGGCGCCCTTCGCTAAAGTGGTGACCTCGTCGTGATTTTCGTCAAGTTTGAAGCTGAAGGGCATTGTTGGATTATTGACCCGCCCTTTCCCGCCCGTCGTGCTTCTTATCGGTCTCCGCGCATGGTATGCTGCTCAACTGCTGCGAGTTCTACCATGAAGATCGCCGAACGAGGCTCACACGGTGCGGTCTGCTGTCATCGCTCGCGGTTGTGTTTGTGATTCACCATCAAGAAGACAGTGAGAGAGTGACACTTTTTCGTCGGACTGCAACGTGTTGATAATGCGGTTTTTCATTTTATAAGCAGTGATTTTCTTTTTATTCTTATGATTTCATTTTACATGTTTTACTTTTCTACAATTTTATATTAAGCTGCTATTTAGTATTAAGTTTTGTTTACGTTTTTTTTTTGTGATTGTTTAGCACTAGGGAGTTTCATAATAGTGTGCATTTTCACCTAGGGGAGTTTCATACACCGCAGTTATTTTTTTTTGTTTAAAGGGCATATTTGTTTATTAATTTTGTAAATACTTTTTGCAGTGGCCATGGCTGAGGATTTTCAGAAGCTTGCTAGTCTAGTTGAAAAGCTAAAAAATGAGGTACGCGAGTTGTCGTCTCATGATTCTTACCCAAGAAGCCGTTCTAGTTCTCGCAGCAAGTCTTCGCGCTCATCATCGCGCTCATCATCACACTCATCGCCGCGCTCCTCTGCACAAGGTTCGAGGAAATGTTCCTCAGCATCTACTAGCAAACGCTGCTGGTACCATAGGCAATTCGGCAAGAAAGCCATTCGCTGCAAAGCTCCGTGTGACATGATGCCGGAAAACTTCAGAAGCAATCAGTGGCGGCGGCAACTGTTTGCTCACCTGTCAGCCGTCGCATTTTTGTCACCGACAAGGTTACGAAGCGACAGTTTCTTGTTGACACTGGCTCCGATTTGTGCTGCTATCCTCATGCCTGGCTGCCGCATCGACAGCAAAACCCCGACTATGAGCTCAGTGCGGCAAACAATACCAGGATCAGAACATTCGGTAGTGTCAACCTTCGTCTTAATCTGGGACTACGTCGTGATTTCGATTGGCAGTTTGTCGTCGCTGACGTTAAGACAGCAATTATAGGAGCCGATTTCTTGGCGCATTACAATCTTCTACCTGACTGCCGTAACAAAAGGTTGATTGACAACACTACCGGTTTGTGTGCGATTGCCTTCTCAGCTAATTTCAATCAGCCCAGCGTTAAAGCCGTTGCACCGGGAAGCTCACCCTATGCTGCCATTCTGGCTGAATTTCCGGACATTACACGGCCACCTGGGTTTCCTAGGGTTGTCAAGCACGACACCGTGCATTATATTCAGACGACCGATGGTCCTCCTGTCTCTTGCCGTCCACGCCGTTTAGCACCTCAAAAGCTCATTGACGCTAAGAAAGAGTTTGAGGACATGGTGCGGACTGGTACAGCAAGACCATCCAAAAGTGCTTGGTCGTCTCCATTGCACATGACTCCAAAAAAGGACAACACCTGGCGTCCATGTGGCGACTATCGCGCCCTGAATGCCAGAACTATCCCGGACAAATACCCTGTTCGTCATATCCATGACTTTGCCCATAACCTCACGGGAGCGAGGGTGTTCAGCACTCTGGATCTTGTCAAAGCTTATCATCAGATACCCGTCAGAGAGGAGGATATTGCGAAAACAGCTATCATTACCCCGTTTGGCCTCTTCGAGTTCCCCTTTATGACCTTCGGTTTACGAAACGCCGGTCAAACGTTTCAGCGGTTCATTGATGAGGTCACACGGGGTCTTGACTTTTGCTTTCCATATATTGACGATATCCTCATCTTCTCTCCGGATGAAGCTACACACAAGGAACACCTTCGCACCCTCTTCAAGCGCCTACAGGAATACGGTGTTGTTCTTAACCCAGGAAAATGCACCTTTGGCGCTAGTGAGGTTACTTTCCTTGGATACCACATCAGCGCTCACGGTACACGTCCTCCACAGGATCGTATCCGAGCACTTCTCGATTTTCCACCGCCTAAAACGGTCCAAGGCATGCGCAGATTCCTTGGTATGCTGAATTTTTATCGTCGGTTCATTCCTAGGGCTGCAAAGTTCCAGGCCCCACTGATCGACTCGTTAGCAGCAACTCATAGCAAAGGCGCAAAACCGTATCCTTGGACACCTGAGCTTTTGCAGAACTTTGAGGAATGCAAAAAAAGTCTATCTGATGCAACGCTGCTTCATCATCCCGTTGCTGACGCTAAGCTCGGTCTATTTACCGACGCGTCTAGCGTACATGTTGGAGCTTGCCTGCAACAGCGCATTGGCAAAGACTGGGTCCTCTTGCGTTTTTCAGCAAAAAGCTTACCTCGCAACAGTCTCAGTGGCCTGCTTACTATCGCGAATTGCTTGCGGTGTACGAAAGCGTGCAGCATTTTCGACACATACTTGAAGTGCAACACACTACTATTTTCACTGACCACAAGCCTTTGTTGTACGCTTTCATTCAACGTCGAGAAAGCTGCCTCCACCGCAATTGAATCAACTGACGTTTATCAGCCAGTTCACGACTGATATTCAATATGTCAAGGGTGAACACAACGTCGTCGCGGATGCGCTGTCCCGTGTCGACGCTATCACTCTGGACCTGGACTTTGAGGCGCTTGCCAAGTCACAGGAGTCAGACCCGGAGCTTGCTGAGTTACATCGTCTGGGTTCTAGCCTTCAGCTCCGCTCAATTGCTGTTCCGGGATTTAACACATCCATCACATGCGATGTTTCTACTGGCAAACCTCGTCCATATTTGACCCCTCCATTTCGTCGTGCGGTGTTTGACAAGTTTCACAACTTGAGTCACCCCGGCGCACGCGCTTCAACTCGGTTGGTAACGGACCGTTACGTTTGGCCCTCAGTCAATAAAGACTGTAAACAGTGGGCCCGCTGTTGCCAGCCATGCCAACGCAGCAAGGTCACTAGGCATAACAATGCTCCACTCGGTAATTTCGAGACACCCTCTGGTCGATTCTTACACGTCCACATCGACATCATCGGGCCTCTTCCTCATTGCAAGGGCTATCGCTACTGCCTAACTGCTATAGACAGAGTTACGAGGTGGCCGGAAGTTTGGCCTATGCAGAGCATAACGGCAGAGGAAGTAGCAGATACTTTTGTACAACAGTGGATTTCCCGATTTGGTGTGCCATCACTTGTCACGAGCGACCAGGGTGCTCAATTTGAGTCTGATTTGTTTCGCCGCTTGATGGCCACATTCAACACAAAGCGCATTCGAACCACATCGTATCATCCCCAAGCAAATGGCATGATCGAGCGCGTCCACCGGCAGCTTAAATCTGCTTTGATGTGCCACGGTGGAGAATGGTTGAGTGCTCTGCCTCTTGTCCTTTTGGGGATGCGTTCTGCGTTTAAGGAAGATTTAAAGGCTTCGGTCGCTGAACTTTTGTATGGAGAGACCTTGCGCCTTCCTGGGGAAATCTTGGTCAGCAATCCTGATCCCAAGAGGCTCGAAGACACATCTGACTTGGTAGTGAGATTGCGGAGACATATGTCGGAAATTCGACCTGTCCCGGCATCTCGTCACGGCAGTTCTTCTTCTTCCTTCATCTTCAAGGAGCTTGCCTCGTCTTCGCATGTGTTTCTTCGTGACGACACTGTTCGGCGCTCCTTACAACCACCATACAGTGGCCCATTTCCAATTGTGGACTGGGCCAGTGATGGCAAAACCTTAACCATCAGCGTCAAAGGCAGGAAAGTTTCGGTGAGTGTCGATAGGGTCAAGCCCGCTTTTATCGAACGACATTCTGCTGGCTCTCCCGCAATTCCGACTGGATCTGCATTTCCGCCGATACCTGCACCTAGTGCTGCAGCTCGGACAACTACAGCACCTCAGTCGCCTCTTCCAGCTACTGCCTCGCCGACTCGAGCTGCTCCTGCCCCTTCTGCTTTGCCTCCGTCTTACACCACTCGGTCTGGTAGACGGGTTAGGTTCAGGTTTTAATGTTCAAGAGACTAACTTGTCTCTCTCCGTGGGGGGGTGATGTAGCGACCTTCTTAGGCGCTAACCTTTTTGTAGTATTAGGTTTTATAGAGCTGGCCAACTGTCACGGTGGCTTATGTCATGCATGTAAAAATGTCTGTGGACATTCGGGTTAGCTTGCTACTACGACTCTGCATGTAAATCAATGATACTTTGATCCATGTTACTCCATCATAACTTTAAGCTAGTTACTTAGTGTTAATGTGCATCACGTCAATAAAAGCTGCACACATTATTCGACAGAAGTTTTACTTGTATCTCCAACGTCAGGCGCCCTTCGCTAAACATGTGCCAGTCTCCAATTCCACCTTCATTTGTAGAGCGTGCGGAAAGTCATGCCGCTCCCATATCGGCTTATACAGCTATGAAAAATTATGCCTCAGACACTGAATAAATCGTCTATCACAGACGTTTAAGGCCAATGATGATGATTGTAAGTATCATTTTCGTAATAAAACAATTTTTTGCTATTTTGTTGAAATTGTAGGTAATAGAATAGTACTTACTCGTTATTAGAAGGCAGCAGGAACAGCTTACAATGGTACGCTATATACATAGGTACATTGTAAGTCTCCTGCGGCGCTATGACAGCCAGACGCATCTTGTCATCGAAAGGGTTTGACACACTATAATATTCATTGAATCATTATTGTAACAAAATATATTACTTACTCGTTATTAGAAGGTAGCAGAAACAGCTTACAATGGTACGCTATATACATAGGTATATTGTAAGTCTCCTGCGGCGCTATGACAGCCAGACGCATCTTGTCATCGAAAGGGTTTGACACACTTTACTACGAGTATATAGTCATTTGAATCATTATTGTAACAAAACTATATGATTTATAGTACTTACTCGTTATAAGAAGGCAGCAGAAACAGTTTGCAATGGTACGCTATACCGGGAGTAACAGAAAGGGTATAACAAGCCGAAAGGAGGTGAAGGTACTCATGAAACTGAACAACTTTCCCCATGGAACATTGTTCGAAATATGAAAAAAAAAATGACCTATCCCATACAAAATCGCCGATCAGCTGATTGATTTACTATGGGAGGTCCAAATTTTTTTTTCATTTTTCGACCCATGTTCCATAGGGAAAGTTGTTCAGTTTCATGAGTACCTTGACCTCCTTTCGGCTTGTTATACCCTTTCCGTTACTCCCGGTATAATTTATTAAATCATTCTTGTAGCAAATGTATTTGATTTCTAGTACTTAGGGGAAGCCCGGGCAAAGCGGTTATGCTAAGATTAAAAAATCATAACTACAACAAATATTGAAGAAATGAAAAACTTTAATGACTTACGTACTCCTTACACAATAGACATTTACAGAAAAAATCAACAGAACGTTCATTATAAGATATGTAATTGTTTTTAATTAAAAATAAAACCTCTAGCAAAATCCGCTTTGCCCGACCCCCCAGGGTAAAACGGATAAGGGACTAGGGCAAAGCGGATAACCGTATTCTTGATGATATTAATCAAAAAATTCTTCGCAAAAGTAACTCCCATGTCCCGCATACGACGTACACTGCTCATGAGCCCACCTCGGCATTGGCTGCACTGAATCCAGTCCTCATCTGGTGGGTCAAATTACTTTTCAGAGCACATTAAGCAATACCAATCAGTCGGGTATTTAGTTTTGGTCGAAGTTCTTTGCTTTGTCCTCTTCTTTTTAGCTTTACTTAGTCCTGGGGTGCTAAGTTCTGATAGATTTGTTTTCTTTTTCTCAATTTTGATAAATTTAGCTTCTTGTTCATTTTTTAAAGCGGATCAGCTATCCTCTTTGCCCCTATCCGTTTTGCCCAAAGGACCATATTTTTAAAACTTCGGTACCTAAAGTTATCTAACACCGGCAGCGTCAAAATGAAAATCGTGTTTAGAGGGCAATAACATACTTAATCAATAAAATAATTAGTACGTAACGTAAGCCTGCACTAAATACAAAAAATCACATCACTTACCTGGCCAAATATCCAAAAAAAACAGCAGTAAATGTTTTTTTTTTCAATAAAATCTCACTACTTGCACGAATTGTTTCAAACAAACTGTCATGGCCGCGGGCGGGGGGGATTCTTTCGCCCGGCACAGCAAACGTGCTGCCATCTGTTATAGCTTCGGAGAAAATAATTTTATCCGCTTTGCCTGGGCTATCCGTTTTAGGCCGGCTTCCCCTACTCGTTATTAGAAGGCAGCAGAAAAGAAACAGATTACAATGGTACGCTATATACATCGGTACATTGCAAGTCTCCTGCGGCGCTATGACAGCCAGACGCATCTTGTCATCAAAAGGGTTCGACACGCTATATTATATAGTTTATTGAATCATTATTATTATAACAAAACTATATGATTATAGTACTTACTCATTATTAGAAGGCAGCAAGAACAGTTTGCAATGGTTCGCTATACAACGTGTTACAAAACAACCAATAAATCTCCCATACAAAGTGAGTTCATTTTGTATGGGAAGTTCATTTTTTTTTTCATATTTCGACCCATGTTCCATGGGGAAAGTTGTTCAGTTTCATGAGTACCTTGACCTCCTTTCAGTTTTATTGGTTGTTTTGTAACACCCAGTATACATAGGAACATTGTAAGTCTCCTGCGGCGCTATGACAGCCAGACGCATCTTGTCATCGAAAGGGTTTGACACGCTTTACTATATTATATTCTTTATTGTAAGTATGATTAACGTAATAAAATAAAACAACTTTTCGCTATTTTGTAGAAATAGTAGGTAAAAGAATAATACTTACTCGTTATTAGAAGGCAGCAGGAACAGCTTACAATGGTACGCTATGTACATCGGTACATTATAAGTCTCCTGCGGTGCTATGACAGCCAGGCGCATCTTGTCATCGAAAGGGTTGACACGCTATGTATAGGTACATACATATATCACGCCTATATCCCTTATGGGGTAGGTAACATATCTACTACATGATTTATAGTACTTACTCGTTATTAGAAGGTAGCAGGAACAATTTACAATGGTACGCTATATACATAGGTACATTGTAAGTCTCCTGCGGTGCTATGACAGCCAGACGCATCTTGTCATCGGAAGGGTTTGATACGCAACCTATATAGGGTGAAATTATACTAGTGACCGATAGCGAAAACTCAGAAAAATTGGACCTCCCAACATCCCATACAAAATTGCCGATCAGCTGATTTGAGTTACTACGGGCGGCTCAAATATTTTTTCATATTTCGACTTATGTTCCTTGGGGAAAGTTGTTCCTTATCACCAGCCGGTTCTGATTTTTCGCTATCGGTCATTAGTAAAATTTCACCCTATACTGGGTGTTACAAAACAACCAATAAAGCTGAAAGGAGGTCAAGGTACTCGTAAAACTGAACAACTTTCCTGATGGAGCACGGGTCGAAATATGAAAAAAAAATTGGACCTCCCATACAAAATGAACTCAATTTGTATGGGAGTTTTTATGGGTTATTTTGTAACACGTTGTATAGTTAATTAAATCAATATTAGAACAAAACTATATGATTTCTAGTACTTACTCATTATTAGAAGGCAGCAGGAACAGCTTACAATGGTACGCTATATACATAGGTACATTGTAAGTCTCCTGCGGTGATATGACAGCCAGCCGCATCTTGTCGTCGAAAGGGTTTGACACACTTTATTATAGTATAGTCATTTGCATCATTATTGTAACAAATCTATATGATTTCTAGTTACTTACTCATTATTAGAAGGTAGCAGGAATAGTTTACAATGGCACGCTATATACATAGGTACATTGTAAGTCTCCTGCGGTGCTATGACAGCTAAACGCATCTTGTCATCGAAAGGATTCTACACACTATACTTTATTGAAACACTAGCTGCCCGTCAGCTGTTTCACGCGCTGCAACCAATCTTTTGCAAATCGAAAATCCCTGAAACACGTACTCAATTTTTTTAGCTGTTTGATCTAATTGCAAGTTTTACAACAGATCACATTTAAAAATCATGATTTTCCATACAAACTTTTAGCCCCTTTTTTTACTACCCCTTTAGAGGTCGAAAACCGAAAACCCGAAAACACGTATTTAATTTTTTTCGCTTTTGCATTTAATCGCAAATTTTGAAACAGATCGCAATTTAAAAATATTGATTTTCCATACAACTTTTAACCCCTTTTTTACCCCTTTGCGGGTTAAAAATCAAAAATCCCTGAAACAGGTACTCAATTTTTTCAGCTCTTTGATCTAATCGCAAATTTTGAAACAGATCACATTTAAAAATAATGATTTCCCATACAAACTTTTAAACCCTTTTTTTACCTCTTTAGGGGTTAAAAATCGAAAATCCCTGAAACACGTTTTTCCTTTTTTTAGGTTTTTGATCTAATCGCAAATTTTGAAACAGATCGCATTTTAAAATAAAGATTTTCCATACAAACTTTTAACCCCTCTTTTACCCCTTTAGGGGTTAAAAATCGAAAATCCCTCAAACACGTGTTTAATTATTTTAGCTCTTTGATCTAATCACAAATTTTGAAACAGATCGCATTTAAAAATAATGACTTTCCATACAAACGTTTAACCCCTTTTTTACCCCTTACGGGTTAAAATTTGGGGTAAAGAATATTTAAAAACCTGCCCCTAAACTTACTCTATATAATAAAAAAAACGCATCAAAATCCGTTGAGGGGTTTTAAAGATATAAGGAAACATACATACAGACACGGGAAGGGACTTTACTTTATACTATGTAATGATTATTGTAGCAAAAATATATAATTTCTAGTTACTTACTCGTTATTAGAAGGCAGTAGAAACAGTTTGCAATGGTACGCTATATACATAGGTACATTGTAAGTCTCCTGCGGTGCTATGACAGCCAAACGCATCTTGTCATCGAAAGGGTTTGACACGCTATGTATAGGTACATACATATATCACGCCTATATCCCTTACGGGGTAGGTAACATACCTATTACATGATTTATAAGTACTTACTCATTATTAGAAGGCAGCAGGAACAGCTTACAATGGTACGCTATGTACATAGGTACATTGTAAGTCTCCTGCGGTGCTATGACAGCCAGCCGCATCTTGTCATCGAAAGGGTTTGACACGCAACCTATATAGGGTGAAATTTTACTAGTGACCGATAGCGAAAACTCAGAAAAATTGGACCTCCCAACATCCCATACAATATTGCCGATCAGCTGATTTGAGTTACTATGGGCGGTTCAAATATTTTCTCATATTTCGACTTACGTTCCTTGGGGAAAGTTGTTCCTTATAACCAGCCGATTCTGATTTTTCGCTATCGGTCATTAGTAAAATTTCATCCTTTAAAGTTTATTAAATCAATATTAGAACAATAGGTACTATATGATTTCTAGTACTTACTCATTATTAGAAGGCAGTAGGAACAACTTACAATGGTACGCTATATACATAGGTACATTGTAAGTCTCCTGCGGCGCTATGACAGCTACACGCATATTGTCATCGAAAGTGTTTGACATGCAATACTACTCGTATATAGTTTATTGAACCATTATTGTAACAAATGCATATGATTTCTAGTTACTTACTCATTATTAGAAGGTAGCAGGAATAGTTTACAATGGTACGCTATGTACATAGGCACATTGTAAGTCTCCTGTGGTGCTATGACAGCCAGACGCATCTTGTCATCGAAAGGGTTTGACACGCTATCCTATATAGTTTATTGAATGATAATTATGACAAAACTATATGATTTTAGTACTCACTCGTTATTAGAAGGCAGCAGAAACAGCTTACAATGGTACGCTATATACATAGGTACATTGTAAGTCTCCTGCGGCGCTATGACAGCCAGGCGCATCTTGTCATCGAACGGATTTGATATGCAGCCTATATAGGGTGAAATTTTACTAGTGACCGATAGCGAAAGCTCAGAAAAATTTGACCTCCCAACATCCCATACAAAATTGCCGATCAGCTGATTTGAGTTACTATGGGCGGTTCAAATATTTTTTCATATTTCGACTTATGTTCCTTGGGGAAAGTTGTTCGTTATCACCAGCCAGTTCCGATTTTCGCTATCGGTCATTAGTAAAATTTCACCCTATAAGTTTATTAAATCAATATTATTACAAAACTATATGATTTATAGTACTTACTCATTATTAGAAGGCAGCAGGAACAGCTTACAATGGTACGCTATGTACATAGGTACATTGTAAGTCTCCTGCGGCGCAATGACAGCTAGTCGCATCTTGTCATCGAAAGGGTTTGATACGCAGCCGATTAGTTCGACGCCTATCGCTTGGAGATCGGTCTTCTTGTAGTACAGCTCTAGGGCGTAGGAGGTTTCGTTGCGGACCTGGGAATAAAACGGTAAAGTAAAATTACGATTCAAGTAAAAATTACAAAATTTATTCCCATATACCACACAAATCCCTGAAAAAGAGACGCTAAAATCGTAACATTCCTAGACATATACAGGGAGTAACAAACAAGAAAGTAAGTCAGGATACTCAGAATTTTCCCACGGAATATTAGTCAAAAAATGATAAAATAAATGTCTTCCCATACAAAATCGCCGATGAGCTGATTGATTTACTATGGGAGGCCGATATTCTATTTCATATTTCGACACATGTTTCATGGGGAAAGTTATTATAGCTTAGGCTGCAAGGCTTATTATACCCTTTTTGTTACTCCCGGTAGAGAAACATACATAATTCAATATAAAGTTCAACACAAATCAAAGTGTGAAACGTATTTAATGTGACTACGAAACGTCCGACACTATCTTATTTCTTTATCTACACTCATTTCGTAATATTCGTTTTACAGAATCGAAAGTAAGAACGTAATGAACTGCATTACGAATACACAGAATTTAAAAAAAAACTTTCATACTACTGGCAGCTACATAAAGTAACTCGATTTCTAGTATTTGATAAAAAAATAAACGAATTGACCCGCGTACCAAATTGTAATCTGTTCCAATTTGACACTGGCCAACAGTAAGTCAAACGAAAAAAAAAACAAGTGTCACCCGGGCGGGACGACACTTGAAATTATGAGGACTTATTTATTATTAAATCTTTGCCTCAAATCATTTTTCGAATTAAAATTCACCAATAAATGCTTTTTAATTTTAAAAGTTGTTCAGTTTTTATGAGCTTCCATTTTAACGTTTAGTTAAAAAGTTACTTATGTACTAAAGTCATTCAGTTGGTGGTTCAGTAGATAGGCTTGCAATCGCCATAGTGCAGTGCGGAGGTTTGAAAAATAATCATAGTTTTTCTTGTAGAGTGTAGATAAAATAGTGTATGCACTTGCATATAATTAGGCTTTAGAATGCTCGTGTCAAACTTAAAAAAAAAAACAGACACTCACATCCTAAAGCCTCTCATTATTAGGCAGCTGCATAAACTACTATTAATTTTACTTTACGTTACCCCTAACTCATAATGGAGATCCTTGCAAAAAGCTACCCATTGCCAATAAAACTGACCTGCAAAGGCGACCTGACGACAATCTTCCTGGTGCTGAATTTGGATGTCCTGTCGACCACGATGTAGTACCGCGTGTTGTTCTTGCTTGGATGCAACACGTGCAGTTTGGGAATGCTATTGTAGGTGGTATCACCGCCACCATGCGGCTGACCATAGTCGACAGATCAAAAAGCCAAGCCAAGGTCAAAAACTCTACGTCGCCTTTTACGAAACAACCTAAGTGGACTAGGGGTGGCAGTAGTTTAAGCCGCTACCACATGGTGATCTTAGCCGCTATCTTATCAACAGTTTCTTCTTAAAAATATCTAAGGAAACTGACCTGCAAAGGCGACCTGACGACAATCTTCCTGGTGCTGAATTTGGAAGTCCTGTCGACCACGATGTAGTACCGCGTGTTGTTCTTGCTTGGATGCAACACGTGCAGTTTTGGGAACGCTATTGTCCCAGATAGATGACACACAGACACACTAACAGTTTCTTCTTAAGGAAACTGACCTGCAATGGCGACCTGACGACAATCTTCCTGGTGCTGAATTTGGAAGTCCTGTCGACCACGATGTAGTACCGCGTGTTGTTCTTGCTTGGATGCAACACGTGCAGTTTCGACACCGTGCGTTGCGGGCAGAGGATCTGTGTGTTAACATAAGTGCATGCTGTTAATTTATTATCGAGAAAACCGAAAGTCAATGGATAAACCGAGTTAAAAAACGGCTGGGGTTAAAAAACGCTCGCAATCCGTATTGTTGTATTGGTGCGGTACAGTGTAGCCCTAGCTCGCTTCGCTCGCAATCCGTATTGTTGTATTGGTGCGGTACAGTGTAGCCCTAGCTCGCTTCGCTCGCAATCCGTATTGTTGTATTGGTGCGGTACAGTGTAGCCCTAGCTCGCTTCGCTCGCAATCCGTATTGTTGTATTGGTGCGGTACAGTGTAGCTAGCTCGCTTCGCTCGCAATCCGTATTGTTGTATTGGTGCGGTACAGTGTAGCGGTTGCTCGCTTCGCTCGCAATCCGTATTGTTGTATTGGTGCGGTACAGTGTAGCCCTAGCTCGCTTCGCTCGCAATCCGTATTGTTGTATTGGTGCGGTACAGTGTAGCCCTAGCTCGCTTCGCTCGCAATCCGTATTGTTGTATTGGTGCGGTACAGTGTAGCCCTAGCTCTCTTCGCTCGCAATCCGTATTGTTGTATTGGTGCGGTCGATACAGATCCCTATACAACACTAGTATTGTATAGGGACCTGTATCGACCGCGACATCGATGATGACTTACAGTCAGCTGATCGAAGTCGTGCAGTTTGACAGTGAGTGTTTCATCTGTATATCTCCTGTAGAGGTCGTTGACCGGCGGGGGCGCCAGCGGGGGGCAGGTGGACAGCGCGGGGGGAGGCGACATATAATGATACTTCATACAATGATATACAACACTAGTACTTACAGTCAGCTGATCGAAGTCGTGCAGTTTGACAGTGAGTGTCTCGTCTGTATATCTCCTGTAGAGGTCGTTGACCGGCGGGGGCGACATATAATGATACTTCATACAATGATATCTATACAACACTAGTACTTACAGTCAGCTGATCGAAGTCATTCGAAGTCGTGCAATTTGAAAGGGAAAGGGGGGAAAGGGGAAAGGGAAAGGGGAAAGGGGAAAGGGGAAAGGGAAAGGGGAAAGGGGAAAGGGGAAAGGGGAAAGGGGAAAGGGGAAAGGGGAAAATGTACCTTGAAGTGAAAGGGGAAAGGCGAAAGCGAGCTGTTGATGATGACTTACAGTCAGCTGATCGAAGTCGTGCAGTTTGACAGTGAGTGTCTCGTCTGTATATCTCCTGTAGAGGTCGTTGACCGGCGGTGGCGCGAGCGGGGAACAGGTGGACAGCGCGGGGGGAGGCGACATATAATGATACTTCATACAATGATATCTATACAACACTAGTACTTACAGTCAGCTGATCGAAGTCGTGCAGTTTGACAGTTAGTGAGGGGAGAGGGGAGAGGGGAGAGGAAGCGAGCTGTTGATGATGTTTTGCTTTGTAAGTTGTGTTGTGACTTAAATAAATGTATTTTCTTTCTTTCTTACAGTCAGCTGATCGAAGTCGTGCAGTTTGACAGTGAGTGTCTCGTCTGTATATCTCCTGTAGAGGTCGTTGACCGGCGGGGGCGCGAGCGGGGAGCAGGTGGACAGCGCGGGGGGAGGCGACATATAATGATACTTCATACAATGATATCTATACAACACTAGTACTTACAGTCAGCTGATCGAAGTCGTGCAGTTTGACAGTGAGTGTCTCGTCTGTATATCTCCTGTAGAGGTCGTTGACCGGCGGGGGTGCCAGCGGGGAGCAGGTGGCCAGCGCGGGGGGAGGCGACATCGCGCGCGCCGGGAAACCGCCTTCGAAACAACTGGAAATTACATCATTTGGTCAATATAGGCCATGTCATACGGGGTGTAAGGGATGATGTAACGAAAACTTTGCAGGCGTGCTCAGACCATGAAACTGAACAACTTTCCCCATGGAACATATGGTGGTAAACGAAAAAAAGTTTTTACTTTCCATACAAAGTCAGTCAGCTGATCTTGAACTTTGTATGGGAGGTCGGAATTTTATTTCTCGCTTACCAACATTGACTCCATAGTAAAAGATGTTCAGTTTCATGGTCTGATCATGCTTGCAAAGTTTTCGGTATACCGTCCCCTTTGCGGGGTAGGCAGAGCGTAAACAAGTCGGTCATTTACATCACGTCCGACAAAAGTTTGAGAGTCATTAGGAAAACTGTGTATCACCATAGTGACAGGTTGCCAGCATGTTGGCCAAAATTGCAGTTCACATAACTCGTAAATCCCTTAGCTGCTTCTTACGACATCCACGGGAAATATACGGACGGCAAGGAAGAAATAATCAAGTCTTGTGTTAATTTAGGTTGTGTACGGGATCGCTGTAAACTCATTTTATTCATTTTGTTCTAGAGATATTGTGCCCACCAGTTTGGATTTACTTGTAAAGTATTCTTGATGGTTAAATAGACAAGAGGCATCTTTTGAGCGTTGCTGAACTTGCAAACAGATTTAGACGGACTCTATTATTATAGTTTTGTGAACAAATTATTGGAAATATCAAATACCTAGGTTTCGACTGAAAAACATCCGTCTATTCTCCCCTGAGATAGGCATTTTGGCTGAGTCGTTGACCTCTTCATTATTGCGCCACGTTGCATATCAGAGTACCTCACTGTAAATTGTGATGCTAATTGTTTTTTTTTCTCTTTGTTTATTTTAGTAAGTAAGTACTTTGCTGTGTAAAGTGTCGCAGTATTTTCATACAAATTCTTATTGTTTCTTTACACTTACCAGTCCCAATCCTCGCTAACATCCGCCATTTCATATTTAGCTTCCTTCGCATCTTCTAGAAGGTCTGCTGACGACGTGTCACAACCTGCAAGTTTACAGAGAGTGTCAGTAGAAAACTATACAACCAAAACTGAAATGCCTAATACTAGGATACACCGTTGAAGCAAGCTGAAGTTATAACAAGAATAATGACAATACCGGGGCGCACATTTCATAGAATCAGTAGAATTATAATAAACTAGCGGCCCGCCCAGCGGTTTCACCCGCTGCTACTTACCTGATTTCCCGTAGAAATTGGCCATTACTGAATCTGTTATAGTTAAGATGAGATGCTGGTGGTCTACATCAGGTAGGGTAGGGTGGTGTAAGATTGCGCAATTTTTGATCAACACCTTATAACTTGAAAAATATGAACCTTATCTAGGCTTAATCATTTATTTATTAAAGGTTATTCTTATGGCAACAAATCAACATACTTATTATTGCAAAATATATATCACCGCCTTAACAATAACATAAAAATCACAAATCGGGAATCGCGCAATTTTGCACACCGTAGTGTGTAAAATTGCGCATCGAGATCGATAAGATTGCGCATTTTTATTATTTGCTTAAATCACGGGATACAAAAAGTTTATACACTAATAATTAACAAAAATATGTATTTATCTCAGCAAATAAGTAAAAACCACAAATTAGGAATTTCACAATGTTACACACCATATAGTGTAAAATTGCGCATTGAGATCGATAAGATTGCGCAACTACCTGCGTATTATAAGACATAAAAATACCAATTAATGTGCTTATGGTATGTATAAATCAAAATTGGATACAAAATTAGAAGTTTACTGAACAATCAAAAGGAATTTTGGACACCAAATAATGACAAAATGACGTGCGCAATCTTACATTAACACAAGGTGCGCAATTTTACACATTGAGGTTATTTTGCAAACTTTGTTCTACTACAGCCATCTCTTAGAAAACATCTGTTTAACTTCTCACGTTACTTACAGTTCAATGACTCCGCCGCGACTAAACAATGACAAATTAGCAAATATGATGCTAGTTTCAGGACAGTAAAACATTCAAAACATCAAAAAAATTTATCAACAGTGACTAAAAACTTTAAACTCGAATAATTTTGTGATTTTACACTCATTTACCAAAAATTTTCTGGAACACGTTTCTGTTGCGACTGAGAACAAAATATAACTAAAGTTAACTACGAGCTTCGCTCCGTTGTCCTGCAATGGCGTGTGCGCAATTTTATCGACCGCGCAATCTTGCACCACCCTACCCTACTCCTGACCCTCGTGACCATGTGCCAGCAGAAGCGGCCCGTCATGGTGAACAACTTTTTTTATGAAGCCATGAACGTATCTCTTATAGTTTAGATGGGTTGCTGGTGGTCTTCATCGGGTACTCCAGATCCTCGATGACCATGTGGCAGCAGAAGCGGCCCGTCATGGTGATCAACTTTTTGTATGAAGCCATGACCGTATTTCTTATAGTTTAGATGGGATGCTGGTGGTCTTCATCGGGTACTCCAGATCCTCGAAGACCATGTGCCAGCCGAAGCGGCCCGTCATGGTGAACAACTTTTTCTATGAAGCCATGACCGTATCTCCTATAGTTTAGATGGGATGCTGGTGGTCTTCATCAAGTACTCCAGATCCTCGAGGGCTGACAAAAAGTAGTCCATGTCCGTCTTTAATATGCTAGGAATATCAGTGCTAAGTTTCGCAAAGATCGGTAAAGCGGTTTGGCTAATTTGGGTAATATCCGCTATATTTCCCGCTTTTCCTGCTGCTAACCTTTTTCCCGTGGGAATGAGGAATTTTCCCGTGTAAAAAAGTAGCCTATGTTACTCAGGAATGTTGTAGCTCTCTAATTGTGAAAGAATTTTGGAAATCGGTCCAGTAGTTTCGGAGTTTATCGATTACATACATACAAAAAAACAAACAAACAAAGTATTCCTCTTTATTATATTAGTGTAGATGAGGTTGGAAGCCATGTAATACCGGCTTAGAATAGCATCACCCCAATTCAACCAGTGGGAGTCGTAAAAAGCGACTTAGGGATAATCATCCAGGAAATGGGCAGCAGCGTTTCTTGTAAATGCAACATCTTGCACTGCGGTCGCCAATCCGTGCCAAGTGGCTGTAGAACTAGTAGTTAAACAAAGTCATAGTCTACGGAGCCGCCTAGGGGAGGCCTATGTTCACTAGTGCCCTTCTCACGACTGAAAATGATGATGGATGATGATGAAACTCACCAGGGGTACTAGGTCTGCTTGTATCAACATCGTAATCGGCTATGGCCAGAATCTTGTCATTCCCAGCCAGATCCGTTTCCGCCTTGGTTTTCAGATGAACGGTAGAGCCCGGCCCTGAAAAGATTACGATATTCACCACTAGTTTTGCACCCGTAATTTTATCCACGGCTGTTTTTTTTTTGTGGGAATGAATGAATGTAGTTAGTAGATGCCATTTAAAAATTCAGTATGTAAAATTTAAACAAGTACTTAGGTACGAAGAATAGAATAGAATAGAATCATTTATTCGTCAAGTTGTTTAAACAGTATTTTACAAAGTTAGTAAAATATAATAACAAAAGTTCGTAATAATAATACGAAACGATTATTGTACGATGTAATTGTTTTTTATATTCTTCTAATTTATAGAAGGGATTAGCACAAAGTATTGATTTTGTTTGAGCATCGAATCTAGTACACTTTCAATTTTTTTGCAAATGAAGACGCAGTAGTGAGCCTTCAGTCTGAAATCGGGTATTTTGTGATCTTACGTTCTTAGAAAGATTGTCACTCACCGATATCATTGATGAGCTGCAGAGGCGAATCGCCGATAACTATGGCTGACACTACAGCTGTGGAGTCGGTGCATGCAGACGCCAACGCTAGTAATACCTGGTAAAATAATAAGACCAATCAAAGCAGGAGTATAAATACAAAAATCTCTCTCTCTTCGTGTGAGACACCGACTCATTCAACGACCCGATGAACCCTGGAGTCAGTTTTTTTTAACCGTCTACTGCAAGTAGCATATCTCTGACATGGTTGTGTAACGACCGCCGTCATAGACAGCAACCGGGACCGGCAGCTTAACGTGCCCATCCGAAGCACGGAACCATCTTACTTTTCGGACAATCAGGTGGTTCAGCCTGCAATGTGCTAACCAGACTGGGAACAAATTCACAAAGTGATAAAAATCTACTTTGTGAGTGACCCCACCGGGAATCGAACCCGGAACCTTCTGCGTGGCAGGCAGTCATACTAACCACTGCGCCACATCGAGTTTCGCCAAGCGGCGTCAATCGCAAGTATAAATTATATAAGACACTTATGACCAGGGATTAGATTAGCTACAGTTTTCGATACATTTGTAAGAGCCAAATATATTTTCGAAGAATACATTACACTTTAGGCATTTATAAATGTAAATATTTAGTTTTCACCTCACCAGCTTGAAAAAGACTATTTTACTGCGTAAATTTAGTCGGCAAAGGTCGTCTTTATCCATCGTTCGAAATTCAAATCACATTTCTCAACTTGTTGAGAAAAGTAGTGGAGAAAAGTAATTTGAATTTCGAACGTCTAAATTAACACTAAAGTTTTCAAAAACTAGTTGTAATATGGTTTTAATAAAGGCGGAAACAGAACGAAAACTTCTAAATATTGTCATTTTGTAAAATTTCTGAACGCATCTTTGAAAAATTGTTTGGCGGGAATATTTATCGACTAAATTCTAGGCAGTATAGTCACACCCTTCGCCTAGCCATAAAGAACAAAACCTTAAAAAACATAATTTTCTTACTGGTAGAGGTGAAAAGTTGTGTGTACCACACGAAAGCAAACACATTTACAACTAGTGCTTTTGAATCCCTCGTTGAGCTCAGGATACTACTTTTGAATCACTCGCTGTGCTCGTGATTCAATTTT
This sequence comes from Phthorimaea operculella, assembly GCA_024500475.1. Classification (NCBI taxonomy): domain Eukaryota; kingdom Metazoa; phylum Arthropoda; class Insecta; order Lepidoptera; family Gelechiidae; genus Phthorimaea; species Phthorimaea operculella. The sequence continues at coordinate 1,073,774 of JANFCV010000081.1, forward strand.
AGTATCCTTCGCTACCTCGGGTTTCAAAATTAGCACTCGCAGCAAAAATCAACTTTGCTTTCTTGTTGAACAAATAACTATTTGTGTTAGCGCGCGAAGTCTTTTGATATTACTAGGTTATTTATTTTCCTTTTTTGTGCCTATTATTTTATGGTGTGAAACCAAATAGTATATAACATACCCTGGCTGCGGCTGGTGTAACGGTGATGTTCAACATATCCTTAGCCTCCAGCATGACGTAAGTGCACATCCTCTCGGCAAAGCTATCCGTGTCCAATCCTGAGTCTATACTATCTTCGCGGACCGGGTCCTGCAAGAAGTAAAAAAATATTTCTCAAACATGCTAGGAAATCTGATTTTTTCTTTTAAAATAAGAATACGCGTAGTTTCTCATTGTGTGTCCATATCTCCGACCGCGCCAGCAAAGTTGTATGGAATTCCTTTTCTGGTGTCCGGCAAAGTAAATTCGTTACACGCTAAGCCACACAGGTAATTAATTCCAAAAAAGATATCACTATGAATCTCATAAGAACGGAACGTAATTTTGTATGAAAAGTTGATATAAACTAACTAAAGACAAGGCTGTATAATTTTATAACTCTTGCCTATCCAAAATGGACCAATAGAATAAAAAAAGGAATGAACTAAACATACATAAAGAATGGCTGAATAGCAATGAATACTGTGCCTTGCTAAAGCCCTATTTATTAAAAAAATACACAATTGGTGGAAAAACAAACAAAATGGGTGGGAAAACGTGAAAATGTTCATGATTGGGGCTGTTGTATTGTAGTCTCTTTTATTTAAAACGTTATAAAGATGAGAGTAGTATCGAAATGCACGCCGCCAAATATAAGGGGTGCATAAGTGCTGAAGCACGATTTTGTGTTCAATAAAACGTGTTGCGCCGACCCCAATTAGTAATTGGGACATACTGACCGTAGAAAACATTTTTATGAAGTATGTAGGTAGTTAGTTTGTTATTTCCTAGCATTTTTTGAGAAAAGCACTATGTAAGCCTCGGGGAAAATGACTTTGCTTGACTCGTATAATTGAAGTCCTCGCCTACTCTACTCGTCCAGCAAAGCCTTGTTTTCCCGGCCTCGACAACAATCTACTATTGTTCCGTACGATATCCTTATCAAAATATTCAATGAATTGCCTTTGAAACAGCAAGTAAATAAATAACTCATTATTTCAATTAGAAGTCATTTCATAGAAGAAAGAAAATATAAATGGCGACGGGAGGTCATGCTTTCTCACTCGCCAATTTTGTCATTATCTTCCCTCTCACTCCGCTTCGCTCTTATCTGGCTAAATGATATAAATGTGACAATCTTGTCATCATCTTCCCTCCCTCTCTCTCCCTCGCTCTGTTCCGGCACTGAGGAGTCTTCATCATCTCCTAACAGCGAATTGGCGAGCGAAGTACAATTACGATATTCACAGTTGCTTACCTGCAAAGTGACCGTCTTCGGTTCCCCTTCCTTCTTAAGTTTAGACGGCGATCCGTCTATAAATGTAACGATTTTATCATTATCTTCCCTCTCGCTCTCCGCCTCGCTCTGTTCCGGCGCTGACGAGTCCTCATCGTTACTCAGTTCTTCGGCACTTGAATCGCTGTGAAAATAGGAATCATGTTCAAGAAATTGATCGGAATTAATGAGCTATCTTAGTAGGGAATATTAGTTTTTTGGAAAGAAGCAAATACAAAAAGCCCATGTCTTGTCTGGGCAGCAAGCCAAGGTATGTCCTCATAAACATCTGTCCGCAATGAACATAAGTCGACATACGAAAAGTCAAAATTTAGATCTGCCTTTAAAAAGTTGTTTCTGGGAGACGGTTGTTCAGTTTGATATATGTTCACATACCCTTCAGTTTGACAGCCGATGTGGCGCATTGGTTAGTATGACCGTCTGCCACGCAGAAGGTTCCGGGTTCAATTCCCGGTGGGGTCACTCACAAAGTTGATTGTTCCCAGTCTGGTTAGGACATTGCAGACTGAACCACCTGATTGCCCGAAAAGCAAGATAGTTCCGTGCTTCGGATGGACATGTCGCAGGAATGTAGCGAAATCCGGTTATTCGCGAAATCCCTAGGCCCTTCGCGAAGAGCCGGATAACTGCGAAATGCATCGATTTATTTGCACATTTCCCGGAAATCTGCGAATTCGTTATTTGCATGGACATAAATCCAGGAAAACTGCGTATAAGGCGACACACGGCTATGAAGCCGGCTACGCACCTGCTACGACTTTTACCTCTACTCTACGCCGCTGTAGCTCGCGCACAGGAGCACTCGCGACGCTTCGTAAGCTCTCGTTCGTCGCAGTAGTGGAAGGTTCCGCCGCAGTCGAGCCCCTCTCTAGTCTCCAGCAAAGGTTCCATATGCTGATCAGGTGGTTTAGCCTGCAATTGCCTACTCATTCACGTCAGCGGCCCACGGAACGCCCAGTGTCGTAAGGGTTCTTCCATGACCACGACCACGACCGCGACCGCGACCACGACCACGACCTAGACCTGGGCCTGGGCCTGGGCCTGGACCTGGACCTGGACCTGGACCTGGACCTGGACCTGGACCTGGACCTGGACCTGGACCTGGACCTGGACCTGGACCTGGACCCGGACCCGGACCCGGACCCGGACCCGGACCCGGACCCGGACCCGGACCCGGACCTGGACCTGGACCTGGACCTGGACCTGGACCTGGACCTGGACCTGGACCTGGACCTGGACCTGGACCTGGACCTGGACCTGGACCTGGACCTGGACCTGGACTTTGACTTTGACTTTGACCAACACTTACGACCCGAAGAACACTTACAACCCTAAGAACCCTTACGACACTGGGCGTTCCGTGGGCCGCTGACATGAATGAGTAGGCAATTGCAGGCTAAACCACCTGATCAGCATATGGAACCTTTGCTGGAGACTAGAGAGGGGCTCGACTGCGGCGGAACCTTCCACTACTGTGACGAACGAGAGCTTACGAAGCGTCGTGAGTGCTCCTGTGCGCGAGCTACAGCGGCGAAGAGTAGAGGTAAAAGTCGTAGCAGGTGTGTAGGCGGCTTCGTAGCCGCGTGTCGCCTTATACGCAGTTTTCCTGGATTTATGTCCATGCAAATAACGAATTCGCAGATTTCCGGGAAATGTGCGAATAAATCGATGCATTTCGCAGTTATCCGGCTCTTCGCGAAGGGCCTAGGGATTTCGCGAATAACCGGATTTCGCTACATTCCTGCGACAGACACATTAAGTAAGCCTTCGGTCCCGGTTGCTGTCTATGATGGCGGTCGTTACACAACCATGTCAAAGGCCTGCTACTTGCAGTAGGCGGTTGAAAAACTGTGACACCAGGGTTCATCGGGTCGGTGAAAGACTCGGTGTCCCACACAAAGAGAGAGAGAGAGACCCTTCAGTTTTTTAGAGCCTAGATACTTACTCGGTAAACAGATGGCCGATGGCCGTCGCTAGTTTGTCCATGAGTCCGTTTTCATTTTCGGAGTCAGATTCGTCACCATCCAGGGCGGTTAAGAACGCCATACCGCCGGCATTCAGTTCCACTGTTTTACTCTCCCGGCCTACAAACAAAACTACGGACATGAGAAATTCCTACCTATAAAGATCTGTTAATGAAAACATCGTAACTATACCTAGGTGATGTCAGATAGTCTTCATTCATTAGCCTCAATTTTGATAGGATTTAAATTTTTCCATAATATTTTGGCACCCAAAACAAAAGGAACAGGAAATTTAATTCGCCCTCAAATTAGTCTACGGTTCTCGGTAAAAATGCGCTAATTCACTGCAAATATTTTCAGGGTATGTTCTTCAAGAGTAGAACATACCCTAAAAATAATTTTAATAGGACCTTAAATTAGTAAATAAATGCCTGATAATATACATCAGGCATTTATTTACTAATTTAAGGTCCTATTTTTGTATATTTTTCAGGGTATGTTCTTCAAGAGTAGAACATACCCTGAAAATAATTTTAATAGGACCTTAAATTAGTAAATAAATGCCTGATGTAGATTCCCTCTCTTTTTTTGTATATTTAGGATAGTAACCAAAATAGCATAGAATCTTCCCTGCATAATTGAGGCCTACGGCGGTTTTCTCAATCTATTATTTAAGAACTCTAGGCGAATTGAATGTAACATTAACAGAAACATTTTTCAGCGACTTACCATTAGGATTCCTGATGAATGTCATCTCGTTATCCGTATCACATTCATCCGCCGAGGTCTCAGATTCGAATTCGTTACCCTTCTTCTTCTTTTTAGTGTCGGGAGCCGGTTGCGCTTCTGCCTCGTGAGTGGCGGTGTCTAGTCGAGACGACATGGGGTAAGCTTTTGCCTGGGGGGGAGGGAGATAAAAATAGTTTCGAGTTACAACCAACAATTTTATGTACAAGTACTTGCTGTAGAACATCATATGACCAACAATTATTAGCATGTGGTTTGTGTGTAGCCTGTGTCTTGACTAAGCGAGACGACATGTACTCAATCGCCTGAGAGATAGTGATAAAGATAGTTTTTAATTGTTACAACCGAGAACAGTAACCGAGGCTGGTCTAGTTTTAAAAGGAACGCAATACTCCCCGCAACACCCAATAAAATATAACACTTTTTTGGAGATTAGTAAAACGTAATTACATTATATCATCATCTTCCTGCCCTTATCCCAATTACTTGGGGTCGGCGCAACACGTTTTGTTGAAGACAAAATCGTGGTGCAAAGGATTTGGCTCAATTTTACGACCGGTCGCCTACCAGACGTCAACCCTCATTGGGAATGTTTTTGTGGTGGATTAACCGCCACCATACGGTTGGCCCTGGCTGTTTGGGTCGGGTTTATCCTTACGTCATTATATTATATAAGCTGTGTAAAGCTTATGCAATAGCCGTGTAAGGCTTAAATAATAACTCCGACTTTTCTATCCGTGAAGCAGAGGTCGCGTTCAAGTAACGCGAGCGAAGCGAGCGCAACACTTGCGTCTGGAAAGCGTATAATTTTTTCGGTCTTGAATTTATTATTTGGTCTTGTTATGTAGCGGTGTCTTTTTATACCTGGAATAAACTGGCAGTGATTTCCCAAGGCCGATGTTTGTTTTCATTGACCAACGTTGGTTCAATAAGTGGTTCCTAGGAGCCTACTTTCTCATTATAACACGCTGCGTGAATGCCTCAATAAAGCTGTTTGAAACTATTTTCATTAATAATGACAGTTTTACCTGGAATAAGCTAGCAGTGATCTCCCAAGGCCGATGTTTGTTTTCGTTGATCAACGTTGGTTCTATAAGCGGTTCCCAGGAGCCCACTTTCTCATTATAACACGCTGCGTGGATGCTCAGCGAGGCGGTGCCGTGGAGCTGTTTCGACCAGTCGTTGAGGGTTACTTCTGAGATCATCTGGAAATAATAGAAAGAAAGAAAGAAAGAAAGAAAGAAAATACGTTTATTTAAGTCACAAAACAACTTACAATCTAACGGTACAGGAACATAAACACATCTAATTTAAGGTGACTTAAAAAGGTCTTCACTCAGCTTATGTCGCAAGTAGTGGGTTACTTGCAACGCTGGTCTTCCGTGAAGCCAAAAGAGAAATAAAAATAAGGTTGGCAAGCCAACTATCCAACAAGATAATAAAAATCTTATAAACTATACAATCATTTTTGTAACATTTATATTATACAACCAGTCAGTTTAATGAAATTATTGTGCATGAACTTTATTATAAAATCTAAGTTACCTTCTGAATTTAAAAATATACATTAGCGCTTATTCTTTTAGTTAGATAATGCATGAAAATTAAGTTAAATTACTAGTATGGCCCAGTACGGCTGCCTGGGGATTAGTTTTACTAAGAAGGAGAAGATGCTTTTTTAGTGAATTTTTAAATATGTAAAGAGATTTAGCGTTCCTTATAGGTGGTGGTATGTTATTCCAACATTTCGTGGCAGCGTATCTAAAACTGCCACGAAAAGCAGCCGTATTGTACCGTGGACAGATTAAACGCGGAGCAGCTCTGATAAGGCGAGAAGATAATGTAAGTTTATCAAATAAATATTGAGGTTTCTGTTGATCTAAAACATCAAAAAGAAGTGTGGCAAAATGTAATGTATGTCGAGCCGCCATATTTAATATATTATGTTTATTAAGGTACGGAGATATGTGTGTACGGGGCGGTATTGGGAAACAAAATCTAGCACACGCATTTTGTACCCTCAGTATAAGTTTTTCTGTGCGTGCTAACAAGCATTCACCAAAAGCAGTGTGAGCGTAACTAACCTTAGATAAAATAAGAGAATCACACAACTTTACTCGAAGATCAATGTTTAAAAAATTACGAACACGATATAATACTTTCAACCTATAAAAGCAGTTACGAACAATTTGAAGTATATGATTTTCGAAATGTAAACGTCCATCCATTAAAATACCCAAATTTCGCGCTTCCTTCACACACTGTAATGGTTTTCTGTCTATTGCTACTACCGGACTATGAGACATTATTTTGTTAATTTGAGTGTTAGTACCTAATACAAGAAACTTTGATTTAGTGGGGTTTAAAACTAAGTTGTTACGTTCTGACCATTCGGCTATTCTGTTTAGATCACTATTAAGTTTATTTACTGCATCAAAAGTGTCATCGGGTTTAAAGGAAATATAAAGTTGAATGTCGTCTGCATAAATGTGGTAATTACAATTTTGTATATTTTGGATAATATCCGCACTGTACAATATAAAAAGAATTGGTCCCAGTATGGAGCCTTGTGGAACTCCTCTAGAAACCAGCATAGTGGACGATTCCATTTTTAAACCATTTTCATTTAGTAGAGATACTTGTTGCGACCGATTATTAAGGTAACTATCGAACCATTTAATGGCATCATAACTAAAACCATAGTAAGCTAATTTTGACATTAACATTGCGATATTGATTGAATCAAATGCCCGTGAGAAGTCGAGCAATACTAAAATAGAACCCTCTCCTACATCCTGCGAGGCTAATATATTATCTATAACGTCCAATAGTGCAGATGTCGTACTATGTTTTTTCCTGAAGCCAGATTGTTTTATGGGGAGGATATTATTATTTTCTAGATAGGTAATTAGTTGCTGACACACGACCTTTTCTACTATTTTAGATAAGAAAGGCAGGATACTTATCGGACGGAGATCTCCAAAGTTAGTTGGGTTGGTATTTTTTGGCAGAGGTCTAACAATTGCTTTTTTCCAAGCTTCAGGAAAAGTACATGTTTCAATGGACTTGTTGACAAGAGCAGTGATAAATTCTAGTGTATGAGGCAAAGTTAATGATATCATATCAACAGAAATGCCATCGCAGCCTTCCGCTCTTGAAGTTATTGATTTTATAATTTTTGATACAATCATTTCACTTACTGGCGAGAGATTAAAACAAGTATTGCTATTGTGTTTGTGGAATTCATAATAGGTTAGATCTGAAATATTAATTTTATTATTACCAGGTACATTAAGAAAATGGTTATTGATGCTATCAGGATCTTGTAAATGTAAAGGAATATCCGAGTTTGTATTTTTGAAATTAACTATGTTATGTTTGATGTTCTTCCATAATGATCGGGGTTTTGGTTGTAGTTGATATGTTTTTGAAAATAAACAGACTTTTCAGTGAAAAAGCTGAATTAACAATTGATTTTAGGCTCTTGTAAGTCTCTTTGTGGCTGTCAAGATTAGACATCTTATACCTCTCATGAGCTTCATTGCGTATTTGAACCATTTGTCTGATATTGTAAGTTATCCATGGGTAACATGGTTTTTTTAAATGTATTATTTTTAATGGAGCATGTCGATCAAATAAAATTAATATACGCGAACTAAACGATTCTACCATTTCATTAACATCATCTGAAATGAGATTGTTCCAGTTTATAGAAACAACATCAGCCGTGAACTTGTCCAAGTCGATGTCCTTTAGAGGTCTACGAATAATTAACTTTGGTGGAGGTTTCGGTTTTTTAACATTAAGTTTACATGTAATGAACGCGTGATGACTAAGATCTGGATTGTAATCAACAATAATATCTAATAAATCGGAGCTAGAACATAACAAATCAATCATTGTGGCACTATGGTCAGTAAAATGAGTAGGCTGTGTAACAAATTGAGTTAGGCTCATAGAACTTAAAAAATCGGTAAACTTCTTATAATTACAATCTTCTGGCTTGAGCAAATTAACATTAAAATCACCAGCAAGTATTATGTGATCGTACGAAGAAAATGATGTAATAGAGTCAGTTAGAGCATCAATAAGAGTGTCTACACTTAGCCATGGTGGACGATACGCAGTACCCATGATAAATTTAACTCCCTTTGCGTTAAAACTGAGCCACAATTGATCGACCGAAGTAGCTGGAGGATGACTAAGCAAGCGCGCGCTGAAACCGCGTTTTATGTAAAATCCCTCCACCACCTTTTGTGCGTTTAGCATCGATGCGAGGCGCGTGTCGCAACCGGTAATCAGGTAAAACGGGCGCGCGCAAATCCTCACCTACTTTCAGCCAGGTCTCATTGATAGCTAAAATATCTACCTGATGTTTCATCATTGCCACCATGAATTCGTCATGGCTAGTGCCCATTGAACCAGGGTTTAATAAGCCAATTTTAATATTTTTAGAATTTAAGAATTGGATAACATATGAGTAACATTTTTGACAATGTTTGCAACGTTCCAAGTATGATGTCAGATACGTTATATGGCGCCAATCAAGTACATTTATCGAGTTACATGAATTCTGTCTTATATAATATCTATAGCTTAGCATATTATTACAATCCTTTTTTTTGATTGTTTGTATACAATAATATAATAATGAGAGTACATTGTGTAACGAACCGCAAACGTAGTAACAGACATTGGAAATTACCAGCATTATTAATAAAAATAAGAAACTAATGAGAGCACTGTAAAATAATAACATTTCAGAACAATGTTGCAATAAAAATGGTAACGTAAATTTAAGGTCAACCCTACTATGAAAATTACCAGAAAAAATACAGGGGTAAAATATGTTGTGATGAATAAAATTTGACATCTTAGTGAACTTATCATAAAAACAAAAATATCTTTGAAACAAAGCAAACAACATTGCCTTAAATGAAATGGAAATAGAATATATACTGTAACTAAATAAAATCATTAGTGACACTAGCAGATGGGCATTAGTTACCACCAACATGACTCGCGCCAAAAACCCTAACTATATCGGCCTCTGTACGAATACGCAGCACCGGTGCGTCTTGGTTGCGCCGTACAAGGATAGCCCCGTCTTTGGTCCAGGCGTATCGCCAATTCAGGCGCTTTTTCTCCTCTCGAACACGTCTAAATAATTGCCTGTTCAACTTCGTAAGGCGCTCGTTTATGTAGAATCGTGTTGCTGGACCAGGTAAGCCTAGGCCATCGGTGTCAACATTGCGGCGCACGCGTGCGGCGCGCAGAAGGTCGTCTCGTTGAGCGCGGCGCTGCAGACGTACCACCAGCAGACGCGCACCCGTCGCGGCCTCCCCGTCTGTGGACCGATGGTCGGGCGCCGCGTGCGCGGTGCCGGCGGCGGCGGCGCTCGCGTAGTCCCGGCGCATGCCCACGCGCGCCGCACTGACGATGTCGCGCTCCTCCAACTGAACGCCGAGTTTGCTGCCGACTATGGTGGCGATGTGGACAGCATTTTCTGCACTTGTTTCTGGGATCCCTGAGATCTCTATTTCATTCAAGAGAAGTTCTTGATCTCTATCATTGAGCTCGCGCGTCAAACGGTCAACTGTAGAAGCGAGGTCATTAACCCTGACGTCGTTGGCTGTATTAGTTTCGGAGGCTTGTAAAGCTGGTACGGAATTATCAAATCGATTTTCCAGCTTCGATAATCTAGTTTCCATTTCAACAAATCGCGCATCGAATTTTTTCATTGAGGAAGCGAGTGAATCTATTTTAGCGAGGAGTGTTTCGGTGAACAACGACATTTGTTCAGCAACATATTGCTTTAGATCAGCAGTTAGTTCAGTAGATTCAACACCTGAAACTGGGCTATGGAGTGAGCTATTAGGATTTACTTTCGTATTTGATGGTCGCAAGCTTCCTCTGGTCATTGTTACATTCATGTAGGGGTCAACGACCGGGTCATTAGTTTTCTTTTGGCGGCAAGTTAAACATTTCCATCGCGCTCTGCGCTCAGCATCCATGGTCGTGTAAAGCTTTTCATGGTTCACGCATGCTAAATGAAAATGAAGCCCACAATCAGCACATGCCAGATGAGCTTTCCTAGCGATAACCTGATCACATTTACCGCAGTTGAATCTTGTTGGCGGTGTAGGCGCCATTGCTAATTTGTTGATTATTACGTTGTTAGTAGGTATTCAGTTAGTGAGTATAGCACTGTAAATCGCAGAGCAGGCAGTAGTAGCTATAAGTAGTGGTTAGTATTTATGTTAATATAGCTCAAAAATCGTGTTGCTAGGCGGTTTCGAACACAGCGCAGCGCAGGCGACAGCGGGGGCGGGCGGCGTGGGGGGGGAAGCGGAGTTCGCGCGCTCGCGGGATCTTGAGCGTCGCGAGAGTGCGTGCGCTATGTAGAGTTTTTCTTGAATGATGCTTTCGATGATAACACGAAAACCAGCATGCGTACACAAAAACAAATCACACCACTGCAATCCTTGTAGTATAAGCTTGAATACGATATATAGTTAGTCACGGAAATATCACTTTTAACACCTTTTTATGAAAGAAATAACGGAGCGAAATTGAAGTACGTGTTGTCTTGGCTAGTGTTGCCAGGTCTCCAGGTAACTTGAGTATTATAAGCAAGCTATACCGGGAGTAACAGAAAGGGTATAACAAGCCGAAAGGAGGTCAAGGTACTCATGAAACTGAACAACTTTCCCCATGGAACATGGGTAGAAATGTGAAAAAAAAAATTTGAACCTCCCATACAAAATCGCCGGTCAGCTGATTGATTTACTTTGAGAGGTCCAAATTTTTTCTTCATATTTCGACCCATGTTCCATGGGGAAAGTTGTTCAGTTTCATGAATACCTTGACCTCCTTTCGGCTTGTTATACCCTTTTCGTTACTCCCTGTAGAGTGCGCCTAAAAAGTTAGAACTGGAAAAAAGTGAGGCTGGGCGCCACCTCTCTGTCTGTCAGTAGCAAAACGACAGTGACAGCTCTACTGAACCGCAACTGCTTACGCTCTGACAGTACGCCGCGGGGCCTAGTGCGCGCTCTATAACTTGCTTATATATTCTCTAAGGATATTAATCTGGCTGGGGTGGTTCTAGCAAGACCTTAAAACGTGTTCTGTTCTTCGCTGGGATGAATTGGTTCAACAAGAGTTCAACCAAGCAACGTCTTAAAACTTGCTCGCTCTTGATATTTTGTAGAGTTCGGACAAAACTTGCAAAGAATTTATAAAGAGTATGAACTAGAAAGTAGTTTTAATATAACCAGATTGAAGCCATTTTTAGACTCAAAAATATAAGAGATCTTAATGATTTCTGTGAAATTTGAGGTGATGTTATAAAAGGGCTTTTCACGTGGTTATGTAATTAATTACGTACCTTAACCATCAAAACAGGTATCCTTTCACTAGACTCCAGCTCAAAAAGGACCCTCACATTCGGCAGTGCCATATAAAACGTCTCCGAAGCATTGACCACTGGATATTTCGGTTGCACATAACTCTCATCAGGTTTTAGCATTACGTATGGAGTGACTACCTAAACCTTCACAATTTTATGCAGATTCCCGAAGTAATAAGAAACTATTCATTCTCAAGGAAAATAATCCTTACCTTGACCATTAAAACAGGTATTCTTTCACTAGACTCCAGGTCAAAAAGGACCCTCACGTTTGGCAAAGATTCCCGCAGAATAAGATTTTTTTCCCAAGGTAGCAAATCCTTACCTTGACCATCAAAACAGGTATCCTCTCGCTAGACTCCAGCTCAAAAAGGACCCTCACATTCGGCAGTGCCATGTAAAACGTCTCCGAAGCATTGACCACTGGATATTTCGGTTGCACATAACTCTCATCAGGGTTAAGAACCACATATGGAGTGATTTTCTTCGGAGACCATAAGTCCTCGTCACATTTCTCAGGTTTGAAGTTGTAGATGTTGGTTGTGTAGAGTTTTTCTTCGTCCGGAATGTTGAGCTCCATTGATACCTCTTCGATTAGATCTAGGAAAAATTAATGCGCCCGTATAGTCAAAAGTATAAGAAAATATGAAAAAGAGAGTCAAAATATTAACTTAAAATTTATTTAAGCGTGAACCAGAACAAATTTCTTCAAGTAAAACAGTATGGTATATTTTTATCATATTGTTCATCGACTCGATATCCCACAAAAAAAGCATTTCGTATCTCCATATTGAAATTATTGGTCGGTGAACTATTTTAGTGATATATTATTTTACTTATAACTTTCCACTTATGTTACTTTGGTAAAGTTCTTTAATTTCATGAACTGGTTCAGCCATTTAAATTTTCTTTTGGTAAAGAACCCGTACAAAGTATTTGAAAAAATCCTAGGCGTAGCTGTAAATCCCCCTTCTTTTGTAAACCAAGTTATAAACAGCTGCGACTGACCTTACCGCCTCGCCTAGGAATTTTACCGTTCCTTTATCGATACTGAACTTACTCTTAACTTTAAATTAACACCCTGTATAAACTCACCCATAACAGTATGCACAGTAGTAGCAGCTAAATGCACTTCAATATCCGACACAGACACCCTCACTTTGACCCCTTCGTCGATGTTCTTGAATATTCTAGAGAACTCGATATCGCACGGCTTGAGGACTAAAGATGGCGGCAGGTTCTTGAGCTTCGATTGTAGTTTGGACATCACCTGGGCAAGAAAACAAATTTTGAATTAAAATAGCAGATGTTTCGTCCAATCCTGTCTAAACTCAGCAATACTAAGTTTAGTCTCTTGTTCGATTTGGTTTAGGGTTTAGAAATAGTGAAATATTCCATTTTAACTGAGAAGTAACAACGAACTTTATCAAAATCGGATTCGTACTTTTAAAGATAAGATCCACTAATACTGCGGAATCGGGGTGATTTTTACAATATTGCAGATTGCTACATCACACAACTCTTGGTGGTCATTTCCTGCATTGTGTCTGACCTGCTATTTCAACAAACTGAGGGTGAAAAAATTATGCTGATTTGGTGCCTAAATTATCGTCAACTATAACATTTCTCACCTGCAATCCAGCCAAAGAGACTACCAAGCTCTCACTATTCGAATGGTACGAGTAGTCGATCAACAGCTCAGTTTTAAGCAGCAGAGCATGACCCTCGCTCTTCGTGAGGTCGGTAAAGAACATCACTTCCGGTTGGCGGAATTGCACCGAGATTGATAGGCCGGGAGAATCTTCCGCTACTGATGTTGCTGGAAAAAAGATACCTAAGTTATTTATTCTGAATATTTTCTTCTTCCAGTTTGAACACAACAAATAATGATTAACAAAATGCCTGTTCACTTCATTAAATATGTAAAATCAGCAATAATAGCCACCGTTTTGTTTTCGCAAAAGGTGCTGATTTTAATTTCATTTCATTTTTAAACATTACTACCTCAATTTTAGTCAGAACGAATGGAAATATTGCAAGGTGATTATTACGAACAATTATTACTACGATGGCATTTCAAAAATCACGGATAAATTACAGTTTTATATCCGAATTTATCTCCGAAGATTTATTTATCGAATTAGCTGCAATATTTTCTTACCTGTAGAATAATATCCGCTGGTAGAGTCACAACTGGGCAGTCGGTTGTTGTTACCAGGTTTTCCGGTGGACAAGTCGCCTATATATCCATGGTTTACCACACCACCTTCTATGATCTTTTCGCCTGGAAATAAATTAATATTTTAGTATAAAGAAATTTTAGATACATTTCCACTTAATCGTTTAAATTCGCTGGGTAGTCATCTAGTTTAACCTTCGCGAAGGTAACAATGTTATAGTCGACAATAGGGTACTTGACTCACAGATCAATTGAGTTTCTTTTAAAACGGTATTTTGTATGAATATACTGGCATATGACGTCATTTGCCAGTAATTTTCATGGCATCAAAACACTAACTAATTTTCCATTTAAAAATTCCAACTAAGCGTGTTCCGAAAAATGTTGAATAAAGAAAGTATTTTTGAACACTACCTATAGTACGGCTCCTTAGCTGGAAGTATGGTCCCATCTGGCAGAAATCATGAAACTTGGCATGTGTGTAGCTTACATGTGTAAGCTTCAGGAAAAGAAGGGAAGCAAGTTGGACCCCTGCTTCCCCTTTACCCCCTTTTATGTCCCAAATTTAAGTTATCTTTATTTTCTCGGAAACGATCAAAGATAGGAGAAATTTGTCAAGGTAAGAAATATTCCTTATAAAATTGTCTACATAATTGTTTTTGGGTTGATGTTGATAGGACTTATACTTTTCGAGTTATGCTTCTGGGAAACCCATCATTTTTTTGAAGGTGACTTCCAGCTTTGAATTAGCCATAATTACCATGTGATAGAATATTCTTTCAAACTTGCTATTGGCTTTTGTTAGTTAGGTAGTCTTCAAAGGAAATCCGCTGAGACAACACTTCAATCACGCCTGTGGGGATGGGGGGAGGGGGGCAAAGTTTATTTTTTCCGAGCTGAACTTGAGGACTTCTGACTCCTTAAATAAATGTGACACGTGAAATTGAGTATCATTTTCGTATATATCAAAGACGGAGTATTCATTTCTGGAACGCTTTTTGTTACATTTCATACAAAAATATAAAAATATTAAGTGAAATAAGCAAAAAAAATATGTTTCGTTCTCATTTAAACGCTGTTTTCTTCATGACCTTGAGACATATTTACTAGATAATAACACATACTCAAAGACATACTCACCCGAATTATAAAGCCATATTTTATTTTCGAAAATATTAGAAAATACCTAGCCTACAGAAGCCTAAATATTTTTACAAAGTTATGTTTGTAGCTGGAAAAATTTCAAATTGATAGATTTTGTATGCAAAAATAAGATTACCAACCGCAAACGTATATTTCTCAATTGTCGCTAAACCATTCCAGATAGGGAAATGCCCTCATAAAAAATGTTGTTTATACTGAAGAGTTGTTTATGCTGATATATAGAAATTGAAGATCTGGAGTACTTGATGTGGAACATCAACAGCGCAGCTAAACTATTCGAGATACTGTAATGTCTTCTTAAACATCAAGTACTCCAGAACCTCAATTTCTTTATTCCAACAAAATCTACCCTTCAGTATAAACAACATTCCTTATGAATGCATTTCTCTATCTGGAATGGTTTAGCGACAATTGAGAAATATAAGTTTGCGGTTGGTAATCTTATTTTTGCATACAAAATCTATGAACTTGAAATTTTTCCAGCTACAAACATAACTTTGTAAAAATATTTAGGCTTCCGTAGGCTAGGTATTTTCTAATATTTTCGAAAATAAAATATGGTTTTATAATTAGGGTGAGTATGTCTTCGAGTATGTGTTATTGTCTAATAAATATGTCTCAAGGTCATGAAGAAAACAGAGTTTGAATGAGAACGAAACATATTTTTTTCCAATTTCACTTAATATATTTATATTTTTGTATGAAATGTACCAAAAAGCGTCCCAGAAATGAATACTCCGTCCTTGGTTTATTCGAAAATGATACTCAATTTCTCGTGTCACATTTACTGAGTCAGAAGTCCTCAAGTTCAGCTCGGAAAAATAAACTTTGCCTCCTCCCCACCCCAGGCGTGATTGAAGTGTGGTCTCTGCGGATTTCTGTTGAAGACTACCTAACTAACAACAGCCAATAGCAAGTTTGAAAGAATATTCTATCACATGGTAGTTATGGCTAATTCAGAGCTGAAGTCACCTTCAAAAAATGATGGGTTTCCAGAAGCATAACTCGAAAAGTATAAGTCCTATCAACATCGACCCAAAACAATTATGTAGACAATTTTATAAGGAATATTTCTTACCTTGACAAATTTCTCCTATCTTTAATCGTTTCGAGAAAAATAAAGATAACTGAAATTTGGGACATAAAGGGGGTAAAGGGAGCAGGGGTCCAACTTGCTTCCCTTCTTTTCCTGAAGCTTACACATGTAAGCTACACACATGCCAAGATTCATGATTTCTGCCAGATGGGACCATACCTCCATACAAACTGCCAATTAAGAACTCGGACTACTACAGAAAATTAGTATTTTTGTAGTTACCCAGTCATTATTGTCGCGGCCACCACTGTCGTGATCACTACTATAAATGCGTAGGGTTGCGAACGGAGCGAGTGTAGCATTGCAACTTTTGTCACGGTCAATAATAAACAAGCGTAAGATTTATAGGAAATGTTACCTGGCATGGCGTCAAGCAGAGTCCTGGCCAGCTGCAGCAGGAAAGGAAGAGACACGTTCCACCTGGTTGTGTCCACTCTCTATGTCCACAGTTGGACGAGTGTATTACCTGGCATAGCATCAAGCAGAGTCCTAGCCAGCTGCAGTAGGAAAGGCAGAGACACGTTCCACCTGGTCCTGTCCACTCTCACGTCACAACTCCTGCCATTCGCTGTCACTCTGACACTCAGGTCTATAAGTAGATATGTCTACCGTTGGACGAGTGTACTACCTGGCATGGCGTCAAGCAGAGTCCTAGCCAGCTGCAGTAGGAAAGGAAGAGACACGTTCCACCTGGTTCTGTCCACTCTGACATCACAACTCCTGCCATTCGCCGTCACTCTGACACTCAAGTCTATAAGTGGACGGATATGTCCACTGTTAGACGAGTATATTACCTGGCATGGCGTCAAGCAGAGTCCTGGCCAGCTGCAGCAGGAAAGGCAGAGACACGTTCCACCTGGTCCTGTCCACTCTCACGTCACAACTCCTGCCATTCGCTGTCACTCTGACACTCAGGTCTATGAGTGGCGGGCGACGAACTGATATGCCCACTTAGAGTATTATTTAAGCAAACTAAAGAGTGCGCATGAGGCCCTGAGCCGTACTGTCAAAGCGTAGGCAGTTGCTCCCTATCCCTAGATACAGAAGTCAAATATAAGTGAAGTCATAGAGGATCAATAGTGCTTTCACTGACGTTTTGCTACTGACAGAAAGAGAGGTTGTGTGCAGATTACTGCCGACCGTTCCAACTTTTTAGGCGCATTTTATAACTTGCTTATAATTATATAGTCTAAGAATGCCCACTATTGGACGAGTGTATTACCTGGCATGGCGTCAAGCAGAGTCCTGGCCAGCTGCAGCAGGAAAGGCAGAGACACGTTCCACCTGGTTCTGTCCACTCTGACATCACAACTCCTGCCATTCGCTGTCACTCTGACACTCAGGTCTATAAGTGGACGGATATGTCCACTGTTGGACGACATTACCTGGCATGGCGTCAAGCAGAGTCCTAGCCAGCTGCAGTAGGAAAGGCAGAGACACGTTCCACCTGGTTCTGTCCACTCTCACATCACAACTCCTGCCATTCGCTGTCACTCTCACACTCAGTTCTATGAGTGGACGGATATGTCCTCTGTTGGACGAGTGTATTACCTGGCATGGCGTCAAGCAGAGTCCTGGCCAGCTGCAGTAGGAAAGGAAGAGACACGTTCCACCTGGTCCTGTCCACTCTCACGTCACAACTCCTGCCATTCGCTGTCACTCTGACACTCAGGTCTATAAGTGGCGGGCGACGGACGGATATGCCAACTGTGGAACGGGTCGCGCCGCCTTGCGATTGGAAGATCCTGAAAATGGTTTAAAAATATAATTAACATGAAAAAAAATATCTAAGAAGATAACAAAAACATTATACTAACAACCCTTTTTTCGGAACTTGACACAAATATGTATTGTGAGCAAAACGAGATCATCGTTTGAGAGCTATACTGACAAATATGTATTGCGAGCGAGGCGAACTTGTCATTTGAGAGCTATACCAACAAAATATGTATTACGAGCAAAACGAACTCATCGTTTAACTGTTCTAGGGTTCTGTACCTCAAAAGGTAAATTTCAAACAATTTGACCGGACGGCCCCTGTCGTACAAATCATGCGAGGTCTTTTAGCAAGTAGCTTCGTTTTGAAGTACGAATCTTAATATATAAAACTCAAGAAGACTGACTGTCATCAACGCACAGCCTAAACTACTGGACCGATCCGGCTGTAATTTGGCATGCAGATAGCCACTATAATGTAGGCATCCGCTAAGGAAGGATTTTTTGAAATGTAGTCCCTAAGGGGGTAAAACGGGGGATGAAAATTTGTATGAAACTTTTTATTCCTTCGATATAACTGCTTCAAATTTCGTATTTAGGAAGAACTTCAAAAATAATGAATAACGTGTTTCAGCATTTTCCAATTTTAAACCCCTGAGGGGGTA
Source organism: Phthorimaea operculella (assembly GCA_024500475.1). NCBI lineage: Eukaryota > Metazoa > Arthropoda > Insecta > Lepidoptera > Gelechiidae > Phthorimaea > Phthorimaea operculella. Next base: position 1,092,209 of record JANFCV010000081.1, read on the forward strand.
AGAAAATGGATGAAAGTATTATATTTACACGCAGGCCGCTCCTTTGAGGCTACAGTTTTGAAATTTGGCACCCTTTTTTTAATAAACAGTTGATATTATTTTGATTAAGAAGTATTCAAAATTCATCCCCCGATGGGTTGACATAGGGGATGAAAATTACGCATTGTCGTAAAAACCAAACCCTTGGAGCTAGAAGCGTGAAATTTAGCATGTGTATTCATTAGGCAACGTAAGCATCCACTAAAAAGGATTTGTATTCCTTGAGGGAGAGGGAGAGCGAGAGGGAGAGCGGGAGGGAGAGCAAGAGGGACAGCGAGAGGGAGAGCGAGAGGGAGAGCAGGTGGGATAGCGAGAGGGAGAGCGGGAGGGAGAGTGAGAGGGAGAGCAGGTGGGAAAGCGAGAGGGAGAGCGGGAGGGAGAGTGAGAGGAAGAGCAGGTGGGAGAGCGAGAGGAAGAGCAGGTGGGAGAGCGAGAGAGAGAGCGGATGGGAGAGCGAGAGGAAGAGCGCGAGGGAGAATGAGAGGAGAGCGAGAGGGACAGCGAGAGGGAGAGCGGAAGGGAGAGCGGAAAGGAGAATGAGAGGGACAGCAAGAGGGTCAGAGAGAGGGAGAGCACGTTGAAGAGCGGAAGGGACAGCGGGAGGGAGAATGAGAGGGAGAGCAAGATGGTCAGAGAGAGGGAGAGCACGTTGAAGAGCGGAAGGGACAGCGGGAGGGAGAATGAGAGGGAGAGCAAGATGGTCAGAGAGAGGGAGAGCAGATGGGAGAGCGGAAGGGACAGCGGGAGGGAGAATGAGAGGGAGAGCATGAGGGTAAGAGAGAGGGAGAGCAGGTGGGAGAGCGGAAGGGAGAGCGGAAAGGAGAATGAGAGGGACAGCAAGAGGGTCAGAGAGAGGGAGAGCACGTTGAAGAGCGGAAGGGACAGCGGGAGGGAGAATGAGAGGGAGAGCAAGATGGTCAGAGAGAGGGAGAGCAGATGGGAGAGCGGAAGGGACAGCGGGAGGGAGAATGAGAGGGAGAGCATGAGGGTAAGAGAGAGGGAGAGCAGGTGGGAGAGCGGAAGGGAGAGCGGGAGGGAGAATGAGAGGGATAGCAAGAGGGTCAGAGATAGGGAGAGCGGAAGGGAGAGCGGGAAGGAGAATGAGAGGGACAGCAAGAGGGTCAGAGAGAGGGAGAGCAGGTGGTAGAGCGGAAGGGAGAGCGGGAGGGAGAGCAAGAGGGTCAGAGAGAGGGAGAGCAGGTGGGAGAGCGGAAGGGAGAGCGGGAGGGAGAATGAGAGGGAGAGCAAGAGGGTCAGAGAGAAGGAGAGCGGGAGGGAGAGGTCCCACTGCGCCACATCAGCCGTCTTTTAGATAATACATAACGTGTTTTCTGTTTATCTCTAAAAGAGAAAGGAAAGGGGCAAGATATTTGTGTGCAACAAATCATAAAGCGCAATATACTTAGGTATCAATGTTATTTCTTATGACTACGCGGGCGAAGCCGCGGGTTTTAGCTAGTGTAGGATAAAACTCGCAAAAAAAAAACACTGATTTTTCGTTTTTATGGGGGTCGAAAAAGAACAAAATTCAAAATAATGATTTCAGGAAACCCTTTACATTTAGTCCAGGATAAAATAACCTACAAACCTTAGTACGGAACCCTCGGTGGGCGAGTCCAATTTGTACTTGGCCGGTTTTTTAATAAAAATATACGATAAATATTATGTTATATGTTAGAACTTACCGTTTAATAACAATAGTAGGGTCAGGCCTGATATCTTCCACCAGGAGACTCTGCAAACTCGCTCGCAATTCCGTGCTACTATCAGAGTAATAGTCCAGTTGTAGTGAGGTTTCCCCGGAAGTTAGTTAATAAACTTTGTGGTCAGTTATTGTCGGTAATTCATACATTGGTTTCTATATAACCAGCGTGTTCTTGCCAGGGTTCTTTTTCCTGTTTTTGAGCGCCACTAGTCTGACGTTTAGTCTTAAGTAAATGGTGAACTTACCGTTTAATAACAATAGTAGGGTCAGGTCTGATATCTTCCACCAGGAGACTCTGCAAACTCGCTCGCAATTCCGTGCTACTATCAGAGTAATAGTCCAGTTGTAGTGAGGTTTCCCCGGACGTCAGTTTCGCTAGGCCATGGTTCACTTAAGTGAATGGTGTATCATCATCTTCCTGCCCTTATCCCAAATACTTGTTGTCGTGTTAAAAAGGATTTGGCTGAATTTTACGACCGGCCGTCTACCAGACATCAACCCTCCTTGGGAATGCTTTTGTGGTGGATTAACCGCCACCATACGGTTGGCCCTGGCTGTTTGGGTCGGGTTTATCCCTCGGTCGCCTCTTACGACCCCCACGGGAAGAGAGGGGGTGGTGCTATTCTACTCTGACGACACCACACGGCACTTAAGTGAATGGTGAACTTACCGTTTAATAACAATAGTAGGATCAGGCCTGATATCTTCCACCAGGAGACTCTGCAAACTGGCTCTCAATTCCGTACTACTATCAGAGTAATAGTCCAGTTGTAGTGAGGTTTCCCCGGATGTTAATTTCGCTAGGCCATGGTTCAAATCTCTGACGGGGGAGGATAGGACTTCGTCCATGTCTGTGAAGAGTTTGAGTTCCACGCCCTCTAAGGTGAACCTAGAAATTGTTACAAATCATACATATTTTTTTCAGACTTTTCAGGACATGTTGGTACCTAGGTATACGTTTTATGTATATCGATAGGATGTTTAGTATTTTCAAAGAAGAAAGTAGTATTTCCAAAGGCAGTATAACCTGGTAAAATTATTTGTTACTACCTGGTTCACAAAAGAAGGGGTTCCGAAATGGCAACATTATTGTTTGCGTCTTTTTCATATTACATAATATTTACAATAATGTTGCCATTTCGGGTCCCGTCTTTTGCGAACCAGATAGTAACAAATAATTTACTTGTAGTAATTAACAATCACTGCCTCTATACTCTTGATTAGCATTTTTTTTTAATTGCTGAATATAGATGGATTCGAATGGACGGTGATTCGAATATCACATAGTATAAGGGATTTACATTTTTTCTTTAGAAGTCACTCTTTGGGCCACCCTGTATAAGTTATTGTGTATCTTCACAGCATACCGACATAGACAATGCTCAGAAAAGCCACGTTCATGTTTTGAAATGCTCTAAACTTTTATTTCATCCACGTTACCTGAGAACAACTTCTTTCCTAATAGGTTCTCCTTGCGCGAAGAATGCTTGAAGCTTCTTCACAGAGTTGTCTGGCGCCTGCGTCTCAGTGGGCGATCCAGGTACGATTCCTCCTGCAAACATTTATAAATTAACCATCATCTTCCTGCCCTTATCCCAATTACTTGGGGTCGGCGCAACATGTTTTGTTCAAATACAAAATCATGTTGCAAAAGGATTGGACTTAATTTTACGACCAGCCGCCGGCCTGACGTCAACCCTCTTTGGGAATGCTATCGTAAAACTATCCCAGTAGATAGAGCCAAGATACAATTGCACTATTTCGCAGGCTGAGATTGAGCTGCGGTAGCCCAGTTTATTGAGGCGTCGTTTACAGATGTTGCAGATTCAAATCTTAATTTCAACTATACTCGCCAATGTACGGTCCTATTAAATTCGCTGCAAATATTTTCAGGGTGTGTTCTACTCCTGAACAACTTTTCTTAGTAATATTTTATCGAAATATGAAAAAAAAAATTGGACATTCCATACAAACTGACACATGTTTTAGACATTTTTGTATGGGAGGTCCAAAATATTTTATCATATTTCGAAAAAAAAAATAGTAAGAAAAGTTGTTTATTTTCATGAGTAGAACACACCCTGAAAATATTTGCAGTAAATTTAATAGGACCTTTTGTAATGTCCCTACAGTAGCCAAGTCCTTTTGTCCAACATTGACTACAACTTTATCCATAATCACATCGGCTTTAATCTAAAACAACCTTATTTGTGGTAAGGCCCTCTATGACTAAATATTCTATGACCTTCTATTGACTCTATGCTCTACGGAAACACTTCGAACTCTAATATAATTAGACACTACTGAAACTTAAACTAGAACTTACCAATATAGTGCCCCTCGCTCAAGTTATCGCTCCAGACCGCCAATACCGTCGCCAAGTCCTTTTGCCCCAAATTCACTACAACTTTGTCCATAATAGCATCCGCCTCAATAAGTAAGACGTCTCTGTGTGAGCTCATGCTGGAGACTTGTTGGTAGCAGACGGCGCTTTAGTTCACTATGTGAGCTCAAATTGCCACAAAAGTCTTTGCCCATGATTAACGAAATATTATCTATTGATTCTCAAATTTACCAGAAGGTATGACACTGGTATTATAACCTTATAACCCTATTGATGGTCTCCCTACTCCGTAATAAATTATGTCTTGATATCTAGATATAAAACTCACCAATATAGTGTCCCTCGCTCAAATTATCGCTCCAGACCGCCAGTACCGTCGCCAAGTCCTTTTGCCCCAAATTCACCACAACTTTATCCATAATAGCATCCGCCTCAATAAGTAACACGTCTCTATGTAACCTTGTGCTGGACACAACAGTCCACAGCTGGACACTTTTTGGCCGCTTTTTAAGACACGGGTAGAACTACCGTGATGCTATTTTAAGCTAGCATCACATGACACAATTCGCCACAAAACTCACCAATATAGTGTCCTTCGCTCAAATTATCGCTCCAGACCGCCAGTACCGTCGCCAAGTCCTTTTGCCCCAAATTCACCACAACTTTATCCATAATAGCATCCGCCTCAATAAGTAACACGTCTCTATGTGAGCTCATGCTGGACACTTGTTTGTATAACAGGAGTCATAGAAGAAAGGGACCCGAAATGGCAATATTACTTTTTGTGTCTTTTTCATATTACATGACATTTGAGCAAGATGTCAACAGTAATTTTGCAATTTCGGGTCCTTTTCTTTTATGAATCAGGTAGTAGCAGACGGCACGTTTTAGACCCTGTATGGAGACTCTTCGAGATCTATAGACCCCACTGACACTTAATCTAGAACTCACCAATATAATGCCCTTCGCTCAAATTATCGCTCCAGACTGCTAATACCGTCGCCAAGTCCTTTTGCCCCAATTTCACTACAACTTTATCCATAATCGCATCGGCCTCAATAAGTAAGACGTCTCTATGTGAGCTCATGCTAGAGACTTGTTTGTATAACCTGAGTCATAGAAGAATGGGACCCAAAATGGAAATTTTACTGTTTGTGTCTTTTTCATATTACATGAGCAAGATGTCAAATATAATGTTGCAATTTCGGGTCCTTTTCTTAATCAGGTAGTAGCAGACGGCGTTTTAATCCCTCTATGGAAACACTTCGAGATCTATAGACACAACTGAAACTTCAATTAGGACTCACCAATATAGTGTCCCTCGCTCAAGTTATCGCTCCAGACTGCTAACACCGTAGCCAAGTCCTTTTGCCCCAGATTCACTACAACTTTGTCCATAATCGCATCGGCCTCAACAAGTAACACGTCTCTATGTGAGCTCATGCTGGACACTTGTTGGTAGCAAACTGCACGCTTTAGGTCCACTCGGAGGGATACGGGTTCGAGGATCGGCTCCTGAAAGGATGAAATTGGGTAAGTTGGTTTAGTAGACAAGTTAGTTTATTTTTTGCTGAGGGGGAGATTTCGATTATTAAACTACGACTTTTATATTGGTACAGATGCCATTAAAATTATGATCGTTATACTTTGAACTGCGCTAAATTAACAAAAAAGATATGTATTGAGAGCGGAGCGAGTTCGTCGTTATACTTTACACATCGCTAAACCAGCATTATATGTATTGCAAGCGAAGCGAGCTAGTTGTTTTACATTATCCTGCGCTATTCCAACATAATATGTGTTGCGAGCGCAGCGAGCTAGACGTTTTACATTATCCTGCGCTTTACAACACAATATGTAATGCGAGCGAAGCGAGCAAGTCTTTTCACAATATCTTCTTCTTCCTCGTTCCCTCAATGCTGAGGATCGCGACCACATGAGAGTCTCCTCCATTCCGAGCGATTGTAGCTTTTGTGGACTGCTCGATATATGCTACCGCCCACAGCATTCTTCACAGCATCCGACCATCTAGTTGACATCTAGACCACAATATACTTACTGCGAAATTTATTTAATATGTAGCACGAGCGTAGCGAGCTAGTTGTATACGATAGAATAAGTGGAAAGAGTCATAATGGCGGTGCTACATCAAGAAAAAACTTATTGCAAGCAAAGCAAGCTCGGCATATCATGTTCAGTAGCACAGTCCGTAAATAAGTACTGCATTCATGCACTGATCTTACCTGCACCTCCAAAGTGCCAGCTAATGTCATGACAGCTCTAGACACTGTCACATTGACCAGTTTGATCAGCACATTATCAATGACAGGGTTCTGAATGGGGCTGGATGGATCCTGGGCCGCAGCCAGTTGTTTGAAGAAGTTCTCTATGAGGAGATCGCCCATGTTTAACACTAGTAGGTTGGGTGATGAAGGCTTTTGTGGTAGCAGTAACACTGGAGCGTGGATCTGAAAACAAAGTGTAGTTTAGGACACAAGAAACTTGAATTTTAAATACTTCTTTTTATTAGTATGAAATTCCGATGTGTTGTTTATGCTTTTTAAAATTATTGAGCCTTACTAATATATTAATTGAACTAGTGTAAAAAGAATTTAATTTACCTAAAATATGGAGTTCCATCAAGAAATCGCAACACGAAGTGCAAATTACCACAAAAAAGTTCGACGCACGTTGTGTGCGTGTTTTAAAATAAACTTAATGCAAAAATATTCAGCATGTGTCAAACTTTTATGCGGTAAGGCCCATTATTCTTACCTCGATAACCAAGTTGAGTCTAGCACTCCAAGTGCGTATGCCCTCAGCTTGCTTTTCGACAGCCTTCTCAGTGGCTACCGCCGCTTCCGCCGCCACACTACTCGGGACTAGAGGTTCTAGGAATTGCTGCAAAATAAAAAATAAAATTTTATTCTCGACGACTAAGATATCAAGCAATTCAATATCAAACAATTCACTATTGTGGCTGTTGCCTTTTGTCAGCCTCTGTAGCCCCAACAGTCCACTGATGGACATGAGAGTATAAATAAGCAAGCTATAGAGGCCCATCGCTGTACTGTCAAAACGTATGCTTCCTAGATACAGACGTTAAATGTATGATAATTTATGTTCTTCAATTGTGATGTTACAGACCTTTTGCTACTGATTGAGGTTATGTGCCTCCCTTTTTCGGGGGTATTGCCATACCCACCACGCTTGGCAGGCGGATTGACAAGCGCAGTGCAAGTGCCCATTCCCTGGATAATTCTTAGTCGCTTTTTTTAACACCCGCAAGTTGAATTGGGGTTATGCTATTCTAAGCCGGCGCCACACGGCAACTTAATGCGATACCTATATGTAAAATAGGAAAAATTTATCACACCTGTATCTCTTGCGAAGTAGGTAGAGCATCAATGACTTAAAAGTAGCAATTTTTTACTTTACTAGCGTACCTGTAAATGATGCAGCACACAGTAGAAGAACACCACATGCAGTCTCGCCAGCTGAACTTTCAGTTCCCCATGTGCTTTGATACTTGTCTCTACTTAACTATGAGTCTATACTAGCCAACTGCGGCTTCTTTCTTGCGCCATCCTGTCCTATCCCATGCCATATGTATCCATACTTTTCTTCAGAAAGTCACATTTATCATATCAATACATATAGCATAGCATATAGTATGAAATGTAGTCGCTTTTTTGCGTTTCTCTGTCTGTCTGTCGTGGAATTCGCTATCTCCTCCTAAACCACTACGCAACGTTTTTTGCTTTCAAGTCCCGGCGGTCGCTAGTGAATTTTTCAATTTTTTCATTTTCAATTTATGAGTCGCAGCGGGTGATACCGCAAACGGGCTTCTAGTAGCTATAATCTATATAAATAACAGTAGGATGTCTATTTCGTTCATATCTGTAAATGATGCAGCACACAGTAGAAGAACACCACATGCAGTCTCGCCAGTTGAACCTTCAGTTCCCCATGTGCTTTGACACTGTGTCGCTCAGCTCCATAGAACTTAGGCGCCGCGCGGACATACTTGATTTCGAGGACCACATATAGCATATAGTTGCACTTTAATTTCACTATGTGCTTTCACACTTGGCTTTACCTAACAAAAGGGTACCAGGCATAGTATACCAACTGCAGGGTATTAGGCGTCTTCTTTCTTGCTCCATTCTCTCCTACCCTCATGTATCCAAACTTTTCTTCAGAAAGTTACAGATATAGGTACCTAGCTATATAAATAGGGTCCAGTTTATAACATGGAATGTCGCAACATCGACAACGCTGCATCGAAAGGTCGCCACATCGAATGGTCGCCATATCAAAAGGTTGCCACATCGAAAGGCCGCCTAACATAAGGGCATTTTTAGTTCATACCTGTAAATGATGCAGTACACAGTAGAAAAACACCACATGCAGTCTCGCCAGTTGAACCTTCAGTTCCCCATGTGCTTTGACACTGTGACGCTCTGCTCCGTAGAATTTAGGCGCCGCGCGGACATACTTGATTTCGAGGACTTTATCTTCGTCGGGCCATACGAGCTGTAATAGAAACAAGCAGATGTATCAAAAACCAAAACCCCGGCTGCGATAATGGCAAAGTCGTTTATGGCGTCATCGCCATTTTGAATTTATGAAATTTTAATATAGCGAGCGTCACTATAAAGCTGAGACGAATCTAACGTCACTTCACATGTCAAAATCCACAAATATTTTTTTTGCTATAGGCTGTAGCTCGTTCAAAATAATTTTCATGTATTGAAAAACATAACCCCTCCTTCTGAGGCAGTCAGATAAAAACTACGGTGATCTAATCACTCTCTTTCTCCTGTCGCCTGGGGACAATTCGTTGACAAACGTCACGATAAACCTCATACTTGTTGAATAGCGAGATTTTCACTACGCAAAAAATCGTTTTGGGATAAACACATTGGAAAAATAAACTGTTCAGTCTAGACCAGTATTGTTTGGTCTAGATAATGGTAAACAGATCGTCAAAAAAGTTGACTCCAATAAATACTAACGAGTAAATTGGGCCTTAATAATACAATGGACTCATTAAAAAAGTAGATATTAAAATAATGGATCATTTGGAACGATTTAGAAAAGGACCAGTAAGGAAAGTGAATCTATAAGAAACGAACTCTGAGCCTAAAAAAGCAGCCAAGAGCGTATCAGACACGCTCACAAATAGGGTTTCGTAGTCAACGTTTAAATATCAGGTCTTTCAGCATTACAAAGTTAATATTGTTGCTGGTTACCAACAGCAAATTGAAAAACTTTAATATTTCCTTAATCTTTAGTGGTACAGTATCCGTTATAGTTTTCATGGTAAATTCATATTACGAACTTTAAGCCATATTTTTTTTAAATTTTTAGCATGCGTACTTTAGAAGTTACAGCTGGAACAAATTATGGCTAAAAAACGCCCCTTTTAAAAGCAAATATCTCAAGACACAAACATTTTAGAGACTTTGTTTCAAAGAAACCTCCCCTTAGTTTTAAAAGACCTATCCAACGATACCCTACTCAATATAACAAAAGAAACAATTTTTTTTGCCCCCCTTTCACATGTATGGGAAGGGGGTCCAAAAACCAATTAAAATATTTATTTCTTTACATTTCTAAAGGGTCAACACGTTCTATCTTCACACCAAATTTGATGTCGATAGCTCCTAAACTGACGAAGTTATGAGGGCGCGGCATACAGATAGAAAGACAGACAGACAGACTTACCGAAATGATAAGGGTTTCTAGTTGACTACGAAACCCTAAAAAGGAAGACAAGTCGTCAACATGCAACGAAGCCAGGAACAGTTTGAATATCATTCTATCATTGGCTCGGAACACACAGTCACTCTCTAGGGCAGACCAGTCGGATCTCCAGGAAAGGACTGTCTATGTGGCATAGACGGATTCAGAATATCTTAATCTAAAAACTATTCATAGATGGGCCAAATGAAAAATAAAGGACTAAAAAGGAAAGTGTACTTATAGGGAAAGTGGGCTAAGTAGGAAAGAGGACTAAACTAGACAAGAGGACTAAACTAGAGAAGGGGACTAAACCAGACAGCAGAACGAATCTAAGAAAGTGGACTAATCTAGTAAAGAGGGCTAAACTAGAAACGAGGACTAAACTAGAAAAGATGACTATACCAGCATAGGACTAAACTAGAAAAATTGTACCTACCTGTTTGTACTTTTCATCGTACATTTTAGTCACAGCCTAATATTCTTACTACACCACTAATGAAAAACCTACCTTAGGATACAAAGTGGCTGTAGACAAATCGTCAACATGCAGCGAAGCCAGGAACAGTTTAAATATCATCCTGTCATTGGCTCGGAACACGCAGTCACTCTCTAGGGCAGACAGTCGAATCTCCAAGAAAGGACTGTCTATGTGGCATAGACCGATACAGAATAACTATCCATAGATGGACCAAATGTCAGAAAATTGATTAAAAAGGAAAGTGTACTTATTTGGATAAGTACGGAATGAAGATTATACTAGAAAATAGGGCTAAACTAGAAAAGAGGCCTCACGAGGAAAGTGTAACTACCTTTTTCTACTTACAGCTGACTTTTTCTACAGATAGTCTACCCTACTAACTATACCACTATAGTAATTTGAATATGCCATATTTGACAGCTGTCAAAATCGTGTTAATGCTATGACATAAGATCTTTATTTCTTTGTTTACATGTTTCCTAGTATGAATTTGCCAGCTGTCAAATATGGCCTTTTTGAATGACCGTACTATAATGAAAAACGCACCTTAGGATACAAAGTGGCTGTAGACAAATCGTCAACAAGCAGCGAAGCCAGGAACAATTTGAATATCATTCTATCATTGGCTCGGAACACGCAGTCGCTTTCCAAAGCTGACAGACGGATCTCCAGGAAAGGACTGTCTATGTGGCATAGACGGATTCAGAATATTTTGATCGAAAAACTATCCATAGATGGACCAAATGAAAAATAGAGGAATAAAAAGGAAAGAGTATCTATGGGGAAAGTGGGCAAAGGAGGAAAGAGGACTAAACTAGAAAAGAAGACTAAACTAGATAAGGGGACTCAACTAAAAAAGAGGCTTAAACCAGACAGCAGAACTAATCTGGAAAAGGGCATTAAACTAGAAAATAGGGCTAAACTCAAGCTAAACTAGAAAAGGGGGCTACACTAGAATAGGACTAAACTAGAAAAGTGTACTTACCTGTCTGTGTTTTTCATCTGACATTTTAGTCACGGCCTAATATTCTTACTATACCACTAATCAAAAACCTACCTTAGGATACAAAGTGGCTGTTGACAAGTCGTCAACATGCAGCGAAGCCAGGAACAGTTTGAATATCATTCTATCATTGGCTCGGAACACGCAGTCACTCTCTAGGGCAGACAGTCGAATCTCCAGGAAAGGACTGTCTAAGTGGCATAGACGGATCCAGAAAATGAGAAAAAAAGGACAAAAAAAGAAAGGGTACTTATAGGGAAAGTGCGCTAAGTAGGAAAGAGGGCTAAACTAGAAAAGAGGACTAAACCAGATAGCAGTACTAATCTAGAAAAGGGGACTAATCTAAAAAAGAAGACTAAACGAGACAGCAGAACTAATCTAGAAAAGGGGACTAAACTAGAAAAGAAGACTAATCTAGAAAACAGGGCTAAACTAGAAAAGGGCGCTATTCTATAATAGGACTAACTAGGAAAGTATTTAAGTACCTTATTGTATTTACAGCTGTTTTTTTTGTCAAATAACTTAACCTGTTATTAATGACCTACCTTAGGATACAAAGTGGCTGTAGACAAGTCGTCAACATGCAGCGAAGCCAGGAACAGTTTGAATATCATCCTGTCATTGGCTCGGAACACACAGTCACTCTCTAAAGCTGACAGACGGATCTCCAGGAAAGGACTGTCTATGTGGCATAGACGGATTCAGTATATCTTATCCATAGATGGACCAAATGAGGAAAGGACAAAAAAGGAAAGTGTACTTATGAGGAAAGTGGGCTAAGTAGGATAGAGGACTAAACTAGAACATCTTATTTTAAAAACAATCCATAGATGGATCAAATGAGAAAAAAGGGCTAAAAAGGAAAATGTACTTAGAGGCAAAGTAGGCTAAGTAATGAAGAGGACTATACTAGAAAAGAGGACTAAACTAGAAAAGGAGGCTAAGCTATACTAGAAAATAGGACTATACTAGAAAAGGGCTCTATACTAGAAAAGAAGTCTAACTAAGAAAGAATACCTACCTTTTATTACTTATACTAACAAAAATTAAAAATTGTACCTACCTGTTTGTACTTTTCATCTGACATTTTAGTCAGATAGCCTACCCTACTAACTATACCACTAATGAAAAACCTACCTTAGGATACAAAGTGGCTGTGGACAGGCCGTCAACATGCAGTGAAGCCAGGAACAGTTTGAATATCATTCTATCATTGGCTCGGAACACACAGTCACTTTCTAGGGCAGACAGTCGAATCTCCAAGAAAGGACTTTCTATGTGGCATAGAAGGATTCAGAACATCTTGGATCAAATGATAAAAAAGGACAAGAAAAGAAAGTGTACTTAGGAGGAAAGTGGGCAAAGTAGGAAAGAGGAATAAACTAGACAAGGGGAATAAACTAGAAAACAGGACTAATCTAAGAAAAAGACTTAACTAGAAAGCATGACTAAACTAGAAAAGGGGACTAAACCAGAAAACAGGGCTAAACTATAGAATAGGACTAATCTAGAAAAGTGTACCTTTTCGTACTTACAGCTGAACTTTTAGTTAAATAACATAACCTAACTGCTAATAACCTACCTTAGGATACAAAGTGGCTGTAGACAAATCGTCAACATGCAGTGAAGCCAGGAACAGTTTGAATATCATCCTGTCATTGGCTCGGAACACGCAGTCACTCTCTAGGGCAGACAGACGAATCTCCAAGAAAGGACTGTCTATGTGGCATAGACGGATGGTGATGGATGATGCTCTGAAACAAAACAGTCTAGTTATATCGTCGCCCACAGCACGAAGAGATGAAACTAACATTTTATGCTAAAACGAACGAACACGAAGTGACGTAACTAATATTTTAAGTTATTTGGACAGTTATTATTAGAATTTTAAGATCTACAATATAAACGAGTCCCCTGTAAAATTTACCGTTTGCTAGTTACGTATGTCTTTTCGTGTTGTGGACAACGATATGTCCATTGATAGGTTTTACAGCAAGGCAGACAGAAAACTTGATTCTAGCCAAGAAACTGAACAACTTTTTCGTAGAAACTAGTCTTGCTGGGAGGAAACTCGTAGTCTTTTTTACAAAACCAACTTTAGGAAAGTTATACACCATTTTTATTTTACCAACCTGAATTAGTAAAAGTCCATTGATTATTTGTGTATATTGAATATTGTAGAGCTTGCTACGAGCGCTACGCCGTAGCATGCTCGTAGTAAAAACAGACAATAGCGTCAAAATAATTTCTAAAGAAAGATAGATCCATACTTCCTTTATTAATATTATAAATGCGAAAGTGTGTTTGTTTGTTTGTTCTTCCTTCACGTCACAACAGAGCGACATCATGCAGATTTTTTTGGGTGTGCAGTTAGGTGAGAGGCTGGAGAGTGACATAGGCTACTTTTTATCCCGGAAAAACATATTTTTCCCATAGGAAAACCGATTTTTGTCTAGCATGAGAATACATCCATACTACATACAGGATTTCTCAAAGGTTGACTGGTAGAGATCCCTTAATGGGATAAGTCCGCCTTTGTACCTACACATTCTATTAGTTTATTTAAGTGTTATTTTGTAACTAATTCTTGTTTTGGTACAATAAAGTTATTACATACATACATACATACATACATAAATGAATATCATGCAGTTTTTTGGGTGTTCAGTTAGATGAAAGGCTAGAAAGTAAAGATAATGAATGATGACCCATATCTCACAGAATAGACTGATGTTCAAAACGATTATAGTTCATACCTGACAGAATAGCTGAACTTGGTGGCTCCCGAAGGCACCGGCGGGTCAGCCTCGGGCTTCATCAGGTAATCCCACAGAGTCTTACTTTTAGGCAGCAATGTCTTCGTCAGATTTATATCGGGCTTGAATATTGTAGCGCTTGCTACGATCGCTACGACGTAGCATGCTCGTAGTAGAAACACGGTATAGCTTCAAAATAATTATTTCTTCAGACTGATGTTCAAAAGATGCCGTGTGGTGGCGGCAGAGTATGCCGTGCCTTCTCTTCCCGTGTAGGTCGTAAGAAGCGACTGAGGGATAAACCTGTAGCAGAGTGCAAACTCTGCATGGACATCCTCCCTAAGCCACCCTCACATCTCCCTTTTCGAATCATTTTATAACTTAAATTTGGAACACGGCACCGAAACGTCACCGTTCTTGGCTTCTTTGAGGGACTCCTCACTAACTGACGGTAAAGTCAACACCTATTCTTGTTAATTTTTACTCTCGTGTGTATTTTTGCAATTGTATTAGCCAAGTAAAATTCCGAAATAGTGCAAGATTACCACTAAAACAGTTCAAGTTCAAAAAGCTTTATTATCACAGTGAACGTGAATATTTTGTCTGTGTTGTTTGTGATACATTAATGGACCCACCCAAGGGTCCATATCTTTGAATAAAGATCATTCAAGTAAGAAATCTTATTATTTATGGCCATCACGGCTATACTGGCGCCCAACGTGGGCCGGAGAAAAAAAAATTGATTGCCGAATTACTTTGCCGAAATTAGGTCAGGGGTGTCGATACCCGTTTTAGAATTTTGAAAAATAAGCTAGTTGATGGGGTATGAGATGGGGTATGTATTGAGTTGTGGAGTTGGGGTCTGTCTGTCGGTCTCGAAGACCTGCAGAGCCCCGCTAACTACTCGTATGTCCAATTCCTAGGATATTGTCCTAGGTATTGGTGTGAATTATATCTCCGAGTGAAAGATGACTTTCGTCTAAATCCTACACTCGAAAGATATTGTTAGCTACCAATGGGTAGCCGTGATAGTGTCTATTGTCTGTATTATGGGGTGTAACGATTTGATTTGTGTACTGTAGGTGTACTGTAGAAACCCGACCCAAACAGCCAGGGCCAACCGTATGGTGGCGGTTAATCCACCACAAAAGCATTCCCAAGGAGGGTTGACGTCTGTTAGGCGGCCGGTCGTAAAATTCAGCCAAATCCTTTTGTAACACGATTTTGTGTTCAACGAAACGTGTTGCGCCGACCCCAAGTAATTGGGATAAGGGCAGGAAGATGATGACTGATGTTCAAAAGGATGATAATTCATACCTGACAGAATAGCTGAACTTGGTGGCTCCCGAAGGCACCGGCGGGTCAGCCTCGTTCTTCATCAGGTAATCCCACAGGGTCTTACTTTTAGGCAGCAATGTCTTCGTCAGATTTATAGTGTGGCTTGAATATTGTAGAGCTTGCTACGAGCGCTACGCCGTAGCATGCTCGTAGTAGAAACACACAATATCATCATCATCTTCCTGCCCTTATCCCAATTACTTGGGGTCGGCCCAACACGTTTTGAACACAAAATCGTGTTGCAAAGGATTTGGCTTAATTTTACGACCGGCCGCCTACCAGACGTCAACTCTCCTTGGGAATGCTTTTGTGGTGGATTAACCGCCACCATACGGTTGGCCCTGGCTGTTTGGGTTGGGTTTATCCCTCGGTCGCCTCTTACGACCTCCACGGGAAGAGAGGGGGTGGTCCTATTCTACTCTGCCGGCACCACACGGCTTAAAAACAGACAATAATATCTTCAAAATATTTATAATATAATATTATAGTCCATACCTGACAGAATAGCTGAACTTGGTGGCTCCCGAAGGCACCGGCGGGTCAGCCTCGGGCTTCATCAGGTAATCCCACAGAGTCTTACTTTTAGGCAGCAATGTCTTCGTCAGATTTATAGTGTGGCTTGAATATTGTAGCGCTTGCTACGATCGCTACGCCGTAGCATGCTCGTAGTAAAAACAAACAATATCTTCAAAAAATTTCTTAAGGCTGATTTTCAAAAGAATGATAGTCCATACCCTTAGAGTATATTATACAGGGAGTAACAGAAAGGGTATAACAAGCCAAAAGGAGGTCAAGGTACTCATGAAACTGACCCACTTTCCCTATAGAATATGGGTCGAAATATGAAAAAAATTTCGACGTCCCATAGTAAATCAATCTGCTGATCGGCAATTTTGTATGGGAGGCCCAATTTTATTTTCCATTTTTCAATCCATGTTCCATGGGCAAAGTTGTTCAGTTTCATGAGTACCTTGACCTCCTTTTGGCTTGTTATACCCTTTCTGTTACTCCCTGTAGATAGGTAATGGAAATAATGACAGTCCATACCTGACAGAATAGCTGAACTTGGTGGCTCCCGAAGGCACCGGCGGGTCAGCCTCGTTCTTCATCAGGTAATCCCACAGGGTCTTACTTTTAGGCAGCAATGTCTTCGTCAGATTTATAGTGTGGCTTGAATATTGTAGCGCTCGCTACGATCGCTACGCCGTAGCATGCTCGTAGTTAAAACAGACAATATCTACAAAATATTTCTTAAGACTGATGTTCAAATGAATTAGAGGAATAGGAAGCGGATGAGGAAGTTACAAGCTGAAAATTGGAGGGGATGAGGATGAGGATTAATTTATGAGAAAGAGGATGCAGATGAGGAAGAGGAGTAAGCTGTCAAAGAAAACGAAAACTATGGTAAATTATTAAGTCAGACTTGTTATACTCGCACATGTGCGACTGTATTCTTTTGCCACGGAATATATGAGGTAACGGAAGCGGAAGAGGAATTTAGAACTTTTATGTGGAAGCGGTAGCGGATGAGGAATCTTAAAAACTGCGAAACATCCACGTTATGAGGATGCGGAAGAGGAATAGTGACTAGTCCATACCTGACAGAATAGCTGAACTTGGTGGCTCCCGAAGGTACCGGCGGGTCAGCCTCGGGCTTCATCAGGTAATCCCACAGGGTCTTACTTTTAGGCAGCAATGTCTTCGTCAGATTTATAGTATGGCGTGTTTGTATCCTGCAACAAAGAAACACATATTATCACCGCTTACTATCAAGGTATTATGCATACGTACATACGCCTATATCCTTTGCGGGGTAGGCAGAGCGTAAACGGCTGTAAAGACGGCCATATACACCTCGTCTGACAAAAGTATGAGAGTCATTTAGGAGACCGTGTATAACCATAGCGATAAGTTGTCAGCCTGTCGCCTAAAATTGCAATATACATCCACGATCAAATCCCTCAGTCGCTTCTTACGACACCCACGGTAAAAATAAGGTGTGACGCTATTCTTCTATGCCGACACCACTCGAATCGGCACGGTTTGAAACAAACCATAAATCTAACTTTTAAAGCACTCGCGATTACTTTCACACATAATAATTACTTTAACGGGTCTTATCGCGATAGTTTTTTAGGTAAATAAGCGATTTACCTGGACACTCGACGTTTCAACTGGGTTGCACCAGTCGTGGTCGCGAGCAGACTCACTATCGCGATAAGACCCGTTAAAGTAATTATTATGTGTGAAACCATAAATCCTTGAAGGTCAGTTAGTTTCGGGGGTTGAAGTGTATAGTATATGCCACGCTGATACGCGATAGCCCCTGCGGGGGCACAAATATGGATGCCACGCTGAAATGTGTTAAGTGGAAAACTAAATAAATAATGAATAAGTTAAACACCCACTTGTCATTGATGTACTGCAAGTACTTAATGAGCATATTGAGCGCGGTGGAGTGCAGAACCAGCGCCACGGGTCCCAGGTCCGCCACCAGCGATTGTTCCACGCTGTGGAAGTGAGACTTGAACTCCAGGCAGTCGGCGCGTAAAGTATCCTAAACTACTCGTATCCTAGCGTAGTATCCTATATTGATGCTATCTATTTCAGCCAATTACAGTCCACTGCTGGACGTAGGCCTCCCCCAGGGAACGCCATAAAGCACGATCTCCCGTTTTTGCCATCCAGTCGCTACCAGCCGCCTTTTTTAAGTCAGCGGTCCATCTGGCCGGAGGGCGTCCAATGCTACGCTTGCCGAGACGTGGCCTCCACTCGAGAACCCGCTTACTTCACCTTCGCTCGGTTCTACGGAATTGATGCTTACTTGTCATTAATATATTGCAGGTACTTGATGAGCATATTGAGTGCTGTGGAGTGCAGAACCAGCGCCACGGGCCCCAGGTCCGCCACCAGCGATTGTTCCACGCTGTGGAAGTGAGACTTGAACTCCGGACAGTCAGCGCGCAACCCAATACGACAGAAAGTGACACTCGAGTATCCTAAATTGATGCTTACTTGGAAAATTTTGCATCTGTACTGCCGGCGCGGCTACCAACTGAGCTACTGCGGTTCTAATCTAGCCTGCGAATTAAGCAAGTATATCTTGTCCACTATCGCGTGGATGGGCACCATCTACCTGGATAGTTTTTGCAACTAATTCCCAGCGCCAATTCGTTCTTTGCAGATTGAATGTAGGCAAAGCGATGAAAATCTGCGATAAAACTAGATTCACCACCAATTTGGTATCGATGCTTATATAATAGGGCCGAGTGAACCTTCTGTAAACTCTTTATTTTGTGCTATGAGTATCCTAAATTGACTCTTACTTGTCATTGATGTACTGCAAGTACTTAATGAGCATATTAAGTGCTGTGGAGTGCAGAACCAGCGCCACGGGTCCCAGGTCCGCCACCAGCGATTGTTCCACGCTGTGGAAATGAGATTTGAACTCCGGACAGTCAGCGCGCACCTACAAAACAGATATAACAGTCAGAAAGATTATGCACTAGGCAGGATAAAGAGGTAAATCGATATTACCAGATTATAATTTGAAGTGTTGTGACGGGAAATAAATAACCTAACATTTCTTTATTTCATAGGCTTCATATTTCCGATTGGAAAGGAATTTGTTCGTTACGCACACGAGTGTAAATAGTAGTTTATGTAATTGCCTTATAATGAGAGGCCTTAGGATGTGAGTCAAATAGAGCAGTGTACTATAAGTGTGCTAAAAGATACAGTGGAATAATGTGAAAAAGTATTCCAAATTGGAAAGAGACGCAATTAGGAATGTGGTACCGTGGAAAAAGTAGACCACTTGAAGATCTGGAACCAATTCTTCCTACTCACCTTTCTATACAATAAATTAAATAAATCTCCTTCACTCGTCAGCAGTTCTAAATACTGTCCTGTGCTGCAGTGGTGCTGTTTATCTGTTAATAATGCCTGGCTGATACACAGTTGTATGGCAGGACCGTACTCCATTAGGGCCACGTCGAGGCATACTTTGGTGATGCTTAGAATCTTGTATAAACGACCTTGCTACGAAAGCCTATTTAAAAATGCAGTTTTGGAAATAGAGTTACAGGGAATAAGGAAGAAAAAATAGAGAAGAGTTGACAAAAAGGAACAGTGGACTAAATAGTAAAGTGTACCAAAAAGGGACAAACTAATTAAGACCAAATAGAATAGTGTTTCAAAAGAGACGGTGGACTAACTTGAAAATCTGGAACAAATTTTCCTTACTTACCTTTCGGTAAAGCAGATTGAATAAATCCCCCTCACTCGTCAGCAGTTCTAAATACTGCCCTGTGCTGCAGTGGTGTTGTTTATCTGTTAACCTTTTGAACGCCAACGACAACTATAGTTGCTAAACGATCGCGTGCATACGACGCCACTGACAACTAAAGTAGTCTAAATTTTGCTATTTTTATAACTTAAATTCTGTTTTGTTTATGACACCTGACTGCTTGTCGCATCACTAGCCGATCTTCACATTTTATTAGGCTTGGCGTCGGGGGTGAAGCGACGTAAAAAAACTCTGGCGTGCAAAAGGTTAATAATGCCTGGCTGATACACAGTTGTATGGCAAGCAGGAAAAATAGAGTTACAGGGAATAAGAAATAAAAAAGAGAGTAGAGTAGGCAAAAAGTGTGCTAAAAGGGACATATACGGAATATACGAAATAGGACCAAATACACATGTAGGTACGAAATAGGACATATACGAAATAGGACCAAATAGAATAGTGTAATAAAAAGAATCAGAAGAAATTACGTGATGACCCCCTAAACGAAATAAAAAAAATAACATACACACGCTACAGAAATTACTGTAACAATTTAATAAAAAAACTTAAAAGGAAATATAACAAACAACTTCTTGCAAACTCTCTTAAGAATAATAAATTGCTATGGAAGAACATTAAAAATATCACTTACACTAACAAATCAACTGAACTAAAATCGGAACTAAAAACTCTTAAACCAACAGAAGGTGAATCGGCAAATTTTATAAATTCTTATTTTTCTAATATAGGCAAAGAGCTAGCTCAGGATATTCACTCTTCTCTAATTCCGGAAGAACAAGTTACCTATCTAAATAACCTACCTAAGCAATCCCAATCTTTTGTACTGTTGGACACTGATAATGATGAAATTGATAAGGTCATAACTTCGCTAAAATCTGCCAGTGCCCCAGGATTAGAGATGGGATTCTACCCGGGTAAATACCCAAATTTGGGTATATACCCATTCTTACCCGTTTTTTCCTACCCGAATTAGTTTTTACCCGGGTAAATACCCGTATATAAGTTTCATATTTATTACAGCCTTTAAGGTACGTGTTTTGCAAAAGAATTCGTACTAGGTACTAGAACACTTATTATGTACTCGTGCAATGTAAATAAAAATTGTTTTACGTATTTTACGATTAAGTTTGAAAGATATCGTCATTCGTTTATTGCTTTTATACCGGTATTGTCCTGCAGTACTTAGACCATGTTCATAGATGCGACTTTTTTATCCCGCGATACACGAATCTCTTGTTCTTTTCCTCATGTGTAAAAGGGACTTCCGATAATTCCCCGGCCAAAGTCTTCTCAATGTGAATGCGTGGTCAAAGTGCTCAGCTCAGATCATGAAACTGAACGATTTTCACATGGTGGGTCGTAAGTATTTGTACGTTGGTTCGTTTGTATTTGTTGGGTGGGTCGTTAGGATTTGTTGAGTCCTAAAGGTTTGTAGGCTCGTCAGGGTTTCTTGAATGGGTCGTGAGTGTTTTGGCTCGTAAGGATATGCTGGGTGGGTCGTTAGTGTATAGTGTGTCTTAAAGGTTTGTTGGGTCGTAAGGGTTTGTTGGGTTGTAAGGGTTTGTTGACTCGTAAGGATTTCTTGAGTAGGTCGTAAGTGTTTGTTGGCTTGTAAGGGTATGCTGGATGAGTCGTTAGTGTTTGGTGGATCTTAAGGGTTTATTGGGTGGGTCGTTAGTATTTGTTGGATCATAAGGGTATGTAGTTGGGGTTGTGGTTGTTTTCGAGACGTAAGGCTGTTTGGTGGCTCGTTTATATTTGTTGGTACGTTAGGGTTTGTTAGGCGGTTCGTTAGTGTGTTTGCTAGGCTCTTTTTTGGGTTTTAAGGGTTTGCTGGATGGGTCGTTAGTGTTTTCTAAATCGTAAGGGTTTGTTGTGTCGTAAGAGTTTGTTGGGTCGTAAGGGTTTGTTTGCTGGGTCGTAAGGGTTAATTGGGTCGTAAGAGCTCGTTAGGCCGTGGGTTTGTTCGATCGTAAGGGTTTGTTGGATGGGTCGTTAGGGTTAGTTGGCCGGTTTGTTAGTATTTGCTGGGTCGAAAAGGTTTGTTGGCTGGGTTGTTAGTGTTTGTTGGGTCATTAGGATTTGTTGTGTGGGTCTTTAGTGTTTTCTGGGTCGTAAGGGTTTATTGTACCGTAAGGGTTTGTTGGATTGATTATTAGTGTTTGACCAACCGACCCAATCGTTAGGGTTTGTAGGTAGGCTCTTTGGTGTATGTTGGTTCGGTAGGGTTTGTTGTGTAGGTCGTTAGTGTTTGCTGGGTCGAAAGAGTTTGTTGGGTCGCAAGGGTTTGTTAAGATGCCGTTAGTGTTTTTTTATCTATTATGGGCTTACTCTGACCCAATCTTACCCTAGAGCAGAGATGGGATCTACGGTGGAGCGAGCTTGCCCAGAAGATGCCTATTCACTCTAGACTTAAAGAGATTCAGGTTATATGCACTGGAAATACAGACGCAGGCAGGGAATTCCATTCTTTAGCCGTGCGCATAATAAGATGATTTGAAGCGCTTAGTGCGTAATGTGGGTATATTAACTAAGAACGGATGGTAGCCGGCCGTGCGTCTGGATGTCCGATGGAAGAAAGGAGACGGTGGTATGAGCTCATGCAGCTCACGCGCACACTCTCCGAAGTACAATCTGTAGAAGACCGATAGGCAAGCAACCTTGCGGCGGTGAGCCAGGCTGTGAAGCTTGGTCGCCACCAGTTTTTTATCGCCTATTAATCTCTTGGCTCTGCGTTCCACCGAATCCAGTGCAGCAAGTTGGTATTTAGCCGAAGGTGACAGCAGTACTCCATGCAAGATCGGACTTGAGCTTTATAAAGAGTTAGAAGCTGTTCAGGCGTGAAGTACCGCTTGACTTTATTCAGGACGCCCAACTTTCTAGCTGCAATTTGAGCCTTGGACTCGATGGTGGTGCCGAAGTTGAGGTCAGAGGACAGCTCCATGCCAAGGAGTTTAAGAATGTTGGTCACTGGAACAGATGTACCCCGAAAAGTAGGAGAAAAGGTGAAAGGACTCCTTTTTGCGGAGAAAAGACACGCCTGCGTTTTGTGTTTACTGGGAAGTAAGGGTTACTTGTGTGAGTTGTTAATGTTGGAGGTTGCATGTATTAGCGCTGGCTGACTACCATAGCAAACCTAATCTGTCGCATGTAAATGAGACGTTGTCACTTTTATCAACAAGAGAATAAAATGGTGTGCTGCTTATAATCCACTGTGTTTATATAACTCCAAGTATCTATTTAATCAATAGGTTATGTGCTTTATTACGTGAAAAGTAGCATAAAAAAAACTTATACCATTTTTTGAAATCTATATTTTATTTTGTGAGTGTCTTTTAATGCTATAGTGTAAAATGTCAGATGACAATTCTCCGAGCGTGTGCGGAATCAAAAAACTCAAAGGGTCGAGCGATTATGCTGTATGGAAATTCGCGACCCGAAACTACCTAGAATCAAAAGATTGGTATAAGGCAGTTGAGTTTGAAGGTACGGAACTTCCGGCGATATTTGAGGAGAAAGGATAAATAGGCTAACGTAAACTAAACTGTGTTAGTTATTATTATTTATGTTGTGTTTTGTAATGACTAATTTCTTTTGTTTTCGTTTTGTTTTATGCTGTTACTATTATAATGACAAATGGTCATTCATGATCAACACTGTAGTTGTATGTAGGCTCATAAAGCTACATGCTTGAACTATTAGGGTGTATGCACACTGAATATTGTAAAGGTGCATGCACATATGCTTTAAGGTGTGTACACATGCCACAGATTAAGGGGGCGTGTTGGAGGTTGCATGTATTAGCGCTGGCTGACTACCATAGCAAACCTAATCTGTCGCATGTAAATGAGACGTTGTCACTTTTATCAACAAGAGAATAAAATGGTGTTGAAAGTGATAGAAATATATTTAGCTTCTTCCGCACTTATGATGGTTATGCTGTTGAGTGAACCACACGTACGACCGCAACTTAATGCAAATGTACTAGCGATACAACACACCGCAACCACCGTTTTACTACACGTGTTTCACTTCACGGAGCATCCTCAGGAGATCTTCGACAGTCAAGTTCCGAGCACCGACTGAGTATCCGCCTCTGTGGGGGCTCGGAACTTGACTGTCGAAGATCTCCTGAGGATGCTCCGTGGAGGTGAAACACGTGAGTGCTGTGTTGCGGTGTGTTGTTCGCATAAGTTGCATTGTCGTACGTGGTTCACTCAACAGCATAACCATCATAAGTGCAGAAGAAGCTAAATATATTTCTATCACTTTCATCAAGATGGACTTCCGCAAAGTAACGCCTGATACTATTAGTTAATAAAATGGTGTGCTGCTTATAATCCACTGTGTTTATATAACTCCAAGTATCTATTTAATCAATAGTTAAGGTTATTTGGGTCATACGTAACAGGTTACTGGACGGGTCGGTAGTGTTTTCAAGGTCGTTAGGGATTATTGTCCCGAGCCCGAGCCTCGTTTAGAATAGGAACACAAATTGTTATAAAAAAGAGAAAAAAAATGCATTAGAAATTATCTCTTTTTTAAGTTTGAATTAGAATATGACTTTCTTAAAGAGAATCTTGTAAATTACTACTGAGAAATAAATTTTTGAATTTTGAATTGGGTGAGGTTTTAGTATTTAGTGTTTGTTGGCTACCTACAATTAAAAACTTATAATAAATATCCTTGAACGAGGCGCCATCTAGCCCCAAACTAAGCGAGGCTAGCACTATGGGATTAAAGTCACTAATATTAATACTGAAATACTACTTTGTAAATAAATACATATTTATACATATACAGAAAACACTCAGAGTCAACACAAATACTTAAAAAACCTTAACAAATATTTGTGTCCGGGTGAATCAAACCCACTATCTGGGCCTGGCGGGCAAGGGTACTATCCAGTACGCTATCTGGATTTTGGATCATAGTCGTCGTAATGACCCCACAAATCCCAAAGACCCAATATTCAATTCTTTATGAACCAACAAACACTAACGACTTACCCAATAAACCTTTACGAGCCAGCAAACCGTAGCGACCAACCTAGCAAACCCGATCCACCAAACAAACCCTTATGACACAAGAAACACCAACGAATCGACCTACAATCCTCACGATGCAACAAACACTAACGACCCAAGACCCAACCTAAAAACCCTTAAGACCCAGCAAACCTCAAAGACCCAATTTGCAAACCTTTATAACCCAACATACACTAACGATCAAAGAACACTTCTCTAGCACGGCACGCAAACTTCAGACGCGTAACAACATGGTCCAGAAGCTAACTGGTACTTCTTGGGGGCGAAAAGTCACGTTCTCCGAACTTCTGCTATATCACTGGTGTACTCAACCGCAGAATATTGCGCTCCCGTCTGGTTGGGCAGCGTGCACACCAACAAAGTGGAAGTGGAACTGAATAAGGCAATGCGCTGCATCTCCGGTACCTTGACTTCTACCCCATGCCACTGGCTCCTGTGCTATGTCAGATCCCACCTCCTGAACTAAGAAGAAAACACGCACTGCTTCGCGGCGCGAAAATCCTTGAGAACCCAGACCACCCCATGAGCCACGAATTTCAGGACACCTCCAAACACCGGTTGAAATCCAGAAACCCACCCAACAAGATCGCTTCGACACTGGTGCAGCAGGATTTTAATATATTGCAAGAGTGGTCTCAATCGTGGAAATCCACCATGGCAGGAAAACTGGGCTCCGAAATTGTTCCTGGTGCTGCAATAAAGGTTCTGAGCTTCCAAGGCGTGACTGGTGCAACCTTAACAGGCTCCGCACAGGGCATGGACGTTGCGCTCAATTTAAGCACCGCTGTGGGTGGATAGGCTCCTCCGCCTGTACCTGTGGGGCCGCGGTGCAGGACATCCCGCATATCATCCTCGATTGCCCTGCAATGCGGCATTATGCCGGAGGCCCTCTTGAAGACCTGATCATCCTAAACGACGAGGCCACCAAGTGGCTCAAATCTCTTAATTTAAGTTTGTAAGAACTGTGTACGCTATACGACTAAATAAGTAAATACACTAACGATACACCCAACAAACCTCAATGACCCAATTTGCAAAACTCTATGACCCAACATACATTAACGACCCACCCAACAAATCCTTACGACCCAGCAAACCCTAATGACTCACCTAATAAACCATTACGACCCAACCTACAAACCCTTACGACTCAACAAGCACTAAAGACCCACATAAAAAACCATGAAGACCCAACAAACACTAAGCTAGAACAACTAACTAGAGACAAGAGCGGGGCTTGACTGATGCGAAACTGTCCGCTACTGCGACGGGCGCGAGCTTACGAAACGTCGCGGGTGCTCTTATGTGCAAGCTACGGTGGCGTACGAGAAGTTAAACCACCACACATGAAGTCATAGTATGCGCGTATGCATCCACGCCTGACAACTTATAGGTAATTTTCCTAGATTTATTCTAGTAAAATGACAAATTTGTTCGTTTCTTTTGCAGAATGATGACGATTGATCAATGCGTATTCGTTTACTGTTTATGTGGTTTCGTTTTCGCGGTTTTCCTGTGAGATATAGATTCTAAATGTATAGGTAGGTTTACATTATTTCATATTTTAATGAAAAAATTGAAATAGAACGCCTTATAACAAAATTTTATAATTTTATAGTTCTTACCCATGCTTTTGGGTAAATACCCGGTAAAAACGGGTAAAAAAGGTAAATACCCAATTTACCCGTTTTTTCCCACCCGGGTATTTACCCACCGCCCATCTCTACCCAGGATGGGATAATATATCCACAAAATTTTTAAAACATGTCAAACACGTAATAATACCAGTGATAACGCATCTCGCTAACCTTTGTTTTAAACAAGGTGTTTTTCATAATCTATTAAAAAAAGCTATTATCACTCCAGTATACAAGGGTGGGGATAGAGACAATGTCAGTAATTACAGACCCATATCAGTATTACCAGCTATATCAAAAATTTTGGAAAAACTATTGAATTCAAGACTATTAAATTACCTAAAAACTTACAAAATATTGTCTCCATCCCAATTTGGTTTTAGGCAAGGTTTAACAACGGAAGATGCGATAATTACCCTAACAACATTAATTACTCAACAGCTTGATGACAAAAAGAAAAGCCTATGTATCTTCATTGATCTAAAAAAGGCATTTGACACAGTCTCTGTCCCCATCCTTGTACAAAAGCTTGAAAAATTGGAGTGAGAGGGTTCAACTCTCCATATTTCAAAAAGGTATGATCCTAGTCTCAGAGTGGTTGAAAAATAATCTCCTAACTCTAAATACAAATAAAACTAATTATATTTGTTTTGGAATATACAATAATTTCCAACCTGATAATGACTATACTCTTAAAATACATAAATGTAAAATAGCCAATAATAGCCAGTGCAATTGTCCAGAAATAAATAAAGTAACGCATACAAAATATCTTGGTATTCTACTTGATCAGAGGCTATCTTGGTTGCCACAGATTGAACTGCTAAACGAAAAAATAAAAATTCATTTGGATGTTTAGTCATTAAGGCATGTCGTACCAAAATCCATGCCCAATTCTAAGAATCCAAGAAACGTATTAAATGAAATTTACATTGCTTTAGTTCAATCTGTGATAACTTACTGCATCTCTGTATGGGGTGGAGCCTCTAAAACGCACTTTTTAGAAGTGGAAAGAGGACAAAGAGCCTTATTGAAGGTAATGTATTTTAAAAAAAGAAGGTGCCCCACTGAACTTCTGTATAAAACATGCAACTTAATGACTGTTCGCAAACTGTACATTATAAATATTGTTTTAAAAACTCATAAAAATCTAACATACGACCCCACTATCAAAGAAAAAGAAGGAAAGATGTTGTGGTGAGTACTCGCAGAGCAAGAACGGTTTTTGCGAGTAAACAGTACAAACATCGATCAACATACTTATATAATAAAATAAATAAAGAGCTAAAAATATATACAAGCAATTACCACGAATGTAAAACTACTCTAGTGAGTTGGCTAAAACAAATAGACTACGATACATGTGAGAAACTATTGCAAAAAACTACATAAAAACATACTTTGATACCTATTATATTATGATATGCATAAATTATTATACTATTCTATTATATTGTATGTAAGTATATTAAATATAGTAAACATTTAAGTAAATATAATATACATATTATCCTTGCTCGTTTAGAGTATAAGATAAATGCACACTTACATTAAGACACGTACACACCCCGCAAACATACAAACTATCCAAACACAAACAGAATAACTAGTATCTAAATAGAATAACTTAGTTTTATAGATCTTTTGTTAAACCTTCAAAGTTTAAAATAACGTTATAGAAGAGCAGGGCTCTCCTGGCACAGGCAATATTTTTGCTTAAAAGGAGGCCCTAGCAACTTGCTTAGATTAAGAATACTTTGAAAGTAAATAAATGTTTTTTGATTTTGATTTGATTTGAATAGAATAGTGTACCAAAAGAGACAGTGGAGTAACTTGAAAATCTGGAACTAACTTTTCTTACCCACCTTTCGGTAAAGCAGATTGAATAAATCCCCCTCACTCGTCAGCAGTTCTAAATACTGCCCTGTACTGCAGTGGTGCTGTTTATCTGTTAATAATGCCTGGCTGATACACAGTTGTATGGCAGGACCGTATTCCATTAGTGCCACGTCTAGGCATACTTTGGTGATACTTAGCATCTTGTATAGACGCCCTAACTACGAAACCCCACTTTAAAAACAGCACAATTTTGGAAGGATACAGGGAATAAGGAAGAAAAAAGAGAGTAGAGTAGACCGAAAGGAACAGTGGGCTAAATAGTAAAGTGTACCAAAAGAGACAGTGGACTAAAGAGTAAAGTGTACCAAAAGGGACATAAACGAAATAGGACCAAATAGAACAGTGTACCAAAAGAGACAGTGGACTAACTAGAGAATCTGCAACTAATTTTTCTTACACACCTTTCTATAAAGCAGATTGAATAAATCTCCTTCACTCGTCAGCAGTTCTAAATACTGCCCTGTGCTGCAGTGGTGCTGTTTGTCTGTTAATAAGGCCTGGCTGATACACAGTTGTATGGCAGGACCGTACTCCATAAGTGCCACGTCGAGGCATACTTTGGTGATGCTTAGCATCATGTAGGGACGCTCTTTTTGTTCGATTGAGCGGGCTAAGTTGATTACTATTTCACCTGTGGAAGAAGATTAAATTAATTCGTTTCTAAATAGTTATTGAATGCACGGGGTAAAAGAGACGGTGTTTTATTTATTTATTGCAGGCATGATCAGACCATGAAACTGAAGAACTTTTGCTACGATGGGTATGTTATTAAACGAGAAATAATATCGACCTCCGATGACAGTAAAATTGTTGATACACCGTCCCTTACCCCCTGTATGATGATGCAGGATTAAATACAGGACTTTTGGCGTATCGTCGTGACGACGCCTCTCACTATGTAACGGTTATCTCGGACGACGAAATTACATCAGATATTGACGCCAACCAAATCCGCAAATTACACCGACAGAGTTACCTAACAACAGCTCAATAGTTAGACGTCGGCATGATATGCCGAAGGATTTGTGCCTTACCACAAAAAAGTTAAACAAGCGTAGAACGCATGTTGTAAATTAAACTTCATACAAAAAAAAGCGTACGTAAAACCATACAACTCAGGTCCTAGCTTGCAACTATGGTCCGAACAAACTTGTACGTTTTTTTTTATTTTACTCCTTCTGTGTGGGGCGTACTACAGTGGAGCCCTAATGTATGGTTAACAGTGACTTAACCACACATGAGATAAACGAGAAATATGTAATATAAATGCAGGTTTGTTTGGACCATAGTTGCAAGCTAGGACCATAGTTGTATGGTTTTACCAGTACCTAACTTTTTTTGTAGTAAGGCTCTTTGAGTTTTAGTCCCACACGTGTCTTTTAGTTTCAATGGTTTTACCATGTATAAAAACGACAACTTACCAACAATGAATCTCAACAGAGTATTGATATTGTTGCTCGGCGACACATTGTCGTCGAACCCCGGCAGATCTACCGAACGAGCGTATACCTTGAAGTAAAACACGAAATTATGGTAATTTTGGAAATGTACACTTCCGATCTGAAAAATCGAGACACTTAGCAAGTTTTGTACGAATAACATTATCTGAGATACATGTTTGTTTATTTGGAAATAAATATCTAATATCGTTCAATAGTGTGTATTACGAGGTTTCTATATC
The DNA here is from genome assembly GCA_024500475.1 of Phthorimaea operculella. NCBI lineage: Eukaryota > Metazoa > Arthropoda > Insecta > Lepidoptera > Gelechiidae > Phthorimaea > Phthorimaea operculella. The sequence goes on from JANFCV010000081.1 coordinate 1,122,194, forward strand.
AGAATGTCAATGTTCTAAATTCAACTTTTAATTACCTAGATTAGTTTGTCTATGAAAATTATAGTGTCTCGAATTTTTTGATGAGCAGTATATTTTAATTTATTTAATTAACTTAATTAAGTATTTTAATTACCAACGAAAAAAGCGTTCTCAGTTTTAATTTAACAGGTTTTAACTGTCTAGAAAACAACCTATAAAATATAACATACATAGATACGTATATCATGCATTTATCCCTAACTTATATTTTTAAAAAAAGATAGTCCAGAATAGAACACAAACAAAAATCGGAAGGTAGTTTTAAAGACGCTTATAATCTCACCTCCATATCCTCGTCGCTATGTTCAGCTGATATGAACACGGTGTCGCTTTGAGTGAAACCGAGCTTAGCACATGCCTTGTCAAACTTTGTTTCTGCAGCTCTGAAAACCACAAACCATTTCTTTCTCAATGTAGTCAAAGACCTATTGAGAGAAATCCAAGCGAAATAACAATAATTCAAGTATATTTTTATTATGATTATGTTTGTTTAAAAATTTCTCACTTAACTCAGTGAAATAATCCTCTTTGTAGTTACGCAGCGAAACGGACCGGGGTATGCCCGTTGACTCGGAGACATAACTTGAATATATTGACTTTGAAGATAAGTGTGATATGTTACTTATTGACCTGGATTTCCATACTTTGCTTAAAAAACATTTGACTTACTTATTTCTGTTCAAATAAGCTGCCACAATTTTCTGTCTCAAGGCTACCAGTTCTGTATACCCAGGATCGCCCGCCACCTTATCCTGACCAAGCATTTCTACTACCTGAAAAAAACATAGGAAACCGTTCTATATATTGTTTGACCTAAAATTTATTATTGTAATGTAAGTTTTACTCTTTGCAAACCAAATCTTACTGCTAATTAGGACTTCTAATCCAAAATCTGACATTAGGACTAGAAAACATTACTGTATGTTAAGATGATCAAAATTTAGGACAATCAAATATAAGAATAATCAAACATGTCCGAAATCGACTTTAGGACACTTGACTTTAGGTCAAACAAAATGTTTTTTTCTATTGTAGATAAGATTTGACTTTAAGACCTTTCTAATTAATCCACAATAATATCGCCGCGGTTGTGGCACCACGACACGGGAAATGGCATTGACTAGACTGATAACCAAATTTTTATGTTCGAATCGTGTCTGCGGCATAAGAATTTATCAAGCTTCAGCTTCACATAACTATCTTGTGTTTTAATGTTTTTTTTACCTCTGGATCCTCTTCCTCAGCATAATCTCCTGAATCCATAAACGACACGGGTACAGTATTAGGCACCGGTATCGGCAGATTGTCTATGAAGTCCAATAAAAGCCCAATGATTTTGTCCGAGAGATTCAGCTTGAAGCTTGATAGAGAGACGTTCAGTTTGTACCTGTGGACAAAAACATAAGGGTCGAAATAAGAGGATCCTATTTGGTAAAAAATGTTAAAAAGTGATGATACTGAAAACTTAAAAATGAAATTGTTATACCTATTCAAATCGCCTGACCTGTATCGTATAGCAAAACATTTATCGTTGTAATCTTATCTACCAAAATTTAAGGCTGAACTCGCGCATGTACTTGGACGACTTTCGCTGGGAATCTTTTGGGCCTTACCAAAAAAAAAGTTTGACACGTTTACGCATAAAACTATAAGACATTATAACGGGTTTTAACTCACGGTAGGGATATATCGAGCACCCAATATTTCGGCGATGTAAACTTACCCGTAATCATGGCGATTGCAACATCGCCGAAATATTGGGTGCTCGATATATCCCTACCGTGAGTTAAAACCCGTTATAATGTCTTATAGTTTTAGTGATAATAACCACGGAACCTTAAAATCAAGTGTTACGTTTACGCATATTTTTTGTGGTATGACCCTTGATGTTTTTGACTTCATATTAAACCAATGCGAAACTCAACGACTGAACTTTTCCCAAACGAACTCTGGACCGCCATTTAAAATGTTTGTCTACTAACCTCGGTAATAATTTGTAGTCTTTCTTGATGCTATTGGAGAAGACTACTTGCATCTTGATCTTCGGTACCAAATGCAGTTCTGAATCGGCGTGCTTTCGCATCTCGCGCCATGCCTCTGTCCATTCGCAGAATAATACCTAGAAATAAGAGTTATTGTTAGTTTTTTGACCACATAACATAACAGTTTTGTATAATTTATCACCTGATTTAGAATTTATTTTTACCAGACGGCAAAGTATCAGTCATAACAGACTCTAGCGTTTTGCACGAACTTTTCACTAACCGTGTAACCCAAAGATTCAAAACGTTTATTTCCAAGTAGAATTACAAAGAATACTTTTAGAACGTCAATTGGCAAACCAGTAACCCGTCAAAAATATTGTTTTGATTCAAAAACGAATCACCGTAGCATCCGAATTTCGCAAAGGTTAGTTTAGAGGTTCATTATTTGTACGCCATGCATATCTATGCGTAGTTGACTGAAAATTCCTTGACAATAATATGAAAACAATCCAATTCAATTTCAGTTTAGAAAGGTCTAATAGGCTCTTATTTATTGATGGCAATGTAAGTTTATTGAAAAAAAAATTAAAACTGAACAGTAATTACCTGACAAGAGCACTCGGCATGCAACCTGTCATACAATTTCTCCTCAAGCTCCATACACGTCGCGTCTTCTAGCACCAGGTTCGAAGGTTGCAAGTCTGATTTGACTACGATGCGTTCGACTATTGTGACCAGCCATCTGCCACTTCCTATTTCTGTACGGCCGTTACTTTGGTCTTTTGGCGGATAAACTAGATTCTGACTTTATCCATTAAAAACAATCTCACCTGACAAGAGCACTCCGCATGCAGCCTGTCATACAACTTCTCCTCAAGCTCCATACACGTCGCGTCTTCTAGCACCAGGTTCGAAGGTTGCAAGTCTGATTTCACTATGATGCGACTGATGTCTACAATCAGCACATCACATTAACCTACCCGATTGACAGCCGATGTGGCGCAGTGGTTAGTACGACTGCATGCGACGCAGAAGGTTCTGATTTCAATTCCCGATGGGGTCACTCACTTTGTGAATCTGTTCCCAGTCTGGTTAGGACATTGCAGGCTGAACCACCTGATTGTCCGCAAGTAAGATGGTTTCGTGCTTCGGATGGGCACGTTAAGCCGTCGGTCCCGGTTGCTGTCTATGATGGCGGTCGTTACACAACCATGTCAGAGGTTTGCTACTTGCAGTAGACAATTGAAAAACTCTGACACCAGGGTTCATCGGGTCTTTCAGAAGTCCTATGTCTGTTATTTATTTATTTATTTCTATGTCCGTTACTTTGGTCTTTTGACGGATAAATATCTTACCTGACAAGAGCACTCGGCATGCAACCTGTCATACAACTTCTCCTCAAGCTCCATACACGTCGCGTCTACTAGCACCAGGTTCGAAGGTTGCAAATCCGATTTGACTATGATACGTTCGACTATTGTGACCAGCCATCTGCCACTTCCTATGTCTGTACGTCCGTTACTTTGGTCTTTTGGCGGACAAACAAGTTTCTGACTTTATGCATTAAAAGCCATCTTACCTGGCAAGAGCACTCCGCGTGTAACCTATCATACAACTTCTCCTCAAGCTCCATACACGTCGCGTCTTCTAGCACCAGGTTCGAAGGTTGCAAGTCTGATTTCACTATGACGCGACTGATGTCTACCACCATCACATGTGGCCAGATGTGGCCAGATGTGGCCAGCCAACTGCCACTTCAGCTTGTAACACTTTCGAAAAGTCCTATGTCCGTTACTTTGGTCTTTTAGCGGAACATTTACTCTTTTTTAAGATTGAATTAAAATGTGACTTTCTTATAGAGAATCTTGTAAATTCATTGTAAGAAATAAATGCTTTGATTTTGACTTTTGACTATTGACTTTGATAAACATCTTACCTGGCAAGAGCACTCCGCATGCAGCCTGTCATACAACTTCTCCTCAAGCTCCATACACGTCGCGTCTTCTAGCACCAGGTTCGAAGGTTGCAAGTCTGATTTCACTATGATGCGACTGATGTCTACCACCATCACTCTTCCGGCTCTGGAAAACAGGATAATTTAACAATGAAAATAAAAATATTTTATTTTTACTGAGAACAGGTTTTGAATCCTTGACTCTGCTCTACTAACTGAGCTACCGTAGCCTTAGCCACAAATAACCAACAAAGTGCTAAGTTTCGACTTGGAACTTAAACCTGGGCCTGTGGACTACTTTTCCACCACTCTATTCACTGAGCTACTAAAGTCCCAGCCATAGCTTAAAATTATCGATCTCATAGTGAAGGGATACATAATTTATTCAAACTAACTCCAGTCACTACAAATAATTTTCACGAATTTTAAGTGAGCTACTTTATTATTTTAAGATTTCTAGATTTTTGTAGATAGTAAAAAGATGGCGTCAAAATAAAAACGTTTTAATCGTTTTGCATTATAATAATTCTCACTTTGCTTATTTTGAGCAACATTATATGAGAATAGTAATATTTCTGGACAATAATTTTAAACAAACATTTTTTAAATTTTTTGAGCTACCTAGTAAAAAACTCTATTAATTTTTTTTTCACGATTTTCACACACTTGGTTACGCATACTTACTTGCTGGTACATCCATGTTCGGGCACCACTATGCTTCCCTTCACGTCAACATTCACTTGGAACCAGCGACCATATTATTACTGCCGCTTATATGCTACCTACTCCACAAAGGATAAAGGAGTGATGTATGTATGTTACTTACTTGCTGGTACATCCATGTTCGGGCACCACTATGCTTCCCTTCACGTCAACATTCACTTGGAACCAGCGACCATATTATTACTGCCGCTTATATGCTACCTACTCCACAAAGGATAAAGGAGTGATGTATGTATGTTACTTACTTGCTGGTACATCCATGCTCGGGCACCACTATGCAGGGCCCCTTCACGTCAACATTCACTTGGAACCAGCGACCATATTATTACTGGCAACATCCTGCCTACTCCATAAGGGGTAAAGGAGTGATGTATGTATGTAACTTACTTGCTGGTACAACCATGTTCGGGCACCACTATGCTTCCCTTCACGTCAACATTCACTTGGAACCAGCGACCATATTATTACTGCCGCTTATATGCTACCTACTCCACAAAGGATAAAGGAGTGATGTATGTATGTTACTTACTTGCTGGTACAACCATGTTCGGGCACCACTATGCAGGGCCCCTTCACGTCAACATTCACTTGGAACCAGCGACCATATTATTACTGGCAACATCCTGCCTACTCCATAAGGGGTAAAGGAGTGATGTATGTATGTTACTTACTTGCTGGTACATCCATGCTCGGGCACCACTATGCAGGGCCCTTCACGTCAACATTCACTTGGAACCAGCGACCATATTATTACTGGCAACATCCTGCCTACTCCATAAGGGGTAAAGGAGTGATGTATGTATGTTACTTACTTGCTGGTACATCCATGCTCGGGCACCACTATGCAGGGCCCCTTCACGTCAACATTCACTTGGAACACCTTCCGTCTACTGTGAGCGTACGCCACCACGGCTTCAGTAACTGCTTTAGCTGTATACTTACCTACCTACTTGCCGTGATGCCGGCTTAGAGTAGCATCACCCCAATTCTACCAGGTGACGTAAAATGCATGAATCCAGTTAATCCGCTTCCCAAGCATAATTTGTATAGCAAATACCCCTCTAGGTATAACCACATTTATAACTGGCGCAGAATCCCTAATTGGCAACATTAATGTTGACATCCTGCTCAAATGTCATATAATATGATAGAGAGGCAAACAATAATGTTGCTAATTCGGGATAACATGTCCTGTATCTGCGCCAGTTAGCTGTATCAACTAGATTTCTTACTTGCGACTAAGGGACAAGAGGGTTTGATATATATTACACTTTTAGATGACAGGCTGACAACCTGTCACTTTACATATAGTAGCTTTTAATCTAGTATCACCGTAGTATACGATTTTCTTGCAATATCTTTCAAGTCTTGTCTGACATAGCAATAGCAACAGTTTTATAACTGCCGTCAATATTCTGCCTACTCCACAAAGGATAATGTTACTTACTTGCTGGTACAACCATGTTCGGGCACCACTATGCAGGGCCCCTTCACGTCAACATTCACTTGGAACACCTTCCGTCTACTGTGAGCGTACGCCACCACGGCCTACAATCAAAAACACTTTTCTCAAACATGCTAGGAAATATGACAATTTCTTTCAAGAAAACAATCCAGAAAGTTTGACATTGTCTGTGATTTTGTAATTTCTGAATGATTTCTTTTTTACACACCAGAAATGGATTCCAATACAACTTTTCTGGCGCGATATCGAAATCGTTCAGAAATTACAAAATAAAAAAGAATAACTCCTAATCCACATCTTGACTTAGTAATCAGTAAAACGACTTTTTATATCAAATTTCTATAAAATAAATTAAAATCTTTATAATTTCCTAGCATTTTTTTGAGAAAAGCACTATGTAAGCCTCGGGGAAAATGACTTTGCCAGACTCGTATTTTTAAAGTCCTCGCCTGCGGCTCGGACTTCAAACTCTACTCGTCAGTCAAAGTCTTATTTCCCGTCCTCGTCAACAACCTACTATTATTGCACAACAGGAAATGGTACACGAAAATATCAGTTGCGATCGTAGTCCCGATGCAGTTGGACGGCCTTTTTTACAGCTATTTTTAAAAATAACCTAGTAGTTAGTAAAATTATCGGTAGATGGCACTAGCAACATATGCACGCAAACGCTCGCAAGGTCTTTAACAAAACTATAGTTCGACAACTTCGTGGTCGCCCGCAAACTAGTCGGACTATTTTTTGGAAAACTTGCAAAATTTTCCACCTCAGACAGGATTTGAACCTGCGACCTTCGTCATCTGTACTGCCGAGGCCACTACCAACTGGGCTACCGCGGTTCTAATCTTGCCTGCGAATTAAGCAAGTATGTCTTGTCCACTAACGCGTATACCTTGTAAAACTCACTTAGTACTAATTTTATTGCCATGCATGGTAGGATTTGAACCTGCGACTTTCGGCATCTTTATTGCCGACGCCTCTAGTAACTCGGTTTAGCCTGCGATAAAGTGCAAGTTTATCTTGGCCACTAACGTGTGGCAGGGTTTCATCTACCGGAACAGTTATAGCAACTAATACAAAATGAACAATTTTGCAAGTTTTCAAAAATCCGCTACTTTACTGACTGGTCAAGTGAGCTACTTAAGACGACCGAAACGATATTTTGTATGAGATTATTGAAATATGACGTCATAATTCGATATTTTGGATGGAGTCAAAACAATAATTTTATTAAAAAATAGTGTATAATAATTCCAACTTTTAATATTTTGAAAAACGATGAATGAGGTCTGTAGTATTTTTGGACAATAGTTTTAAGCATACACCTTTGAATTTTATTTATGACCCAGTCAAGTAGCGAATTGTATACATAACATAGGAAGTGTCCTTTGATTTACCGCGGTATAGCATTGTTACCAGTGAATTTGCTACCTGAATATACCGCGGTAACAACGTATTACCAGCAGTTATACGCCAGACTTCACGCCAGTTTTTGCCTTATATCTCAGCAGATACGGCGCAGAATCGTATAATTATGGTATTAATAGCTTCGGTATGAAGTAAGCTATCAAATTACGTCATCAAGGTCAAGTGGTTTTGAAGTGGGCCCTTGTTGTATTACTAAAACAAAGTGTACAGTGTCATAACATAAACGATACCTTATTCTAAACATCTGACTCTCATAAAAACATAACAATATACACTTGTGTTCGCTTACAATGTGGTAATAAGGTTTGTTTATCTTAATTGCTTTTGTTTATCTTAAGCGGCGCCATTTCCGCTGCGGCGCCGGTAACCCCGAAATTGAGGGGGAGCGAAAATTGCCCCTAAGAGGTTAAAAATTAGGTATTCACCTTAGTAACGCCTTTAGCTTTGTCGACTGCATGAGAGAACTCTTCTGCCAGTTCTGTGGAGCTCATAGAATGTGTTTGGAAGAAGTTTATCAGCTCTGTGAACGCGTGCTGAAAAGGAGGAATAAAAAAAATGTTGTTAGTTCTATAGTCGCAAATTGATATTTCGTTTCCGTATGCAAGGGTTTTATCATGTGTGACTTCAAGGAGTAATAGGAATAAAGATTTGCCTAAAATGTTACGCAGCAAGTAACATTTTAAAATCTTTATTAGTGATGAACAAATACACTGTCGTAGCATATGCTACATATTAGCTACGCCGTAGCAACCCAGTTGTCTTCAGTTAAATTCTGTTCAAATATCCAGGGGCCGAAGTTTGATAAATAAAAATCGTTCAGTTGTGTGTCAATGGCATATCAGTGCGATAATAATCTAGAATAGAAAATCACAGTGGCAGTGGAATAACAGTTGATTGTTGCTTCCATTACAATAGCTAAAAAATTGCAAGACTTGGGACCCTGGTCACGGCACCAAATAGTTATTACAGTAAGGTAGCAAACTGGGGAACTCACGAAGCCACTCTTCACTGCAGCCTAAGTAATTAGTCAAAATGTGTTAATGACAAATTCCAGTTACTTTTTAATGGTGATTTTAGGCCAGTTACTTATCTAGCTTAAGCTTTGAGTTTTCTTCGTCATTCATCGGGTTTAAAACCGACAAATATATATTCTTTAATACTTAATGTTAAATTTGATAGAACAAGAGAACTGTCGATTATTTAACCATAAATTATAAACCAACCTCATTATAAGTGACTTCAACGGGCTCCATCAGCCAGCAGAACCCATAATCGGCTTCAGAACTCAATGGGTTCTTCTCCACGTCAATAGCCAGTAGATTGGTGGTAGTCTGTATTTATAGTCTATGATACAATAGCTAGAAGATTGGTTTTAGACAGTAGCATAGTAGTAGCAGGTAATATAGTATAGAAACTTACCTCAATATAAGTGACTTCAACGGGCTCCATCAGCCAGCAGAACCCATAATCGGCTTCAGAACTCAATGGGTTCTTCTCCACGTCAATAGCCAGTAGATTGGTAGTACTCGTCGCTAATACAGTGTAGTCTATCATTGTAGTTGGTAATTATAGTATAGAAGATATTATAGTGTAGAAATAGAAACCTACCTCAATATAAGTGACTTCAACGGGCTCCATCAGCCAGCAGAACCCATAATCGGCTTCAGAACTCAATGGGTTCTTCTCCACGTCAATAGCCAGTAGATTGGTGGTAGTCGGCGCTGATCCCTTCTCAGCAGTTAACAGTGGTACCAGCTCCCCGTTAAATGATGATTTTTCCACATGAATAGTTTAGATTGGTTTTAAACTTTAGTGTAGTTGTAGTAGGTTTTATAGTGTAGAGACTTACCTCAATATAAGTGACTTCAACGGGCTCCATCAGCCAGCAGAACCCATAATCGGCTTCAGAACTCAATGGGTTCTTCTCCACGTCAATAGCCAGTAGATTTGTGGTAGTTGGTGCTGATCCCTTCTCAGCAGTTAACAGTGGTACCAGCTCCCCGTTAAATGATGATTTTTCCACATGAATAGTTTAGATTGGTTTTAAACTTTAGTGTAGTTGTAGTAGGTTTTATAGTGTAGAGACTTACCTCAATATAAGTGACTTCAACGGGCTCCATCAGCCAGCAGAACCCATAATCGGCTTCAGAACTCAATGGGTTCTTCTCCACGTCAATAGCCAGTAGATTTGTGGTAGTTGGTGCTGATCCCTTCTCAGCAGTTAACAGTGGTACCAACTCCCCGTCAGATGAGACGCCTTCGATTACGATACTTTCTGCGCGCGCTGATAACTGTTGGAATATAGATTTTGATAATTGAATACAAAAATGCTTACAAGCTACAAGTCGTTTTCTATAAGAGGTTATTATATTGCGTATGTAAGGGGAAATGCCATAGGTCGGGCGTTATGACATGCCCGACTCCGATGGGTTACCCCCAGGCGACCTACGGACTAAAACCCCCTCCCTGAGAATTATCGTTTGTATGCAATCCAACGTTTTAGACTAAAAGAGGTTTAGTCAGGGGTGTAGCTACCGTCATATCAACCGTATAGATTATTCGGGACCCCTTGGCTCTCATATGCTGGCGTTTGTTTAACTCGCGCCAAGATGGCTGCACCCGCTATATAAAGTGAAAAAAAAATACTGCAAATATATTAATGAGTGAACAACTTTTTTCAAGGAAGAATATCAAGGTCTAATACGAAAAAAAAAATGTTTTTGCTGACCGGGTGAATTTTTATGGGAGGGTCATAATTTTTTATTGTTTCGGGGATATGTTATTCAATTTGATGGACTGATTCACCCCTTAAAATATATTTTTTCCATCCTTTATGCCAGCGTCGCATTAAAAATTTAAATAACTATGAAAAATGTATACCGATTTACCTTATAAGCTTTAGCGGAAGGTCTGGTTTCCAACGAGGCGAGGAACTGAGTGAGGGTCACAACTAGCACCTCTTTACTCCTGTTGATCATTGTCATTGAACAATTCGCCAATGTTAGGTTTATTTTGTGCTCTGAAACGAAACCATACATAATAATTAGTACAGAAAAATACAGAATTATCTGAAGAGACGAATAGACAACTAATATACCTACCCAGAGTAACAAAAAGGGCATAACAAGCCTAAAGGAGGTCAAGGTACTCTTGAAACTGAACAACTTTCATAAAAATTGTGCCTACCATACAAAATCGCCGATCAGCTGATTGATTTACCATGGGAGGTCCAAATATTTTTTTCATGTTTCGTCCCATATTCCACGAGGAAAGTAGTTCAGTTTTATGAGTATCTTGACCTCCTTTCGACATCTTCTACTATTTTTGTTACTCCCTGTATCCCATTTTTTTTCAAAACATTTATTTCCAAGTAGATTCATAAAGAATACTTTTAGAATGTCATATTGTAGCACCGGTTTGAGATATTCTAGAGTAGCACTAGGCTGGGAGGTCCTAGAGTGGTATCAATCGGGTTGGAAAGTTCTATTGTGGTAAACGTTTCGGCACTTACCAATGTACTGTTTAGATTTCAGGTCAGTTTTAGGAGCGCCCTCTACATAAGCAATAAGTTCGCATACTCGCTTCTTCTCAGGGCTGGAGAGATGGCTCCATACACTACGAGGTCTGTCTATCTTCAAGTGATATGATAGGTTCATAGAATACTTAAATAGCAATTTAACTTACCGATGTACTGCTTAGATTTCACAATCTCAGTATTAGGTCTCACAATCTCAAAGTGATAATTATGATAGGTTCATAGAATAATTAAAAGGCGATTCAACTTACCGATATACTGTTTAGATTTTAGGTCAGTTTTAGGAGCGCCCTCTATATAACCAATAAGTTCGCATACTCGCTTCTTCTCAGGGCTGGAGAGATGGCTCCACACGCTTCGCGATCTTTCTATCTTCAAGTGATATGATAGGTTTATAGAATACTTAAATGGCGATTCTACTTACCGATGTACTGTTTAGATTTCAGGTCAGTTTTAGGTACGCCTTCGACATAGCCAATTAGTTCACAGACTCGCTTCTTCTCAGGACTGGAGAGGTGGCTCCATACGCTTCGCGATCTTTCCGTCTTCACACAGAGCTCCACTCGACCTGAAAGGTTTTCGTAATAATTAACTGCTGAAGCTTGTAAATAAAAATAAGAAATTGAAAAAATTGTCATGCATCGACCGGGGCTAGAACCCGGGCCGCATAGGTTCGAGTCCCAGTCGATACACGTAATTTTTTTCAATTTCTTATTTTCATTTGTATGAATAATATAGCACTGTGAGTGCCTTAAAATCCCAATAGATGTTGTAGCTTGGTCTGAGTGTTAGAGCCTTATTGCACAAGCGGTTTTCAGTTTTGTTAGGGCATTGTAGGTATGACTGACTTCTTAAATAAAGTCCTGAGAATACTCCGTACCGGTCGAATGGGTGTAATTTTTCTTACAACTCGGTTTAGAATCCGTTTTTGCACTAACATAATCATTCTTTTTCCACTAACTAACCTTTGTGTTCCGTGTCGGATTCACCTTCGGAATCTGAAGAGGTAGGTCTCCACCAGTCAAACTCTGTCTCCACGACTTCGATTCTGTCCGGTTCTTGGGCCAACAGCTGAAATTATTACAATAGTTTAACATCCGATTAACAACAATTACCTTGTGGCACTACCTGTTTAACAGAAGATAGGGAATAGAATTGGCGGCCGGAGGTCATGCTTCCTCATTCTCACTAAGGCTCTTACGCACACCAGGCGTTTATGCTTTCTCCCTTCCAATTAAATGGAACCGCCACCATAGGTATTTATTACAAGCCGAAAGGATGTAAAGGTACTCATGAAACTGAACAACTTTCCCCATTGAACGTAAGTCGAAATATGAAAAAAAAATTGGACCTCCCATATTAATCAGTCAGCTGATCGGCGATTTTGTATGGGAGGTCCAAATTTTTTTTTTCATGAGTACCTTCACCTCCTTTCGGCATGTAATAAATACTCTTCTGTGAAACGGGTAGTAGCGGCTAAGAATACTGCCACCCCTAGTCCACTCAGAGTGTTTCGCAAAAGGCGACATAGAGTTTTTGACCTCGAATATCTGTTGTCTATGGTCAACCGCATGATGGCTGTGATACCACCTACAATAGCATTCAGCCGAAACCGAATATTCGGTAAATGTACCGACCGTGCCGAATACCGAACATAAACCGTTGGCCAATTCGGCCCATCTCTATTGATAACTCACCTCGAACTTAGCCTGCTCCCTCGCGATGACAACAGAGATAATCGGCAGACTGTCCTCGCATTTCTGCAAGTCCAACTTTAGCTCCGTGTCGTTGGGACTCCTGAGAGTACTTTTGTGCGTCTGAGCACACGTTCTATTTCTACTACAGCCTATTGAAGTCCACTGCTGGACGTAGGCCTCCCGCAGGTAACGCCAAAAGGCACTTCCGTTTTTGCCATCCAGTCAGTAACAGCCGCCTTTTTTAAGTCATCGCTCCATCTGGCCGGAGGGCGTCCAACGCTACGCTTGCCGAGGCGTGGCCTCCACTCGAGAACCCGCTTACTCCACCGTCCATCGGTTCTACGACAAATGTCCTTCCCACTGCCACTTCAGAGCATACATCCTCACCTCAAACTTAGCCTGTTCCCTCGCGATGACAACGGAGATAATCGGCAGACTGTCCTCGCATTTCTGCAAGTCCAACTTTAGCTCCGTGTCGTTGGGACTCCTGAGCGTACTTTTGTACGTCTGCTTGTATTTATTGTAGTTCTCCCTGTAAACGAGAAGATATGAGATAATCAATATACACAGTATAAAATTAAGTAGCTTTTTGCGTTTCTTTCTGTCTGTCTGTCTGTCGTGGAATTCACTAACTCCTCCTAAACTACGCAACAGATTATGAGGCGTTTTTAATAGATAGAGTGATTCAATCGTATAAAAATAAAGTCACGTATTGCGTTTTCTTTTCTGTCTGTCCGTCGTGGAATTTGCAAACTTCTCGTAAACCACGCAACGTATCTTATTATGTAGAATGCTTCGTGCAACGTATCATATTTATCATGTAGAGCCCTTCACAAAGATGATTTATATGTCTAATTTTTTTTTATCCCGTGGGAAAAAGAATTGCAGCGGGTAACACTGCTGACAGGCCGCTATTTAATTATTTACTAAACTTTATGTACAACTGTACAATGGCGGATTTAACGCCAAAGGCGTTATCTCCCAGTCTACCTTAGAGCATGTGGAAAGAACAGGGCAGGTAGGTGCATACATAACTTCTGATAAAGAAGTATCATCTATACGGTCATCAGGATGGGCCGTATCCATGGGTTTATGGTATGGGTTAGCTCTCCTTAGGCGCTTAAAATATGAAACGTTACAAGATTTCGTGGAACAGCGGAGATTCGTTTCCAGCTTTGACGCTTCTCCAGATTGACCAGACGTCAATCTTGTCCCAGCCAGCAACCGGCGACTATTACATCAATCTTATAACGTAAACTTGCCTGTGTCTCTTAATAGCGACCCACGTGTAAGGTCGCACGCGTTGTTCGATGACCACGTTGTACTTGTTACGCCACCATAATACAGACATTCCTACATACATATCAAACTTACATTACAACTGAATATTACCTGTGTCTGTTAATGGCGGTCCACGTGTAGGGTCGCACGCGTTGTTCGATGACCACGTTGTACTTGTTACGCCACCATAATACAGACATTCCTACATACATATCAAACTTACATTACAACTGAATATTACCTGTGTCTGTTAATGGCGGTCCACGTGTAGGGTCGCACGCGTTGTTCGATGACCACGTTGTACGCGTAACGCCACCATTTCTTTATGTCTTTGAGAAGTGGCACCCCTGGGTGGAGGCTGCGGTATTTTCTGAAAGATTTATTTTATTGTTAGCAAAATGGTTTGAAGCGTTAATAGGTGCGTCCACACTGCCCGAAGCTGCTCGCCGCCTCGCTGCCTCGCGCGGCATACGCTCGTCAAGCCAAGTTCGGCCCAATTTGGACGCCTAATAAATTAACAAATTTCTGAGGCGCATAGACTTTGGCTCAGCTCGCGCGCGTTCGCCCGAACACAAGCATGCGTTGCCTCTGGTGAGCCACGTAATTTTTTGGTCGTTTACCGCGCGAGGCAGTGAGGTAGCAAGCAGCCTCGCTTGATGTGGGAGCGCCTATTCATAGTAATAATTACAATTAGCTAAACGGAAAAGATTCTCTTCTCGAAATACGGAAAAATTGCGTCTCACTCTTTCAGTGCGCATAGATTTTCGCCACTTTAGCTTGGTATACCAGTCCTACTATGCTTCATACTGACCTATTTAGTTTAATCCTTGCAAAGACGCTGCTAAGTTGCTAACTGATAGATACTGTCTCGCGACGAGACATGCGCGCTTCTATTATTATGTTCTTAGTAAACTGATCATCATCATTGGCCTCATACGTCTGTGACAGACGATTTATGCAGTGTCTGAGGCAAGATTTTTCATGGCTGTATAAGGGAGCGGCATGACTTTCCGCACGCTCTACAAGTGAAGGTGGAAAGACTGGCTCATGCATGTTTAGATGACGTTTTTGCCTTTTGTTTGCGAGACCAGAGAACCACGCATCATCGTGAGCTTTACGCCCATCCAACACACGCCGTCTCCATTCATCCCTATTCTATTCTCAGATTTTATGGCCGATGTCAAACGCAGCTATGTCCCGTTTGGCGCAATCTTTGAAACGTAGCATCGGTCTTCCAACTTCTCTTTTGGCGTTAGCTACGGCGCCAAGTAGACTGATAATGACTATAATATAAAGAGTAACCCACCTGTTAAGTTTAATCCTTGCAAAAGACGCTGCTAAGTTGCTAACAGACAGATACTGTCTCCTAGACAGTTGCAATGCACTGTCTTGTAGTACGGCGTCAAGTAAATATACTAATATTGACTAGAATAGAAAGAGGATGAATAGTCTTCAAATGGTAACCCACCTGTTGAGTTTGATCCTAGCAAAAGACGCTGCTAAGTTGCTAACAGATAGATACTGTCTCCTAGACAGTTGTAGTGCACTGTCTTGTGATACAGCAAATATTAATATGCCTACTAAATAATGACTAGAATAAAAATAGTATAGATAGTATAATGGTAACCCACCTGTTGAGTTTAATCCTTGCAAAAGACGCTGCCAAGTTGCTAACAGACAAATATTGTCTTCTAGATAACTGCAAAGCACTGTCTTGTAGTACGGCATCTAGTAGTAG
Source organism: Phthorimaea operculella (assembly GCA_024500475.1). NCBI lineage: Eukaryota > Metazoa > Arthropoda > Insecta > Lepidoptera > Gelechiidae > Phthorimaea > Phthorimaea operculella. The sequence continues at coordinate 1,138,039 of JANFCV010000081.1, forward strand.
ACGAGGCACGCGCGCTTCGCCAGATCTGTTGATCAGGACTTTCACTTTGCAGGTCACTGGTTTTAGCACTGGAAACAAAGTACATAGAAATTAGGATATTTACTTATTTTACCTGTATGGACAAATTATTTCAGAAAATTCTACAAATTTATAAAAAATCTGGGGCGTAAACAAAACTACGCCGTTAGGTGCCTAGATACATACATTACGGTACATAATTTCTGTAATATTTCGCATATTTATCAGTCAGACAGACATGATAAGGACTCAACACTTACCTACTGTGCTAACTGATGCTCTCTTAGAATAGCATCGTCCCCTTTCCCGCGAATATTGTAAAAGTATGACGCTGATACAATTTCGAAGTAATTCTTTCTACGGCCGTCCGTTGACGCTTTGCTTACTTTGTTTTAGGATGAAACAAGAAAGATACTTACAAAATTCAAAGTCCTCATGATGCATAGAGAACTTATCCAACCCAGTCAGCATATAATGTTTCCAATTATAATACTGCATGGGAGTTATATGAGCTGTCTCCGTATCTGCTTACCCCACAGTAGATAGAAGCGTGAATATACTTACAGAACTCAAAGTCCTCGTGATGCATAGAGAACTTATCCAATCCCGTCAGCATATAATGTTTCCAATTATAATACTGCATGGGGGTTATATGAGCCGTTTCCATATCTGCCTACCCCACAGTAGATAGAAGCGTGAATATACTTACAGAACTCAAAGTCCTCATGATGCATAGAGAACTTATCCAAGCCTGTCAGCATATAATGTTTCCAATTATAATACTGCATGGGGGTTATATGAGCTGTCTCCGTATCTGCCTACCCCACAGTAGATAGAAGCGTGATTGTATCTATACTTACAGAACTCAAAGTCCTCATGATGCATAGAGAACTTATCCAAGCCCGTTAGCATATAATGTTTCCAATTGTAATACTGCATGGGGGTTATATGAGCCGTCTCCGTATCTGCCTACCCCACAGTACATAGAAGCGTGATTGTATCTATACTTACAGAACTCAAAGTCCTCATGATGCATAGAGAACTTATCCAACCCCGTTAACATATAATGCTTCCAATTATAATACTGCATGGGGGTTATATGAGCCGTCTCCGTATCATCCAGTACAGTAGCCGAAGGGTTCCAGTTTAATGATAGGGACTCTATACTTACCTACTGTGCTAGCTGATGCTGGATTAAAAAAGCATCACCTTAAAGCCAAGTGTCACAAGTGTCATCAACAGGTGTCATGATCATGACCAAGTTCGGCATTTTAGCATGGCGTATAGTGCGTTTCATCTTAGTTTCTATGGCGTCATGTTGGTAGCGTTGAAATTTTATACGGCGGCTTGACGGCAGCCATAACATTACATGCGGCTTTCCAATGCTACCAACATGACGCCATAGGAACTATAAGATGGAACTCACTTTACATAATATCTGAAATAGGTACTTGTCATATTTATCAGTCAGACAGACTCTACACTTACCTACTGTACTAGCTGATGCTCTCTTAGAATAGCATCACCCCCATTCTCGTGTATATTGTAAGAGTATGACGCTAATACAATTTCCAAGTGATTCTTTCTAAGGCCGGCCGTTGACGCTCTGCTTACCATATTATAGAATAAGGAAAGATACTTACAGAACTCAAAATCCTCATGATGCATAGAGAACTTATCCAGTCCCGTCAGCATATAATGTTTCCAGTTATAATACTGCATGGGGGTTATATGAGCTGCTTCCGTATCTGCCTACCCCACAGTAGATAGAAGCGTGACTATACTTACAGAACTCAAAATCCTCGTGATGCATAGAGAACTTATCCAAGCCCGTCAGCATATAATGCTTCCAATTATAATACTGCATGGGCGTTATATGAGCTGTCTCCGTGTCATCCAGTACAGTAGCCGAGGGGTTCCAGTATAATGATAAGGATTCTATGCGCATCATCTGGTAGACCGTTGATGCGTTCGCTGGCGTTACTGATGGCTTCCATTTACTGAAAGATTTAAAAAAGGTATGACGAAAAATTCTGTAATAGTCAGAAAAGAACAGTTGCTACGCTAAACAGTGGGTAAATATCCCTTGTTATTACGTAGTTTTGGACATTTTGCCTTCTTCTTCTTGGAGTGGGTCACCAAGTCATCCAACGACCCGATGAACATGGGGTTTTAGTTTTTCAACCGCATATGCACGTAGGTCTCTGACATGGTTGTGTAGGTTGTGTAACGACCGCCGTCTAAGTGATCATAGACAGCAACAGGGACCGATGAAGCACGGAACCATCTTGCTTTCCGGACAATCAGGTGGTTCAGCCTGCAATGACCTGACCAGACTGGGAACAAATCCCCCCCCCCCCTGCCGGAAATTGAACCCGGAACCCGGCACATTTTGCCTGAGACCGCTTGGATTACATTTTACATCTTTAGAAATAGCAAATAAATCTTTATTTTTATTTATCAATCACCAACGAATAATTTGTTGTCAATCACATACTTTTTTGTATAAAATAGAACAGTACAAAAAAATACAAATTTAATATATCTCACCTGTTGGTAGTCTCAATGGACAAACTCTGCAGACACAGCCCTCCAGCCAAGGGCCCGTCCTTCGAGCTGATCGAATCTTCGTATCTCACGTGTACGTTTCGGACTTATATCTGAACCCCTATAAGGTCCTTCTTTAGCTCACCTGTTAGTAGTCTCTATCGACAAACTCTGCAGACACAGCCCTCCAGCCAAGGCCCCGTCCTTCGAGCTGATCGAGTCTTCGTACCTAACGTGCACGTTTCTGACATAGATCTGAACCCCAATAAGATCTTTCTTTAGCTCACCTGTTAGTAGTCTCTATCGACAAACTCTGCAGACACAGCCCTCCAGCCAAGGGCCCGTCCTTCGAGCTGATCGAATCTTCGTACCTAACCTGTACGTTTCGGACATATCTGAACCCCAATAAGGTCCTTCTTTAGCTAACCTGTTAGTAGTCTCAATAGATAAACTCTGCAGACACAGCCCTCCAGCCAACGGCCCGTCCTTCGAGCTGATCGAGTCTTCGTACCTAACGTGCACGTTTCTGACATAGATCTGAACCCTAATAAGGTCCTTCTTTAGCTCACCTGTTAGTAGTCTCGATAGACAAGCTCTGCAGACACAGCCCACTAGCTAACGGCCCGTCTTTCGAGCTGATCGAATCTTCATATCCCACGTGCACGTTTCGGACATAGATCTGAACCCTAATAAGGTCCTTCTTTAGCTCACCTGTTAGTAGTCTCAATAGACAAACTCTGCAGACACAGCCCTCCAGCCAAGGGCCCGTCCTTCGAGCTGATCGAGTCTTCGTACCTAACGTGCACGTTTCGGACATAGGTCTGAACCCTAAAGATAACCGGTCTAGGTGGGGGTTCACGCAGGATTCCGACCTTCGGTGTAAATGCGGGGTTGACCCCCAAACCACCGCCCATCTTATATCGTGCTCTGCATGTCCGACCACCTGCACGCAGGAGCAGCTATTGCAAGCCACTTTAGATGCTGTGAGGGTGGCGGAATACTGGTCGAAAGAAATTTGAGGCGTTGGGCTTGCCATCGACACGAAGAAGAAGAAGATCTGAACCCCAATAAGGTCCTTCTTTAGCTCACCTGTTAGTAGTCTCAATGGACAAGCTCTGCAGACACAACCCTCCAGCCAAGGGCCCGTCTTTCGAGCTGATCGAATCCTCGTATCTCACGTGCACGTTTCGGACATAGATCTGAACCTTAATAAGGTCCTGCTTTAGCTCACCTGTTAGTAGTCTCAATGGATAAACTCTGAAGACACAGCCCTCCAGCCAAGGGCCCGTCCTTCGAGCTGATCGAGTCTTTGTATTTGTATGACATAGATATGAACCCTAATAAGGTCCTTCTTTAGCTCACCTGTTAGTAGTTTCAATGGACAAACTCTGCAGACACAGCCCTCCAGCCAAGGGCCCGTCCTTCGAGCTGATCGAGTCTTCGTACCTCACGTGTACGTTTCGGACATAGATCTGAATGTTGTTCACTATAGCCGTGAATAGGTTCTCGAAGAAATTCTGGGGACCTTTCAGGATCTCGCTCTCTGGAAAATGAATTAAAAGTTCATTTATTAATTGTTAGATAGAGATTTCACGTTATGATGTAAAAGTAAGATCTGAATGGTAAAAAAACAAAAGAAAAATTGTATAACACACAAATTGAAAACTGAAAACTAAATGGTGCTATTCCCAAATGTCACTTTCGAATAACTCGAAAACGTGTCATTAAGATGTAACTTTATTTAAACCGCGTAGACACAGTACCGCCAGGCGCTTTCTGCAAAAATCTTCCGAGTTATCCCCCCAATTTTCATCTTAGTAATGCTTACCAACTTCTAAAGTCCTGTAGGATCTTCCTTTTAGCAGCTCTGGTCAACCTTTTCTCTCTTTAAGGGTCGAAGTGGGTGTTAGAGATGGCTGGTCCGACCAGGATCAACATCTTCTATATGAACCACCACGGGTTGCAGTATATGCCAGAAATCCTGGGCATTTTACGAATTTAGGGTATTTATTTTTGCTTTGCGCTTACCTGCTTCTAAATCCTGAAGGATCTTCCTTTTGGCAGCTCTGGTCAACCGCTTCTCTCTTTCAGGGTCGAAGTGGGTGTTAGAAATGGCTGGTCCGACCAGGATCAAAACATCTTCTATATGGACCACCACGGGTTGAGTGTATAAACCCGACCAGGGGATTTGAAGATTGATCTTCCCGATGGTACCGATTTTGACATCGATCGGTAGGTCTAGCTCGTACTGTGGACAAAGTAGACTTTTATTAGTAGGTAGTAAAGGCCTGTATTCACTTTGATTAGTGCTAGTGCAGGTGATTAGCACAAAATAGAGAATTGATGCAAGCCAATACTTACTTTGTGTGATTAGTAAAAGTGTATGGACTGACAACTCGCAGTTCACTCGTAAAAAATAAAACACACTTCTATTTTTTCTACTTCGCAGCCTACTAAATACTTGCACAAATTACAGTGAATACAGGCTTTTACGAAAAAGTTTATGTCGTCTCGTATCGGGAGGTTAAACAGCTGGCGGAGCGACAAGAAGAATTACGATGATAACTCCACCGACAAGAGCTGAGCTTGAGGTTCCGCTGGGCTTCAGGTCCGAAACGCACTTGCCTAGAACCTTAAGGGGATTGTGGGATGCGAGAGCAGTTGTGGAATACGAGGATGATTGTAGGATGCGAAAGGCGTTGTGGGCTGTAAGGAGGATAAGGGATAACAGGAGAATTGTTGACTGCGAGGGGGATTATGGGATACGAGCGGGATTGTGATATGACTAATGGAGTCTTTTTGTACGTACCAGTGCCTCAGGCTTGAGCTTGAGGTCGGTGAGGTTGACCTCCCGGAGAAGATGCCCACGTTGAGGTTTTTCGTGTCCAGGTCCGACACGTACTTGCCCAGAACTTCGAGCCTTAAGAGGATTGTGGGATGCGAGGAAGATTGTGAGATACAAGGACACTTGGCAAGGCGGGAAGACGTAAGGCGCGCCAAGGCAGTGACTAAGTGGCGGCCGAAAAACAGAAAGCGGCTAGTTGTATGATATAATCCCACCCAAAACATAAATGTGAAAGGCTGCCAAGTTCGACAATATTGGAATGCTTCGCCTATAAAAGAAGTGAGATCTAAATAAGTACCAAGTTCCATACACAGACCTCAGTTAAAAATAGTTACAGGAATGCACACTTGATTTTCCGCAGTTTGGAAAGTAGATTCTGAATAAATATCATATTAATACCTAAAATTCTAATACTTACAAAAACGCAAACCTGTTTTTTCAGCAGTTTCCTTTCCTACTTTTTAATGATATAACTTGGCAAGTTTTCACACACTTTGTTATTTATAAACCTACAAAACGCAATGAGTCAAGTATATAATTTTCTATTAAAACTTGCCAAGTTATATCATTAAAAAGTAGGAAAGGAAACTGCTGAAAAACAGGTTTGCGTTTTGTAAGTATTAGAATTTTAGGTATTAATATGATATTTATTCAGAATCTACTTTCCAAACTGCGGAAAATCAAGTGCATTCCTGTAACTATTTTTAACTGAGGTCTGTGTATGGAACTTGGTACTTATTTAGATCTCACTTTTATAGGCGAAGCATTCCAATATTGTCGAACTTGGCAGCCTTTCACATTTATGTTTTGGGTGGGATTTCATTTATTTTGTAAGGTTTTCGGTCGGTTGCAATTTTAGGTCGGTACGACCATTGGAAGATATAGATAATTTTTGTATTAGTTCCTTAGGGTATGAATTTACACCTTCATTATTTTAAAACCGACTCACACTTGGCCATTTTCAGATTTTTTCCTTTACCTTGACCTAAAGACCTACCCCTATGCCAAATTTCAGTCAATACGACCACTGGAAGTGGTCTAGGTTTTGATGAGTGAGTGAGTCAGTCAGTCAGTGAGTGTATAGTAAAAATAGCGATTTTCTGACGTCAATATCTCAAGACCTACAATAGGTACATTAATGAAATTTTGTATTTTAGATGAGTAAGTAGATCTCAACAGATACTAGAAATTTCATATGCGTAGATAAAATAGATTTTGAGTTATAGGTGGGTCGAACTTGGCCCGAAATGGTTCGTGTAATATAACCCACGGCCGGTGTGTCGCTCGAACTTGGCGGACACACTGCCGTGTGTCTAGATATCGGCTGTGGGGAGTGGTTGGATGCGTGAGGCACAGGATGGAAGAGAATGGCGCAATAACGAAGAGGCCTATATCCAACAGTGGGCTAATATAGGCTGATTAGATAGATAGGCGGATTGTGATATGACTGACAGGGTCTCTTATACTTACCAGCGCCTCAGGCTTAAGCTTGAGGTCGGTGAGGTTCACGTTCCCGGAGAAGATGCCCACGTTGAGGTTCTCGGTGTCCAGGTCCGACACGTACTTGCCCAGCAGCCGGTTCAGGATGCAAGTGGCATTGTGGGATGTGAGGAAGATATGGGATGCGAGGGGCATTGTGGGGGATTGTGGAGTACGTGGGGAATTGTGAGATATGATAGGGATTGTGAGGCGCGAGGAGGACTGTGGAATACCTACAAGGGGAAATGTGGGATACGGGGGGTATTGTGGGCTGCGAAGGGTATTGTGGGTTGCCATGGAATTGTTGGAAATGAGGGGTATTGTAGGATGCAAGTCGTAATTGTGAGCTGCAAGAGAAATCGTGGGATACGAGGAGGATTGTGATATGACTAATAGTTTTAAACGTACCAGCGCCTCAGGTTTGAGCTTGAGGTCGGTGAGATTCACGTTCCCGGAGAAGATGCCCACGTTGAGGTTTTCAGTGTCCAGGTCCGACACGTACTTGCCCAGAACTTCGAGCCTTAAGGAGATTGTGGGATGCGGGCGGGGGCAGTTGTGGGATGCGAGGGCACTGTTTTGTGGGATGCGAAAGGCATTGTAGGCTGCAAGGGAGATTATGGGATACGAGGGGAAGGGGGATTGTCTTGGGGATTGTGCTATGTGAGGAGGATTGTGGGACGCGAGGAGGATTTTGAAATGCGAGGAGGTGGGATGTGAGGAGGATTGTGTGATGTGAAGAGGATTGTAGGATGCGATGATTGTTGGTTGCGAGGATTATTGTGGGATGTGATGTGAAGATGTAGGATGCGATGATTTTGGGATGCGAGGAATAATGTGGGATTAGAGTCTTTTACGTACCAATGCCTCAGGCTTGAGCTTGAGGTCGGTGAGGTTCACGTTCCCGGAGAAGATGCCCACGTTGAGGTTCTCGGTGTCCAGGTCCGACACGTACTTGCCCAGCAGCCGGTTCAGGATGTAAGTGGTATTGTGGGATGTGAGGAAGATATGGGATGCGAGGGGTATTGTGGGCGATTGTGGAGTACGTGGGGAATTGTGAGATATGATAGGGATTGTGAGGCGCGAGGAGGACTGTGGAATACGGGGGGTACTGTGGGCTGCGAGGGAATTGTGGGTTGCGAGGGAATTGTTGGAAATGAGAGGTATTGTAGGATGCGAGGGGTAATTGTAGGCTGCGAGAGAAATCATGGGATACGAGGAGGATTGTAATATGACTAATAGTTTTAAACGTACCAGCGCCTCAGGCTTGAGCTTGAGGTCAGTAAGGTTGACATTTCCGGAGAAGATGCCCACGTTGAGGTTCTCCGTGTCCAGGTCCGACACGCACTTGCCCAAAACTTCAAGCCTTAAGGGGATTGTAATATGAGGAGGATAGTGGGATGCCAGAAAGATTGTGGAATGATAGGCGCAAACTCCACCAAAAAGACGAAGGGCATAGGACGTAAGAATGACAGTTGACAGACAAGTAATCGTCAAACATTCTTCTTAATTTTTGACGCTAGCTGTCATAGATGCGACGCTTTGGCGACGCTTGTGTGTGCCTTTGTCAATACGTTTTCATACATTTTATATGGAAACCGTTTCCAAGCGTCGCCAAAGCGTCGAGATATCAAACGTCAAGCGTCGTAGGGCATGTCCTATGCCCTCTCTGTGGAGCTTGGGGCATAGAATTGTGAGTTGCAAGGGGGATTGTTGGATACGATGGGGACAGTGGGATGCGAGGGGGATTGTGGAATACGAGGGGAAATGTGGAACACGAGGGGATTATGAGACTAATAGTTACTCTTGTAGACGTACTCGCCTACAAATTCGAGCCTTACTTACCAGTGCCTCAGGCTTGAGCTTGAGGTCGGTGAGGTTCACGTTCCCGGAGAAGATGCCCACGTTGAGGTTCTCCGTGTCCAGGTCCGAAACGTACTTGCCCAGAACTCCAAGCCCTAAGGGAATTGTGGGATGCGAGGGGAGTTGTGGGATACGAGGAAGATTTTGAGATACAAGGACACTTGGCAAGGCGGGAAGAGTCGAGTAGTGGAGGCCGAGAGACAAAAAGTGGCTAGTTGTATGATATAATATAGGCTATGGGGAGAGGTTGGATGCGTGTGGCACAGGATGGGAGAGAATGGCGCAATAAAGAAGAGGCCTATGTCCAGCAGCGGGCTAATATAGGCTGATTAGATAGATAGGGGGGTTTCGATATGACTAATGGAGTCTTTTTGTACGTACCAGTGCCTCAGGCTTGAGCTTGAGGTCGGTGAGGTTCACGTTCCCGGAGAAGATGCCCACGTTGAGGTTTTCCGTGTCCAGGTCCGACACGTACTTGCCCAGAACTTCGAGCCTTAAGAGGATTGTAGGATGCAAGGCGAGTTGTGATATGTATCTATGTATGTATGTTATGACTTTATTGTACCAAAACATATTTATAGCGACAGAAAGAAGAATATAGGCACAAAGAGAACCTTATCACATTAAGGGACCTCTTCCAGCCAACCTTTGAGAGACCCAGAGGACACGTTATTCGCAAGTAACCAAGGTACTTGAGGTATTAATAGAGTCTCTTTTTTGGCTTACCAGAGCCTCAGGCTTGAGCTTGAGGTCGGTGAGGTTCACGTTTCCGGAGAAGATGCCCACTTTGAGGTTCTCCGTGTCCAGGTCCGACACGTACTTGCCCAGAACTTTGAACCTTAAGAGAATTGTCGGATGCAAGGCGAGTTGTGATATGTATCTATGTATGTATGTTATCACTTTATTGTACCAAAACATATTTATAGTGACAATTACCGAAAGAAAGAAGAATATACGCACAAAGAGAACCTTACCACATTAAGGGACCTCTTCCAGCCAACCTTTGAGAGACCCAGAGGACACGTTATTCGCAAGTAACCAAGGTACTTGAGGTATTAATAGAGTCTCTTTTTTGGCTTACCAGTGCCTCAGGCTTGAGCTTGAGGTCGGTGAGGTTCACGTGTCCGGAGAAGATGCCCACGTTGAGGTTCTCGGTGTCCAGGTCCGACACGTACTTGCCCAGAATTTCGAGCCTTAAGGGGATTGTGGGATGCGAGGGGGATTGTAATATCAGGAGGATTGTGAGATACGAGGACACTTGACAAGGCTGTAAGACGTAAGGCGGCCCAAGGTAGTGTCGAAGTGGCCAGTGGTTTGATTTAGTATAGGATGTGGGGAGTGGGTGGATGCGTGTGGCACTGGATGAAAGAGAATGGCGCAATAAAGAAGAGGCTTATGTCCAGCAGTGGGCTAACATAGGCTGATTAGATAGATAGGGGGGGTTTTGATATGACTAATGGAGTCTTTTTGTACGTACCAGCGCCTCAGGCTTGAGCTTGAGGTCGGTGAGGTTCACGTTTCCGGAGAAGATGCCCACGTTGAGGTTCTCGGTGTCCAGGTCCGACACGTACTTGCCCAGCAGCCGGTTCAGGATGCAAGTGGCATTGTGGGATGTGAGGAAGATATGGGATGCAAGGGGCATTGTGGAGTACGTGGGGATTGTGAGATATGATAAGGATTGTGAGGCGCGTGGAGGATTGTGGAATACCCACAAGGGGAAATGTGGGATACGGGGGGTATTGTGGGTTGCCAAGGAATTGTTGGAAATGAGGGGTATTGTAGGATGCGAGGGGTAATTGTGGGCTGCGAGAGAAATCATGGGATACGAGGATTGTGATATGACTAATAGTTTTAAACGTACCAGCGCCTCAGGCTTGAGCTTGAGGTCGGTGAGGTTCACGTTCCCGGAGAAGATGCCCACGTTGAGGTTTTCAGTGTCCAGGTCCGACACGTACTTGCCCAGAACTTCGAGCCTTAAGGAGATTGTGGGATGCGGGCGGGGGCAGTTGTGGGATGCGAGGGCACTGTTTTGTGGGATGCGAAAGGCATTGTAGGCTGCAAGGGAGATTATGGGATACGAGGGGAAGGGGGATTGTCTTGGGGATTGTGCTATGTGAGGAGGATTGTGGGACGCGAGGAGGATTTTGAAATGCGAGGAGGTGGGATGTGAGGAGGATTGTGTGATGTGAAGAGGATTGTAGGATGCGATGATTGTTGGTTGCGAGGATTATTGTGGGATGTGATGTGAAGATGTAGGATGCGATGATTTTGGGATGCGAGGAATAATGTGGGATTAGAGTCTTTTACGTACCAATGCCTCAGGCTTGAGCTTGAGGTCGGTGAGGTTCACGTTTCCGGAGAAGATGCCCACGTTGAGGTTCTCGGTGTCCAGGTCCGACACGTACTTGCCCAGCAGCCGGTTCAGGATGCAAGTGGGATTGTGGGATGTGAGGAAGATATGGGATGCAAGGGGCATTGTGGAGTACGTGGGGATTGTGAGATATGATAAGGATTGTGAGGCGCGTGGAGGATTGTGGAATACCCACAAGGGGAAATGTGGGATACGGGGGGTATTGTGGGTTGCCAAGGAATTGTTGGAAATGAGGGGTATTGTAGGATGCGAGGGGTAATTGTGGGCTGCGAGAGAAATCATGGGATACGAGGATTGTGATATGACTAATAGTTTTAAACGTACCAGCGCCTCAGGCTTGAGCTTGAGGTCGGTGAGGTTCACGTTCCCGGAGAAGATGCCCACGTTGAGGTTCTCGGTGTCCAGGTCCGACACGTACTTGCCCAGCAGCCGGTTCAGGATGCAAGCATTGTGGGATGTGAGGAAGATATAGGATGCGAGGGGTATTGTGGGCGATTGTGGAGTACGTGGGGAATTGTGAGATATGATAGGGATTGTGAGGCGCGAGGAGGACTGTGGAATACCTACAAGGGGAAATGTGGGATACGGGGGGTATTGTGGGTTGCGAGGAGTATTGTGAGTTGCGAGGGAATTGTTGTAAAATGAGGGGTATTGTAGGATGCGAGTCGTAATTGTGAGCTGCAAGAGAAATCATGGGATACGAGGGGCATTGTGATATGACTAATAGTTTTAAACGTACCAATGCCTCAGGCTTGAGCTTGAGGTCGGTGAGGTTGACGTTTCCGGAGAAGATGCCCACGTTAAGGTTCTCGGTGTCCAAGTCCGACACGTACTTGCCCAGCAGCCGGTTCAGGATGCCGGCCACCGCGCCCTCGAACATTGTGAAGGATTATGGGTTACCTGAAATGGAACGTGTAGTTAAAATTACATTTTCATCTTGCCAGTTTGAAAAGAGCTGTTTTTCTGCGTAAAATCAGTGGACAAAAAACGATTACACTGGTGCACTTTGCCTAACACCTAGTTTAAAAGTGAAAGGAAAATTTTGACATGGTACTCCCCATTATGGTAGGAAAGGGCGTTTTAAGGAGCTCTGAGTACAATCTGCTTGTTTTTACTGAGCTGAAGAACCTTTTCCGATGGAAAAACTGCCAAGTACGAGTGAAGCCGGTGTTGAGCGCTTGGAATATTTAGAAAAGATACGACTTTTTTTAAACTGGATACTATAACAGAAACTTATAGGAGCAATAATTGATAAATACATAGTTAATTTAAACGATGCGTTACTTTGGTATCTGAAGGTTATATCGTATATCACCTGTATGAAAACCTGCCAAACACCACAACCACAACACGTCAAAACATTCCACAACAAGTATAATCACAGTTAGTAAACAAATACAAAACACCAATATTAATTTGCTATCGTGGTTTATCTTGATGATAAGATTAGCGGTAATCTGTCGCGTCGGTGTAGGCTCGGTACCAAATAGTTACTGAAATAGATTGCATTTTAAGTTCAGTATGATTCATGTATTGCCGTGTGATAGAATTACCCCGTATCTTTCCAGTGAGTGTCGTAAGGATTTGAGAGTTTATGTGTATTACAACTTTAGGCGACAGGCTGACAACCTGTCACTATCGTGATACACAGTCTTCGAAATGACTCTCAAACTTTTAAAATGGTCGTTTTACAGCCATTTACGCTCTGCCTACCTCGCAAGGGATAAATATAGGCGTGACCCGAACAGGAAAATTCGTGGTAAGACAGGCTCCTTGGATAGGCCTAAGTAGACTTTTTCCTTATGACGAATTCTTAGAAAAGATTGAGGAAGACACTATTCAATATTACTGAAGGTACCTACACTACACACACACACCCATACAATAATTGCTAAAAATAGCGGGGAAAATGTGTGAAATGACGCCGAAATCATTAACAATATCTTCTTACGTGTTTTGCCGGCTTAGAACAGAACAGCATCACCCCATATCTTTTCCGTGAGTGTCATAAATAAGAAGCGACTGAGGGATTTGAAATTTTAGGCAACAGGCTGACAACCTGTCACTATGGGGATACACAGTCTTCTAAACGACTCTCAAACTTTTGTCAGACGTGGTATTAATGACTGTTATTTACAGCTATTTACGCTCTACCCCGCAAGAGATATAGGCGTGATACATCTACGTATGTATTTATGTAATATCTTCTGTCTTCTATTAAACATAGCGTTATTTTTAGTTAGCTATTGCAGACGGAAATATAAAATCTAAAGCCAGTTACACACCTCACTTGTCAGTGCACTCGTGTATGTAGGTTTTAACGAGCAGTGCTCTGTTGTAACGAAGCAATACGTTGTATGTATCGCTGCTCTTTTGATAAATAAAAGTTATTTATATGAAATGACATACATATATCACGCTTTTATTCCCTGCGGGGTAGACAGAGCGCAAACAGCTGCAAAAAACGGCCACGTCTGACTAAAGTTTGAGTCATTCAGAAGACTCAGTATCACCATAGTGTCAGGTTGTCAGACTAATGCCCTAAATTGCAATAGACATCAACTCTCAAATCCCTCTCACATCTACCAACATTAAGGCCGCTATAGAGCTTTTCACGAAGCCCATACAATTTTCCCTGCCAGACCTCTCGGAGCGTCATTTTGCGAAAAACATGGGGATGTTTGAATATTTTTTACAGTGATATTATGAATAAAAATAAATATATTTTTCTGCAATTAGATTTAGTACATCTTCTTAAATAACATATATTTTTTTTAAATCTTTACTACTGTTATTTTTTCATACAGAAGCCGTTATAATGGCGCATTATTTTGCAAAAAATCGTATATAAAAACGTGGTATTATTCTATATTTCTGAATAAAATTGTAAAATGTTCACTGTAGACTTTGTTCTCAAATATATACTCTATTTTTTTGTATAATTGATATTTTTTTACAGTGAACCAAAACTCTAAAACTCACGCTTGATTTGAGGTCTTTTCCTGAATTTTGGTTTTGTCGCTTTAGATATCGCTGTTTGTAACAGGTTTAAAACTAAAATGTTAATATTTACATTGTACATTTTTTAGATGAAGATATGCTTGATTAAATGTTCAAGTAACATATTATTTTTACATAACGGTTTTCGAGAAACTCGCATGTTTATAAAGCCAATATTTGCAAATTTGCTAGAAAAAATTGAATGCGCTCTTAAAGATTTCACGTCGTAGCAAGCGTAGCCATCTGCTACGAAAACGTAGCGAAAGCTTTGATTTCAAATATATACTGGGAAAGAATGACTTATGTATTTATTTTCCCCTGAATCAGAATACAATACTAAATTTCAATACAACAACACACACATCACGCCTAATTCCTTTGCGGGGTAGGAAGAACGTAAGCGACCATAGAAAAGTATGGTGTCGCCATGACTGACTGATAAAATATTATAACAGAAAATATACATAAGGTAAAAATAAAATATTAAAAGGGCGAGCCAAAAAATTCACTAAGCACTCTCTCGTCTAGTGGGACACCGATTAGATGAACGACCCGATAAGCACTACAAGCGGTCAAGTAATGAAACAAACCAGAATGGCATTTAGTTTATTAATTCCCATGATAATAATAAGAAATATCTAGAAATATGTCAGGCAATTAGTTTTGATGGAAAACGGCCGCCGGCTTATTGTCTGACACGCAAGACATAGAGGAAGATTGATAGGAACAGATAATAAAAATATGAAATTGCCTACAACTAGGCAATTTATATTATTATTCTTCAGAAACATATACTCAAAATTTCGTATCTAGTATCTAGGGATTTTCGGGGGTGATAAATCGATCTAGATAAGTATCATATTTCAAAAAGCGTTCTTTCACCCTTTTTTAAGTCGTTTTAAAACTAACAACGTTATCTATTGAGGAGAATCTAAAAACGAGCGAGCTCGGTACATCAACTAGTAAAATTAAGAAGAAAGAGATTTTTTCCCGGCATGTGTTATACACATAAACCTTCCTCTTGAATTACTGTATATGTATATTACAAAGAACTGCATCAAAATCCGCTGCGTGGTTTAGGAGGAGTTAGTGAACTCCACAGCAGATATACAAAGAAACGCAATAAGCGACTTAATTTTACACTATGTATTGATATTAAGAACGCCTGAAATTGACGGGATGCAAAAGAAATCGAAGGAAAATTCCAGAGACACACAGTTAAAGTCGTTATCGTCCTAATTTGACTATCAAAGAAATGTACACAAAACGAATGAATAACAAAATGCTTAGCCATTTTGTGCATTGTTTAAAATCTAATTTGAACAAAATATTCTACACTGGGCTGTTAGCTAACCACATAGCTAACCTTTTAAAATATTTTCTTGGCCCTTAGCAGGTTAAACCCAGCTACTTACAAATGGAACATCTAGAAACTAAGCTAAGTACTAAAACGGTACTTAAGCGATCTAAATTGTCTAATTTGAATATCCCATAGAAACAAGCTACTTACTAACTTCCCATATTCATTGCCAAGGTTAAGGCAGATTTGATTGAATCGATAGAATAACACGTACCGGGTTGTCAATATGTCGAATGGCATTTCGATCAAATATCTCGTACTATGTCAAATTATTTAAGGTCGTGTCACAAGGCAAGCGCATTAGATGCGTGAGGAATTGATCAGTGCAACTCTATAAATAGGCACTAGGAATCAAGGGCAGCGCATCCTTCTAGTCCTTATAACAGAACTAGATCTAGGTACTGTAATATGCACTAATAACCAAAAGGATTGCGCATTCGTATACGTGTAATGTTAGGGTTATGTATTCGGTGTAATGTGTTTCGAATATATTTAAATTATAGAGAAATATGGGAGCTGTCTGGAAAAGTTATGATGGCGAATCGATGAAGAAATTTATGTATTTTTATAAAAAATACAAATATTACACCTTTTGATCAAAAAGTAACTAAGTAAATTAAAAAATTACAAGGGCCACAGTAAGAGCAAAAAAATAATTACGTAATTTAACTTTTATTACCTTTTTCACATGATTTTCCAGCACTGCAGTCGGGATCCTTCCTTCCAATGACGTCAGATGTGATGTTTGACAGGTGTCAGTTGAGGGCGCATGTGCGGGACCCGCGCATGCGTAGGACGTGCCCTCCGAGGCTCCAAATATAGGAAGACGTAGGTGTGCGTTCAATATGCCCTGCCTGATACCTGATATTTACTATCTACTTGGCTACGTGGGGGTACTTTAAGCAGCACCGCGTGGATATAAAAATGCTGAAAATAATTCAGCATACCAACTATAGGATAGGTACAATAACTAAAGGGGCATACATAATTTTACTAGTGACCGACAGCGAAAGCTCTAAACCAGCTGATATGGAATACCGCTTTCCCCAAGGAACATAGGTTGCATTATGCAAAAAAAAATGTGTACCTCCGACACAAAATTACCGATTAGCTGATTTGAATTAAGTACTAGTCCCGTAAGTTAGCCGATAAATACTTCGGATTGTCATACCGGTACCAAATTTTAGTATGTTAATAAACATGACATAAACTATAGAAAACCACCGGGAGACAAGCTGATGGGGGCTTGTCTCCCGCAGAAATGACGTCATCTGGATGGCGGCCGCCACATTTACAAAACTGCAAATTATTTGAAAACCATAAGTTGCATTGTCATGTGCATGGTATCAAATGAATGCTAATTAATTGTTCTTCATATTTGTCTTGAACTACGACCAGGTACATAGCATAATTTCGTAATTAAAAGCCTTTATTTAAAAAAAAACAGCATATAATTTATTTCTGTGGCTATAGAATTCAAAATATTCATTTTTAACAAAAGTGACGTAGAAGAAAAGTAACGCTCAATGCAATAGTTAAAAAGTTCTAAAAGCAATTTATTGTTTGAATAAAGAGACCTTAAGTTACACTGATTTGAGTACAACGCTGTCTCTTTCCGCGCCACTACTTTTTGTTGTATATGCACGTGTATGGTGTCAAATGAAAGGTTATTAATTGTTCTGCATTATTCTTCTGAAGCACAACCAGCTACATAGCATAGTTACAAAAATTTAAAAACTTTGAAAACTATTTTTTGTCGGGTTATGGTAACTAAAATAATACTTACTTACTCCACTGGCTAAGCGACCCGAAGTGGATCTTGGCCTCTGATATAACTGCACGCCACACTTCCCTGTTCTGCGCAGTTTGCTTCCAATCAGGCTTTTGGAGTGAGTGCATGTCCTTCAGAATTTCGTCAGTCCAGCGATATCTAAGTCATGCGACAGGAACTCCGTTTCAGATTTGAGGGTTTGGAGGTCTAAAATTAAAATTTCCGAATCCAAGACGCATTCTCTCTCTCTTCGTGTGGGACACCTAGTCGTTCAACGACCCGTTGAGTGAGACACATTAAAGAGAAGAGACTTAAAATCTTAGGGAGAAAGAAACGACACTGAAAGAGAAAATGGTGGACACAATGATGCGATATAGATATAGAAGAAAGGAGAAATTACAAAATCTTAGCGGAATAAGATAAAGAGTGCTACGATAAAGTACACATAAGAAATGCGAAAAGACACCACCTAGAACGCAAAGTTGGAGAAATAAAGACACTAATTAGATCAAGTGAAATTCGCAAATTTTATCAGGAAATAAGATGTCGTCAGTCCAGCGTTATCCAGGTTGTCCGACAGAACGCTTGCCCGTCGGCCGACCCCTTCCATCTGGTCGATGTGGCCAAGCCAGCTAGTGCAGTCTATGGGCTTCACTCTCCCCGATGATGTTGGGCTCATAGACTATTTCCTCTATCTCCCTGTTTTTCTATTTTTAAAAGTTCCATGCTCATTCTGAGTTGGTCCTAGGATTTTCCGTAGTGTTTTACTATATTAAGAGCTTTTCTTCCTCCGTCAAGGATTACGTCCATGTTTCGCATCCGTACACGGACGGTCTTGTAAATACGAACCCTTGTTATCCTACAAGTTTCGATGTCAACATATTGTGCAGGGCTGCTGAGCACCTTTGGGCATTCTGGTCGCGGATGTTGATTTCGTCTTACCTCTGATTTGTGTCAGTTACTGTGCGTGCAACCAAGGTAGGTACTTAAATTTGTTCGCCCCTTTGTAGGAGGTGTCATTGGTTATAAGGTTTTTTTCTCTTAGTCTTGGCGCTCTTGAATCTTCTTATGTGGAGGTACTCTTTCTTGTCATGGGTTACCGTGGGACTTTCTTTTCTTCCTTTTTCCTCTAGTGTACTGGCCATGCTCTCACGTCTGCAGCACTTCTACCAATTATATACTATATATGGGCGAGGTCGTCGGCATAATCTATTATTTTATGCGTTTTGTTTAACTCCAATCCATCAACTAACTTTATGGACCACGTGTTTGAGCATCAAGTTAAACAACATAGGTGATAGCGCTCCACTCTTTTGGCAGTTTTTCTTCCCCCTAGCGTAACAATATTCTTATTTGCGACTGTAGTGCTCCTCTGCCATACTTCCACAGTTCTCCCGGAATGTCGTCAATCCCTGGACATTTGTTGTTCTTCAGATGCATAATAGCTTTCCGCACTTCCTCACAGGTAGGCGTTTTTCTACATCGGCTTCACATATATCTCGCTGATTTAGACCGAAAACTACCAGCGAGCAATTTAGCAGGGCTTTAAATACTTTTATCTACACTCAGTTCGTAATATTCGTTTTACAGAATCGAAAGTACGAACATAATGAAGTGCATTACGAATATACGGCCTTTAAAAAAAACTTCCATACTACTGGCAGCTACATAAAGTAACTCGATTTCTAGTATTTGAAAAGAAATTAAACGAATTGACCCGCGAACCAAATTGTAATCTGTTCCAATTTGACACTGGCCATCAGTAAGTCGAATGAAAAAAAAACAAGTGTCACCCGCGGCGGGACGACACATGAAATTATGAGGACTTATTTATTATTAAATCTTTGCTTCAAATCATTTTTCGAATTAAAATTCACCGATAAATGCTATTTAATTTTAAAACTTGTTCAGTTTTTATGAGCCTCCATTTTAACATTTAGTTAAAAAGTTACTTATGTATAAAAGTCGTTCAGTTGGTGGTTCAGTAGATAGGCTTGCAATCGCCATAGTGCAGTGCGGAGGTTTGAATTATTTTTCATAGTTTTTCTTGTAGATTGTAGATAAAATAGTGTATGCAACTGCAAATAATTAGGCTTTAGAATGCTCGTGTCAAACTATTATCACACTCGGCTGCGCCTCGTGTGATAAACAGACACTCTCATCCTAAAGCCTCTCATTATAAGGCAGTTGCATAAACTACTATTACCATTCATTTATCTGCTTCTCCGGGTCAGAAACAAGGTTTCCTTCGTAATTTTCAAGAAAATGAGCGACGGGCTGGTATCATTTCTTGACAAATCCTATTTCCTGATAAAATTTGCGAATTTTTGCGAAACTTTGCGTTCTAGGTGGTGTCTTTTTGCATTTCTTAATGTATTCTTGCATCCTTTGTGCACTTTATCGTACCACCTTTATCTTGTTCCGCTAGGGTTTTGTGATTTCTCCTTCCTTCTACATCTATATCGCAACATTGTGTCCACCATTTTCTCTTTCAGTGTCGTTTCTTTCTCTCTAAGATCTTAAGTCTCACATCTTTAATGTGTCTCATCGGGTCGTTGAACGACTCGGTGTCCCACACGAAGAGGGAGAGAATGTGTCTCGGGTTCGGAAATTTCCCAGGTATTTTCAATGCATTTTTAGACCTCCAAACTCCAAACCCTCAAACCTGTTTCGGAGTTCCTGTCGGATGACTTAGATATCGCTGGACTGACGAAATTCTAAAGAACCTGCACTCACTCCAAAAGCCTGATTGGAAGCAAACTGCGCAGAACAGGGAAGTGTGGCGTGCAGTTATATCGAAGGCCAAGATCCACTTCGGATCGCTGAATCAGTGGAGTAAGTAAGTATTATTTTAGTTTCTATAATCCGACAAAAATAGTTTTCAAAGTTTTAAAATTTTTGTAACTAAGCTATGTAGCTGGTTTTGCTTCAGAAGAATAATGCAGAACAATTAATAACCTTTCATTTGACACCATACACGTGCATATACAACAAAAAGTAGTGGCGCGGAAAGAGACAGCGTTGTACTCAAATCAGTGTAACTTAAGGTCTCTTTATTCAAACAATAAATGGCTTTTAGAACTTTTTAGCTATTGCATTGAGCGTTACTTTTCTCCTACGTCACTTTTGCAAAAAATTAATATTTTGGATTCTTTAGCCACACAAATAAATAATTTGCTGTTTTTTTTTTTACATAAAGTCTTTTAGTTACGAAATTATGCTATGGACCTGGTCGTAGTTCAAGACAAATATGTAGAACAATTAATTAGCTTTCATTTGATACCATGCACATGACAATGCAACTTATGGTTTTCAAATAATTTGCAGTTTTGTAAATGTGGCGGCCGCCATCTTGATGACGTCATTTCTGCGGGAGACAAGCCCCCATCAGCTTGTCTCCCGGTGGTTTTCTATAGTTTATGTCATGTTTATTAACATACTAAAATTTGGTACCGGTATGACAATCCGAAGTATTTTGACTAAATTCGGGATTAACTCACGCCGCTATACCTACTATGGGAGGTCCAAATGTTTTTTCATATTTCGAACGAAACGAAAGTTGTTCAGTTTCATGAGTACTTTGACCTCCGGCTTTACTTGTTCTTCTGTAACACGTTGTATAAGTGCCATGTGAGGCCGGCTTAAAATAGCATCATCCCAATGTCGTAAAAAGCGACTAAGGGTTATTAATCCAGGGAATGGGCAGCAGCGTTCCTTGTGAATAAAATATCTTGCATTACGCTCACCAATCCTCCTAAGCAATACCCCTCGATAGGGGGAGGCCGATGTTCAGCAGTGGACTGTTATGGTAATGGTTGGCAATGGCATTGCAGGCTAACTACCTGTTTACCCCTAAAGAAAGATATCCCAGTTTCAATCTATCTATATTATGTCAGGATAACATTAGATGATGGTCATTACATGCGTAAGTGGCAACAGACGGTGACACCAGAGACCAGAGTACATCGGGTCGTTCGTCGACTCGATGTCCTATACGACAGAAGAAGAATCTAAGGTGCTGTGTGGTGCCAGCTTAGTTAACATCACTCCATATCTTTCCCGTGGGTGTCGTAAGAAGCCACTAAGGGATATGAGATTTGATGTGTGTGTGTACCTACCTATTGCAATTTTAGGCGACAGGCTGACAACCTGGCACTATATGGATACACGGTCTTCTGAATGACTCTCAAACTTTTGTCATACGTTGTGTAAATAGCCGTTTTTTACACCCGTAACCGTAACCCGCTAGGGATACCTGCTAGGGATAAACACATACCTACCTAGCCACCTAGGCGTGATATTATATAGGTATGTGTTTTAAAGGTATGCTCTGAATGATCACGTCGTCTCAATGTCTTGATTTGATTCAAGGCCAAAGAATAACGACCTCACAATCTAGTTTATTCGTTGTTTACAAAAATATCTACCTCCTTATTGGTCAGAATTAACGACATAATACGATAATCGCCTCGATTCTAACAAGACATTTTTTTAGCCAAATCTAAGTTATTCTTGTCACTTTTCCAATTAGCAAAAGAAGGTAGTACAGGAAACGTGAATCATTTCGTCATTTGCCTAAAATAATGTTAGATTTGTCAAATAAGGCAAAACCAAAAAGTATCTAGTGTTTGTACCTATAGCCCTCAGTAAAAAAATTGTGCGGCTTAAGCATAAGGTAAACAAATGACAGGTTTTTCCTGTCTCAATTATCTATTACATACACGTAAATATCACGCCTATATCCCTTGCGGGGTAGAGCTTAAACGCTGTAAGAATGGCCATTTGCACTACCTCTGACAAAAGTTTGAGAGTTATTCGAAAACTGTACATCGCCATAATGACACGTTGTCAGCTTGTCGCCTAAAATTGCAATACACTCTCCAATCCCTTGTCGCTTCTTATGACACCCACGGTAAAGATATGGGGTCAATTCAGGTCTTTCCTGTCTCCATTATTTACCTTGTTTATTTTGCTAAGTGAGTGTCCTGCCAGAATCATGGCGAACGCTCATCTGTCTGTACGTTAGTTTGACCCTAGATAACGTTGGACCTTGTTGTCATTTCGGTGCAACTAGCGAGTTTGTGTGGTGCTCGATAAAATGATCAAACAAGTGTTCTATATTGCTTTGGCTGTTGCGGTAATAATTTTGAAAACATATATTTTGTACGCATACAGTACCTAATTAATTATGTACTTTGTGTTTGTATCTATTATTTACGTTTATGTATTTATTTCTTAGTTCAAGCTTTTAAGTCACGTAAGTGTTTCTTGAATACCGTTTAAGTTTGACATAATAAAGCCTTGGGGACAAAATCCCAGCAACATTGTATAAGACAAAAAGTTCCCAACAAATGTTCCTGAAGAGGACGCATTTTATACAATGTTTAAGAACAAAGTTCCCAACGATAAAATGTCCACATTGTATAAGATACAATGTTTAATGGTGTTTACCTACCTACCCAATAGCGATACGGGTTCTTTCACTTATGCATCTGATCCAGTGGCGGACTAGTACTAGCACAGAATACATAATAGTACAGTACTAGTAGTGAGGCCAAGACCAATTTTAAAAGCAGAATCTGTCCAAAGAAGAATATGATGTCCAAATTAGAATCTGTCCATAGTAGACCTTTAGGCACGTAAAGTCTACTTTACCAAAATGACCATTTTGCCGAAATTACTACTATTTTTCACAAAAAGACTACTTTACTAAATTGAACATTTTGCCAAAATGACTACTTTTTTTCACAGAAAGACTACTTTACCTAAATGACCACATTACCGTAATTATTCATGTTCAACTCGGTGTCTCTCAAGAAGAAGAAGCCAGCCAACCAACTAAGTACTTCAAACATCAAAAATTAAATACAGTAATTATTAATTTATTTCAGGCCTGCAATGCTGACGCGCCGGTGACGCCGCCACCGAGAGTGATATGTGGAGAAACACCTAACAATGTAAGTGTTGAATCATTATCATCATCCGAAGTCCAAAAGTTCACTGCAGGATATAGACCTTCCAGGCATCAAGTGCTCATCCATCATCATCCAAACTCCAAAAGTTCACGGTAGGATATAGGCCTCCCAGGCATCAATTGCTCTTCCATCATCATCATCCAAAGTCCAATAGTTCGCTGCAGGATATAGGCCTCCCAGGCATCAATTGCTCTTCCATCATCATCATCCAAAGTCCAATAGTTCACTGCAGGATATAGGCCTCCCAGGCATCAATTGCTCTTCCATCATCATCATCCAAAGTCCAATAGTTCACTGCAGGATATAGGCCTCCCAGGCATCAATTGCTCTTCCATCATCATCATCCAAAGTCCAATAGTTCGCTGCAGGATATAGGCCTCCTAGGCATCTATTGCTCATCCATCATCATCATCCACAGTCCAAAAATTCACTGTAGTGTAAAGACCTCCCAGGCAAAAAATGCTCATCCATCATCATCCAAAGTCCAAAAGTTCACAGCCGGATAATAGACCTCCCAGGCATCAATTGCTCATCCATCATCATCAACAACACAACAGTCTACTGCAGGACCTTCCTAAGGCATAATTGCATCCAACGACTGTCTGCAAACCTGACAAGGTCGCCTGACCACCTGGAGGCTTACCCACGCGTGGCCTCAATTGCAAAACTTTCCGAATAAATACTAATTGTGTATTACACATAAGCATGCAAAAGTAACTCCAAGACCTACTTAGAGTAACGTACCCGCTCGATCACCAAGTTATCAACAATCCACATTATGCCTTTTTGCATTAATCTTTTATTACCAAGGAGCTAACCTTTCTTTATGCTTAACGGTCATCATTTTTGTTTCAGCTGTACAGGTGCCTTGGAAATCCTCAAGTGATAAAACATGGCGTTGCATCTCAGTGCACCAATACAAACACAGAGGTAAGCATTTAGAGAAGATAACTAAAGATTATCCGTTCATATAACTATGTATTGAAACCTGCTAAACAAACATCTTCAAGAATGTCTTGCGACAAAACTTCTGAGTTTCATAATTTTCGTCCTACGATCCTCTAGGACATGTCGCCGACGATAGGTACTGTAGGTACCTCGGCTCTCATCGCTTCAGCTTACCGTAATGCTGCTGTCAAGTAAAAAGTTTATAAAGATTTCATCACAGACTGTCACAGATCGAGAAGAAATACTAATACATAAATACCTTTCCTTCCTTCCAGTGCGACCGAATGAAATGCATCTTTCAAAAGTCAGGCTGGATGGACGGCGTTAAGGTCAACAAGCAGAAGGTCATCTCCCACTTCGAGCAGTTCAAGACCGACCACCCGGCGTGGGCTCCTGCCGTGGACCATGTCAAGTCCACTTGTCTGACTGGGGACCTGCCTGCTCAGGGCGTCTACCTCAACTGCCCGGCGTACGACATCGTCCATTGCGCCCTTACTGGATTTATAAAGGTAAGTAGCCCTTTATAAGTACTCAATACATCACTGTTAGATAATCGATCATGTGAGGAATACCATACTGCGTTCAAAGACAAATGTTTTCGACGCTACTGACTGTAGTCAAGCTTAAAAATTCCCCATACGCCAAAAGATTTATGGGGAAAATGAACAGCCCTGTGGAAACCATCCATATCAAGGCAACGACGCAAAAGTCACCGTCGCAGGTGACGCGACAAGCTTGACGCTTTTAGTAGGTAAGGTCTAGCGAACGGTGTTAAGGTCCACAATCAGAACGTCTCCTACTTCGAGCAGTTCAAGACTGACCACCCGGCGTGGGCTCCTGCCGTGGACCATGTCAAGTCCACTTGTCTGACTGGGGACCTGCCTGCTCAAGGCGTCTACCTCAACTGCCCGGCGTATGACATCGTCCACTGCGCCCTTACTGGATTTATAAAGGTAATATCCCTGTTATAACTTATAGTCTATAACCGATCATGTGAGTAATACCATACTGCGCTCCGACGAATGTTTTCGACGGTACTGACTGCAACCACGTATACCAAAAGATCTGTGAGGAAAATGAACAGCCTTGTAGAAACCACCCATATCGAGGCAACACCGCTAAAGTCACCGACAGGTGACGCAACAAGCTGGATGCTTTTAGTAGGTAAGGTCTAGCGAACGGTGTTAAGGTCAACAAGCAAAAGGTCATCTCCCACTTCGAGCAGTTCAAGACTGACCACCCGGCGTGGGCCAGTGGACCACGTCAAGTCCACTTATCTGACTGGGGACCTGCCAGCCCAGGGCGTCTACCTCAACTGCCCGGCGTATGATATCGTCCATTGTGTTGCGCCCTTACTGGATTTATAAAGGTAAGTAGCCCAAAGTACTCAATACATCACTGTTAGATAATCGATCATGTGAGGAATACCATACTACGTTCTAAGACGAATGTTTTCGACGCTGATGACTGCAGCCAAGCTTTAAATTTAGCGTCTCTATGTCAAAAGATCTGTGGAAAATGAAAAGCCTTGTGTAATCCATCCATATCGAGGCAATGGCGCAAAAGTCACCATTTCAGGTGACGCGACAAGCTGGATGCTTTTAGTAGGTAAGGACGAGCGGAAGGTGTTAAGGTCAACAAGCAGAAGGTCGTCTCCCACTTCGAGCAGTTCAAGACAGACCACCCGGCGTGGGCTCCTGCCGTGGCCCATGTCAAGTCCACTTGTCTGACTGGGGACCTGCCAGCTCAGGGTGTGTACCTCAACTGCCCGGCGTACGACATCGTCCATTGCGCCCTTACTGGATTTATAAAGGTAAGGAGCCTTCAATACCATACCTAAATATCACTGTTTAATAAACACCATATTGCGTTCCAAAACGAATTTAGGTATTTAGGTACTATCAGTACTGCAGCCAAGCTTAAAAGGGTTTGGGCCAAGTTTGGGCCGGTCACGGCAATGCAAAAGCGACAGCCCTGTGGAAACCACTTATATCACGGCAACGCCGCAAAAGTCACCGTCGCAGGTGACGCGACAAGCTGGATGCCTTTATTATGTAAAACTAGCACTAAGAGGAAGAAAGCAATACAAGATTTAAAGAAAAAGGAAGCATTTGCACATGGGGGACGATGTAGACTAATAAGAAAATCGGATCGCTGTATCTAATACCCTTTTATCACACGAAAAATTAACTACTAAAAGCAAAAACTTCTGTTTTCAGAACGCGCAACCATCTCAGTGGTCTACAGCGCCAGAATGCTCGTACCCTCGTCAGTACGCGGCAGGCTGCCCGCTATGCCCAAGCGAGTGCTTCTCGCCGCAGATTCCTGTGCGATCCTGTAACGCTTGCATCCTTCTGCCCCAGTCTCCCTAAACTACTCCAGCCCACAGTTCACAGATAGCACCTACTCTCATAGTCTCCCCATTCTTCTGTTCTACTCCTCTTAAGCCTAAAGGCTTCAAACTACCAATCTTATCATTATCACAGACCCACTCTATTTACCCGACTGCCTCAGAAGGAGGGTTATGTTTTACAAGAGTATGTATGTATGTATGTATGTGGACAAGAAAATTCCTTTTCACGGGCTACAGCCCAAACAGATAGTTAGATTTTGACATATGAGGTGTCGTTAGATTCGTCTCAGCAGCGCGAGTGACACTAGCTATATTAAAAAATTTTAGATTCAAGATGGCGAATTTTTACAGCAAAATACTACTTCAAAATTACCGCGGTCGGGTTTTTATGTTTTTTAACACATCTACATGTTTGTTAATCTACTTCAGCCAGTTAGCACCTACCCTTACCCTCGTAAACAGTCCTAACATCCTTCTGCCCTGACTGCCCCACTCAGTAGATTTGTAAATAATTTTTGTAAACTATATTGATTTGAAAAACATTATTGTTTTATTTTCGCCGAGTCGACAAACAGTTTGATGAACCCTGGTGTAAGATTGTTTAAATCAAAAACCGATTTCAGTCTACACATCAAGATTTATTGATGAATAACATTGATACATTTATAGAAACATTTATTTTTATTTTTTCATTTAGGTATAACAGTTTCAATAGATCTTATGAATATAAATACGTATGTTTGAGCATTATCAAAAAAGTTGAGAATATTAAATAAGTCCATTGTTTTGAAATCATATAAGATTCCATTTGAGAAGTTTAAAGATATCCTACACATTCATAAATATATATTTCACAATATTTCGAAATATGTAAGGTATAGATTATAGGTAACTGATATAGCATTCTTTGATAATAACTTATCCAAAAAACATCTGCACTACTTTATATAGACACCAATAAATTGTTTTTTTTTTCATTTATACTGCTTGCTAACAATTAACATTGATATACATAGAAACTGAAAACTGTAGATGTCTTAAAATACATTTAAAAGGTCAAAGCTCGAATCTTGGAGAAATGGCACAATTCCGATATATTTTTAAAGAACATTGATACTAGATTTTCTAATGCTACTGTGGACGTTGGAGGACTCATTGTCCCACACAGAGAGAGAGAATGCAAGTGAAAGACTTCTTCACATGTCTCCTTGCGGATCAAAGAAATCCTGTTCTAAAACTGGTTTTGCTTCGGCACTTGTATCACATACAGGCAGAGCTTTATCATCAGAATGTGGATACATCGGGTGCCACCAGTCAAGAACCGTTATAACTGAAACTGTGTCGAGAGTGATCCTGCAGTCAGGTGGAACGTTCTTGTAAATGTGAGGACTTGTGCTGAAGCCAAGAACTACTTTGTGGTAACGGAATCCTTGCGCCAGGCCAATGTTTACTGACGATAGAGTCATGCCCATGACAGGTGGCACATCTTGGAATCTGTTGCAGGATACCTGAAAAAGATATAATTTATTTGCATGACAAAATATGTTTAGATGTAAGTTTAAGAAATTATAATTGAGCCAAACAAAACTTTATCATGAAATGATAGATGATAATGTGATTAATTATGTAAATTACTTTCGATAGATAAACAAAAATTATAATTGATTAAGCTAGTTAGAATGCATTTACTTACCTGTTCCAACAAAACTAAATTCACCATAAAAAAACCAAGCATTAATGAAGCACAAATGTTCCAAATAGTGCCAACAAAAACCAACTTGATCTTAGGCAGGCAGTGTTAGTTTTTTTTAGAAGATGCATAAAAAACATTTGCAGGTACCTAACTTATTGATGCAACAACAAACCAATGAAGAAAATCTTAGTGTACATATAAGCAAGCTATAGAGTACACCATACTGGGTATGAACAGGTGGCACTAGTACGAACAAAAACTCTCTGTGCATCAATAACAAAGGCAACACTATTATACATGTAGAGGTATATACGGTTAAATTTAATTAAGTACAAATCTCTTGAGGGTGTAATCTACTCACGAAACTGAACAAATTTTCTTTGAAACTTTTCTTGTAAGGGATCGTCCACAAATTACGTAACGCAAAAATCACAAATTTTGGACCCCCCCCTCCCCCCACGTAACGAGACCGTAACGCTTGGCCATAACCCCTCCCCTTTTCGTTACGTAACGCTTATTTTGTAATATTTTTCAGTTAATTATGAAAATTTTTTTAGAAAACTTGCAATTTTTTCTACAATTAGACTGAATTTGAAAATGCGAATTTCGGCACTAGTACTGGCGACGCCTCTTCCTTCTGAGCCACTGCGGCTCAATCATTGCGAAGTTATAAAAGTGTATGTATGTTTTTAGGCTAATAACGCGTGGCAATGGATCTATTTACTTACAGGGAGAGTTTTGCAACTAGTTTCCAACAATTATTTTTTGGTTCCAGTTTGTGTTATGTAGCCAAAACGATGAAAACCTGCTACAAATAGGATATAAAACTCACGCACGATTAAGCCGCAGTAGCCCAGATGGAAGAGGCATTGTCAGTACTACTTTCGATAGTCGTACATTTAGATCCTGCCTTTGGCAGTTTTTTTTTAATAATTTCTAAAGATTTGCGTTCCTGACACTGACACCAGAAGTGTTTTAAAAGTTTGTTATACAATTAATTTCATAATATCTGAATTAGGTATAAAAATATTTCAAAAAATCTTTAAAAAAGTGTTACGTAACGCTTGACTCTGACCCCCCCCTCCCCCATAGTAACGGGACCGTAACGCCCGGTCAGAACCTCCCCCTCCCCCCTAAGTGCGTTACGTAATTTGTGGACGACCCCTAAGTATTGAAGAACCAAAACTTTATTTTCATATTTCGAAGAAACATTTCAAACAAAAGTTGTTCAGTTTTATGAGTAGATTACACCCTCAAGAGATTTGAACTTAATTAAATGTAACCTTATACAAGGTGTTCCAAAGTAAATACATTAAATTGGAGACGCTGTGTAGACCATTGTACTGAACAATTTCCATTATGGCACCAAGTTTGAATTCTTAACAATTAAGAAGTTAAAATTTTCATACAAACTAAATGCCTACATTTACTACAACCATTATGTATTACCCCTTATCCAAGATTGCAACCTTGCATTTTTAACTTGTTGGATTTGAATCTTCGAAAAAGTTTGGAACATAGTTGTCTATGTTTTAAATTTAAACGAAAACTTAAGGCAAGAGATCTCTTTCTTTGGTGTTATTTTATTTTATTGCCGCCTCAAACTAAAAACTTATTTTGACTTAGAGCATCCATAGAGACGCAAAGACAAAGGGCCAATCAGAGAACCAAGTAGAGTCTGTAGTGTCAGTTATGTCAGTTTTTGACGAACATGACATTTGACCTTGGTCTACGCCACAACTGTTGCCCTGGCAACTAAATAACCGCCAAAACCGTTGCCTTGGCAACAGTTGTGGCGGTAATTTCAAAAGTTTATCCAAGACGGCAACATGCCATAAATAAATTGTCATGATCAATAAAGCTTCTTTCATAATGTGGGACTCAATTAAATTTAACAAACTTAAGTTGCTAATTACTTCTAAACGAGGGGTTTTCATAACTTGGCCCCATAATGAAAATTATTCGGTACGATGGTCTACACAACGTCTCCAATTTAATGTATTTCCTTTGGAACACCTTGTATTTCACTTGAAGTAGGGAAACTATGGAACTATTGCTTACGCCTGACAGTATGGCATGGGTCACTATGCACACTCTATAGCTTGCTTATACATACTCTAAGGAACAAAATAAGAAGATAACAGTGCAAAACATGGGTAAGCATTGGCACACAATTATTAGTGAAAACATAATGATGATAGCATTACAGAAAACAAGAAAAAAACAGACCTGTAGGAGTTTAACTCCTTCTTCCGAGTTAGCATCAATCCTTCCCAATTCATCGACAAAGTTTACCACTGGTGCTTCATACCTTTCCATCAGACTTGGCTTCTTTAGTTTAAAATATATGTTCCATTTATGTGTTCCTTTGGCGTACCAGACATTAACACAACGCCTTTTGACTAGCATGTGAGGTGTAGTGTTCTTGTGAGCGAGCAAAGTTATGCTCATGTTAAATGGAGTATAAGTATGGTATAAAGCTCTTATAACTCTCTGACGTAGCCCATAAGCCCTGTAATTAGGATCTACTCGTAGTCTCTTCGGGAGTTGTTTCCTTTGACTTTTACAATATCTGTCATACATTCTTCGCCAAAAAGCTTCCGTGTGTGTAGCCCTGTATGCATCTTTGCACAATAGTGCAAAAATGAAAATTTGTTCAGGTGTTAGGTAACGAGAAATGAAATACCAGACTATTTCTGGGTACACTATGCCTGGGCGGTCTTCAATATTATCCGGTTCAGGCTTTTCTGCTTTTTTCTTCTTTTTGTAGACGATTTTTTTGCTACCATCAGCATTAACTTCTTCAAAGAGGTCATAGTCATCAATCTGAAATTCTTCCCAGTCGATGTCCTTTGGGTCCAAAAACTCAGACTTTTTCAGCTTGACAACTGGTCTTGCAGCATTTGCAGAATCGTTCAGCGAAAAATCTGCGCCTGTGGAGGTTGCAAAAATTCATAATATAAAGGTTAGGTCAAATTTATGTGATTTCTAAATTACCTAAATAATTAAAATAGACTACGTCCACAACAAATTGGTTGACGTACCTGGTATTACCTGCATTTATAATTTTGTTAGAGCCTTTTTTCTTGGGCATCTAATTGTTTTTATTTCACGATGGTGTAAAAACCGTAACAAAGGCCACCATTTAGATATGTGAGAGATACAACACAATGCGCGTATATATTCCTCACAGTTTAATTATCCCAATTCCTTACTGAAATAGTCGAATTACAGTTTGGAATCACGAAAATCACAAGAAAACAAGAATTTTCACAAAACAAATTTTTCACATTTTTTTGACAGCCTGACCAGACCAGGGTTACCATTTTAAGCATGAGAATTACTACCACATCATAACATTCTTTGTAAATATGTAAGTATTTGTCACCAGCATTTTTTATTAAAACAAAATCTATGACAAAAGCAACAAAAATGCCTTGACGAGGCCTAAATTATAAGTTAAATGTTAGAAACGCTGAACTGTTAACCGAATCATAAAATTATAATAGTTTTATGTAAAAACAAGATAAAAAATAGTATTGAAAATTTAACAAAGCATTCTTTATAAATAGAAAAACTTAACGTGAAGCGCCCTCTAGTGTAGAATTTTAAATGTACACCAAAGATTAGCTAAGGACTTGCAGAAGTAACAAATCTACGTAGGTAATTTCGCAATGCGAAATCAACCCTTATAGAGATTCTGACTATAGTACCGGCGTTCAAAATCAGGTTAATGCTATGACATAAGGTCTAGTTTTCTTTGTTGACATGTATTCTAGTATGGGCCTGACAGTTGTAAAATATGGCCTATTAGAATGCCGATACCATAGTTAGACCTAAAAGATTTTTAATTTTTTTCATGAGGATTATGGGCTGGCGCTGGAGAGGAGATACACTTAAATAAATGTTAAATTACATATCAAGCCCATATCCCTTGCGGGCTAGGCAGAGCGCTAACCACCGTAAAAGTAAGTACAGTCATTGATACCACGTCTTATAAGATTACCTAACTGCGCGTGCACATGGGGGAGACATTGGTCGGCGACTTATTGGAAGGCCCTTTCACACACGTGGATAAGAGCGAGAGATCCGTGTGTCGCGCAACATAAAAATCGCATGTGTGCACGTTAATTTTAGTTATTGTTAATTTCTTAGGACGTGCGCTACATTATCTGGATAGTCCTGAAAGACGCAGCGCACGCACACCTCTAAACAGTAGTTATTTTTACATAACTAACCCATGCTACTATTCATGTACTTCTTTCTGCGCGTTCACAATGAGGAGACTTTGGCCAGCAGCGGCGACTTATAGAAAGTACCTGTCATACACGTGGTAAAAAACGAGAGATCCTATTTTCGGAAAACTTTCAAATTTTTCCACTTCAGGCAGGACTTGAACCTGTGACCTTCGGCATCTGTACTACGACGCCATTACTAACTAGGCTTGCGCAATTCAATCCAACCGAGTCTGCGAATTAAGCAAGTAATTTTGTACGCTCTCACGATCTCCGATTTTCGCCATCCTGCATCCAGTCGCTACTAGCCGCTCTCTTTAAGTGATCGGTCCATATGGCTGGCGTCCAACGCTTAGCTTGCCGAGTCTCTTGTAAGGAGATAATATGTGAAATATGTATTTCGTTCGTGAACTAGGCAAAATTTCAGCCCGCGTCTTCAGAATGAGGACGTTGAAAACGGAAGCTCATCATCATCATTTTAGGTATTATCGCGTTCACATCACACACGTGACTTAAACGCGCGACGCGACACACAGATGTCTTATTCTTTTTCACGCACGTGTGTGAATCGAACTTCCGTTAAGTCGCCGGCTAAAGTCTCCTCAGTGTGAACGCGCGGTAAAACTCGCGCCGATAAAGAATTTATCCCGAACTGGCAAAGTGGCAACATTAGTGTTGATATCCTGCTCATATGTCATCATATATGATAGAGGCAATCAAAAATGTTGGCTTATGAGCGTTTCTCATAATTTATGCCAATCGCATTTGGGGCACTGTCCCGTAACTTTGAGGATAAATAACAATTTTTTATAACGTGTTTAGCTTGTATTTATGCGTTCTAAGTATACTTTATTAATTAATTTCACATAAAAAAATACTCTAAAGCATTTATATTATACAATACATTAAAAAAACGGAATTAAATAAGCACTCAAAAATTACAATATATGAAAAGTCATGTGTCCCATTTCATTTCTGTTTTACTTGAAGCTATTTTTTTCCATAAAGTTGTAAAAAACATAGTGTAAATTTCTATTATAGCCTTTGCTCCAATTTAAGATGGTCCATATTTGACTGGCGTATTAGAAGCGCTATGACCTTTTATATATTAAATTTAAATTTTAAACTTGTCCCAAAAATAGTTCCAAAAAATACTCCAGTTTTTGTGACCGTATTTAGACCCCTAAAATTAATTAAATTTACCAAATTTATTGAGTCTGAATAAAATAGCAACACCAAAACGCCGTTTGAGGCCGCCATATTGACATGAACTGTCATCTACTGGTGTCAATGTGCGGGGAGCGCGTGGTTTCGGTGCAGAAAAATTTTTGCGTTCTGTTTTTGCGACCAATTTAAGGAGAGTTGACAACAAATATTCACTTGTTTTTACGACTTGCATATAGATTGTAACTTACACTACAACTTGATGACTTTTACTAGATCAATCAACACTTCTAATCACGACAATCAAATTTCTTCGCTCGTGAATCATGTATTCGTGACTTCCTTTTTGCAACTTTCCCAAAGTCACGTATTTGTGGAAATGCTGGTTACAAAGTAGGAAATTATAAAGCTAAGTCTATAATGTATATTTGGTTCCAGGTATTTTTTTTTGTTCGATGAAGTTAGGTATTGTGAATATTTATTTAAAAATAACGTCTCATCTACCCACAATATTTATGAACTTTGCTCCAAAGTCAAATTTTTAGTTTGTTAAGAATTTTTATTTTTTACTGTTTTAACGAACATATAAATATAATATTAGGACGTCGGAAACAGCTCCTACGATTTTCTTGAAATTTTGTATGTAGTGGGTATATATATCCATTACAATAGAAGAACTATGAAAATAGTAAAGAAACCTGCCATTTTTTACAATTTTGTACACTCTGCCTTATATTTTTATTTTGCTACCAACGATTCCTTTTTTGTAACTGTCCCTTAATATTTTTAATTTGATTTTGGTTTTCTGATGTTTCTTTAATAGCAAATTACTAAAGCTTTATGTTTTATAATGAGTTAAAAAAAGAAGAAGACTGTGATATACATTTAAGCAACCTCATTTTTTTATTTTTCATTTGTATGAAACTTTTATGGTAGTTTTTGGGACGTGGTAGCAAAAAAAATATAAATAAGCATGTTTTCAAGAAATATACAACTTAATTTATTCCTTCTCTGTAGAAACATAATTATTCGATCCTAAAGTTATAGAAAACAATTCAAAATATGGGATTCTAAGACAGCTTTCCACATTTTTTGTGAAATAAGAAGTAGCAAAATAGGAACGTTCAGTTTTCCGTTTCTCAGTTTTTGATGTATTTTTCATAAAAAACCTAAATTAAATGAAGTTCTGTTTAAATAAAACAAATATTAATTAAACATGCTATCATATTTATAAATACAACAACACTTACAATGACTTTTTTTATTTTTGGTGTTTTTGAAATCAGTGGCATAAATTTTAAGAAACGCTCTTATTTGGAATCCACGGAATCCACTCTATGTCACCTTGCTAAGGCCATATGAAGACCGTCTGCTGTTATCTCTGCAGATTTTAATCTATGATAAGATTGACGTTTCATTCCAAGATGGCAGACATGCCGCTTGATCCATGATAGTATGGAATCGTAGGAGTACAATTTTTAGGTGTGTCTTTAGAAATATCGAACTAGAATGTCTCCTGAATTCCTGACTAAAGCTCTATACAAATGTGCGGACAATGTGAAGTTACGCGAGCGCGCGCCGTGCGTTAGATTTAGGTAACGTTAGTGCCGGAACATATGCAATAAAAACCGTGATCGAATTTGTGTTGTCCGGAGTGTCATGAACGTTTTCTCGTCCGATGGTAAATTAAAATGTGGAATATGATGTGCGACGTGATGCCCACGATATCGGAAGACAGTATAAGCCAGCGGAGCTCTCAGTTCAGTGGCGAAGATGCCAACTTTGAGCAGCTCATGGTGTCTATGTTGGATGAGCGGGACAAGCTGGTGGAGAGTCTCCGGGAGACGCAGGAGCGTCTGTCGGAGTCCGACAGGACGCTCAAGGAGGTGGAGAA
This sequence comes from Phthorimaea operculella, assembly GCA_024500475.1. Lineage (NCBI taxonomy): Eukaryota > Metazoa > Arthropoda > Insecta > Lepidoptera > Gelechiidae > Phthorimaea > Phthorimaea operculella. Next base: position 1,173,552 of record JANFCV010000081.1, read on the forward strand.
GGAGCGCGACTCCCTGCAGCGGCAGATAGCTGCGAACTTACCACAGGTCAGTCACCCGCGATATTTTGCCATAAAACTCGTCGCGAACACCGCAAACTATTACCTAACACCGCGGGATTTATGTACCTACTTATTGATGGGTTGCGACAAGTACTCGACAAAACCTTTCGAAAGGTTGCTTCTTACTTTCTCAAGAAAGCATATTTGACATACACTGTAGGAGATCCCCTCATTAGCATACTTTCTTTGTATAAGTACCACCTAGTACTTAGATAAAACACCTGAGCTTATGCCATATATTTACTTTTCTCAATTTCCCCACTCAGTGTGGAATGGTGTGAGATAAGAAGTGGTTTTAACCTTAAACTCCTAACCCAGATTATTTATTTGCATATCCTTGAGGACTCATCCTGCTTCCTTCCTGTCCTGAACCTATCCTGAACAAAATGAGAAGAGAAGATTTTTCTACCTAGAAGATTTCCATTCAAACATATCATATAGGTATTATAATACTAATCTAATGTACATGCTCACCTTGTAAAGATTTAATGGCATTCCTTAGCAATTTTATGGATTTAATGAATAAATAACCAAGTTATAGAGGAAGTTCTGCCTTGTTTCCATCTTAATAATATTGTTTGTAGGTAGGATACTTAAAAACTTTATTTGAAAAATATGCGTAATGGTCTAATTATGTTAGAGATGCATTGCTGAAATAAAGTTTACAAACATTTGAGCCTGACTGAAAACAAAAACATAATTAATTATAAGTACAAAGATTTTATTTTAGTCACAATAGTCAGTTACCTACTTCTTGTAAAGTTTAGGTAGGTCTTGTCGGTAGTACATTAACCTAATTATTTAGAGAACAACTTCTAGTTTTTCATACAAATACTAAGAAAAACCATACAAGTAGATGCCTTATATGGGTAGTTAGAAGTGCTGTAGACAGTACAAAACTATCTACATGTAACTGTGTAGAACAAATAGAATAAGTAGCAAATAAATGTACTGTAATGGCACTCCTACACAAGATCTCAAATGTGTGAGTGGGTCAAGGAAATAATAAATTGTTAATACCTATTGCCTACTGTGTGCACTGAACGGAACCTATGACACCAATTCAAACTACCTAGGTCTCAGTACTTTTGAACGTAAATATCTGAACTAGGTTGAAGTTATTGGGTAATATTTTGTGTTTCATAATTGGTAGTAAAATATGTAATTAGCTATAGAATAGGCAGGTACTAAGCATGTATGTAGTTTGCTATTTATAGTTATCTTAATTTTGCCTAGTAAACACAGTTTTCTTATCAATTGTATGTATGATAATTTTATGAGAAGTCATTTTACTACCCCAAGTTACTGCAAAGGTGTTATCACCAGCACCTTGAGTTGAATATTTTGAGTATTCTCCATTTTTTCTCTATTCATTTAAGATGCTGAAAGTATTAATATCAGACGGTATTCCAAAAAGCTATGCCTGCTGAAGAATATTAAAGACATTATGTAGTCAATGAACCTATAAATCATTCATTACAAATTGTTACAACCATTACGTTAAATGGATCACAACAAACATTGATAAATCACTTTCAAAGTATATCAATTCACATACTATCACAATCATTATGTCATCTTAGTTCATTCAGTTCACACGCTCCAGTGTTTACTATACAACACTATTGTTCAGATTCTAGTTCACTATCATTGTTAATTACCATGTAGCTAGCTAATGTTTTTGTAACATAAGGAACTGGTTTTGAAAACTAAGTTATACAGAGTGTTACCGAAAGATCCTTTTTTCCTAAAACGCCTAAGCTCAACAATGTCAATGAACAACTTTTCTTGACAACCAAGCAAAAAATAAATTTGAACCTCCTATAGATAATTGTTGGACAGCAGTTTTTTTTTGTTAAAGTAGTCTAATTTTCCAGAGTTGTTCAGTTTGACCTGTTGAACTTTGGGAAATTGGGGCATTTGGTACCTCCCTACTGTAGTTTGCATAGTTTTGTTTAAATGAGCTGTAGGGTTTTTATGTGTTATCTTGTCATGATGATGATGATGATGATCTTTCCGGCCGGTTTCGACCATGGCGACCACTTCTACTCCTAATCAAGTCGGCGCTGATGCGCTCGTAGGTGGCTATTGTAGCCTATTTTGGCATTAAACTCCCGTGCACAGTGTGGGCAAGTGAGTTTGCCATTGATATAATTGTAGTTAATGGCGGCGGGAGGACGGGCCTTCAGTTCATCGCGTTTAGCGTCAAGGTCTGCTTTACGCTGCTCCTCGAAGTCGCGGATTCGCCTCTTTACAAGACCGCGCCATTCTGGCCGTTGTGCTGCCAAAACCTCAAATTGAGAGGGTTCGATATTGCATCTTTTCATGTGTCTCTTCTGAACATCTTTAAATCGGAGGAGTTGACCGCCATGCTTTCGCTTGCCCTCCTCTAGCTCAGAATAGAAGATGCGCTTCGCCACTCGCTCATCCGCCATCCGGGATACGTGACCGCACCACCGAAGCTGTCGACGCATTAAGTAGGCTTCAATGCCACCAACATTGGCTCGTCTTAGAACTTCGGTGTTTCGCACTCGGTCGGACCATCTGATCTTCATGATGGTGCGAAGGCATTTGAGGTGGAATCGATCCAAAGTGCGTATGTGGTGACGATACACACACCAGGTCTCGGAAGAGTACAGAAGGTTTGGCAGCACAATCGCCATATATACAGATATTTTTGTGGCTAGTTTAAGGTCGTGCGAGCAGAAAACCTTGGAACGCAGCTTCCCAAATGCTGCAGCTGCAGCACTGATTCTGCTATTGATCTCAGCATCAAGGTCACACTTAGCTGTAATAGTGTTCCCCAGATATCGGAACTTGTCAACCTGTTTCAACATATCTTCACCTAGCTTAATTGTCAGTGTCTCACGACCTTGTGTATCCAGGGACATCACTTCCGTCTTTTGGACACTAATCTTAAGGCCGAATTTGCAGCATGCTTGGTGAAAAACGATCATCAGTTGTTGTAGGCCTTCTGGGGATTCTGCAAGAAAGCACAAGTCATCGGCATACATAATTTCAGTAATAAGTGCATGCGAGACTTTGGTGCGCGCCTTAAGTCTAGCCAAATTGAAAAGACTGCCATCAGTGCGGAAGCGGATGCGGACTCCTTCGGAGACAGTATTTAGGACCTCCTTGACTACTACCGCAAAGTATAAGGCGAACAGTGTGGGCGCTAGAACGCACCCTTGTTTCACCCCACAGGTGACGGGGAAAAAATCAGACTGTTCACCGTCTACAGAGACGCAGCACTGCATATTGTCATGCAGGAGTCTCAGGAGGCGCACAAACTTCTCCGTGCACCCCAGTTTTCCTAGCACCATCCAGAGAGCCTCACGAGGCACACTGTCGAACGCTTTCTCCAGGTCAACAAAGCAGAGGTACAACTGACGACCTTGTTCTCTGCTTTTTTCCTGCAGTTGACGTACCGAGAAAATAGCTTCACATGTGCCTCGGTCAGGTCGGAAGCCAAACTGGGTTTCGGGCAGAATCTTTTCTGATAAGTCCTTCAAGCGGTTTAATAGGACTCTTGCAAAGGCCTTTCCGGGGACCGATAATAACGAAATACCGCGGTACGAGTTACAGTCAGAACGGTCACCTTTGTTCTTGTAGAGGGCACTAATGCGAGACACTTTAAAATCGTCCGGGACTCGCTCCTCCTCCCACATTTGAACAAAAAGTTTCCATACCATCGAGTGCAGCTCCGCACCGCCATATTTAAGTATTTCGCCTGGTATAAGGTCAATGCCAACCGCCCGTTTATTATGCTGCTGTCTGATGGCAGTAACAACCTCATCACACGACAGGGGCTCGTCCAGCTCAATAACATGATATTGACATAATGACAATCTAACATTTTATCAGATTGATTACAATAGCAAACATTTCTTTTCAACACATCGAATTTAGTTTAGTTCTATGGATGTTAGACTGTGTGGTAGCCGCTAAAAATACTGCTACGTCTAGTCCACTTAGGCTGTTTCGTAAAAGACAATGTAGAGTTTTTGACCTTGGCTTATTTTCATACAAACATATTCCCCAGTTTTTTTCTGAGTATTTATAATTCTTTTTTTAGGGTTTCGTAGTCTACTAGAAACCCTTATAGTTTCGTCATGTCTGTCTGTCTGTCTGTCTGTCTGTCTGTCTGTCTGTCTGTCTGTCTGTCTGTATGCCGCGCCCTCATATCTTCGTCAGTTTTAGAGCTATCGACATGAAATTTGGTGAGAAGATAGATCGTGTTGACCCAAATATAGAAATGTTAAGAAAAAAATATTTTAAATGTTTTTTGGACCCCCTCCCATACAAGTGAAAGGGGGGCAAAAATTTTTTTTTCTTCTGTAATATTGAGTAGGATATCGTTGAATAGGTCTTTTAAAACTAAGATGAGGTTTCTTTGAAATAAAGTCACTAAAATGTTTCTGTCACGAGATATTTACTTTTAAAAAAGGGCGTTTTTGACCCATAATTTGTTCCAGCTGTAACTTCTAAAGTATAAAAGCTAAAAATTTGAAATAAATATGAAATATAGCTTACAATCTGAAGTTACAATGAAAACTATAACGGATATTGTACCCTTAAAGGTTTCAGAAAAAAATCAGTTTTTCTATTTGCGGTTGGTCATCATACTGCTGCTAACAAACCAGCAACAAATTAAGTTTGTAATGCTGAAAAACCTGATATTTAAACGTTGACTACGAAACCCTATTTGTGGGCGTGTCTGACACGCTCTTGGCCGGTTTTTATTACATTAAGGCCTTCTATAGACATACACCTATTTTTGTATTATTTCCATAGAAAAAGAAAAATGCTTTTTTTCTGTATTCAAAGTACCAATATGTTTTCGAAAAAATTAAAAAATAGTGGCATGCCTTGCCTATTCCTATGGTACGCATTAATTAAAAAAAATAATAATAACTACATTCATTATTCGGGAAGAAAACTACTTTTGTGAACCTACTCCATTACTTAAAGGATCAACCTGAATTGGTGTTTCTTACAGTTACTAAGAACAACTACAAGATTTGTTAGTTAATGGGCTAGTTCTCCTGGATACATATATCTTACACCCGACTTTACTTATCATAAATGGTAATTACGATTATCATCTCACCGTCAGTACTTGCTAAAGTATTTGATCATAAATCTGTGTTAGGCGAGCTATAAAAGATAATTAGTCGAGTTAAGTTTTATGAGGCTGTTCTTTAATGCCATTATTAACAAACTTCTTTTGTAGACTTCGGTATAGGTTTTCGAATCTACGAACGACCCGAGATATGCATACATTCATCACACCTTAATCTCTTGCAGGGTAGAATTATGCGGTGCTAAGGTGGCGTAAATATCTGAGTTTTTTTTCGTCAATAGTGTTTCAATTCTCGGAATTTTAGTCTATACTTTTTCGCGCGCTATACTATAGGCGCAAGCTCCACAGAGTAGACGTGAGACGTAAGGTGACATCTGTCAGACAAGTGATCGTCGACTGTCATCGACGCGACGCGCGTCTTACGTCTCCGAGGATCACTTGTTCGACAGATGCTATCTTGTCTCTCCTTCTCGTCTCCGCTGTGGAGCTTGCGCCTAAAATTATCTGACTACTACGTCAAAATAAAACCAGTTGTGTTTTAAAGATCCGCTAAATACCTATCAGTAGTAAAACCCCAGTTCACCTTTTCAAGGAAACTAATTAATTTATATGGTCATCTACCAGCGTGATTCATCTGCGAATCATCCGACGACAAGTGTGTAAAAGACACCTGTGTGACACAAACCTGTGTTGGTAATGTTTACGCTGACGTAACGTGAACGTACCGTCCGTCCGCAGCTTCATTCACTTGCCAATCATCTTGCCGATACGCTCGTTGTGTAACGAATCCTACTATGAGTGCAAGCAAGAGGCAAGCTCCACAGAAGATGACATATGTCAGACAAGCGATCGTCAGTCGTCATCGATGTGACGCTCGTCTCACATGTGAAGATTTGTCTCTTCTGTTTCATACATCCAGGGTAGACCCGTTCCTTGTTGCCGTTTCCCCGTCGTATAAAGTAGTTGCTGTTACTTAGGGATATCTTTATTGGTAATGGTAATGGTTATACGGTCTGTTTTAAACAGTTCGAAGTTCAATATTTAGGAGTGTATCTTTTACCCTTTTTACCCCAGTGAAATATCAAAAACTGGTAGAAGCAGATGAAACCCAGGGTCACTATTGTTAAAAGTTTCTCGTCTGTTGCCAATCTTCACGAGGCAAAACAAGGCCTATCTGCAATGCCGTTTAGTCAGATCTTTGCCGCATTTGTAACCTTCATTTAATATTTTTCAGCCTTTATAGTGCTATTCGTGCTATTCTATATATTGGGTGAAATTTTACTAGTGACCGATAGCGAAAATTCAGAACCGGCGGAGATAACTGATAAGAAACAACATTCCCAAGAAACATAGGTCGAAATATGAAAAAAACATTTGACCTCCCATATAGTAATTCAAATCAGCTGATCGGTAACTTTGTATGAGAGGTCTAAAATGCCTTTTTAGTTATTTTTATATTTCGACCTATGTTGTTCCTTGGGGAAAGTTCCTTATCACCAGCCGATTTTGAGTTTTTGCTTTCGATCACTAGTAAAATTTCACAAATTTCAAAGTTGGCACGAAATTCAGAAGCCAGATTTTGACTAAAGCAAACAAAACTTTGAGTAAAAGTTTTTCTAAGCTTTTATTTAACTTTCTTGTGACTAATTTGGCGCATTACTCAACTGGAAAGTTTTTCTTTATAATTTTTGTACAATCGGCAGCAGTTCAAGCAGCCATTCAAGGGATTTTAGAGATTAACTTATACCCTAGTCAATTCAGGGTGTTTCGTAAAAGACGACGTAGAGTTTTTGACCTCGGCTAAATATCTGTCGACTATGGCCAAGCGCATGGTGGGATACCAACTACAATAGCATTTCCCAAATATGGTTGACGTCACATATATCACGACCTTGCGGGGTAGGCAGAGCGTAAACGACTGTAAAATCGGCCATTTACACCTCGTCTGACAAAAGTTTAAGAGTCATTCAGGAGACTGTCTATCACCATAGTGACAGGTTGCCAGCCTCTCGCCTAAAATTGCACTACAATTAACTTTCAAATCCCTTACTCGCTTCTTACGACACCCACAGGAAAGATATGGGGTGATGCTATTATAAGGCGGCAGCACACGGCATTTCTTTTGACATAGTTTTCCTTCTTCTACCATAGCGGCACTGCGCTAAACGCTCTGAAGTGTTTGTTAAAGTTTTCTCTTATGTTGATGAGTTTTTGCGTGAAATTTTGTTTGTACAGAAATTACGACCGTGGTTAAGACATATTAGTGCGTTTGCTTTTGGCACACCTTTCGCACATATGTCACGCCTATATCCCTTGCGGAGTAGGCAGAGCGTAAACGGCTCTACGTATCTCATCATCATTGGCCTCATATGTCTGTGACAGACGATTTATTCAGTGTCTGAGTCAAGATTTTTCATGGCTGTATAAGCCGATACTGGAGCGGCATGACTTTCCGCACGCTCTACAAATGAAGGTGGAATTGGAGACTGGCACATGCATGTTTAGACCGTATCTAACCTACCTATTTCTTACAAATGCTTTGTTGTAACTGTGGCGAAATGACGAGGCTTGCGATAGCTGAAACGGCAGAACGGTGGAACGTCACTCCACGATCCAACGGGGCAAGCTCCACAGAATGGACTGAACAGATGTGCGACGCACAACATGACATCTGTCATGTTGTCTCCCACTGTCCCTACGCAGGGTGGGGGCAGTGGGAGATTCGTTAAGGGATGGTAGACTCCATGGATCCCACCAGCCAGGGTCGTTAGGTCCTGGAGGTATGGAGTAGCACTTAGCAATGCGCTCGAAAGGGCGCCTGCGGCCGCGACTCGTCAAAGGTGACCGGAGAAATCTGGTCGACACGAGGATCTAACGGCGGGGTGGGAGCCCCACCGGGTATCGCATGCGACCTGGTGCACCCCGGCAAGGCGTAGGCCTCTTGGGGGTTGTGGGATTACCTGGGTGGTTAACGTCTGTATACACAAAGTGAAGGTCAGTCGGGAGAGGTTCTGTCAGTCCAGCGATCATCAGCCGTTATCGATGCGACGCGAGTGTGTAGCTTTTGTCTCTTCTGTGTCATGCAGTTTGGAAACGGTTCTCGTCTCCGACGATCACTTTCTTGACAGATGTCGTCTCGCGACTTCTCTGTGGAGCTTGCGCCTTAAAGCCTCAGCCCAATAAAGCACTCATCATTAGGCCTTTAACATCTTGACAGATGATCTAAACAGCGTTACTGTGTGAGTGGCATCGCCGCTCGTGGCTAAAGAGACCTATTCTGGAGCCGCATTTAAAGCACTATAACTGTAAAAATACAAAGCCATTTCCTCTGAAACCTACAAACTTTCGTCTTCGTGGAACTTGGAAGCGACCCTGAATGAACTACAGCAGACTACAGCTGTATTCAGCTCGATACGTGAATATCCGACAGCTTAATGTGTTCATGGGTTATATTTAGTTCGAGAGATCATTTTTATAACTCCGTTCCTTAGAGCAAGGAATGTATCACAAAGAACCCTACAACCCTACGAACAATCACAATGAAGCCACAAAAAACTAGTTGCAATCAGACTTAGTGCGTGTACAACACACATGATAAACATACTTATTTTTGTTGCTGTTGTGAGACATCAACCCGGTGCTAGGTAAACTCTCGTGTTCTTCATTTAAGGTGCCGTATTGTAATTTGTGCATTTAATTGTTTTAAGGCACCCGAAGATTGAATGCGACGAGTCTCTCTTCCCTTCGTTGCAGTTGTTGATAGGGTTCTCTCTGAAACATTTTCTAGTCTTAGGGAGCTTAGACGTGTTCATGAGTTATATTTAGCACGGGAGATAATTTTTATACTCCCATGCCGGTAACCTTTTGATCTATAGGCGCTTGTATGAAATTTAATAATGGGCATTTGATGCATTGGGCTGGTGCTTTGGTTTAATAATTTTATTTTAATAGTTACATCTGGAAATTATACTACTTCCTCTTCTACTGTAATATTTAAAAAGTTAACGCGTGTTTAGCCACCGTGCAAACGAACTTCAGTATACATTTGAATCTAATGTGTTGAGATTGAACAGCTGATGTTTTTATGGTTTACATATAGGTAGTGTACTTGGATAAACTTTTTTATTATTAAACGAACAAGTATCACTCATTATGTAGTTTTTACGCGACTAACTTGTTAATTAGTTATTAAACTGTTGAATAACACTAGAAGTATATCACAAAGTAACTTATTTACTGTGCAGAATTCTTTACCCGTTCTACATTCCTGCCTGCATCCATCTTAGTTAATCTAGCTAGGCAAAACAGATCGTGCCGATTTTTCACGAGCTATTCTAGCTATTCTCAAAGCATTTTTACACACAGCTGCTACGCAAGCTCTGCGCTATTTCCCCAAATATTTAGCATATTCCAGGAACAATATATTAGGCATAGTTTAGAGCTGCAAATTTGGTCATAAGTTTGCAGTTCGCGCAGCAACGGGAGGTCGCTGCCTCGTGTACGGTCTGTACCAACCATACCTTAACCTTTATACAGAAAATCTAGCTTTATTTGTTAGTAGGAAGGATCCTTGAGGTGTAAAGCAGTGTGTAGTGGATCGTACTCACCAATGAAGAGGCTGGCGAGGCGCCAATAGGAATATACGCTCATTGTCCATGCGTTGCTTTACGGACCGTTGTTTTGAGTACTGAAGATGTGTTCGGCTTTCTTTGTCGACCGTTCGGGGTGGTCGAATGGACAAGAAACTATTAGCTCGAGAGCCCAGGGGGTAAGTGGCTATCTCATAAGGTACCACGATAGGCTAGGTTTGGATCGTTAACCAAGACTTAAACAAGTCGTATGACCCAGGTCTGCCAGAGCCAATCCTGCCGAAACATAAAAATAATCGATATTTTTCAGAGTCATTTTTTCGTAAAAAATATGTCATAAGGTACCACAATGAAAGTGCTGGCATCAGTTAACCATTGAAAAATTATGTAAAAAAAGCTTGGTCTGCCACTGCGCACCCTGCCGGAAGTGCTTGCCAGACCTCTCCAAAGATGCCCTTCCGACACCCCTAAACTATCTCATCGGGTACCACGACGCGACCACCACAACATAATAGCCAAGATCACTCTGACAATAGATCACAAGGTCTGCCAGGCCTAAACTTGCCGCATCCTAGTGTTTCAGACATTTGAAGTTGTAGGTCCAGTGTATAAAAATGACCTATATCTTTTCCCCGTGTTTGATTTTAATGGTGCCTTAATACGAAATGCTCTCCATAATGAGGAGCTTCGAGTCATATAGGACAGTTGGGTGGAGGTTTCAGTATTGAACACAATCCTGTCAAAAGTTTGAAATGGAGGTTTGGTCTATGGAAACTGGCCTATATCTTATTCCCCGGGTTTGATTTTGATAGCGCCTTAATATGAAATGCTCTCCATAACTAGGAGCTTTGAGTCATATAGGTCAGTGAGGAGGGTCTCTGTATTGTACACAATCCTATCAAAAGTGTGAAATTGTAGGTAAAGTGTATGAAAACTGGCCTATATCTTTCCCCACTGGTTTGATTTTGATGGTGCCTTGGTATGAAATGCTCGTAATGATTAGAGATTCGATTTGTATAGGTCAATTGGATAGAAGGTCTCTGTTCTGTGCACAATCCTCCTAAATATGAAAATATTCGATAACTTCTGCAGATTTTATCAGTTAAAATTGTCATATCATAAGGAACTCGAATAAAGTGCTTGCATCACCTTACCTTTGACAAATTATGTTTAAAAACTTGGTCTGCCACTGCCCACTCTGCTGGAAGTCCTTAGATGAGATAGGTTAGGTGTCGGAAGGGTATATTTGGGGTCTCCCAAGGACTTCTGGCAGAGTGCGCAATGGCAGACCAAGTTTTCTTAGCTCAATTTATCAATGGTAAGCTGATGCCGGCACTTTTATTCGGGTACCTTATGATATGACGATATTAACGGCAAAAATCTGCAGAACATATCCAATATTTTTATGTTTAGCAGGATTGAGATTTTTTCCGTTAACATTGTAATTTCATAAGGTACCCGAATGACAGTGCCAGCATCAGCTTACCATTGATAAATTGAGTTAAGAAAACTTGGTCTGCCATTGCGCACTCTGCCAGAAGTCCTTGGGAGACCCCTCCAAATATCCCCTTCCGACACCCCTAACCTATCTCATCTAAGGACTTCCAGCAGAGTGGGCAGTGGCAGACCAAGTTTTTTAAACATAATTTGTCAAAGGTAAGGTGATGCAAGCACTTTTATTCGAGTTCCTTATGATATGACAATTTTAACTGATAAAATCTGCAGAAGTTATCGAATATTGTCATATTTAGGAGGATTGTGCACAGAACAGAGACCTTCTATCCAATTGACCTATACAAATCGAATCTCCTAATCATTACGAGCATTTCATACCAAGGCACCATCAAAATCAAACCAGTGGGGAAAAGATATAGGCCAGTTTTCATACACTTTACCTACAATTTCACACTTTTGACAGGATTGTGTACAATACAGAGACCCTCCTCCTCACTGACCTATATGACTCAAAGCTCCTAGTTATGGAGAGCATTTCATATTAAGGCGCCATCACAATCAAACCTGGGGAATAAGATATAGGCCAGTTTTCATAGACCAAACCTCCATTTCAAACTTTTGACAGGATTGCGTTCAATACTGAAACCCTCCACCCAACTGTCCTATATGACTCGAAGCTCCTTATTATGGAGAGCATTTCGTATTAAGGCACCATCAAAATCAAACACGGGGGGAAAAAGATATAGGTCATTTTTCATACACTGGACCTACAACTTCAAATGTCTGAAACACTAGGATGCGGCAAGTTTAGGCCTGGCAGACCTTGTGATCTATTGTCAGAGTGATCTTGGCTATTATGTTGTGGTGGTCGCGTCGTGGTACCCGATGAGATAGTTTAGGGGTGTCGGAAGGGCATCTTTGGAGAGGTCTGGCAAGCACTTCCGGCAGGGTGCGCAGTGGCAGACCAAGCTTTTTTTACATAATTTTTCAATGGTTAACTGATGCCAGCACTTTCATTGTGGTACCTTATGACATATTTTTTACGAAAAAATGACTGAAAAATATCGAACATTTTTATGTTTCGGCAGGATTGGCTCTGGCAGACCTGGGTCATACGACTTGTTTAAGTCTTGGTTAACGATCCAAACCTAGCCTATCGTGGTACCTTATGAGATAGCCACTTACCCCCTGGGCTCTCGAACTATATGCTTATATCTAAAACTTACTGAAAATATTTTCAAGGGGTGAACCAGGCTTTATTCAAGGAACATTGGTCACATACACATTGTACGGAAGGTCCAACTTTTAATATTGCGAAAAATCGTTAATACATAGTATAAATGAAGTAGCTTTTTGCGTTTCTCTGTCTGTCTGTCGTGGAATTTGCTAACTTCTCGTAAACTACGCAACGGATTTTGATGCGGTTTTTTTAATGGATGAGTGATTCAAGAGGAATACGTATAACACATGTCGGGAGAATGCCTTTTCCCGTGGGAAAATAATTGCTGCGGGTGAAACCGCTAACGCCCGCTAGTTTTTTTAAGGGAAGTTATATGGGACAGGCTAGTGTTTTTTAAGGGAAGTTATATGACTTATATGGGACAGTGGGTTGGATGTTTAAGTTGCAGATACCTACTGTTAGGTGTAATGTTCACCATATAGTTTTGGCGTCGCTTTTATATCATCTCCACACATCTTGTTTCTAATTAGATCTAAACTGTGGCTGAGCATTTTTCACTCACCAAACGGCCGACCATTATTCTAATAGCACGACGAATAAACAATAACGGTCAGTTTGTCTGTCAACCACCTGTCAACCTCGATTATCTCGGTATGCGGAGATTGCGAACAATTTGTAGGAAGAGGAAGGGAATAATCAAATCACATTAAACTATTTTTATCACAATGCGACGAGAATTTCATTGCTTCACTCTGGTAGTTAACCATGCCCCCTCTAACATTTTACTTGCTCTGAGCGTAAGGCACGTCCTGTTGCTAATCTTTTTAGAAGATACAGGATATCCTTATGTGAAAGAAAAACTAAAAGTAGGTACTTGTGTGAAAACCCGGTTCTTTTTATTCTCTCAAAGGTCTTAGACGTAATCCAAGAAGCGGTTAAGAAAATGAGTGTGCAGTAAAATCACGAACAAGATACCTCTCTAGTTCCTGCAATAATCTTGCAACGGGTTTATATAAGCTCTGCTCTACTTGTACAGAGTCAGTAGGTAAATTATAAAACTTCTACGTACTGTGTAGTCATTCAGGTATTAGTAAGTGAGTCGGTAAACAAAATCATATTTGAAGCAATTAACCTTTGATATTGACTGAAGACGTGGCAGCATAGTCTTAGACCTTCGCTTGTCCGGAATGGACAAAAAAACATGATAAAACATCAAATGCTGGCCACATTTTGTCGAAAGAAATAGTTCTGAAAGCCATTAAGTAATAAAAAGAAAATTTTATGTTTTGCTTTTTTATTTTTTATGGCAATGGCCAGTTTGGCCAGCTTCTTCGATGACATGAAAACTTTTTTAACATTTTCTAGGTACTACTTGTTTTTTGTGGCACTATCTCAGGGCACTATACGTGCCAATGTCAAAAGCTACCTATAAATATGTAGCGCGCATCGAGTGACCAGTTTTTCATGACTGTAAACTTTTTGTTAATCGCAACTCGAATTGCTGTTTATTGTACCAGTTTGCTATCTAAAAGTAATCGTGATTGCTTAGATAACAGAGATTATCATCCTGGCTTCTGCTTTCTTACGGATTAAAATGGCGTCCCGTCTGACACTCTGTCGGGAACTTTTAATGCTTTACTTTTATTACCGCGTTTTAGGGTTCCTTGAGGGTTTGGTTCAAACATGGGTTCGGCCGAATACTTCGGATATCTGTCCAAAGTTTTACGAGCTTTGATTTTAATGCCAAAAGTTTGTTATGGCCTCCAACACGTGGCATCCTGTCACGTGGATTCCTGTGGTGTTCATAGATAATTTAAATTATAGAGATATGTTTATTTTAGTACAGTAGATCCATAGAGAAAAGTAGGGGGGGGGGGGTAGGGGCGCATGAGAACGTCACTGGTATCCTAGTATTACGTGCATAGAAGAAAATAAGTAAGTACTGTATAGCATGAAAGATTCAATTAACTAATTTAATTTGCCTTTTATTTTTCTTTTTATTGGCAATAATCATCAAAGTGTAAGCTTGTTTTGTAGTTTCAAAACGTTCCCTTGTAGTTCCGTTTAACCTCACACGTCGGAACGAATCTTCAGTTTACTACTTCCGGCAGACTGTTAAATCTGTCGACGGACAATCGAACAGAATTGACGCGCGACGCAACGTGCAACATGACATCTGTCAGACAAGCGATTGTTAGCCGTTATCGATGCAACGCGCGTCTCACGTGTGTAGCCTTATTTCTTCTGTTTCATACATTTTATATGGATTCGGCAAGCGTCGCGATGTCGCACGTCTCCAACGATCACTTGCTTGACAGATTCCATCTTCAGTTACGCGTCTCACGTCTACGAAAAAAGCGGCCAAGAGCGTGTCAGACACGCTCACAAATAGGGTTTCGTAGTCAGTCATCGTTTAAGTATCTTTCAGCATTACAAAGTTAATTTTGTTGCTCGTTTGTTTGCAGCTGTATGGTTACCAACCGCAAATTGAAAAACTTTAATATTTCCTTAATCTTGAGTGGTACAGTATTCGTTATAGTTTTCATGGTAACTTCATATTAAGAACTATATTCCATGTCCTTTTTAAATTTTTAACATGCATACTTTAGAAGTTACAGCTGGAACAAAATTATGGCTCAAAAACGCCGCTTTTAAAAGCAAATATCTCGAGACAGAAACATTTTAGAGAATTTGTTTCAAAGACACCTTCCCTTAGTTTTAAAAGACCTATTCAACGATACCCTACTCAATATTACAGGAGAAAAATTTTTTTTTGCCCCCTTTCACATGTATGGCAAGGGGGTCCAAAAAACAATCAAAATATTTTTTTCTCAACATTTCTAAATTTGGGTCAACACGATCTATCTTCACACCAAATTTGATGTCGATAGCTCCAACACTGACGAAGTTATGAGGGTGCGGCATACAGACAGACATACAGACTTGACGAAATGATAAGGGTTTCTAGTAGACTACGAAACCCTAAAAAATGGCCCGCGTAGAAAAAATAATTAAGTATGTCAATGTTGATTGATTGACGAATGATGATTGAGGCAATGACAGTTGTGACAGATATTCTTACGCTGCGTCATTTATGTCATGGCGCAGAGTCTTATCATTTTGGCTAACTTCTAATTTGACTTATGCGTATATCCTTTTGGCTCACACCTAATATTTCTCTTTGACGTGATGATCTAATTTCACTGACACTGGCTGAATTGCTTATTGGCAAAAGCCATAATCAATAAAAGACTTGTACCTTCATGGTAATATTCGTGAAATAGCCCCTTGAAGTTCCGTCAACCGTCGGAACGAATCTTCAGTTTAGTTCTTCCGGCAGACATAGTGTTAAATCTGTCGACGAAGTATCCGCATTTTATTCTTAGATCAATACTCTCTTATTATTGTACAGTCTTTAGCAAATAACAGAGGGTACAGAACTTACTACAACGTATCTGTCTTCTCTTTTCTAGTGGTACGCAAAGTCGTCCAACGACCCGATGAACCCTCTTGTCGGAGTTTTTCAACCGCCTACTAGGTACAGGAGTTGATGTGTATTGCAATTGCTATGTGATAAGATAAATCAGTATAAGATCCTTTCTTCTTCGAGTTGAACACCAAGTCATCCAGCAACCCGAAGAACCCAGGTGTTAGAGTTTTTCAACCGCATACTGCAAGTAGCAGGCCTCTGACATGGTTGTGTAACGACCGCCGTCTAAGAAATCATAGACAGCAATCGAGACCGACGGCTTGTCGTCGCTTCCGAAGCACGGATCCATATATGAAAAGTATAGGAATAAGGTTCTGGTCATCACGAACTGCAATATAGTTGGGTCGTTGTCGGATAGAAAAAAATTTGGACCTACCATACAAAATTGCCGATCAGCTGATTCGAGTTACTATGGGAGGTCTAATTTTTTATTTTCGTAATTTGACTTATGTTCCTTGGGGCAAGTTGTTTCTTTTCCTGAATTTTCGCCATTGGTCACTGGCAAATTTTCACCCTATATATTTTCTTTAAGCCTTTCTCTGACCTTAGCAATGATTCAGAGGGAAATGAAAGACCCGCCTACTACGGTACAATGATTAATTTAATTTGGCACGGCCGCAGCCAAATATCGATTGCTTACACAAGCTTGCATTGCAAGGTCGCGACAACGTTTATATAAACTATGCGACAAGACGTGCCTCGTGATGCCGGGTAGAATAGCATCACCCCATTGCTTTCTAGCGGGTAAAGAAACATGCTTGCATCGCAAGGTCGTGATGAAAGGTTTACAAGTATTAGCTTTGCGACAAGCAAGACATTTTAGGCTATAGGAAACTAGCAAAAGCTAGCCGTAGGCAGAATGAAGGCTACTATAGGAAAGAAAATGGCGAAAACGAAAGATCGTATTTTTATCGTTACCATGAAAAACCAAGAAACGCTGACAACTTTTTACTAATTTATCAAGCTAACTAGATCGTATTTAAGTGCTCTAGTTAACAAAATAACCGTATTTTTACATGCAAAAGTCGGTTAAATAAATGGTGTGACCTTTAACACAGCAAGCAGAAGATATAAGCGTGGGATTCACATAGAGCAAAAGGAAAAGGTCACGAGGCTTCCATGAATTCGTACATAAATAAATATTTAATGTAAGCAGTACAGATTTTAATGTTTGTACGTTTCTTTTAAAAAAATCTTTCGCTTACGTAAGTGAATTGCTTCTACACAAAAGTTGAACCGGCTGGTGATAATGATAAGATACAACTTTCCCCAAGGGTCGAAATAGAAAAAAAAAATGGACCTCCAATACAAAATTGCTAATCAGCGGAATTTAGCTAGTATGGGAGGTCCAAGTATTTTTCCATATTTCGTCCCATTTTCCTTGGAGATAATTTTTCCTTATCACAAGCCTGTTCTGCATTTTCACTATCGGTCACTTTACTAGTAACACCTATATATAATGTGCTGCCATTTCAACTTGGATTTTCCGCCGCGGAATTTCGGAATGACATTTATAGATTACAAAAAATAAATAATAATAAAATATATTATACCTAGAAGATATAGATTTAGGTATAAGTTGTCATATCTCGTATTAATACGACTAAAAGTTACCTGTATTCGAAAAGACCAGTCGCTGCAGTTGCGGTCTTATGGTGCTCCCTTTCTCACTTGATTTTAAAACCCAAGTGAGAAAGAGAGTGCCATACGATCGCAATACGGCCGCGAATGCAGAGAGTGATCTTTTCGACTCTATTACGCACAATTTTAATGCTTATCTATAAGATTTGTATTTAATTAATTCCTAGTTTTACTTACCCTAGTGGCCTATATTCCAGCAAAAGCTCGTCTTGTAAAATAGTGTGCCTATTTATAGCAAAGGGAATAATAAAACTGGAATCTCTTTGCTTCCCGCCCGCGCTTATTCTAAGATGGTATTTCTTTTGCCTAGTTTTATTTCTTTTAATACGTTTTTCATGCTCATTAAGCCCTTGGCTATTTGCAGAGGATTTTCAAAGTCCTATTTGTTATTTAGTAGTTGATTCAAAAATCTTGAGCTCATCGGGCCATTCGTTGACTTGACGTACCAGACAACAAGATGATGATAAGTTGATCTATTGACAACTTGGAGGAACGCTGACGGGACGGGACGGATGATCGCATTAAAAAAGTTTAATTTTGTATTCAAAATGCGCTATCACACCACTCTGTGACTGCTTTGGTATATCGTCCGTTCTGTCTCCTGGTGAAATGTCCTCCTATCCACATACATACTCTAGATAAAAAAAATAACCCTCCTGAGGCAAAATGGGATCCGTCAAAATTCCGAAAAATCATGCGTTGCGTGAGAAAATCGCGCAATTTTCCGGTAAAACATTTCTGTTCCAGTAGATGGCGCTAACGTCACACATTGACGGACGCAAATAGAAGCCGTTAATTAAAATGTAGCCCAATTTCAATTAATTAAAACTAACTAGCTATGCACTGATTGCTTCGATTTCATAATTAAGTTTAGGTAACAGAATTTATAATATAACAATAACTGTAATAAATAGGATATGCATGTATTGCTTTAAGCCCTAAATATTAGATTATTTTGTGAATATTGCACTGCGCTCTTTACAGTCGCAACAGTCCTCTGAAGGACATGGGCGTATAATCACAACAAATATGGCCAATTCGAACGGTCGTACTGTAGTGAATTTCTGAATGCATTGAAACAAATATGAAAACACATGTATTAATCATTAAGATACACTAATTACTCCTTCGAATACATAGTTGTTGCAACCATAGATACACCGGTATGTGGTACATGGTAATTTTGCAGATAAGTGGCGCTATCTGGGCGGCCTTGCCGGAACCTGCCGCGTTCTTTATTCAAACACTTGCGCATACGCATCGTGTGAGCTAATTATTTGCGAGTTTATGATATAGTACATTACGTCACAGGCCGAGTATATAGCAATTTCTGGTCGAGTGGCATTGGAAGGCCGAGACGAAGTCGAGGCCTTCTAAAGTAAACGAGACCAGAAATTGTTATTTCGGCCGAGGTTTGTATAGTGCTTTTCTCCAATTTGCAAGGAAACAAATATTTAAATAGTGATAAAATTGACACTTGATGAAATTGTAACTTTTAAAGTTCGCAAAGCGTTGGCGCTGGTTTTGCTTACGTTCCGTTTCATAAAGAATGCGCGGGAAATTCACATTTAGCCTTCAAACTTCAAACAAATTGTGTTCCATAAAACACCTAATCACGAAAGTGTGAAGTTTAAGAACCCTTTTATTACCGGCCTAGTCCGGCAATTTCTATTACAGTCCTCTGCGCCTTGACAACATAAATGAGCCCATTCGCGTATTCTTTTTTTAAAGTAATGAAGCTGTTTCCGAGCAAATTAGAGAAAAACTGTTTATCTACCCATATAGAAGTAGTTAACTTATTAGAAAATCCCAAAAGAAATCTATGTTAGATGTCTTAAGTTAAATTAGTTAACTAATTAATACAAGTAAACTGGAATATGTGATCAAACGAACTTCGGGAATGAAGTTCGATCAATATTATATGAGTTAGCTTCATTCGAAGATATAAATAAACACGATGTAGTCCTTTGACTATACAGGTAACTTGCGCACGCTTTAGAGTATAGAAATCGATTTTACGAATCGATACACAAACCGGAAATTTTATCGATACCCACACTGCCCGTCCCCAACCCTATGGTCGCCTCGACTCCGAGCTCTCATTCTTTAGAGACATTATATGATACGAAACTTCCAATGGGTCTAGGGAGGGCGGGTCCTTATATCTTCGAATGAAGCTAACTCATATAATATTGATCGAACTTCATTCCCGAAGTTCGTTTGATCACATATTATATTTCGTAGCTTCATTCGAAGATATAAATAAACACGATGTAGATGTTTAGAGCAAGAAGTTTCGTGTAACAGTTCTAAGTGTTAACTTTTGTTTAATTGAATTAAATAAAAGAGTATTATTTGTCAAAATTTAGTTTTATTTATCAAAATAAACAACATAACATTAACTTCTAAGATTATTAATTAACTTTTAATCATTGTTGCTTTCACTTGAATCACTTTGATAAGCAAATACCGATTTAGCAAAACTCGATTCATTAAGTACAGGACGCTGGTAATACCTAGCGAACGTCTCTGAAGATTTGGTCCAGCCAGCAGCTTTACGTATTGCGTCTAGTGAAGCACCGGCAGCGCTCGCGGCAGACGTAGACGCATGCCGCGTGCTATGCGCGCTGTAGACTGAAACGTCAACGCCACTCTCAGATAACGTCTGCTTAATCCATCTGCTGATAGATTGAGCAGAGGCTACCTTATGAGGCCGTTTATATGTAAGAAACAAATAAGGGGTTCCCTCTGGCCTTAACGGTTCAGTCACTTCTAGGTAATCCATAAAAGTGGTGGCTGGACAAATCCTCTTATTTTGTTCAAAATAAGGTAAGAACATAATCGGGTTTTCTCGGCCAGGTGCCGAAGTCTTAATTAGGTCGGAAATAGTAATTTTCACCCCTCCAGTACTCGATGTCACATTACTTATTTTAATAAGCGACAGTGTCTGCACTCTTTGTGCAGTACACAAAGCCAATAGAACCGCTAATTTTTTAGTGATTTTTTCTATTGGAAGACTTTTGTTCGGATACCAATTGGATACGAAATTAATTACAATTTGGGGATCCCACGTAGCCGAATATTTGGGGATAGAGGGTCTTAGTCTATAAGCCCCTTTCAAAAGTCTTTTAATCTGACCGTCTTCACTTACTTCGCTTCCTAATAGGAGGGAGAGTGCTGAACGGTGTGTATTGAGGGAGCCATACGCAACTCCCTTCTTAAACTGTTCAGTCAAAAAAAAGAAGTACTTGTGATATCGGGGCTTCTAAAGGGTGAAGATTATTATTTTTGCAAAAAAGCCACCATGATTTAAAAGTTGCATTGTACTGCAATAAAGTAGTTTTTGCAAGGGAGGCAATCATCAATTCCAATGCAGCCGATGGCGTTCCTCTTTTGACGAATGCTAGCCGGATAGCCTCGCTACAGCCAGGGTATTCTCCTTGAAGAACTGGCGACGCGTCCTGGAAGAGGAGTAAGGAAGAGCGTTAACAGGATCTAAAAATAGGATATCTGATTTTAGCATATTCGTCAAAAGAGGGAACCAAGGCTGGGAAGGCCAATAGGGGAAAACCAATATGCCTTCTGCTTGGTCGTATAAAATCTTTTGTAAGCATTTCAAAATTAGTGGGAAAGGTGGAAACGCGTAAAAGTACCACCGATTCCAATTTAAGGTAAACGCGTCCACTACGAACGCGTCTGGATCTTGTTTCCATGAGACGTACGTCTCACACTTAGCATTAGTGCGAGAAGCGAAGAGATCTATTTCAGGGCTTCCTAGTGTTTCCTGAATATGTTGGTACGCTTCGTCTGATAGCGACCACTCAATATCTGGGTTAACCCTTCGTGACTCTTCGTCTGCCTCTACATTATCCTTCGTATTGATGTAGGCAGCGAAAAGCCAAATTCTTCGCTTCTCGCACCACTGCCATATCGTCTTAGCCAGGTTATTAAGGTGGGGGAATTGAATTCCCCCCATTCTATTAATGTAGCTAATTGCCGTGGTATTGTCCACACGCAACAATATAGTACGATTGTACAGGTCCTTGGCAAAGCATTTTAAACTAAGATAAATGGCCATAAGTTCTAGGTAGTTGATGTGAAAACTTTTTTCACATTCTTTCCAGCTACCATTAACTCGGTTTTGGTTACAGTACGCACCCCATCCCGTCAAGGAGGCGTCTGTGAAAACTTCAAGATCAAAACTTAAAGGGCCAATCGAATTCTTTGCCAAGTGTATGTTGTTTTTCCACCAAGTTAAATCGGGTAAAATTTCCTCTGCTGGGCGAAATTTTGCCTCGTAGTTATCATATTTCAAGAGCGCCAGATACTTCTGCCTCTCTAGAAGTTTTGTATAACTCCACCCGTATCTCACGGCGGGACAAGCTGCCGTTAATGTTCCAATCAGGTGGGCAAAGTCTCTGATTGTGCATGAAGGTAAAGACTGAAATCTATGTAACAATCCTGCTATGTTGTTGCGTTTTTCTTCTGGCAAAGAAATAGACATATCACGAGAATTGAAAATGAAACCCAGATATTTGCATGTTTGCCTGGGTTCGAGGTTGCTCTTTTTATAATTTATAATAAAGCCTAGGCATTCAAGTAAACGAATCGTTTCTCGAACATTATTAAGGCATTCGTAATAATTTTTGCCAATACAGAGAATATCATCAAGGTACACTACCGATGTGAAACCACGTGAACGAAGGTAAGTCATAACTTCTTTCATCAATTTTGTAAAAGTTCGAGGCGCTACAGAAAGGCCGTAAGGCATAGCGGTGAATTCATACGTCAAAAGTTGACCGTCCATACTTTCAAATTCAAACCTGAGGTATTTCCTATCTTCCCTTGCGATCGATAGAAGTAGGTATGCTTCCTTTAGATCTATAGAAGCCATATAGTTCCCCTTTGCTATTAGCTTTGCGGCCGTTCTGTAGTCCTCCATTTTAAAGTGTAACTGCGGAATAAATTTATTTAAAAGTTTTAAATTTAGAATAAATCTCTTACTTCCGTCAGACTTAGGAGCAAGAAAGGTTCTTGAAATAAATTGGTCCTCACATGGTTCACATTGTTCAACGGCGCCTAACTCTATTAAATGCTGAATAGCCAAAGCCATATCTTTTCTCTCCGTGTCAGAGAAAGTATTTCGAGGTGGTGCACTTTGATGGACCTCCGTATTAAACGGTATAGAGAAACCATTCTTTACCCAGTTAAGTATAGTTGAATTATTTGTAACAGCAGGCCAACAGTTGTAATAATGCTGTAATCTACCAGCATGACATACCGAAATTAATTCCGGCGAGCACCTCGCTTGCTCTGGCTGCTGCTCCTGGTCGATGGCGGTGCTGGTGGAGCAGGGCCTGTCTTGTAGGTCGATGACTGGGTCTTCGGCGCTCCTCCCTTCCCCCCCCTGTTCGACGACTGATGGCGGGAGGGGGCTGTCCAGTTTCCCGGAAAACGAGGTCTAGTCGTCGATTGCGAAGTTGAAGGAGCTGGCTTTTGGGGTAGCACGAATTTCTTAATTTGAAGACCCTGCTTTTCGATTGTCTTTGAGGCCTTGATTTTATCGGATAATTTTACTCCGAACAGTGATTCATCTCGTTCAACGTTTTCTACAACGTGTACGAACGCCTTATCTAAGGCGGGTGTTATTGCCTTTATTCGAGCTTGAGTCTCGATATAATGCAGGTCCGTTAAAACCCTGCAGCTGTCAGATAACATTTTTATGACCTTGACCTTAGATTCCTTATCCTCGCAACCCGTAACAAGTAACGTAAGGGCTCTGTTAAGCGTCGATATTCCCAGGCCAAGTTGTTGTTGGGCCTTTTCGAACTTTTTGTCACGTGCTCTTGCACTCTCTGAAATAGCAGCTGAAATTTCAGGGTTGAGGGTAGGTGCCCTTAGTAATTTACAATTTTCAGGGATTGTAAGTTCCTTTAAAAGAGAATCTCTGTTTTCTGTCGAAAGTCCACGGCGTAAAATAGGTAACCAACGATCTACAAGATTTTGGTGGATATTTTCACCATATGTCGGTTTTTCGTCGGCCTGGTCACCTAAGGCCGTCAAAAACTCGGTATCTATTGGCGCGGCGGGTGTCGTACCTTCCGTAGAAGATTCATTTGTTGGAGGCGGATCAGGTGATATTCCGTTACTGGAGTTGTCTGAAACAACGTAAGAAAGGAATATCTATTTAGCTAAGATCAAATGTAGGTATTCAAAAATATTATGATTTCTAAAATAAGAAATATTTTCAAAGTCTTTGTGTTAGCTCACGTCTAACCTCTCGACAAAAGATGTTATATATTATTAATAATCAGGTATTGTCTTCGTGTTAGCTCCCGTCTAACCTCCCGACATATTAGGTGTTTTTCTGTAGAAACATACCAGTATTTGTCTTCGTGTTAGCTCACGTCTAACCTCCCGACATGGTAAATTATATATTTTTACGTAGGAAAATAACCATTAACTGTCTTCGTGTTAGCTCTCGTCTAACCTCCCGACCTGGTAGCTACTTAGCTAGCTTTTATAAAAGGCACTGATTTTTCAATCACGTACGTTGAAACACATGTAACACATGAAAAATAAAAAATTACTCACCACTTTCGTCATCCGAGTCGGAATATATTATGATCCGATTACGGCGAGGTTTATCACTAATTTCTCTTAATTTACGAAGTTTTTCTTCGTAATAGCTTATTTTTTCACTATTTTTTCTTTTATTCATGATTAATGTCGGTAGACAGAAAAATTGTTCCGATGGAATGAACGTGCTTACGTTACCACGCACAGAAAAAGAATGAGAGCTCGGAGTCGAGGCGACCATAGGGTTGGGGACGGGCAGTGTGGGTATCGATAAAATTTCCGGTTTGTGTATCGATTCGTAAAATCGATTTCTATACTCTAAAGCGTGCGCAAGTTACCTGTATAGTCAAAGGACTACATCGTGTTTATTTATATCTTCGAATGAAGCTACGAAATATAATACTAGAACTATCTTGCTTTTCGGACAATCAGGTGGTTCAGTCTGCAAATGTCTGCAATGTTACCAAACTGGGAACAAATTCTTAAGGTGATAAATATCAACTTTGTGAGTGACCTCACCGGGGATCGAACTCGGAACCTTCTGCGTCGCAGGCAGTCGTACTAACCACTGCGCCACATCGGTTGTCACCAGCCTGTGTAAATGACCCTACGCACACACGACAGATGTAATACAAGCGATTCCATTCACATTCCCATGGCACTAACAAATAGACCGTAAAGTTCCGGTTGACCAGACCTAGTGGACTTGGCTACTTTTGTTACTTGTGTGATCATGTCTGCTGTTTGCAGAAGGCGGTTGTAAAACTCTGACATCAGGGTTCATCGTGTTGTTGGACGCCTTGGTGTCCCTCTCGAAGAAGAAGCACCAGACCGTGATGTTCCGGTTGACCAGACCGCGCAAACTACTTGTTACTTGGACTTGGCTACTTGTTACTTGTGTGATCTAGCGGGCTGGACCTTCGCTCTCGAACTGAGGGACAGGATAGACTCCTTCGATAGAGACTCGAAAATGCATACGAAAATAACTGCCAATGTATTTTGAGTGTCAGTCAACCAATCATTTCAGAAGACTTCTTTAGAGTTTTTGGAAAACTTCCAAAATTTTTCACCGCAGGCAGGATTTGAACCTGCGACCTTCGGCATCAGTACTGCCGACGCCCTAACCAACTGGGCTACTGCGGTTCTAATCGAGCCCGCGAAATTATGGAAGTATAGCTTGTCCACTATCGCGTGGATGATATCGCGTTCAAATCCTGCCTGCGGTGAAAAATTTTGGAAGTTTTCCAAAAATTGTTTACCTAAAGCTGCTATTCCGAACACTGCAGCCAACAGCCGACAGCCAACAGCATATGCTGCAACGGCTGCAGCTATCGGCAGTCACAGCACATGCTGTTGGCAGTTGCAGCACATGCGATTCCGAAGGCACCGGCCGACAGCCGACAGCCGACAGCACATGCCGTGACTGCCGATAGTTGCATGTAGACTTAGGTAGATTTTATAGATACCTACAGGTTAATAGGTACCTACATACATATATTAATCACGCCTTATACCCTTGCGGGGTAGGCAGTGCTTCAACGGCCGTAAAAATACGTTCGTTATCGCAAAGTCTAACACATATTTGAGGGCCGTTTTGGCTATTGTCGTGTATCACTATAGTGACAGGTTGTCAACCTTGTCTTGTCTTGTCTTGTCGCCTAAAATTACAATACACATGTTACCTTCGAGTCTTATAGTCGCTGCTTATGACACCAACATCAAAAAACGGGGTGATGCTATTCTAAGCCAGCATCACACAGCAGAGTAGCAAAAAACGGGGTTATGCTATTCTAAGCCAGCATCACACGGCAGAGTAGCAAAAAAACGGGGTGATGCTATTCTAAGCCAGCATCACACAACAGAGTAGCAAAAAACGGGGTGATGCTATTCTAAGCCAGCATCACACAACAGAGTAGCAAAAAACGGGGTGATGCTATTCTAAGCCAGCATCACACGGCAGAGTAGCAAAAAACGGGGTGATGCTATTCTAAGCCAGCATCACACAACAGAGTAGCAAAAAACGGGGTGATGCTATTCTAAGCCAGCATCACACAACAGAGTAGCAAAAAACGGGGTGATGCTATTCTAAGCCAGCATCACACAACAGAGTAGCAAAAAACGGGGTGATGCTATTCTAAGCCAGCATCACACGGCAAGGTAGCAAAAAAAAGGGGTGATGCTATTCTAAGCCAGCATCACACGGCAGAGTAGCAAAAAAAGGGGTGATATAATAGGTACCTACCTACAGGTAACTCACGCACAACTCGAACCTAGATAGGTATAAATAATAGGTAGGTACCTTTGAAATTACCGCGGTCGGGTTTAGTTTTTTAAAAATTATGATAGTTATTTACTTCATAATTATTTCCGAACCACACATTTTACGTTTTCTACCAAAATAGCAAAAATAGATACGTGCGTATCGCACTGCCGTTGCAGCAATACTGATCTGCAGTCACGGCAGTTGCGGCATATGCTGCAGCGGCCAACAGCATGTGCTGTCGGCTGCAGCCTTCGGATAGCGTTCCATAGAACTCCATACAAACCAGTAGTGCTGCAACGGCTGCAACTGCCGTTGCAGCATATGCTGTTGGCTGTCGGCTGTTGGCTGCAGTGTTCGGAATACCACCTTAACACGAGAAGTGTTTTAAAATTTGGTATTCAACTTGGTTAGAGGTTACGTGAAGTTTGGGATCGTTATGGGTGCGTATGTGCGTATGCGGATCGTTTGTGATTTTCGTCTCTTCTTCTTCTTTTTAACCGACGAAAAAATAACGGAGGAGGTTCTCAATTCAGCCCGAACTTTTATTATTTTTTTTTATGTATGTTCACCGATTACTCAGAGACGCTTGGACCGATTTGAAAAATCTTTTTGTTTGAAAGGGTGCACTGCCCAGGTGGTCCCATAGCCAGGGCCAACCGTATGGTGGCGGTTAATCCACCACAAGAGCATTCCCAAGGAGGGTTGACGTCTGGTAGGCGGCCGGTCATAAAATTCAGCCAAATCCTTTTGCAACACGATTTTGTGTTCAACGAAACGTGTTGCGCCGACCCCAAGTAATTGGGATAAGGGCAGGAAGATGATGATGATTTGAAGCATAATGTACCTACACGACTGACGTCGGCCCGTTAACTCTCTGCCAAACATCTGTCAAAGATGTCCACCAAAAAAGGAGGTTACTTTTATAGGTAATGTACCTATCTGTAAGTATTTCATGTAGTTTCTTCGTCCGCTTGAAACTCTTTAGAAAGAGTCAGTTTGCTATTTTGAAAGTAAATTAACTTGAAAAGTAGCCACTAAAAATTATGAAATAAAACTTTTTAACAAAAAATATCACCGCCGAAAACTGAAAAGCCAAAAATAATAAGTATTGTTAGTATAGGTACTTACCTAAGACATATTTTTGGAAATATTGCCTTCAATATTGGAACTGAGTAATTTTGAGTCGGCGTCATGCCAATGAAGCGTGTTAATTACTAAATTTGTAAAATTTATCGACGCCGACTCAGAATTACTGAGTTCCAAAATTGTAGGTAATATTTCCAAAAATATATCTTATGTAGGTACCTATACTAACAATAGGTACTTATTATTTTTTGCTTTTCAGTTTTCGGCGGTGATATTTTTTGTTAAAAAGTTTTTTAATTTATAACGTCTCTTCTTCTTTTTTTTTAATTATGGCTTTTGTCAACTCAACAACAATCAATTTAGCCAGTGTCATATAATTTACGTCTCTTCTTCTTCTTTTTAATTATGGCATTTGTCAACAATCAATTCAGCAAGTTTCATACAGTTTTCATCTCTTCTTCTTCTTTTTAATTATGGCTTTTGTCAACAATCAATTCAGCCAGTTTTATACAGTTTTCATCTCTTCTTCTTCTTTTTAATTATGGCTTTTGTCAACAATCAATTCAGCCAGTTTCATACAGTTTTCATCTCTTCTTCTTCTTTTTAATTATGGCTTTTGTTAACAATCAATTCAGCCAGTGTCATATAATTTTCGTCTCTTCTTCTTCTTTTTAATTATGGCTTTTGTCAACAATTCAATTCAGCCAATGTCATGTGAAATAATAATCACGCCATATTCAGAAAAGTGACACGTTTTGAGACGCTTTGGTATGCTTTTGACAAGAAGATCCGTAGGTGACACTGGCAGCTTTCTTCCGCGGTATTTTCCGTTGGTATGTCTTGACAGCTTAAGGTCCAGATTCCGTCGTATTTCTAAATGGCAAGTGAGACAAAACACAAGCTCTCAATGACAACTAGAAGATTAGAATAACCTTCTTTACCATCATTACTAGCCTATTACCATTACACGAAAATGACTATATTTAGCAGGTCTTAAACCTATCACGGTAATGTGTTTTAGATTACGTTCTCAGTTTTAGGTGCAACATTAGCGAAACTGGCGCCGATAAGTTAAACTCATTTACATACAGAACACGACATTCATTGTAAAACGAAATTATGATTTGGCATTATGGCCTCCTGAGATCAGGCATTACCTTAGTCAGCATTTAAGCTGAAGCGATGAGTGCCGAAGTACCGATGGCGAAAGATCCTGGCTGTTTCACCTTCATTTCGCATCATCAGGTATGGCAGTGTCCATACGACAACCTTTTAGGATAGGTATAGTACGAATGCGAATCTGGGAGGCATCGGTCTCACGATTGTCTTGCGACAACTCTTCCTCTACGATAAGCTACTTGTTCGTGTAGCAAAGAATTTGGCTTAATTTTACCAGCTGCCTACCAGACGTCAGCCCTCCTTGTACACATTACAGTGTAATCCTTATTTACTTACACTTACAAGCACAAAGGGTTTAAAATATATTTAATGAAAATGGTTTAAATTATCTTAGTTGGTATATAATTTATTGTCGCCAATTCATAATTCGGTTTCCGGATGAACAGTTTTTTATGTTTAGGGCGCCACTAGTCTGTCGTTTCGGCCTTAATAACGACAACTGGAATTGCCTTTTTACGTGCCTAAGTAATGAAAGGAAATGACGAGTGCCATTTCACTGGAGAATCTGATGTAGCCTCAATGGATGTCAGGTACTATCAGCAGTACCTCAACCTAGCCATTTAAGGGTTCACCTTGTAGGTACTGGTTTTTCTTCATTGAGCACCAGTATATTTTGTTCCCTTGAATTGGTAACTCTAAGCTGCTAACAGTAGGTACATACTAAACGTAAAACTACTCTTCCCATGTCTACCAAAATTGTCCAGTTGTGCAATGCGCAGCTTTAGCAGTTTAGTCACTTCTGAACCGTATTTGTATGAGCATAAGGTCGAAAGCCGTATTTCAATTTCTATTTAACGCATGCGTTACGTAGCGCTAAAATTACGCACAACGGCGATATGTGTGTTTGTCACCGTGATTTTCCTCAAGCAGATTAAATGTAGCCTCTTACAATATCTGCTGGCTGTGATACGATTCTGATCTGAATCATTGTTATCCTGAGTTGCGAAGTTGAAGGAGCTGGCTTTTGGGGTAGCACGAATTTCTTAATTTGAAGACCCTGCTTTTCGATTGTCTTTGAGGCCTTGATTTTATCGGATAATTTTACTCCGAACAGTGATTCATCTCGTTCAACGTTTTCTACAACGTGTACGAACGCCTTATCTAAGGCGGGTGTTATTGCCTTTATTCGAGCTTGAGTCTCGATATAATGCAGGTCCGTTAAAACCCTGCAGCTGTCAGATAACATTTTTATGACCTTGACCTTAGATTCCTTATCCTCGCAACCCGTAACAAGTAACGTAAGGGCTCTGTTAAGCGTCGATATTCCCAGGCCAAGTTGTTGTTGGGCCTTTTCGAACTTTTTGTCACGTGCTCTTGCACTCTCTGAAATAGCAGCTGAAATTTCAGGGTTGAGGTAGGTGCCCTTAGTAATTTACAATTTTCAGGGATTGTAAGTTCCTTTAAAAGAGAATCTCTGTTTTCTGTCGAAAGTCCACGGCGTAAAATAGGTAACCAACGATCTACAAGATTTTGGTGGATATTTTCACCATATGTCGGTTTTTCGTCGGCCTGGTCACCTAAGGCCGTCAAAAACTCGGTATCTATTGGCGCGGCGGGTGTCGTACCTTCCGTAGAAGATTCATTTGTTGGAGGCGGATCAGGTGATATTCCGTTACTGGAGTTGTCTGAAACAACGTAAGAAAGGAATATCTATTTAGCTAAGATCAAATGTAGGTATTCAAAAATATTATGATTTCTAAAATAAGAAATATTTTCAAAGTCTTTGTGTTAGCTCACGTCTAACCTCTCGACAAAAGATGTTATATATTATTAATAATCAGGTATTGTCTTCGTGTTAGCTCCCGTCTAACCTCCCGACATATTAGGTGTTTTTCTGTAGAAACATACCAGTATTTGTCTTCGTGTTAGCTCACGTCTAACCTCCCGACATGGTAAATTATATATTTTTACGTAGGAAAATAACCATTAACTGTCTTCGTGTTAGCTCTCGTCTAACCTCCCGACCTGGTAGCTACTTAGCTAGCTTTTATAAAAGGCACTGATTTTTCAATCACGTACGTTGAAACACATGTAACACATGAAAAATAAAAATTACTCACCACTTTCGTCATCCGAGTCGGAATATATTATGATCCGATTACGGCGAGGTTTATCACTAATTTCTCTTAATTTACGAAGTTTTTCTTCGTAATAGCTTATTTTTTCACTATTTTTTCTTTTATTCATGATTAATGTCGGTAGACAGAAAAATTGTTCCGATGGAATGAACGTGCTTACGTTACCACGCACAGAAAAAGAATGAGAGCTCGGAGTCGAGGCGACCATAGGGTTGGGGACGGGCAGTGTGGGTATCGATAAAATTTCCGGTTTGTGTATCGATTCGTAAAATCGATTTCTATACTCTAAAGCGTGCGCAAGTTACCTGTATAGTCAAAGGACTACATCGTGTTTATTTATATCTTCGAATGAAGCTACGAAATATAATACTAGAACTATCTTGCTTTTCGGACAATCAGGTGGTTCAGTCTGCAAATGTCTGCAATGTTACCAAACTGGGAACAAATTCTTAAGGTGATAAATATCAACTTTGTGAGTGACCTCACCGGGGATCGAACTCGGAACCTTCTGCGTCGCAGGCAGTCGTACTAACCACTGCGCCACATCGGTTGTCACCAGCCTGTGTAAATGACCCTACGCACACACGACAGATGTAATACAAGCGATTCCATTCACATTCCCATGGCACTAACAAATAGACCGTAAAGTTCCGGTTGACCAGACCTAGTGGACTTGGCTACTTTTGTTACTTGTGTGATCATGTCTGCTGTTTGCAGAAGGCGGTTGTAAAACTCTGACATCAGGGTTCATTGTGTTGTTGGACGACTTGGTGTCCCTCTCGAAGAAGAAACACCAGACCGTGATGTTCCGGTTGACCAGACCGCGTAAACTACTTGTTACTTGGACTTGGCTACTTGTTACTTGTGTGATCTAGCGGGCCGGAGCTTCGCTCTCGAACTGCGGGTGATAGGATAGACTCCTTCGATAGACACTGGAAAATGCATCGTCCGCAGTTCTGTAAAAATAACTGCCAATGTATTCTGAGTGTCAGTCAACCAATCATTTCAGAAGACTTCTTTAGAGTTTTTTGGAAAACTTCCAAAATTTTTCACCGCAGGCAGGATTTGAACCTGCGACCTTCGGCATCAGTACTGCCGACGCCCTAACCAACTGGGCTACTGCGGTTCTAATCGAGCCCGCGAAATTATGGAAGTATAGCTTGTCCACTATCGCGTGGATGATATCGCGTTCAAATCCTGCCTGCGGTGAAAAATTTTGGAAGTTTTCCAAAAATTGTTTACCTAAAGCTGCTATTCCGAACACTGCAGCCAACAGCCGACAGCCAACAGCATATGCTGCAACGGCTGCAGCTATCGGCAGTCACAGCACATGCTGTTGGCAGTTGCAGCACATGCGATTCCGAAGGCACCGGCCGACAGCCGACAGCCGACAGCACATGCCGTGACTGCCGATAGTTGCATGTAGACTTAGGTAGATTTTATAGATACCTACAGGTTAATAGGTACCTACATACATATATTAATCACGCCTTATACCCTTGCGGGGTAGGCAGTGCTTCAACGGCCGTAAAATACGTTCGTTATCGCAAAGTCTAACACATATTTGAGGGCCGTTTTGGCTATTGTCGTGTATCACTATAGTGACAGGTTGTCAACCTTGTCTTGTCTTGTCTTGTCGCCTAAAATTACAATACACATGTTACCTTCGAGTCTTATAGTCGCTGCTTATGACACCAACATCAAAAACGGGGTGATGCTATTCTAAGCCAGCATCACACAGCAGAGTAGCAAAAAACGGGGTTATGCTATTCTAAGCCAGCATCACACGGCAGAGTAGCAAAAAACGGGGTGATGCTATTCTAAGCCAGCATCACACAACAGAGTAGCAAAAAACGGGGTGATGCTATTCTAAGCCAGCATCACACAACAGAGTAGCAAAAAACGGGGTGATGCTATTCTAAGCCAGCATCACACGGCAGAGTAGCAAAAAAGGGGTGATGCTATTCTAAGCCAGCATCACACAACAGAGTAGCAAAAAACGGGGTGATGCTATTCTAAGCCAGCATCACACAACAGAGTAGCAAAAAACGGGGTGATGCTATTCTAAGCCAGCATCACACAACAGAGTAGCAAAAAACGGGGTGATGCTATTCTAAGCCAGCATCACACGGCAAGGTAGCAAAAAAAAGGGGTGATGCTATTCTAAGCCAGCATCACACGGCAGAGTAGCAAAAAAAGGGGTGATATAATAGGTACCTACCTACAGGTAACTCACGCACAACTCGAACCTAGATAGGTATAAATAATAGGTAGGTACCTTTGAAATTACCGCGGTCGGGTTTAGTTTTTTAAAAATTATGATAGTTATTTACTTCATAATTATTTCCGAACCACACATTTTACGTTTTCTACCAAAATAGCAAAAATAAATACGTGCGTATCGCACTGCCGTTGCAGCAATACTGATCTGCAGTCACGGCAGTTGCGGCATATGCTGCAGCGGCCAACAGCATGTGCTGTCGGCTGCAGCCTTCGGATAGCGTTCCATAGAACTCCATACAAACCAGTAGTGCTGCAACGGCTGCAACTGCCGTTGCAGCATATGCTGTTGGCTGTCGGCTGTTGGCTGCAGTGTTCGGAATACCACCTTAACACGAGAAGTGTTTTAAAATTTGGTATTCAACTTGGTTAGAGGTTACGTGAAGTTTGGGATCGTTATGGGTGCGTATGTGCGTATGCGGATCGTTTGTGATTTTCGTCTCTTCTTCTTCTTTTTAACCGACGAAAAAATAACGGAGGAGGTTCTCAATTCAGCCCGAACTTTTATTATTTTTTTTTATGTATGTTCACCGATTACTCAGAGACGCTTGGACCGATTTGAAAAAATCTTTTTTTGTTTGAAAGGGTGCACTGCCCAGGTGGTCCCATAGCCAGGGCCAACCGTATGGTGGCGGTTAATCCACCACAAGAGCATTCCCAAGGAGGGTTGACGTCTGGTAGGCGGCCGGTCATAAAATTCAGCCAAATCCTTTTGCAACACGATTTTGTGTTCAACGAAACGTGTTGCGCCGACCCCAAGTAATTGGGATAAGGGCAGGAAGATGATGATGATTTGAAGCATAATGTACCTACACGACTGACGTCGGCCCGTTAACTCTCTGCCAAACATCTGTCAAAGATGTCCACCAAAAAAGGAGGTTACTTTTATAGGTAATGTACCTATCTGTAAGTATTTCATGTAGTTTCTTCGTCCGCTTGAAACTCTTTAGAAAGAGTCAGTTTGCTATTTTGAAAGTAAATTAACTTGAAAAGTAGCCACTAAAAATTATGAAATAAAAACTTTTTAACAAAAAATATCACCGCCGAAAACTGAAAAGCCAAAAATAATAAGTATTGTTAGTATAGGTACTTACCTAAGACATATTTTTGGAAATATTGCCTTCAATATTGGAACTGAGTAATTTTGAGTCGGCGTCATGCCAATGAAGCGTGTTAATTACTAAATTTGTAAAATTTATCGACGCCGACTCAGAATTACTGAGTTCCAAAATTGTAGGTAATATTTCCAAAAATATGTCTTAGGTAAGTACCTATACTAACAATACTTATTATTTTTGGCTTTTCAGTTTTCGGCGGTGATAT
This sequence comes from Phthorimaea operculella, assembly GCA_024500475.1. Taxonomy (NCBI): domain Eukaryota; kingdom Metazoa; phylum Arthropoda; class Insecta; order Lepidoptera; family Gelechiidae; genus Phthorimaea; species Phthorimaea operculella. Next base: position 1,207,838 of record JANFCV010000081.1, read on the forward strand.
TTTTTGTTAAAAAGTTTTTTAATTTATAACGTCTCTTCTTCTTTTTTTTTAATTATGGCTTTTGTCAACTCAACAACAATCAATTTAGCCAGTGTCATATAATTTACGTCTCTTCTTCTTCTTTTTAATTATGGCATTTGTCAACAATCAATTCAGCAAGTTTCATACAGTTTTCATCTCTTCTTCTTCTTTTTAATTATGGCTTTTGTCAACAATCAATTCAGCCAGTTTTATACAGTTTTCATCTCTTCTTCTTCTTTTTAATTATGGCTTTTGTCAACAATCAATTCAGCCAGTTTCATACAGTTTTCATCTCTTCTTCTTCTTTTTAATTATGGCTTTTGTTAACAATCAATTCAGCCAGTGTCATATAATTTTCGTCTCTTCTTCTTCTTTTTAATTATGGCTTTTGTCAACAATTCAATTCAGCCAATGTCATGTGAAATAATAATCACGCCATATTCAGAAAAGTGACACGTTTTGAGACGCTTTGGTATGCTTTTGACAAGAAGATCCGTAGGTGACACTGGCAGCTTTCTTCCGCGGTATTTTCCGTTGGTATGTCTTGACAGCTTAAGGTCCAGATTCCGTCGTATTTCTAAATGGCAAGTGAGACAAAACACAAGCTCTCAATGACAACTAGAAGATTAGAATAACCTTCTTTACCATCATTACTAGCCTATTACCATTACACGAAAATGACTATATTTAGCAGGTCTTAAACCTATCACGGTAATGTGTTTTAGATTACGTTCTCAGTTTTAGGTGTAACATTAGCGAAACTGGCGCCGATAAGTAAGAAAAACTCACTTACAAAACACGACATTCATTGTAAAACGAAATTATGATTTGGCATTATGGCCTCCTGAGATCAGGCATTACCTTAGTCAGCATTTAAGCTGAAGCGATGAGTGCCGAAGTACCGATGGCGAAAGATCCTGGCTGTTTCACCTTCATTTCGCATCATCAGGTATGGCAGTGTCCATACGACAACCTTTTAGGATAGGTATAGTACGAATGCGAATCTGGGAGGCATCGGTCTCACGATTGTCTTGCGACAACTCTTCCTCTACGATAAGCTACTTGTTCGTGTAGCAAAGAATTTGGCTTAATTTTACGACCAGCTGCCTACCAGACGTCAGCCCTCCTTGTACACATTACAGTGTAATCCTTATTTACTTACACTTACAAGCACAAAGGGTTTAAAATATATTTAATGAAAATGGTTTAAATTATCTTAGTTGGTATATAATTTATTGTCGCCAATTCATAATTCGGTTTCCGGATGAACAGTTTTTTATGTTTAGGGGCGCCACTAGTCTGTCGTTTCGGCCTTAATAACGACAACTGGAATTGCCTTTTTACGTGCCTAAGTAATGAAAGGAAATGACGAGTGCCATTTCACTGGAGAATCTGATGTAGCCTCAATGGATGTCAGGTACTATCAGCAGTACCTCAACCTAGCCATTTAAGGGTTCACCTTGTAGGTACTGGTTTTTCTTCATTGAGCACCAGTATATTTTGTTCCCTTGAATTGGTAACTCTAAGCTGCTAACAGTAGGTACATACTAAACGTAAAACTACTCTTCCCATGTCTACCAAAATTGTCCAGTTGTGCAATGCGCAGCTTTAGCAGTTTAGTCACTTCTGAACCGTATTTGTATGAGCATAAGGTCGAAAGCCGTATTTCAATTTCTATTTAACGCATGCGTTACGTAGCGCTAAAATTACGCACAACGGCGATATGTGTGTTTGTCACCGTGATTTTCCTCAAGCAGATTAAATGTAGCCTCTTACAATATCTGCTGGCTGTGATACGATTCTGATCTGAATCATTGTTATCCTGAGTTATTATTATGATGCGGTGAGGTAATAAAAATACGGGAGTCTTGCCACTCAACTCGTAAATGAAATGAAATACATTTCAATTTGAGAGGGAATATCTGAGTGATATTTAACTTTTTTTTTCACACAGTACTTTTCTTTCTCGCTTTCTTCCGACTTGGTGAATATTAAAATGTGCATACCTTGAGAACCACGTGTATTGTAACCTACCTAAGAGTTTTTAATTGAGCTAGATCGCCTACTGTTGGGTAAACTAGTGAGCGATAGCGAAAACTCAGAATCGGCTAGTGATAACGAACAACTTCCCCCAAGGAACATGGGACGAAATATGAAAAAACTCCATGTTCTTTGGGGAAAGTTATTCCTTATCACCTACGAACCACTTTCCCCAAGGAACATGGGACGAAATATGAAAAGACTCCATGTTTATTGGGAAAAGTTGATCCTTATCATCATCACCAGCCGGTTCTGAGTTTTCACTACCGGTCATTAGTGAAATTTCAGCCTATAGAAACGATCAACACTTATAGAATCATCGTCTGCCCTAATCCCAATTTATTTGGGGTCGGCACAACATCGTTCTCTTCCATTCACCTCTATCAGCCGTCAAATCTTCGTTTACGCCTTTTTGATTCCTATCATCTGTTACACAATCCATCCAAACTTTTAGGCCTTTTGCGTCCATCCACAATCTTATTCATTACTTTTTCATCACATTATTTTCATCCCTCCTCAAAGCATGCGACGATAAATGGCTAGCAAAACGGAAAAGCCATCGTATCGTCAATCATCATCATCTTCCTGCCCTTATCCCAATTACTTGGGGTCGACGCAACACGTTTTGTTGAATACAAAACCGTGTTGCAAAGGATTTGGCTTAATTTTAGGACCGGCCGCCTACCAGACGTCAACCGTCCTTGGGAATGCTTTTGTGGTGGATGAACCGCCACCATACGGCCCTGGCTGTTTGGGTCGGGTTTATCCCTCGGTCGCCTCTTACGACCCCCCACGGGAAGAGAGGGGGTGGTGCTATTCTACCCAGCCGACACCACACGGCTTCGTATCGTCAATATAAAATCCTTAAATAGGTAACTCGAGTTGCTGCCTATTTCCCGAGCTTATGTTATGTATTACCGGGAATGTGTCCCGGGAATCTCTGGAATGCGGTCCTATGTCTGGCATCATCTACGACAGTGGTTCCCAAAGTTGTCTGGCCTAGACTCATCCAAGTTTCCAAACTCGGGATATAGTAGATAGTTTAACCTTAATCACTAATTAAAGGGCTGGATTATAAAGAGTTCCTTGAGTGGGAGGAGGAAAGCTTAAACGACTTGTGTATGAAAGAGCCTTAGTGCGAGTGAGAAAATCTAATCTTGACCTACGGCCGCCATTTATAATCCTTTTCTTTATTGAATCAGGTGATAGAAAAATTCGTTGATCAGTTCGTTCAATTAGCAAACACAACATTTTCAACTATATTTAAAAATTAAGCCCGTCTCGCAGCGATTCGCACATTTATTTGGACGATATTGTGGTTTATTATGACAGACCATACAAGTGAAAAATTGTGACAACCACAATTTTGACGCGGCGTGCGACGTGTGCCTTTGTTTCCGGTTTTTGTATGGGATCCGTTCTCTCAAGTAATTTTCTACCGTCTGCCAGTCGGATCCGGCAAAACCTTGGCAAAACACCAGAAATACATCATTCGAGTATCAAACAGTTTTAAATATCAAGTTCTTTTCGTCTACGTAATTAAACTCAAACTACAGGCTACATTCTACAGGAAAATTCGATGTTCATTGCGTACCCGCTTTAATAATAGGATCTTCTTAGCTACGCAATATTAAATCGAATTTTGCCTGTAGTTTCACCGCATAGGCCACTGGCCATTGGTTCCATCGGTTATTCTGTAGTTTTACAGACAAGACCCCCTCAGTTTTCGCTCGCGACGCACACTTTGGGAACCCCTGATCTACATGATATTAGAATAATATCGACGGCGGGTCGTATCGTCGTACTACGCCAATTTCACTCTTTATGAGGTTCAAAAGCCTTGAGTTTTAGGGGCGTCGCATTACCATGTAAAATCAGAATAAAAAAAATATGGAATTATCAATGATATTATATGTAGGTTGTAGGGAATTATCATATTTTTAGATTAAAAAAAGTCGGCTTTGTGCGCTCACATGTATGAAAATCAGTTGTTAAAGTGCAGAAAGTCGGCATTTTGACAGCTAAACCGAAGTCTCGACGCACGCTTTGGGAACCCCTGATCTACATGATATTAGAATAATATCGACGGCGGGTCGTATCGTCGTACTACGCCAATTTCACTCTTTATGAGGTTCAAAAGCCTTCAGTTTTAGGGGCGTCGCAAGGCAACGACATATTTTGATGTGTATTAATGTATTATCCGTGTTTATTTTGTTGATGCTGCTTTATCTGTCGCTAAACGTGATTAATTGAAGGCCCGTTCTCCCGTCGCCATTAACTATAATTATATCAATGGCAAATTCACGTGCTCACGGGAGTTTACCCGGTTTACCGCCAAAATCGGCTACAAAAGCCACCTACTTGATCAGGAGTAAAAGTGGTCATCCAGAGAGATCATCATCTTTAGAGATGAATAGCTACGTCGCAGTCCGCCACTGGACATTGGCTTTTCCAATGCAGTATTTGTCATTCTCGCCACGCTTTGCATGTGGGTTGACAAGCGCAGTGTAAGATTTTGCATGCAAAGGGAACGCTGTTGCCCACACCCCGGATGGATTTAGCCCCTTTGAATCCGACTGACCTTAAAACTAGCTCTTGTATTATTGGTGGAATGTAAAACTAATCTATGATTCTTGTTATTTCAGGTACTTGACAACAAATGTTTGAGATTCTAAAATGTAAAGGGTATGTTTATGCATGACGAAATCACAGGATGAAATAAGTAATATGGTAATTTGTGATCTGTTTTTGGAGTGCTAAGGTTAATAATCAATTCAGTTTACTTGAAACTGAATTTTGTTTCGATGGATTTCATTTATGATAATAAGAAGCATTATGATGAACCAAACACGCATCGGACAATATTTGGCATCCGCCTTGCTCATGATCATGACATGACAACCTATCCGGTTTTGTGCAAGATTAGTAAACTCCAAAAAATGAACCCAACAAAGCACCGAAAAATTATGCTAAGACTCTGAAGTTTTATTTTCATAATATAAAAGTTTCCAGAAATTTGCTTACCTATCTGATGTGAATAACGTAAACAATTCGCCTCCCAAACAAAAAAAAGGTGTCACAAAGTGAAATGAGTGATACTTAGGAAGGTACTTGGAATCTTATTTTCTGCGACGCTTATCTGATGGAGTACCCCAAGCGGAAGGTAACATGAAAGGCCATTTAATAACTTGAAAACTTTGACAAGTTCTGAGAGTCTGCTTCACTCTTTAGTAGGTATTATTCCCTCTGTGTTTTGGTGATCTGTGTCAATGTACCTGAAGAGCGCGAGTTCTAATCTAAGGTTTTGGCAAAATAACTTGACGCTGGCACAAAATTACCTTGAGCCATGAAAAATAGATTTACAACTGTTCACCGTCTTCAGATATTTATAATTTCGTAGATATAAGTAGTTCAGCATTGAATGAAGCTTATACTATAGCCACTGCTGGACAAAGGTCTCCGAGGGTATGCCATCGCCATTATTCGCCACGCTTGGCAGGGCGGGGATTGGCGTGTGCAGTGCAGGGTGCTGTAGTTATTCACAGGGAACGCTGCTTCCCTTTTCCTGGTTTCATCGTTTTACATCGTGACAACCGATGTGGCGCAGTGGTTAGTATGCCTGCAAAGGTTCCGGGTTCAATTCACGGTGGGATCACTCACAAAGTTGATATTTATCGGAATTGAACCCAGAACCTTGTGAATTGTGTTCCCAGTCTGGTTAGGACATTGCAGGCTGAACCACCTGATTGTCCGCAAGTATGATGGTTCCGTGCTTCGGATGGGCACGTTAAGCCGTCGGTCCTGGTTGCTGTCTATGATGGCGGTCGTTACACAACCATGTCAGAGGCCTGCTACTTGCAGTAGGCGGTTGAAAAACTCTGACACTAGGGTTCATCGGGTCATTGAACGACTCGGTGTCCCAAACGAAAAGAGAAGAGATCGTTATACGACGCCCACGGGTAGGAACTGGTTTAAGAAACGCTAGTTTATATATGTCGCAGTACGATGGCAGAATTAGGTTTTTGGCCAAAAACCTAGGTTTTTGGCCAAAAGCCGGCATATGGCAAAATCGTAGACTTCTTTCGGCCATCGTCCTAAGCTGATCCAGGTTTTTGGCCAAAAACCTAGGATTTTGGCCAAATAACTAGGATTTTGGTGGTAATCCTAGATTTGTTTAGTATTATGGCTTTTTTTGCATTTCGGGGGAACTTCTTTGTCTTCGAGTGGTACACCAAAGAACCCAACGAGCCGATGGACCCTGGTATCAGAGTTTTCAACCGCCTACTGCAAGTAGCAGGCCTCTAACATGGTTGTGTAACGACCGCCGTCTAAGTGATCATAGAGAGCAAACGGGACCGACCGCTCACCGTACCCGTGTGGTTCGGGGAAACGAGGAGTGGAGAGGTACTTTATGCACCTCCCTCTGATCTTTTGAGGGTAGACTTGGACACCGTAAATGGACACCCTGAAGGACGGGGGGTAACATGAGACAGTCTGAACAGCAGGATTGCCTCGGATTCTCTGAAGGGCATGGGGGAGCTTCAGACACCATAAGAGCACTGAACGCTCTAGAGGATTGGTGGTAGCGTTGGACGCCCTGGAGACCAGGAGGTAGTGTCGGACCCCCAGAAAATCCATAAAAACTCTAACACCAGGGTTCATCGGGTCGTTGGGCGACTTGGTGTACCAGTCAAAGAAGAAGAAGTTTCCCCGAAATGCAAAAAAAGCCATAATACTAAACAAATCTATGATTTCGGCCAAAATCCTAGTTTTTTGGCCAAAATCCTAGGTTTTTGGCCGAAAACCTGGATCAGCTTAGGACGATGGCCGAAAGAAGTCTACGATTTTGCCATATGCCGGCTTTTGGCCAAAAACCTAGGTTTTTGGCCAAAAACCTGATTCTGCCATCGTACTGCGACATATATAAGTCTATGGGTTTAAGCTATTCTAGGCCAGCATCACACGATAATTAACTACCTGCTATCTTATTAACATGCTAAAACGTACCTCGTATCCTTAGGCAAGAAACACAAGGTATCGTCTTGGTATCGTCCGTTTGAACGTCGTTTGTTCAAAGAAACCTCCTTAGTTTCATGTGAATACGGTTTATGTCAAACGGTTTGACAGACGCATCCGTCGACGCAGCATCGTGTGATAGCGTTTGACATAAACCGTATTCGTATGAAGGTAGGGTGGAGAATCGAATGAAAGTACGCACAAGCGGACGTTGCGTGTGTTTTTCGCCTTGTAAAAGCTTTAAACTCAGCCCAAAACTTGCGGTAGGTCGTTCCGGGTTTTTGCGGCCGCCACAGCTGGTGTTGGCGGGAAAATTGGTTTATAGCTTGTATCTCCACGTTTTGTGAACTTGTAAAGCTGTTAAGCGGACGTGGTCTAAAAACAGTAAAAAGTGAATGAGTGGAACAAAGTGGTCAACAAACGTGCCGAATTTCCGGCCTTTTGCCGGTCCGGTTTCAGTTTTTACTAAGGAAAAAAGTTGCAGTCGCAGTTGCGTGTCGCCCCGCGCAGCGCGTCCAGCGTCATTTGCCAAATTGAGCCAAATTAAGCCATATTATGAAATGTCAAATGTGTACATCGGTCATAGACATCATCAGACAATGTAAAGGTCGCGGTCCCTTGCAGCAGGACATCATCTTCCTGCCCTGTTTGATATTGTAAATGTGTTGACGATAAGTTGTCCACCGCCTAAACATAAACTTTTATTTTTTGGAAAACTTTCAAAATTTTCACCGCAGGCAGCAAAATTTTGAAAATTTTGGAAGTTTTCCAAAAATTGTTTACCTAACACGAGAAGTGTTTTAAAGTTTGGTATTCAAACATAAATTTATAGAGGACATGTCCGACTCAAAAATGGAACTGCGTGAATGTTTTTCCGAAACACATCCAGGGAACGGGAAATAGGTACGCGTCACGCAGCGGAGTACCTTAATGTCTTGTCAATTTTCTTATAACTTGCCCCACAGTTGGTCCCGTGGCTCGCTTTACTAAGCAACTTCAGAAACGGTCGTGTAATAAAATATTTAAAGGAGGTGCTGGATTTGAAGACCCGCCCTTACTCTTCGACAAGTAACATAAACAGCCACTACAGTCCACTGCTGGACATGGACCTCCGCCTTTTTGGGTATTGTCATACCACGTTTGCAACATCGCGACACTTGAAACAGTTTCCATATAAAATGTATGAAACAGAAGAGACAAAGCTACATACGTGAGACGTGCGTCGCATCGATTACGGCTGACTATCACTTGTCTGATAGATGCCATCTCACACGTCACGTCGCACGTCTCCTCTGTGGAGCTTGCGCCTAAGATAAAAAACTTGTCCAGAACTATGAGCCTTGACGCCACAATAAAATATTGCAAAATCATGCAAAATGTTACAGCTAAAGTTGTAGCAAACCCATGGCATGTGTGTTGTACGTACCTTCCTCATAAATCACTTTAAAAAAAATGCATCAAAATCCGTTGCAATGTTTAGGAGGAGTTAGCGAATGCAACGACAGACAGACAGAGAAACGCAAAATGCGACGTCATATCGAAAACTTCATATTACTTTTTATTGATCTTGAAGTCAGTTCAGCCGTCAGCACTCAAAATTCGAATTCTGTCATTTGAATTTTGAATGTGCTCGATCGGATTATAACATTAAAATGTGCAGTTACTTTCTCATCAGTAGGTGATTGTGTCATCGAGGTATGTGACCTTGTCAAGAAAACTTTGTGCACTGTGAACAAGTTTCCCTTTCGTTGGATTATGCTTTGCGCAGGCAGCTAATTTGTGTAGCTATGTTTCTTTTTCATGTATTATTAAATTAGAGCAAAAAGGTTTACTTCGACAGGGTAGGGTTAAAAATTAAAACAGAAATCTATTTAATTCTGGTAAAGAATAAAGAACGGATCACAATCACTTTCAAAATAGATATCACTTTACTTAAATTATAAACAAAAACTAGAATAATGTTTTGTGATTACGAATACATAAATACAATGTGATATTACCAGTGAAAATGGTCTTTATTGTCGGTTTTTTAGGATACAAAATTAATATACCTACCGTTTGATAGGAAATCGTATCGACAATAAGGCCCCTTTACGCTGATAACATCACAAATAACTTTGCATTGTCCACTTGGTCAATCTTTTTAAACAGAATTATGTTCATATTTGATGCAGTAAAACGACTGATCTTGTTGTTTTAAGGCGAGGCTTATAGTCTCTCGACGTTTCGATGCAATAAGTTCACCATCATCGGGAGTCCAAAAGGTCGCTCGCGCTCAGGAGTAGCGCCCGCCGGGAACAAGCCTCGACTTACAACAACAAGGTCAGTCGATTTACTGCATTAGATATGATTTATCCTTCTTTGTTTAATAATTCAATTATGTTCATATCGGTAAGGTCTAGCACCGAGCCCCAGCCAGTACTTGATCATCCTTTCAGCATAATCCCTCGCCACAATCAGTGCAGCTGGCTCTGATACCTCGTATGGAAATAAGTCGCTACAGTGTGATGTACCTTCTATCAAAATGGCAGGCACATCCTCAGACAAGTCCTCTGTGATTCCCAGCCGGTGCCAAGGATCCAAACTCCCGTGAAGGAATATAACTCTTGTCACTTTGGGCCTCAAACCTCCGTATTTTAGGTTAGTATTTGCCACCGCTGTGTCAATTGTTGCCTCATCGAAGTACCCAAAACATGAACATAGTGGTATAAAATAATTGAGATTTATATCTTTCGGAAACGGTTGATTGTTTGATTTCGTTGTCTTGAAATATCCGAATTCCGTACATTTCTGGTAATACCATGATCTGTCATTGCCTTTGAGATTGTAACAGCGGGCTCTAAGCGCGTCGTATTCATAGTATTGGTTTCTATTTACTGTGTTGTCATAATAGTAATCATTATACAATGATTGATAATAATTTAAATCATAATTATTTATTATATCTGTTACGTTGTCACAAAGCTGTTGTATTGTGAGTGGGTCTCCATATTGAGATTGATTCGCAAAAGGCCATATCTGGGTGTGAATATATTCCGTTAAGAATGCCTTATTGAAAGGCTGTATGCCTTGGGAAGTCTGAAACCATTTTTCATATAAGCCAAATAAATGCATAATGTTCTGATAGCACTGCATACCACCGTAAGTCATGTAATCTTCTCCGACTTGCTCGTAGTATTCATAAAAATCTTTTTTAGCCAAGACTGGCGCGCTGCTTGCCCATGCACAGTCTACTAGGTTCGGATATCTGGCTCTCATCCACGCAGCTAAATTGCCTGCATAAGACCCTCCCACTGCAACTACTTTAGAATGTTGAAATCCTGGTTGCGATTTGATAAATATGATCAAATTAGCTAAGTCAGCCAGCGCCTGCGTTGAACTCAAGTATTTCAAATCATTTGAAGGCATACTCTCACCATAGTAGCGATGTTCAGACATGAAGACTGCTCCGCCTGTTTCTCTTGATAATTTATCTAAACTCGTTACTCCTTGTGGGTTACTTATGTTGATAGCCGCTTCTCCGCCGATATATAAATAAATTGGTCCATTTGGCTGAAAATTGTCGAGATATTCGAAATATCTCATGTTCCATCTTCGCGGGTCATTCACAGAGTGGTCGACCCATTGCTGTATCCATTTTTCGCGTACATGCATGTAATTGGGTCCTCCAGCGCGCATCATGATCTCTTCCATCATATTTTCGAATCCAAAACCAATCTGCCATGACGCAAAAGCGTTCAACAATGTTACTTTTAGCAAAAGAAACAGAATACTAAAAATATTAATTATATTCATCGCTCACTTGTTGTTTAAGTTGGGTGTTACGTTATGTGTCTTATATACCTTAAAACTCTAAATTCCATATGGTGGAATGTTATCTATCCACATAAGTATATTATCAATTCACGTTCCTTTATTTTTGCTAAGTTATTTACTAATTTTATCATATCTAAAGTATGTGATGTTCTACACGTGTAACTTCATATCACAGCTTCATATTTTGATATATGGTGTTGCTCATGTCCATGTGTTTAATATTTGTGTCTTCTTATTATTGTATCAGCCTAAACTGTTCCACTGCTGGACAAAAGGCTCCTCTTTTTTTCTAGACTAAGCAGTCCATGGCTTTAAGAGACCTGTTTTCCTTAGTCTCCCTCTGCGCTAGCGTTCTTAGGGTTCAAAAGCTGTAGTAAGTTTAGCCCACCTCTCCGGGTGCATTCGGCATACTTGGCCAGCCCAGTCTCGCTCGAGCTTTGCGGCTTTTTGTTCACGTCAATGATACCGAGTTTTGAAGCGGATAGTGGTGTTTTTAACGCGATCTATCCGTACTACACCTAGATTGCCCGTTCATTTGCTCTTTGACATACCCCAAGTTCTGTAAACCGGCCAGGGACCGTGTTTGTGCTTTGTAGGTCAGAATGGGCAGGATGCACATGTCGACGAGTTGTCGCTTTATACAGGTCTCTATTCTCAAATCCTTCATAGACCAGTAGCTCCTCCAGGATTTTTCTGTACGGCGATCTATTTCCTTGTCATGCCGGTTTTGGAAGGATCTGGCCTTGGTAGATGTACCTACTCGTCGACGTATTGTATTTTTTGCCCATCTTTCCTGACACTACTGGTCATGCATGACTTTGGTTTTTCCCGGTTCATATGAAGTCGACGTCTGTGTTGAGGCTTCCTAAGAGGTAGGCTAGGTTTGAAATCTGTATACTGGGAGCAAAGACATACTGGGAGTAACAGAAAGGGTATAACAAGCCGATAGGAGGTCAAGGTACTCATGAAACTGAACACTTTCCCCTCTGGACCTCCCATACAAAATCGCCGATCAGCTAATTGATTTACTATGGGAGGTCAACATTTTTTTTTCCTTTTCAAAGGGGAAAGTTGTTCAGTTTCATGAGTACCCTCACCTCCTTTCGGCTTGTAATACTCTTTCCGTTACTCCCGGTATAAGGTAAAGTGATAGGAACCTACTTAAATTTCAGGGTTTCCACAAGGTAGTCTGTGTGATCCTACTTTATTTCTCCTGTACGTAGGTATTTTGGTAATGTTTTGAAAATCATAGCAACACACCAAGCAAAAAAATAATTGCTGTAAATATCTGCAACCTGCTGGCTGTAAAATTAAACCAGTTCATGGGCCTGAACAACTTTCCCCAAAATGACTACAGTACGGCCGTTCGGATAGGCCATATTTGACAACTGTCAAAACCATGTTAATACTATGACATAAGGTATATTTTTCTTTGTTGGCATGCCTTCTAGTATGGGTTTGACAGCTGTCAAATATGGCCTATTCGTACGGCTGAGTTTTACGTCCTTTCCATCATATTCACGGAATTAATGATAACTCAAAATGTTTACTCTTTTTATTTGCGTTTGATGTTAATTTTGTTACGTGGTTCGTTTGTGTTTTAATCTAATCTGTGTGTTCGGGTCTGTTTAGTGTCCTTAAATTCAGAGAGTATAGAGTTCGCAGTGTGGTGCCGGCTTAGAATAGCATCACCCATCATCTTTCCCGTGGGCGTCGTAAGAAGCGAATAAGGGATTAGAGAGTTAAAATTTTTGGCGAAGCCCGACAACCTGTCACGATGGTGGTGAAACACATTCTTCTGAATGACTCTCAAACTTTAGTCAGACGAGGTGTAAATGGTCGTTTTTACAGCCGTTTACGCTCTACCTACCCCGCAAGGGATATAGTCGTGATGTATATAGGTGTATATAACTTACCGGGTTATTTTCGGTTTGATTTCTGGAACCCGAGAATTTCCGAGAAAGCTCTCTGCCAGCTTTGCACATACAGCGCCGCGCCCCAAGCGAACGAAAGTAGCAACTTTGTAAACCTGCATGGTAGTCCGCAGGTGGTCCGCATTTCGCAAAGCCGAACCCACCCCAACCTCTTTCGCTTACTAGTTCATCAGCCCTCTCGTAGATGGCGGTAGTAGTATCGAAAGGAGGTTTTATTTTGCAAGCAGAAACAGTTCACATCCGGTTCGAACTTATCGTAGTGTGTCAGATAGTTGTTACAAACGTTCTTGAAAGGTTGGATGGACTGTTGAATTACAGTTGGGCATGAAATTAGCCATAAGAGTACTGCCACAAAGGACCCCGCACGATTTGTTCGACAAGGGCCGTCCGGTCAAATTGGCTGAAATTTTGGAGAAAGGTAGTACGTAATGCTGTAACCAAAATGTAAAAAAATCTGCGAGCGGAAATGACCAGTTTTTGAGATATAGCTATTTTAATGTTGAAGTCACTAAACATACTTTGATCTAAAAACGTTATCAATTAAGGCAAATGTCATGTTCTTACTTATTTTTTACGTTCATCTGAATAAAACCAACCCACGAGGTAATTATTTCAATTGGAAAAGTGTCTGTTTCAGGTATATTACACATAATATATCAGCAAAGCAAGCTACATCGCCTAAGCTATACGAGATACAGCAATGGCTCCAAAGCAAAAGTTGTTTAGCATGATAGGCCGCTTCTGCTGGCACATGAACACCAGGAGTCTAGAGTAGACCACTAGGACCCCATCTAGACCATAAAATATACAGAAATGCCTCTACAGCAAAAGCTGTTAATCATTATGGACCGCTTCTGCTAACAGACTGACGTCGAGGTTCTGGAGTACTTGATGTAGACCACCAGGGCCTCATAACTATAAAAGATACGGAAATGCTTTCATAGCAAAAGTTGTTTAACATGTTAAGCCGTTTTTGCTGGTACTTTGATATCGAGAGTCTGGAGATCCTGGTGTAGAACGTGCAATGATTCTATTCCTACGGGAAAGCGTGTAAGTAACAGTTCTGTATGAATATGTTGCAGCCAACTAGTTAAAAACGCTGTTCAAATGCACAGATTGCTCTTTAATCAAGCGGCGCCATTCAACCACACCACTAAACGTTCGTTTTCTAAGTGGTTGAACACAACGTTCTACAGTTCATTCCATTCCATGAAATGCCCAACTAAAGAATTAGATTTATGGTTGATTAAGGAGCTAGCTGGGATTTGAATGCCTTATTGACCCAGTTGAATTAGCCAAAGTGTTAACATAACTTTTGGAAGCATTTCCGTATCTCTTATAGTTAAGATGAGGTCCTGGTGGTGTACATCAGGTATTCCAGAACCTCGACGTCAGTCTGTTAGCAGAAGCGGTCTATCATGCTGAACAGCTTTTGCTATAGAGGCATTTCTGTATATTTCGTGGTCTAGATGGGGTCCTGGTGGTCTACTCCAGACTCCTGGTGTCCATATGCCAGCAGAAACGGCCTATCATGCTAAACAACTTTTGCTTTGGAACCATTGCTGTATCTCGTATAGCTTAGGCGATCTAGCTTGCTTTGCTGATATATTATGAGTAATATACCTGAAACAGACACTTTTCCAATTGAAATAATTACCTCGTGGGTTGGTTTTATACAAATGAACGTAAATAATAAGTAAGAACATGACATTTGCCTTAATGAATAACGTTTTTAGATCAAAGTATGTTTAGTGACTTCAACATTAAAATAGCTATATCTCAAAAACTGGTCATTTCCGCTCGCAGATATTTTTACATTTTGGTTAGAGCATTACGTACTACCTTTCTCCAAAATTTCAGCCAATTTGACCGGACGGCCCTTGTAGAACAAATCGTGCGGGGTCCTTAGGGAAACGGCGCGCGGGGTGTGGTACTGTATAGTTACTAAAACTGAAACAAACACGTCATAAATTCAATTTTGACTGCAAACTCATACATTTTACATCTACCTTAAAGTATTCATGCTTTGTTTAAGCATGTTAGTTTTATTTTTAGACACCTGTTACTCTAAACTAAAATTAGTAAACGGCGGCGCGCTTTTATTATAATATAGGTTTGTTTGTTTATTTCAGTTAATAGATTGCTCTGGTTGACAGGTATATGTCCAAACACGGCTTTAATCGCTAGCATAACAACCAACATAATATAGATCAACTCTGGTTTTCATATTCATAGATGGCATCTGTCAAACAAGTGATCGTCGGACACGTGAGACGGACGTACGACATCGTGACTTTTATATTAAAACCGTTTCAATCTATAAACAAAGCTAGCACCAAGCTCCACAGAGAGGACATAGGACATGCCCTACGACGCTTGACGTTTGATATCGCGACGCTTTGGCGACGCTTGAAACGGTTTCCATATAAAATGCATGAAAACGTATTGACAAAGGCACACACAAGCGTCGCCAAAGCGTCGCATCTATGACAGCTAGCGTCAAAAATTAAGAAGAATGTTTGACGATTACTTGTCTGTCAACTGTCATTCTTACGTCCTATGCTCTTCGTCTCTTTGGTGGAGTTTGCGCCCTAGACGTCAAAGGCGAGTCACATCTATAACGGCTAACGTTCGCTTTACTGACAGATGTTACGTTACGCGTCGCATCTCGCGTCTATTCTTTGGAGCTTGCCCCAAAGAGTACCAATCCCAATGTTTTCATAAAAATCCTTTAATGCAATAAAACGCGAGGACAAGGAATCCTCACACGTCGTTCACACAAAGAAATGCTCATTATTTCAAGTTCTAAGTCCTCGTATCTGGAAAAAAGCGTCAGCACGCTGGAAGCGAATCAAAGGGGCCTTTGTTCCGCCCAGAGGCGCATCTAGTGGGACCAACACTTTTAGTGTCTTGAGTCTTGACACATTACGACCGAAATCACGCGACGGAATTCGGCGCAATTACTTTTATTTTTTTTTTTTTTTTATTTTATCATTCAGGACACATACAGTCATATATACGAAAAAAGTATACAACAAGTATTTAACAAAAAGACCTGGAGGTCCATAAAAAGAACATAAAAAATAATTACGTGAGCAAACGGTAAAGAAACTGACAAGCTTAAGAAAAAGCAAATAAGTACATAACATGTATGTTACTATTAAACAATACGTGCTTAGTTAGCTAAATATGATAAACACCTCTCATCAGAAAAATGAAGACACTTAAAAAGTTTACGTTTTGTACGGATAAACAATGTCTGAAACATATAATTATTTTGGAATAAAAGTCTAATGTAATTCAATAGTGACTAATGCGAGGTTTAAAAATCCTAACCTTTTCTACATTCAACTTTAAATTTAACAGTTTACATTTATGTTTGATTATAAAAACGAAATTGTCTAAATTTTTGATTAGGAATATACTTAATATTAACGCAGAGTCAGCTAAAACAACAATAAATTATATTTCTTTAAATCTAGAAAGCCAAATGTTTATATTTTATCTGTTTTTTGATCTTATATAAAGAATCATGAAATGGATCAATACTACTCAAATTTTTATTACAAAAAGTACTAACACGTCTGAAAAACGTATGTCGAGCATAATTAGTTCGAGCTCTTCTCACAGAGAACAGTGCTCGCGGACGAAGAGAATATTTTGGAATATAAAAGTCAATGTTTTGTAAGAGGTTTGGACAATTTATCACACCCTTAAGTAACTTGAAAAAGAAAATCAAATCTAAATAAAGTCTCCGATTAGAGAGGGAGGGTATTTTGAAATGAGTTCTAGAGGCTGTGGCATTATCATAATAAGTATGAGTTCTATACGAAAGTGATTTTAGAAAAATATTTTGTATCCTCTCTAAGCGGTCAATGTGAGTTTGATATTGTGGAGTCCACACAATACTGCCAAACTCCAGAATACTTCTAACAAATGAATAATACAATATTTTATATGTATCAGGACGTTTAAAAGGTTTACCCATGCGAAGAATCATACCAAGGTTTTTGTACGCTCGTTTACAAATATTATTTATATGTGTAATAAAGGTTAGTTGGGAGTCCAAAGTTACGCCTAGGTCCCGTATAGATGTAACACGCTTTATTAAACCACCGGAAAATTTATAATCATACTCAATATAATTTTGCTTACGGGTGAAACTTATTACAAAGCATTTATCAAGATTTAAACTTAAATAATTTTCAGTACAATATTTATAAAAGTTGTCTAAATCCGATTGTAATGCCTCGCAATCAGCCTCAGATGATACAGCTCTATAGATCTTTGTATCATCAGCATAAACAAGATGTTGTGAGTCAGCAAAGCAAGTTGACATGTCATTTACATATAATATAAAAAGAAGGGGACCCAAATGTGACCCTTGAGGGACCCCAGAGGGTACAGGAAGAAATTTGGAGGTATAACCTTTTAACGCAACGGCCTGGCTACGATTATTTAAATATGATTGAATCCACCTGAGAAGGTCGCCGTGTATACCGAGTCTCTGTAGCTTAATAATTAGATTATAATGATTAATTTTGTCAAAACATTTAGAGAAATCGGTATACACGGCATCCACCTGCCACCCCTCACTAATCCTATTTAAAATAAAATCGGTGAAAGTTAGCAGATTAGTGTCTACACTACGTCCCTGGTAGAAACCATGCTGATTAATAGATACGTGTTGGATAACCGCTGAAGTAATAGATTTTGTAATTATCTTTTCAAAAACCTTACCAAATATGTTAAGTTTACTAATTGGTCTATAGTTTGTAACTAATGATACATCGCCACTTTTGTAAATAGGCGTAATCAACGCATTTTTCCACACAGAGGGAAAATGACCTTCAGAAAGTGACTTCTTAAATATTGTAGTAATGGGTAGGGCCAGTTCTACGGCGCAAGTTCTTATGAAAATAGGATGTATTAAATCAGTACCACTACCTTTTTTTATGTCCACTTGTTTTAAAAGCCTACAGACCATATCCTCTGTGATTTCGACTGTTGATAAATCAATTAAACTATCTACTGCGGGCATATTATTAGCAACAATTGTTCCATTTAGGTTGTTGTCAAAAACTGAGTTAAAGTACTCATTAAAGAGGTTACTGATACTTTGGCCATCGCTAGATGTATGACCCTCATACGACATTTGATCAGGTATGCTATTTACTGGAAATTTAGAGTTCATAAAAGACCAAAAATATGTTGGACAAGTAAATATTTTATCCTCAGCAAGAGAGATAAAACTTTTATAACATTCGGATTCCATTGAATTTTCTCTTTTACGTAAATATTTGAACTCGGCCAAGTCTAATGGGTTTCCATAGATTTTCCATCTTTTATGAATGGATAATTTATTACGCCTAAGCTTAATTAAATTACGAGAAAACCAGGGTGGATAACTAGTATTACTATTAATGCATTTATGGGGAATGAATTTCAAAATAAAATTATTAATTACAGAATATAAAAACATAACTGAATCTTCAGTGCTTAGAGTATTCATAATTGACCAGTCAGTTTCTGATAACCCTTTCCGTATTTGTTCATAATCACCAGAACGGAAAATAGGTTTTTTTATTAGATTATTTTTAAGTTGAGCAATATATTTCGAAGCATTAAGATCTAACGACAATTGTAATGCTACATGCTGGGGGTCTTCAGCTACAAGAGGAGATTGGCAAGCGTTTAATCTGCAGGTAGTGTTTGTCAGAACTAAGTCAAGAATACGATTATTAATATTTTTACAGTAATTATATTGTAGCAAGTCAGTCGAAGCCATAAAGTCCGAAAGCAAACAAACAATATTATTATCGCTTGCATCAAGGGTTAAGCAATTTGAATTTGTGTCAGGACTCCAAGAAGCAAAGGTCACGTTAAAATCGCCCAAAAATACAAAAATGTCATCAGGATTACTTAACATTAAAATAGCGGCGTTATCAAAGAAACGTTGCAACGAATTGTAGTGGTTATCATTATGGGGAAAATATACGCAGGCAATGTGTATTTTACGTTTAGAGGCATCAGTAGTGTTACTATATGAACAGCGCGAGGCAGCAGCGGAGTGAGCCGGCGAGCAGTGGGAGCGGGCGGGTGCCGGCGGCGGTGATACAGTCAGCCACAGTTCCAGGTGGCGATCAGCGGAGCACCAGTCGTCGCGGCGCGTCACGCTCAGGTCTCGGTGCGCCGCCACCAACACTCCCCCGCCACGACGCTCAGGCGGCCGATCCCGCCTAAATACGTTATACCTACTATCAAAATATTCACTACTGAAGAAATCAGAGGTTAACCAGGTTTCTGATAAACAAATTAGATGGTAATCATTATTAATTACGTTTGACAAAAAATTGTGCGACTTTGTCCGTAAGCCTCTTACATTCTGATAATAAATAGATAAGTTATTATGAATCATTGGATAGCATCTTGTTTACCTAAACTTGCGAGCATGCGCTTATCAGACGTACTATTATTGTTGTATTGATCACTGTTTAGTAAAAGTGAGTAACATTCTTTGCATACCAAAGTAATGTTACAAATGACATAGTATAGTGTGAACGAAAAGTATGTTATATTATTATGTGATAACATAATATGAGATTTTACACACAATAACCTAAGTAAACATAGTCACTTTGACATTTTTAACTTAAGAAAATCGGCATTGCTTGAGATACAGTACACTTTAGAGTTATCATCTTTCCGCATGAAGATTTTACACTGTTTGACCCATAAGTAGGTAAAGTTCAGATCCTTCTTGAGTTCACGGGCCTGGTTTAGCAACAGCTTATTGGCGGCGGTGAGATGCTCATTCACGTACACGGGTGTGGCTGGGCCCGGCAGGCCGGCGTCCGCGGTGGTGATGCTGCGACGCGCGCGAACAGCTGATACCAGCTCGTCCTTGCGGCGCCGCTGGCAAAAACGGACAATGATGGCCGGCGGCCGAGGGTCGGCTCCCTGTCTACCATCGACTGCGGAAGTAAATCTACGTACACGATGAATCGTGTCGATGTCGGTGTCACGTAACTGGAAACCCACAGTTGTGGTGATGCTGTTTAGAATGGACATTAAATTCTCGCCGTGTTTTTGGGGAATGCCACTGATTTCGACATTGTTGAGCCTGCAAAACTGGTCACGCTGACGTTCATTTTCCTGCATAGCAACGAAATCTGATTCCAGCTTCTTTAGGTTAGCATCGAGGGTGGGTAGAAGCTTATTGTTTGTTTCGATGACGACAAATCTCGTTTCGAGGTTATCTAAGCGACTTTCGATGGATAATATCTTGGAATCAATTCCAATTATGCCAGAATTAGCCCGATCTAACCCACTTTGCATAGTTGTTAGCTGAGATTTAATACCCTTTATCTCCTTCAGAAGTTCGGATGTGGAATCTGTATCAGTTTGTTGACGGCACGAGACGCAACGCCAGGCGGCTTTCTTCTTTGAATTCATGTTTTTATATGTTGATTCAAGCAATCCTGAGCAACGAAAATGGTAAAAACCATTGCACTGGGAACATAAGACTTCTCCATTTCCGTCTTCATCAAAATCTTCGGCACACTTTTTGCAAGTCGACATATTTGTTTACACTGAATACGCCACACAAAACTCGAACGTAATCCAATACACAGAAGGCTTATTATGGTATGACGCACTCAAGTAGCAATGTTTACGACACGGAGAGAACCGATCAGTACCGCGCTCGGCGAATGAATCGACTTACGCCAGAAATGTTATTTGCATTACGGAATACACACTTCAGCCAAAATTTCGTCGCCGATATTACGTCGCCGAATTTCGGTCCAAAGTAATTCGGCGAGATTAGTACGTAAATTTCGGCGCTTATAGTGTGTCATCCCTACGGAACGGAATTCAGGTGCCGAATTTCAGTTGCGTAATTTCGGTCTTAGTGTGTCTACCTACACACTTAAAAAAAATGTGTCCACAAGCCTGATTCTTTGGCGAAAACTCCACAGAGGAGACTTAAAACGTGAGACGGAAGTTGAAAGCTGTCAGACAAGTGATCATCAGTTGTCGCTTATTTCGATGAAACGCACTATAGCCGAAATGGCGTAGCCTTTTTTCCTGTCACTTTTTTTCTTGGGGCCCAGATGCTTGATCTGACCCTGTCGTCGGCCATAACCGCTGTTCCGGCTATTGCCGCTCTACGGAGTGTGAACTGCGATATCCTCTCTTCTGGGAATTGTGAGTTATCTTCAAATAAAACAACAAAGATGTATGTGCCGCGGATGGAAATAAATTAAATCCGTATTATGTCCCGGTGTAATTTATTTTTGCGTTTGGAGTTGGTACGAGTGAAGTGAAAGTGAAAGTGAAAGATTTTTATTCAAAACTAGCTGGTGCCCGCGAACTTCGTCTCGCCAAGGGATGCTTGTGTGCCAACAGGCCCTCCAGAGCTGATAAAAGTTATCATCACTTAATATCTATCATCGATGTTAATCAAGACATTTGTGTGCAACCATTCGCTAAGTTTTGAAGTGATAGATGTATGCACGATCTACGTTTGAGCCTACCATCGGTTCACACTACAGGTAGAATGACTCCTTGCACCGCCTCCCATAAGGTGCTCTCCAAATTTTTCTGCGCCATGGTCTTCTGTTTGGGGTTGTCGAGTAATGTCGAGTAGGTATACGCAACCGGAACAATACAATTAGTACAACTCGATTTTAAAATACCGAAATAAAATAAACAGAAAGTAATTACTTACTACACTGACAGTCGATGTGGCGCAGTGGTTAGCATGCCTGCCTGCCACGCAAAGGTTCCGAGTTTAATTCCCGGTGGGGTCACTCACAAAGTTGATATTTGTGAATGTGTTCCCAGTCTGGTTAGGACATTGCAGGCTGAGCCACCTGATTGTCCGCAAGTAAGATGGTTCCGTGCTTCGGACGGGCACGTTAAGCCGTTGATCCCGGTTGCTTATGATGGCGGTCGTTACACAACCATATCACAGGTCTGCTACTTGCAGTAGGCGGTTGAAAAACTCTGAAACCAGGGTGCATCGGGTCGTGGAACGTAAGTAAATTAAAAATATACACAAGTAAAGTAAGAAGTACATAACAAAAAAAGTAATACTTAATTAATTTTCTTTAAATAAGAAAAAGTACCTCAAGTACCTACTTACTAACACTGCAAAATATGAATCACAAAAGAAGGTACTACACAGGTAGTCGTGACAATAATACTCACTAATTTAGCTCTACAATTTTCTAATCAATAAATAATACTTATTGCGTTTATATTTACATTATTAATACACTAAGTAATTATGTGGCTTATCATGACTATCTGCACTAATACTCACTAATTTAGCTCTACAATTTTTTAATCAATAAATAATACTTATTGCGTTTATATTTACATTATTAATACACTAAGTAATTATGTGGCTTATCATGACTATCTGCAATTAAGAATTTCAACACTGTAAACACTTCTCACTATAGTTGGAGTTTGACTCTACTCTCATGGGAGTCTCTACTCCACATGGGACAGTTTGAGATCCGTCTCAAGAATGCCACTGCTTCTCCTGCTCCTGAGAAGAAAGGTCTCTTGTTCCATGGGGTCGCTGAAACCAAGGATGAAAGGTTAACTGAGGTTATTGCAAAAGTAATAGGTGACAAAATGCAGCTGTCCGAAATTACCAGTTCCGATCTGCAAGCCTGCCACAGGCTAGGTTCCTGTACATCGAAGACGCGTCCAGTACTCGTTAGGTTCTACATACTCTTTGAGCTTGTATTATTATTATTTATTTATTATGATGCCTATTGTTAGACTGAAAATCGACAAGCTATGATCAGCACTAATCTCGACAACTGAGTGGGTCCCAGCCCTGGGGCTCTCTCTCTTGGACGCTATCGGTCGACGCGCGCGGACCATTGTTTATGTTATAAGCGATCCAAAATTATTTAATTAAAAGTATTTATTCCGAAGAACTCTTGTGTTTAATTTAGAGTCAATAGCTCTCAGAAGCGGGATTTGTAAAAACGCGCCTTTTAAAACAGTTTTGTGAGTGATTAAAAGTGATAAAATCTTATTTCGTTATCGCTTAGCAACCGGCTAGCGTAGTAGTACTTACCAATGCTCGGTGCGGTACTAGGAACTCTTTGTCTCGGGTCGGATGGTGTCAGATTTCAACCACACGTTCCCGAATCCTTTGTCTTAGCTTAGTACATCAAAAAGTTTCGTAATTTGTGAAGTATGGTGATTGGACATTTATTTCAACAGCTAAATATTATTTAAATTAGTATCCTGTACTAATTTACGGTGCAATAAAGTTTTTCATAGTAACTTTTTGGTGTTGAGTGCTGCGTTAGTGGTACTTACTCTGAACTTTCGGCTTGGGTGGGCTAGCCTATTCGAGGTTACACGCGTAACGTATCAGGTGATGAAGAGTGGCTGAGCCTCAAGGACAGAGAGTGTACTTGCGCATTCCTTTTAGAACAAAGGACATGAAAATTTGGTACCTATTGGACATTGGTGAGCTGTATCAAATACCTATATCTTTTGAGTGGCTGAATTAAAACAGAAACTAAAGCTGAATGCAGCGAACGGTACCACTAGTTGATAAAAATTTGAGAAGTCATCTTTTGGTCTCTTAAAAAAAAAATATTTTATATGAGTTTAAGTTAAAATTTTCCGTGGATTTGTTTACGATTCTATGCACTAGGTATTTTGTTTATGCTATAGCTATGTGCTTTATTGAGTTGTATTATTGTATTTCACTAAGCTATAACTTGTTACTTCTGCTATCATTTGTAACTTTATAACTTTGTACGCTGGCAATTAAAATATGGGTCGCAGTAAGAAACGATACCATAGTGCTAGCTCAAGTACTACTTAGTCAGACTACTCAGCCAAAGAAAGAAAAATACAAAGGAGATATCGGAGGCAGTTAAAGGAAAAAGCAAATCGCATAGAGGCTTTGGAAGGTTTGGTGAGGCAGTTGAGAAAAACGAGAAATTACCATGAAAATAAACGGACTGCCAATGTTTCTATAGTTCATACAGTCTATTGTACAAATTAAGTTGAGAAAGATAACATTGACACGATAAGAAGAAGAAGTCTCATATGGGGTATCAGCGGAACTCAAAAAACGAATAAAAAGGTCAATTGCTTAATTGTGGCAAGTTTGGTCAGTAAGCAAAATTTTGTAAAAATGTCATGACAAAAACTGACAAAATATGTTATTTTTGTAATCGATGTAGGCACAATGAGAAAGAATGTTTTAAGAAGCGAAATGAGAGTAAACTCTGTTCTGTACTGTTCATTTTGCAAGTTTAAAGGACATACTATTATAGAATGCATAAATAAACAATTGGATTGTAGGCGTATTTAGCAGATGTTTATTTAAATATTGTTCTTAAGTACAATAAGCGCATTTATGAACAAAATACATTTTAGAGAAAGGTTAAAGTTAATTCAGCGAAAAGAATATTAAGAAAAGTATACATCAATAGTATTTCCGCAGAGGCAATCAATAAATTATACTTATGTATCCTTTACGATACGATACTCAAATGTGAAGTGACAAGGAATCACACCTACATGGATGACGTAATCGTTAAGATGCCCTTAAAGACCGGGCCTGCCGCGCCCGGCGCACTACGCTGTTGTTGTCAAAACAACAGATTTTTTTATGAACTGTGACTGATACTATGACTGTATGTGAGATATTAGAAAGTCTACGCGGCACGCTGTGCGGGCACGACGACTGTCACATTGACATCGCACTACGGCGCGTACAGCGCCCGAAGTTTAATTTCACTTAAATGGAAGTCAATGCTGATACCTAGTTGTTGCTGTAAAAGCCAAATAGCTCCGATTTCGGCTACACAAATAGAAACGTGAATTTACATACAGTATATAAATTATGAGCATTAACGAAGTATGAAAAATAGAAACAAACCGGAACTGGGGACACCTTGATTTAAGCCGGGTTAGCTTATGTACCTACTGCAGAGAGAAATATTTCGCTAGCGAGAGGACTTCATATTATATGTGTCAAATCGTATGGAATTCATCAAAACAAGCGAAGATTATTGACATAAGGGTGTAGAGAATATCTTTGTCGCGGATCGCTGGCCTGAACTGAAAGCATAATCGGCGATTGATTTTCAGCATCCTGAAGTTGTAAGACTGAAGAATTTATAAGTTTTATATTGTTTAAGTTCTATTATGTTTATGACCAGATATGGGAGATTTAAGTAAGAATGATATTTTAAGAAGACAATTTTGTATTCCCTTCAAAAAAAAAAATCCTGGCGCCGGTGAATTGTTAATATTGTACGATAATTAATACAAAACATGATTGGATGAAATATCTATTGATAATGTTGCTATCGCTGGAAATATATGGCTGACTATACATTAAAAAAAACTATGGTGTGTCGGCACACATTGTTGAATTTTACTATTACTTTTGAGTAAACTTAAGATATTATCCATCATGAACCTCTTGAAATTGATGTGAGAAAAAAAAAGTTATGTTATACAATGACAGAAATATTACTGACAATGGGGTTCCCACCATTTCTAGGTCTGATCAACCTAAAGTGGTGGAAATGCCGAACGACTGACCGACAGCGAAAATTGATACAGGCTTATCATCTTAACAAGAAAACTTATGAATTGTTTTTACATGGGAAGAGTAGTACCTATTTATTAAAATAATGTAATCCATAAAGGGTTCCTAAACGAAGGAGACTACCTATCCATTTTAAGAATTGTATTCAGCTAATTATGTGCATAAAAAAAAAGGTGCATCATTAGATTATTGACAGTTGTCTTTGGCATCCAAATGTTCAAAAGCGATGTAGGTATTAGATCTAAGTTTTGCATTGTCGCAGTTTGTTCTGCATTGAGATTAGCATGGACATCTATTTACCACTAATAATAATCTCAAATAGTTTGGTGGTGGCTTGTTATGCAATGCGATTTTAATTTTTACGCAGATTGGGGAATCGTCCTTGCCATTACTAAGATGCAGATGTAAATATTTAATATCTCATCGGTAATCTTAAGTAAGAGATTTTAGGGCACTAGAACTGAACTTGGATTGAACAAGAATAGAGAATAACAATGCATGTGGCACGTAACTCTAGTAAGACCATATACCAGTGACGTTATCATGTGCTCCCAGCAACTTAAGTTTAATTTATCTATGAGTAAGTCTAAGATGCTGACACTTAAATGGGAATATATTGGTTAAGTTGTTGAAAACTGGCAAAACAGTGAAGCATACGTACCGTATATTATTTTTAATCTCTTGTTAATTTTGGGTTAGTAAAGTGCTTCATGTCACATCATAAAGATTTATGACGACGGTAATGACCATTGCCAGGATTGTAGAAAATGTCCGGGGGCAAATAGGCCAATTTAATTTCTCAAGGATGTGTAAACTTGTCGACATAAACATTGAAAGCTGTATGAAGAGTCAGTTTACCAAGAAAGCTATTAAAACTAATAATTTAAAAAAAAACGTACCTACTGCATTCAGTAGAGAAGGGGAAAATTAGATTTGGACAAATTGTGTCACGTATTTAACTTTTCGGTGAAGTTTATGAAGTACTTAATGTGTTTAATCAACGCTAGATTATTGAATACAATGAATGATACCTTTTTAAGGAAATCTAAGGTCTGACACTGTGACTGCCTATGTGTGTGGCACATACGAAAAGCCTATGTGGCATGGCATTTACGGAAAGGTCTTGTGACAGCCTGTTGACAAGTAGGTAAGGCCTAAGTGGCATGTGGGTAAATCCTGTGTGTCAGACGATGGATGTAATGATTGAAACTGCGCCACTGAAATATTAGTACTATTTATACAAGGCAGTTCACGCGTACTGCAAAACACGATCGGCTACTGCAGTCACATGAGGGTATACGAGCGGGCAAACCAGGCTGAGCCCTCGCTCCTGATGCGGCTAAGATAGACATTATCGTCAGTACTAGTTTTACTGATGCGACAATATTCATCTGCATAAAAAAAAAGTACAGACTTACGATAGTCCATTCATAAAAATCATATAACTTTCATGTTGATAGTTTCACGTCTATCTAGTTTCAAGCTAACCTGTGCTATAAGTAGCTACAAGGCAACTCATATGACAACTGATCTTACTGAGAAGATGTTGCACAAAACACTTAGGTACATATCACGCCTTTAATCCTTGAGGGATAGGCGGTGCGTTGACGTCCGAAAAAAAAAACACGGTCGAGCTGCAAACTCAATTACCATACAAGGAACAGTCAAGTCTCCGTTAGAGTTGATGTGTGGCTTAAGACCTCGTTTATCAGATGATTAGCAAGGGGCAGTCTACAGCGGAGACGTATCGAATTCTCAAGACGAAGCTGCTCAGACAATTAAAACAAATGCAGTTCAAATGAAAACACGATATGACAAAGATCGTTGGTTATGGTAGAACGAAAAAAATTATGTCCTGGTTTTACAAGTGGAAAACTCGTTCAACGATACACAACGCAGGGCCATGAAGATTACAGCTGTGCTTCTTAATGATCCTATTTTGAATAAAAATCTTTCACGATCGCTATGAGGTAACGTCATACACGAAAGGCAAACAAACTTACAAAAACATAGTTGCCCCTGACAAAATTAAGATTTGGCATGACAGACCACGAGACTCGTCATCTGACGAAGAATTATAGAGCAGTAGTAAGTCTCTCAACTATCGACCGCGCAAATTCTTACAATATAATAAAAAAAAAAAACGCTTGCCTACGGGGCCTACACAGCGTTATGTTTCTGTGATCAAACGCTTGCCTACGGGGCCTACACAGCGTTATGTTTCTGTGATCAAACGCTTGCCTACGGGGCCTACACAGCGTTATGTTTCTGTGATCAAACGCTTGCCTACGAGGCCTACACAGCGTTATGTTTCTGTGATCAAACGCTTGCCTACGGGGCCTACACAGCGTTATGTTTCTGTGATCAAACGCTTGCCTACGGGGCCTACACAGCGTTATGTTTCTGTGATCAAACGCTTGCCTACGGGGCCTACACAGCGTTATGTTTCTGTGATCAAACGCTTGCCTACGGGGCCTACACAGCGTTATGTTTCTGTGATCAAACGCTTGCCTACGGGGCCTACACAGCGTTATGTTTCTGTAATAAAACGCTTGCCTACGGGGCCTACACAGCGTTATGTTTCTGTAATCCAACGCTTGCCTACGGGGCCTACACAGCGTTGTGTTTTGTTATCAAACGCTTGCCTACGGGGCCTACACAGCGTTGGAAACATCATGCCTAATATGGTGAAGATCTGCTGGAAGAGGCTGCCACGGTCTGCCATCGGATCTTCGCGTTACTGCCTACGTCGGACGACGTGCGAGTGTGCTGCACAATCAAGATCAACCAGATGCGACTTCAACTGTCCTTCGAGGCCGAAGGACGACTGCAGGATGGCCGAACTGTTAGACTGAAAATCGACAAGCTATGATCAGCACTAATCTCGACAACTGAGTGGGTCCCAGCCCTGGGGCTCTCTCTCTTGGACGCTATCGGTCGACGCGCGCGGACCATTGTTTATGTTATAAGCGATCCAAAATTATTTAATTAAAAGTATTTATTCCGAAGAACTCTTGTGTTTAATTTAGAGTCAATACTATATAGAATAGCATCAGCCCCATTCTACCTGTTGGTGTCGTAAAAAGCAACTAAGGAACGGGCAGCAGCAAATTCGTGCTTCGTATTTGCACATAATCGAAATTAGAACCCAGTGGAGAGCTCAAACGGTCCACATTGTACCAACCAATAGTATTATCCTCTACTTCTTCTTTTCTTTTCGTGTGGGACACCAAGTCGTTCAACGACCCGATGAACCCTGGTGTCAGAGTTATACTCTACTGGTATGATTCCTAAAATTCTAGTACATAACAGCCAAAAATCTTTAAAAATCAATCCAAACCTTCATCACACTTCACAAAAAGCCGCAATACTCAATACGTGTCGCATTGCCAGGAAGTTCTTGACTACTTCCGTGACTACTGAGTCTTACAATGGCCCCTCCTTACTTGGCTAAGGCCCATGAGACAGGGAAGAATTCCTCTGAAAAAGAGAGATAATCATAAGATACACCATAAAAATAATAATAGGTAATAAAATATTGTGTCGTGTGATGCCTGTATAGAATAGCATCACCCCTATTCTACCTGTCGGTGTCGTAAAAAGCAACTAAAGAACGGGCAGCAACGTTCCTTGTAATGCAAGATCTTGAACTGCGATGCAAGCGAGGTGTAGTGAGTACGGCAGTACCCTCCGATATGGGGTGGCCCATGTCCAGCGGCGGACTGTTGTGGCTGTTATGGCAAGGAGACCAATTTGAAGGCACAACTTTTTGCTCAGGTGGCGTATCTGTGTGATGCTTATTAGTGGTATCATCCCAAATTCGGAGTGGGGAGCAGCGTTCCCCGTGCATGTAAAATATTGCACAGCTCTCGCCCATCCACATGCGCTTATTCTAATAAACACAGCTAATAAATGAGTGTAATTTACTTACATTTAGATAGGTTCAAGTTGTTGTAAATAAAACTGGTGTTTGACAATGAAAGTCAAAACTGATGTCTTTTCAATTTGTCAAATTCAATTAAACACAATAAAAAATAGAGGTTTCGAGAAGAGGTTTGTCCTTTTTGACAGCCACTGAACAATGATCACAGTATATTTTAATCGTATTTCACGTAGGAATAAGCGTTTTTACCGCGGTAAAAAGTATCCTAGGTGTTGACCAGGGCTAGTAGCTACACACCACAAAGAGTCTCATGTACACATGTACTATATTTTCGAAGATTATCGCGAACAAATGATTTGGGGTAAAATATTTTTCAATAGATGACGCTTTTCTATGAAGATGAGGTTTTCTAAAACGCGGTATAGAGGTGTTTTCTGAAATCTATAAATGTACCCCTGTACCCCGAAAAGTTACGATTTTATTATATGTATATGTATAGATAGGACATTAAAATATCACTCATTACATTACGCAGAAATGGATTAGACATTGTAAAAAAGAGAAATTTGCAAAGCACAATTTTTTCTTTTTTATAACAATTTTTTATTCCTACTATAAACGCGGCTCGGGCGGGATAAAAAAATAAAAATAAAGGCACTGCCTCGGGACTGGCCAGGCTAACCACACGTCATGTAACTTTATGCCTTAACGACCAGTAAGCGAAACTAAATTCGATCAAGATTTTAAAAAGGTGTTACATGTGTATAGTTCAAGGTTTACTACTACAGCCACAACATTCCACTGCTAGACATGGGCCTCCCCCTATCAGAGGGTATTGCCATACTCACCACGCTAAGCAGGCGGATTGACAAGCGAAGTGCAAGATGTTTTATTCACAAGGAACTCTGCTGCGGGTTGAATTGGGGTGATGCTATTATAAGCCTTTCAGGGTTTATTATGTTTTGACAAGTTTATTCTAAAAGCACATGAAATAACAACACCCTTCTTTAAGAGGCAAGTAGTTACAGTGGAAATGACCTTTTAATTGTTGGTCGTAGTGATAACGAACTTTTTCATTAGGTACGTTTTCTGTACACGATATTAGATATAGAAGTGATGGATGTACCTATCTGTGTAAAAAGCCAATACTACGAATAAACACCGAAAGTTTAAAATAACAGGATTACTCGTAAGTATAACTTGCGTATACGCAGTGTATCAAGTACTATTTATATCTGACCGGAGTTCATTCATTCGGTTTAAATTTAGAATGCTTGTGTAGCCGTAGCTGACAGTAAAGCCCATTTTATAGACTCAACAAAATAGAGAGTTTATAGAAGGATCACTCGACCCTATTTTGGATTTTCGTGATTGTCACTTGTTACATAGCCAGGGGCTGCTGTAGAAAATCTCAAAGTATAAGAATATCAAAACAGCAAAATCTGATACAAGAACGTATAATGATTCTGAGCCAATTTTAATCCAGGAAATGTGACGCTCGTGGCAACCATCTTTTTAGTTATCTTGAGTTCCTCTGAGATACCTGTTCAATACTGTTCATTCCAGTAAAAGTCAGTAAGCGTCAAAATCCTAGTACTGGTCTGAGTGAACCATCTGTCAAAGCGCCCTGCGCGCCGTGTCCCTATTTTGTGCAGATAGCACTAGTCAGTGGTTCTAAATCTGTACTTAGATCAACATTTCTGTAATGTTTACTCAGAACAACGGACTTCATAGGTCAAAATGATCAACTTTCCTTTAAGACAAAAGGTAAAAGTACGTATGAAAAAAAAATACACCTCCGTTTTTTATTAGGTGTGCTCATAAGGTATTTGTAAAATATGAGATTTCTGAAATAAATCAGTTTCTATTGATTCCTCCTTAAATCAATGTTTATTTCTCTTCTTAACCCTCATCTCGTTGATTTCAAAGTCGACCTGTCCCTGCACAACGCTGACCGTCGTGCCCGTGACTGTCGCGTTCACATATATCCTGCCCTTCTTGAACGGAAAGTTTGAGAGTCGGTCACCATAGTGACAGGTTGTCAGCCTGTCGCCTAAAATTGCTATATACATCAACTCTGAAAACAGTCGCTTCTTACAACACTGTAAAATTGTTTGCAAAAGGTCTTCTGAAATAAAACTCCGCTGACTCAGTGACCCAAAGAGGATCTTGGCCTCCGAAACGAGCTCCCTCTACTGGTCCCTAACCGAAAAAAAATAAAACATAACTTTTTTAATTACATATTTTATTAATGCACTTTATTTCTCTTCTTAACCCTCATCTCGTTGATTTCGAAGTCGACCTGTCCCTGCACAACGCTCACCGTCGTGCCCGTGACTGTCGCGTTCACGTATATCCTGCCCTTCTTGAACGGGAAGTAGTGTGTCACGCCTGTATCCCTTGAGGGGTGGGCAGAGAGTAAGCCACTGTTAAAAACGGACATTTACACCACGTCCGACAAGTTTGAAAATCATTAAGAAGACTGTGTATCACCATAGTAAAAGGTTGTCAGCCTGTCGCCTAAAATTGCAATACACATCCACTCTCAATCAAATCCCTTAGTTTCCCTACTTATGGGGCAATGCTGTTCTAAGCCGGCACCACACAGCACTGTTGCACAAAGTTAGTATTGGTTGGAAAGGGTCTTCTGAAATAAAACAGTTGCTAGTAATTTCTCCTGTTTTAATGTACTTTATTTCTCTTCTTAACCCTCATCTCGTTGATTTCGAAGTCGACCTGTCCCTGCACAACGCTGACCGTCGTGCCCGTGACTGTCGCGTTCACATATATCCTGCCCTTCTTGAACGGGAAGTTGGCTAACGGAGCCGCGTGAGGGCGCCACTTTGTATGAAATTGCAAATTTAAATGGCATGATGTGTATTGTAATTTTAGGCGACAGGCTGACAACCTGTCACTATAATGATACACAGTCCGCTGTATGACTCTCAAACTTTTCCCAGACGTGGTGTAAATAGCTGTATTTTACAGCCGTTTACGCTCGTGATATGTTTTTAGATTTTCGCGGTTGTTTGTAAAAGGTTTTCTGAAATAAAACAGTTGTTACTAATTTCTCCTGATTTCAATGTATTTTAGGTACTTTATTTCTCTTCTTAACCCTCATCTCGTTGATTTCGAAGTCGACCTGTCCCTGCACAACGCTGACCGTCGTGCCCGTGACTGTCGCGTTCACGTATATCCTGCCCTTCTTGAACAGGAAGTTTGCTAACGGAGCGGTGTGAGGGCGCCACTTTGTATGAAATTGCTAATTTAAAATGCATGATGTGTATTGTAATTTTAGGCGACAGACTGACAACCTGTCTTCGTGGTGATACACAGTCTTTTCAATGTCTCTCAAACTTTTCTCAGACGTGGTGTATATAGCCGTATTTTACAGTCGTTTACGCTCGTGATACATGTGATGTATGTATATGTTTTTAGATTTTCGCGGTTGTTTGTAAAAGGTTTTCTGAAATAAAACAGTTGTTACTAATTTCTCCTGATTTCAATGTATTTTAGGTACCTTATTTCTCTTCTTAACCTTCATCTCGTTGATTTCGAAGTCGACCTGTCCCTGCACAACGCTCACCGTCGTGCCCGTGACTGTCGCGTTCACGTATATCCTGCCCTTCTTGAACGGGAAGTTTGCTAACGGAGCCGCGTGAGGGCGCCACTTTGTATGAAATTGCTAATTTAAATGGCATGATGTTTATTGTAATTTTAGGCGACAGACTGACAAACTGTCACTATGATGATACACAGTCTGCTGTATGACTCTCAAACTTTTCCCAGACGTGGTGCAAATAGCCGTATTTTACAGCCGTTTACGCTCGTGATATGTTTTTAGATTTACGCGGTTGTTTGTAAAAGGTTTTCTGAAATAAAACAGTTGTTACTAATTTCTCCTGATTTCAATGTATTTTAGGTACTTTATTTCTCTTCTTAACCCTCATCTCGTTGATTTCGAAGTCGACCTGTCCCTGCACAACGCTCACCGTCGTGCCCACAGACAAATGAAACCTTTTTCGCGCAGCGCTCGAATGACGTTTTGGTTCTCTGTGGTCGTGCCCGTGACTGTCGCGTTCACGTATATCCTGCCCTTCTTGAACGGGAAGAAGTGTGTCACGCCTGTATCCCTTGAGGGGTGGGCAGAGAGTAAGCCGGAAATGTACACGTCTGACAAAAGTTTGAGAGTCAGTCACTATAGTGACAGGTTGTCAGCCTGTCGCCTAAAATTGCAATAATCATTAGCTGTGAAATAAGTCGCTTTTTACAACACTCACGGGAAAGATATGGGGGTGATGCTATTCTAAACCGGCATCACATAGCAAAAGGTGTTCTGAAATAAAACAGTTTTTATTGATTTCTCCTTAAATCAATGTTTATTTCTCTTCTTAACCCTCATCTCGTTGATTTCGAAGTCGACCTGTCCCTGCACAACGCTCACCGTAGTGCCCGTGACTGTCGCGTTCACGTATATCCTGCCCTTCTTGAACGGAAAGTAGTGTGTCACGCCTGTATCCCTTGAGGGGTGGGCAGAGAGTAAGCCGGAAATGTACACGTCTGACAAAAGTTTGAGAGTCAGGCATAGTGACAGGTTGTCAGCCTGTCACCTAAAATTGCAATAAACATCAACTCTGAAATCAGTCGCTTCTTACGACACCCACGGGAAAGATATGGGGGTGATGCTTTTCTAAACCGGTATCACACATCATAAGGTCTTCGGAAATAAAACAGTTTCTATTGATTTCTCCTTAAATCAATGTTTATTTCTCTTCTTAACCCTCATCTCGTTGATTTCGAAGTCGACCTGTCCCTGCACAATGCTGACCGTCGTGCCCGTGACGGTCGCGTTCACGTATATCCTGCCCTTCTTGAACGGGAAGTTGGCTAACGGAGCCGCGTTCATAGTGCAGTTGTCGATCACGTATAGACCCTAAAAAAAAAAACCAGTGTGAGCCCACATCTATACCACAGGGAAACAGCGCGCGGAGCATCTTTACAGATCGCTCACTCAGCACAAGCGACGATTTTATGTACTGTGACTTTGACTGAAATAACTGGAATCTCAGGGGAACTAAAGGCACAAAATAAAGAGTATACAGAAGGTTCACTCGACCCCATTTAGGATTTTCGCGACTGTTGATGTAACAGTTGTAACAGTTGATGTTACATAACCAGGCTTGCTATTGTCAAAAATCTCAAAGTACAAGAATAGGTATCATTTGATACAAGAACGTCATATAATTCTGAGCCGATTTTGATACAAGAAATATGACGTTCGTGGCAACCATCTTCTTAGTTATCTCGAGGCACAAATTAGGCGCCCTTGAGGTCCCCTGAGATTCCAGTTAAAACCAGTAAGCGTCAATATCCTCGCTAGTTGTGAGTGAGCCATCTGCATAGGCGCCCCGCGCGCCGTTTCCCTAATTTGCTTGACTGTCGCGTTCACGTATATCCTGCCCCCGCCTTCATAGTGCAATTCTCGATTACGTTTAGACCCTAGAAG
This sequence comes from Phthorimaea operculella, assembly GCA_024500475.1. Classification (NCBI taxonomy): domain Eukaryota; kingdom Metazoa; phylum Arthropoda; class Insecta; order Lepidoptera; family Gelechiidae; genus Phthorimaea; species Phthorimaea operculella. The sequence goes on from JANFCV010000081.1 coordinate 1,242,664, forward strand.
AAAAAATTTACTTAGTGGGACTTGAACTAGAAGAAAGTGATAGAAAATAAAGGGAATAAAATGATGGAAATACAACTAGAAGACCAATGGAACTTAGAAGAAAAATGGAACCTATAGGGCGCCACACACCGCCTCCGTATGCGTGATGTGCACGTGATCACGCGCGTAGCTAAGACGTTGTATTGTACGGAACCGTATGAGACACCGCGCACCGCGCTACGCGCGTGATTGATTACTGATTACGCGCACGCAAACGCAGGCAGTGTGCGGGCTGTCATACAATCCCATACATGATATCCGGCACGCGCGTGCTTACGCGCACGTCCTGCATACGCAGGCGGTGTGTGGCGCGCTTATACCATCTACCGTTGCGTTAGTTTCAAAACAGTGGTTATTATATTACTATGTTTTTATTTTTTTATTATCATGTCGTTGTTATAAAACAACTTAGAAAAGAAAGTTTGAAGCAGCAATTTTTGGAAAATGGAACCTATCTGGGTAGATTTATCGCTCCCGTAAACTTCCATTGCGGAATTTTGTGAAGACGTTTCCGAGATTCTTGCTCGTTGCAATTCCTCGTTTAAAGGTATAACAATATTTACAATAGCGAACTATTTGCATGCTAGGTATTGGTTATATTATGTAGCATCGTTCTAATCTACCTACCCATTTAAGGGCTCAACTTATACTTGGCTATCTTAGTATTTGTATGAAAAACCCAGTATAAGTTAGACCCTTAAACAGATAGGTGAATTTGCTGGCGATATTACCATTCTATACAAGGTATTAATTTAAATGCGTGCCGTAGTTTAAGGGTAGGTCAAGTATAAAGGGTGCCATAAAAAATATAAAGATATTGGAATCATTTTTGATTGAAATGCCTATATCTCAGCCAAGATTTGGTCATACTCAAAGTTGATTACATGAAAGTACATTGAGTATTGAGTGATGATTGTATTATAGTACCGTCATTCGAATAGGCCATTTTTACAGCTGTCAAACCGGAAACATGTCAACAAAGAAAAATAGACCTTATGTCACACAAAAGCATAATTTTGACAGCTGTCAAATATGGTCTATTCCAATGACGGTACTATAGTGACACTCACCCCCGGGTATGGACACTTCAACCCTGGGTATGACCTCTCTAACGCCCTCTTCACTGTGACACCAAAAATTGGCTCCCTGTCTATCAGTTTGCACATCCTCTGGTTGACAATCTCCACAAAACTTCGCTTGTACTCATTTGACAGGAATTCGTAAAAGAAGAATGAGATCTGCAACAAGCATAACTTTTAAAAAGCGATATCAGACTGCGGGAAAGTCAAAGTAATATTTTGCGATAAAAATCCGTGATGAATTTATGATTCTTTAACCCGGCGCCATCCATGTTGGGTCAAATTGACCCGTCATTTTTTATTTTGCCGGTATTTTCAAGATAAGTTGTACACAGGATGTTGATTCTTTTAGTAGCTGGAGATAAGACTTTGTTTTATTCATTAGACAGTGCATCACAATCGTCGTGTGACATTTACGAGAGATAGACGCCTGCAAAGTTCAAAAAGGTATATTTGACCCAACGTGGCTTTCGATGTCATCATTTTATGCCATTATAGCGTGACAACTTTTTTAATTATTTGGTCGAAGAATCGCCACCCAAGCTTCCAGGTGTCCGCAAAAGGTGTCTAGAATGTCCAGCATAAAAAGACAGAAAGACCACCAATACCTGTCATGGATGTCAAAAGTTTATCTGCACGCAACACATCATTCTGATGTACGCAACATATGCAAATTTGAGGACTAAAAATAATTAATGTTACAGAAGATTCTCTCATTATAAAATGTACTATTTACATTAAGATCTAAGAAAGCCTAGCCGTATTACCTAAAATAATTGTTAAAAACTATATTTTCATACTTTAAAGGGTCTAAAAGAGTTAACCTATTTTATTTGTTACAGTTTTTGAGTGATTTATAAAAACAGATAATAAAAGCTGTAACTTTTGTATTTCGATGATGTTTTTATTTTTCAGGCAAAATATATGAATAATAGCAGTCATAAACAAAGGTTTTTATGAATATTTTCAACTCGTTTCCAAAATAGACCATGATATAAATACGGGTTTTTTTGACCCAACGTGGATCTTAATGTAACATTTTGCCACCTGGACGACGCCGGGTTAATAATGCCAGTGTCACTCGCGCTCCTGAGGCGAATCTAACGACACCTCATGTCAAGATCCGCCCACGTTAAAAAAGATTTTTCTTGTATACAAACATACATACTCATATGTTCTCGAAAAACATAAACCACCTTCTGAGGCAGTCGGTTAAGGGCAGGTTAGTCCAATCGATCTATTTTCAGTTGAGTTATATGGCATGAAATGATCATTTTTCTGATCCAGAAAAAATATATGTTGTTGTTCATGAACTATTCTAGATTAATTAATGGTTCAAAACACGATATTCATTACTTTGCTCGACCATAAAAAAATCCAAAGATAGGTAATTTTAGCTAATTTTATGACATTTTTTCAGTTTTATATAAAGAATTATTAATGCTATGTTTAATAAAAGTATATCAAAAAATAGAAAATCACATGATCTAAATAATTTAATGGATAGTTTTTTGAAATAATGTGCTATATTGACAAGATGAAGGAAAAAGGAGAAAAATGGCGAAAAGTGAGGTTATTAGCGTATCTATTCACACGTATCTAAAATGACAGAGACGGCGCACTGTGGACTAACCGGCCCTTAAATATAGGCTATTAATTACCCTACCCTGTCGACAAGTCCCGGTTTGCCGTACATTGCTGGCTAAGATTTTGGCGACATTATTATAAACCCAAGATCATCAGCAAGTTACGCTGAAACATTACTCTCTCTCTCTCCCTTCGTGTGGGACACCGAGTCGTTCAACGCCCCGATGAACCCTGGTGTCAGACTTTTTCAACCGCCTACTACAAGGAGCAGGCCTCTAACGACCGCCATCATAGACAGCAACCGGGACCGACAGCTTAACGTGCCCATCCGAAGCACGAAACCATCTTACTTTTCGAACAATCGGGTGGTTCAGCCTGCAATGCCCTAACCAGACTGGGAAAACGATTCACAAAGTGATAAATATCAACTTGGTGAGTAACCCCACCGGGAATTGAACCAGGAACCTTCTGCGTGGCAGGCAGTCATACTAACCACTGCGCCACATCGGCTGCCAAACATTACTTACGCTAATATTGTTTCCTGCAGCGTACTTAAAGTGTAAAATCATTTTGACATAATAGACGGGATCCTGTCTGTTGTATCGACGAGAGCTTAATTGGACGGTTTCGAACACGGAGGGGTTGAAATACCTCACTGTTGCGTGCTCCACCTTGAAATAGTATATCTGCAAGTAAACGACATTTTGATGAGAGTGATAGAAATATGTTTAGCTTCTTCCGCACTTAAGATGCTCTTCTTTACACTTACAGCAATAGACTGATTTTAGAAATAAGTAGGTACAATAGAACTAAAGTAGCTTGCATGTCGGTAAACTACAAGATACATTTCGGGGAGTGTGCACAGTCTCTCCATGACCTGATACCTCCGTCACCATTCCATCTCCGGTGCACGAGACGCCGGTTGGGATTCCACCCTTATATCGTAGACATCCCGCAAATTCGCACAAAGCGCTTCGCTTCTACATTTTTAATACGAACTGCTGAGGAGTGGAACTCCTTGCCTGCGGATCTGTTTCCGGAACGTTATAACCTGAGCCTTTTCAAGGCGAGAGTGAATAGGCATTATCTGGGCGAGCATGTTCCATCATCGTCTGCATCGTCACTTAACATCTGGTGAGATTGCGGACAAATTGTTATAAAAAGAAATAGGTATATTCTTTTTTTGTTTGTTTGCACCCATAATTATGCATCCCAGTACTTGCTTAGCATTTATTAACTGAATTACCTAAAACCTTGTAGTGAATGTAAAACTGAACAAATGACATACAAACTGAAAATATAATGCAAAGTGATTCCTAAAATCGTAATGGATTAATACTATGAACCTTCTATGAACGCATAGCAATTTTGGATATGTTTCCATGTAAGGCAAATGTAAGGATGGAATACGGACATATGTCATATTTTAGTACTAATTATAGCAATGTTTTGGGCACCCGGACTCGGATAAGTCAGGTTCAGAAGGGTCAAAATCATCGCTAGGACTGAGTGAGCCATCTGTAAAGGCGTCCTAATTTGTGGTAGTAGTATTAGAAGTAGTTAAAAAAGCACTTACTTTTTCGGTAGGCACTGCGTATACACAAAACATGCACAATAAACACAGAAAACCACAATTTCTGGCCGAAATACACATTTTTGCCGTCATCGTCCCACTATAGTTGTTAGCAAATAAGATTTTTTTATATTTCCACAAATTGTGAGTTAGGTAATTTAGATTTCATGGTATATTAGTTTACTACAATATGTTATGTTACGCTTAATAGTTTAGCCAGATAGATAAAGATACAATAAGTACCTACATAAACTTAGGTACCTACTACAGTACGACTGACCGAATAGGTTTAATTTGACAGCTGTCAAAATAAAAGATTAATGTGTCTTTGTTGACATGTCTTCTATGTATGGGTTTGACAGCTATCAAATATGGCCTATTCGAACGGGCGTACTTTAAAATTAAAACGATAATTATATCTCTGTACTAAAGTATTTATTAATTTTATTTTCAGGTACTTTTCGTCGTCCAGACCAAAAACAAAGTCTTTCCTGGATATTACAGTAAGATTACAACAAAATTTAAAATACATAATTTTAAAACTAGAAAAGTTCTCATCAGCTGTTTATTTTTTGGCGCGTCAAAGAGCGCTCGCAATACTTTGTGCACTTTGTGTAAATGGGAATATTTCGAGGGATGCATTCCTTCATGGAACTGCTGAACAGCTTTCCTCAAGAAACATAGGTAGAAATATGAAAAAATTTAGCTCTCCCATACAAACTGTCCTGGGCGTCAAATCTGCGACCGTATTGTCAAACCAATAAAGCAGTTCTGGCTTCGGTTACGTTTTTGCCCGTATTGGGAAAAGTCCATTACGGCTTTTGTTAGCACATTCATACTCGTTATGCTTAGAGCCAGCAATGAAAGGCTATATTGCTTTCGATAGAAAGCAATTTAGCCTCTCATTGCCGCTCATACACGCGTTTAAAAACCGTTGACAACCTAATGTCAGTGGTTAGCAATATGGTTAGCAATCCCGTCCTATTCTGGCTTATTTACAAAATTTCTTGGCCAACATTATTTACACTATCCCTTTCAGTTTGTATGGCAACAGTAGAAACATAAAACTACTTATTCGAAACACTCTTTCGTTACGAATAAGGTTTCGAACTTTTCAAATATCATTCATTCTTTTCTTAGTTCCAGTCATTCAATTGGGCTTTCAAAATCAAAACAAACAATAGTATGATACACCAATGGTCCGAAAAATTATAAAAATACAAGTTATTGGCATCAGCCAATAAGTTTTTTTAGTAGGATATTAAGCAGCAGCCTTTGCTGATGCAAAAAAGCTATCCTCAAGCTTTGGGATTGCTAAGGTTTTGTAAATGAAGATTAAAATCACAGTGCAAATACTTTTGTATAAGGTAAAATGTTGTTTACACTATATTCAGTCTCCATCTTCACATCTGCTAGGCTTGTGCATTCATTGTAGTCCTCAGTACTGCCTGTTTTGTACCGTAATGCCTATAATTACATGCTGGAAATATCTACTTTGGCTATTGACTATTGATAGTAGGCAGATGCAAGTTCTACCTACTATTTGGGTTGTATATCCTCACGCATTCTCGTATTATTTATTTCAGACAAAGTCTAAAATGCTATCGAAAGCAGAATTATATGCAGCAGACGAAAATCATTGTCATGGATTTTACGAAATAAAACGATGAACCTTATTGGTATGTTGATACATTTTCAAACTATACTAGAGAACATAGCCGTACGTTTGTTAAAAATAATACAGTTAGTATATTACGATTGAAGCTATCGCCTACAAGGCTTCTAAAATGACAGGATAATGCTTCTGTTACAGCAATAAAACTGGTTACATGTGTATTACAGTTCTGGAGTGCAGTTGTCGGTTTTCGTAAATTGAGTAACTACCTATGTTTCAGAAATGAATACTCGAGGATGAAACACAGCACAGTGCCATTGCACTCCAAACTCAACAATGATAACTAGATGCCTATTACTTTTAGTACTACTACTGCTACTACTAGGTACCGTTACTACAGAAAAAAATAGGCCTTAGCTTACATAATGGTTATTCTAAGTAAATAAATACTAATCGTATAGAAAACCACCCAAGTTCAACACAAACAGGTACTAATTTGAGAAGATCCATGCAGATTTCAGTCTGAGATATAAAAGAATACTATCTTACTTTGAACATGTTGCTCGTTGTAAAACTGAAAGCTTAGAGAAGCTGATGATCACTTGTAAGGTAAAAGGCAAACGATCACGCCGTTGGTCTCCAAAATGCTGGTCAGATCAACTAAAATATCTTATGGCCTATCAACACAGCCTTAAAACATGCCGAAGATAGACAAACATGCAGGAATTCTAAAAAATCTGGAAGAAAAGAGTCTATGCAAACACGACCTTCAGTAATGAAGAAACGACTTAAAAATGAGAAGATCAAGTCAAAATTTGATTAATGGTCATACATACACACATACTAACAGTATAAGGTAACCAAATTTTACTTAATCTACCTATCACGAGATAAATACAAATAAAATAGAATATTTATACAGACAGATATTGGAGCCAAGTTCAAGGTAAGTATAAAAAGTTTTGATTATGTAAGTAGGTGCAAAGCCCTGAAATTTAATTATTTATAAAGTCGCTTAACATGGTATAGTCAAATGGAACAGATAACTATAAATCTAGATCCCACCCAAAACATAAATGTGAAAGGCTGCCAAGTTCGATAATATTGGAATGCTTCTAAATAAGTACCAAGTTCCATACACAGACCTCAGTTAAAAATAACTATTTATTATTAACTGAGGTCTGTGTATGGAACTTGGTACTTATTTAGATCTCACTTCTTTTATAGGCGAAGCATTCCAATATTATTGAATTTGGCAACCTTTCACATTTATGTTTTGGGAGGGATTTCATTTATTTTTGTAAGGTTTATTTTCTTTTTTTCTTATGATTAAGTTAGGTAAGGAAATATCTCATTTATACTTTACTTTGACTAAATACAAACCTTCGTAACAAATTTTAGGTCGGTACGACGATTGGAAGATATAGATAAATTTTTTGTTTTAGTTCCTTAGGGGTATGAATTTACACCTTCATTATTTTTAAAACCGACTCACACTTGGCCATTTTCAGATTTTTTCCTTTACCTTGACCTAAAGACCTACCTCCATGCCAAATTTCAAGTCAATACGACCATTGGAAGTGGTCTAGGTTTTTGATGAGTGAGTCAGTCAGTCAGTCAGTCAGTGAGTGTATAGTAAAAATAGCGATTTTCTGACGTCAATATCTCAAGACCTACAATAGGTACATTAATGAAATTTTGTATTTTAGATAAGTAAGTAGATCTCGACAGATACTAGAAATTTCATATGCGTAGATAAAATAGATTTTGAGTTATAGGTGGGTCGAACTTGGCCCGAAATGGTTCGTATAATATAACCCACGGCCGGTGTGTCGCTTTTTTTGCTCGAACTTGGCGGACACACTGCCGTGTGTCTAGATCATCTCAAAGTTAAACATGGCAAGTTTTCACGTCATGCTTTGTAAGTAAACAATTTATCATCTTTATTTTATTCGCAGTTTGCAAGTTATTGTACAATATCTTCTCTCAATATTTGAAGACCTTGTGAAAATTAGCCAAGCCAAACCTAGACTTTCCTTAGACTCTACCTTGTTAAACGAATCTATAAATAAATAAATTTCGAAACTGTCGATAGAACTTGGCACCCACTCACATATCAACACTCTCTTTCTTAACCTTCCTATACCCGCGCTTTGGTCTGTGAGACCGACAGAATATTTTTAAGAATTTATCTTATAATATAACACAAAAACGATACCGAGTCGAGTCTTTTGCTAGCTGCCGGATTTGTGGGTAGCTTTATGTCAGTGGTCACCACGCGTTTATAGGGAACTCACGTGTGCGCATACTAGGCGAAAGTGTAACATTTTGGGCAAGTATAAACTTTTTATTTACATTGTTTACTCGTATTTTCTTTGAGTTATTCATTGTGTCTTATGTATTGTGTCGTATCTTAACCTATATTATTATTTTATGGTTTATATTCTACGCAAGAATGGAAAAATAGTTGGAAGAATACAGTTCTGCGCCGCCATGACGTGGAAGCACCGGGCCAGCCACGCGGAGAGCCACCTACGGGTCCATGGGATCTGGTTGGCACCCCTCAGGGTTCACCTCAGGAGAAAAAGCCGGAGCAACGGGCTCCAAGACAAGAGAGCGCACGAGCAGCCGTTCTAAAAGAAAACAGAAAGGTCCTGATCAACGCAATCAGGACCCTTACTGAGGTCCAGGTCGCGCTCCGCACGGGGGCGGAAGCAACCTCAATCGTCGAAAAGAGCCTCCAGCGCCTGATCTCGTCATACGGCGGGGTCATGGCCGCCAGGGACGAACTAGAGGCTCTGGGTCCCAGATAGGCTGCTCAGGGTGGTGCTGTCCAGCATAGCCTTACGTGGCCTTCACCTGTCCACATCCATTACTCCTCATCGAGTAGTTAGGATCGTGGACACAATCCCAGAAACGCCCAGCTACCGCTGCTTACTGAATATGACCTACCTCGGGACCGCCTCGCGAGGAGGATGAGGCAGCCAACTACCGGACATGACTCTTCAGATGTAAAAAGCCGCCGCTGCTGGCTGACGGGTAGTAACTGAGCCTCCCCCAACGGGGAATCACCTGGCTGGTTCGACCTCGCCGCGGCGTAAAGTTTTTCCTGGACATCGGAACCAGACAATCATGTCGCTCACCAGGGTGACCACCCATCGCCCAACCTGTTGTCGCAGGTGGCGTCCGACACCACGTTAGAGTGGCCATTGCCACGTGAACGTCTCCCCGCCAGCCTCAAGCAGAAATTCGAGAAGAACAAACAAACGAACAACAAGAATGTTTTCTCTTTACAGAAGTCAAGTAAAGCGTAAAACTGAAGTAGAGTATGAAAATTTTAAGTCTAGGGTACAGAAGCAATTAATTGAAGATCCGTATGCATTTTGGTCCTATGTAAATAATAAGAGGGAAAGGCGTGGTAAACCACATATAACCAAAAATGGGGTGGTCCTACAGGAGTACCAGTGTGCTCAAGCTTTCGCTGAATATTTCCAGTCGGTCTTCGACAGGGACGCCCCAAGACTAGACGTAGAAGAGGCAATTAAGGCAGCGGCGGAGAAAGCCGGGACAAGTGCGGACCGCGTTCATGTGCCGTCACTAACGCTGAAAGAGGTACGGGTGGCTATAGAAAGACTGAAAGCAAAAAAATCAGTAGGACCTGACGGCATACCTCCATTCCTAATTAAAGATTGTGCTTCAGTCTTGGGCGAACCGCTGCTATACTTGTACAACCTATGCCTGACGTCAGCTACATACCCAGAGGTATGGAAAACGTCTAGAGTGGCTCCGGTGCCAAAAAGTGGCTCTGGCTCAGATGTGTGTAATTTCAGACCTGTAGCAATTTTATCCACCATCGCGAAAGTGTTTGAATCCATCTTGTACACAGTCATTTATCCTCAAGTTGAAGCGAGGCTGTCGGAGTGCCAGCATGGGTTCAGACCTGGTCGTGGAACGCATAGCAATCTTATGTGTTTTACACAAGAAGCAGCTACAGCGCTTGACAAGAGGGTAGGTGGTCAAATGGATGTTACCTACTTTGATTTTAAAAAAGGCATTCGACCTAGTTAATAATGATATTTTATTACAAAAATTGGCGACTTTCGGCTTTACGCCTGCGTTGCTTTCCTTTTTTGTTAGTTACTTGACTGGTCGTGAGCAGTATGTAGAGTACGCTGGGAGCACTTCAGCGCCATATCGTACACCTTCTGGGGTAAGCCAGGGCAGTAATTTGGGACCTTTACAGTTTTTATTAATGATAAACGATTTGCCGGAAGTGGTTCAACATGCCAGGTGTTTGCTCTTTGCGGACGATCTGAAGTTGTATATAGAAGTAAAGGACGTAAGTGATAGGGGAAAGATTACAGCACGACATTGACAATGTTGTCAAATGGAGTCGGGAAAATAGACTTGAATTTAACGTCACAAAATGCAACCAGATGACATGTACGCGTGCTAAAACGAGTCATAGCGATTATACCATAGAAGGGGTTCAGTTAGCTAAGGTAGAGTCAGTGCGTGATTTGGGAGTGATAGTAAATGCAGATCTGAATTTTAGGGATCATATTGCTGCAGTTTGCAAAAAATCGTTTCAAATATTAGGATTTGTACTACGGCATTCGAAGGACTTCAACAATATGAACACCATAAAAACATTATATAACACCTTAGTGAGAAGTAGGTTAGAGTACGGAGGAATTATATGGAGCCCGCACGAGACCAAGTACATCGATATGTTAGAAAACTGCAGAACAAATTTTTAAGATATGCGTACTGGCGGCAGTATGGGGTTTATCCTTCTACCCTCTGATGTACCCATCATTATATGTGATGGGGATGGTAGGGTATAATAAGCTGGACACTCGAAGGTACTTAGCCCTCACAACATATATTTTAAAAGTATTTCGTGGCAAACTATACAATACAACTTTGTTGGACTGTATTTGTTTGAGGGTCCCTAATACCCGTCTTAGATTGGCTCCTAGAAACCAAACCTTTGTAATACCAAAGTGTCGGACAAACCTTTTAAAGTACGCGCCATTGACTACAGCCCTACGCTTACTTAATGAAATAGGTAAGGTCATAGATTTATTTAACTGCTCTATGTCGAAATTCGCAGAAGTCGCTCTACATTTTTTAAGTAAGAATGATAGAAGTTATCTAGACTAATGATATTAATTAAACTGTTATAACATTCGTGAATTATTTTTTAATTATATAATTTTAGTTTATTGTACTGACATAATGCGATATCGATTAATTTATTTTATTGTAGAAACTTAAGGATTTTTGACATGTTAAATTTATTTGTTATATTATCTATTATGAATTGTAAATATTGATGCATATGTTATTTTATTATTTTATAAGTGACGTCGATTTGGGTTCCAACCTGTTATGACCTCATTGTTTGAAATTTTAAATGAATAAATAAATTGAAATTGAAAATTGAAAAAGAAGAGATGAGAGAAAAACACGGTATAACCGTGCCACTTGCAAAAAATACTTTTGTTTCGAACATGCTATTATGGTATGTCCTGAATGTTATGGTGAGACTGAAAACTGTGTCAGTCTGTGATTTTCTAATAGTATCATAAGTTTTTTATGAAATTTAGAGGTTTATTTTTGTTTTTTAGACGAAAGAAATGTTTTGGTTCTGTTTTTGTAGTACATATCTACGAAAAATCTCTAAGCGTTTTGTATAAAACGGATAGTCTAATAAGTAATTAAAAATATAGCGATTATATGATACATACTTTTTCATTATATCCTTTACTTTTAATGTCCAACTTTATTTATATTGTCTTTCTTAGAAAAATCGTAAGAATTGAGGTTTTAAACTTTCGGTCTGTGAGACCGTGCGCGGGTATAGGTGTCACAAATATTGGCGCGGGTACAGGAAGGTTAAACCTTGAATTTTACTACCAATTATTAGATGTATTATGTTTTTTCATAATCGTTTGATCTGTGTAAATGAAAAGTACTTGTTTATAATTATTGTAGGTCGCAACGGATGAACTAAATTTGTTGTATCTAGCTTAAAAATATTGTGAATTATTAAGGGGTGAAAAATGCGGTACGACCCGTCAGTGCTTTGCTTTGCTTGAACTTGGCTGGGCACGCTATCGCGTGTCAAGATTTCTAGATCATTTTCGAGCACCACTAAGGTGAAAGCGATGAAGGTAAAACAACCTGGATCTTAGACATATAGGTAGGTACAATAGATGAGCGTTGAGCACCAAAGCACTGATGGCGAAAGATCCAGGTTGTCTTCCCTTAATTTGGAATGAAAGTATCTTTAACACCTTTAGCAACTTTTAGAAATTCATTAATTTAGGATATTTTCATTCTTTACTGTATTATTATTCTACAAGGTTATCATTATGTATCTACACTTCCATATCTGATGATGATGGCTGCAATGAATGATGGTGAAACAACCTGAACCTTTCGCTATCGGTTCTACTTCGGTACTGAATTCTAACTTAGAGGACTAAACAAGTAAAAACTTTTCAACTATTGCTGACAATTTATTTGTATAAACAAATTAAACGTTGTCACCACTTTTTCTTAACTATTAACCTTTGCGGTCTAGAAGTCATCTTGGTATTCTTGTACTTATTATAGGGTAAATAGGCAGCAGGCATAACTATTCTAAATAAAATCACAAAAAAAACTAAAACCTATCCTAACGGTGGTGGAGACGTGAGTGGTAGCTTCCCTCGGAAGCGACGGAACACGACTCCCTGCGGCCAAAACACCGGCGAAGTGAAGACGCTCAGTGTAGTCTGTCGGGACTCGCACCACGAACACGTTGAAACCCAACCAATGGCACGACTCCAGCGGCTCCACGTATACTCCGAGTCTCGGCGTAACCTTGAAGACACCTGCCTTTTGCCTCGCGAAGATGTAATCCAACACATCTTGCTTAGTAGTAGTGTCGTGCAGGCGGGAGGCATAAAGCGATGTCTTCGGCGTGAAGAGCGGGAGATTAGCCTTTACCGGTGAAGTCGCGAATGTCGTCGCCTTCGAGTATCAGCGTTTTCGGGTGCGTTGCCTGCCTCTCTTGCAGGGCCTTTGTTTGCTTTCAGTTTTTGCTATGGTGCGTTTGCAGTCGGTCATTTTTTATATCTTTAATATTAGCGAAGCAACGATCATAAATTAAAAAGTCGTTTATCTCAGCAAATGTGAATCTAATATAATCAACAATGATAAACAAAGAGTACCTTTTTATATGCATCTAGATTTATTATATACCTACTCTTTGATATGCATGCTACACCGAAGAGTATAATTATTATTATGTGGGTAAAGAGGGTTCTCTCAAGCTTTCCTGCCAACCTGTTTTAAAGCGCCATCTTCAAATTGAAACTGTAAACTAGCCTAAGACGGGCGGAAAAAGAGAACAAATTAGTAAGTAAAATTTATATGCAATAGCCGAATTTACAAGGGCGATTACAAAGTGACAGCTGACCACAGATTATCAAATCGCTTAGGGTTACAACGTTCCATTATATCCAACAGTAAATTCTCTCACTCATATTAAAAAGTAACATTTTCAAAAAAATTGTAGCATTTCCCGAGACGGGTTATCTACTTGCCCATCAATAAAGTGGCCCCTCCCAACCCTCACCTGCAAAGAGTCATACCACCTCCTAACAGATCTCCCCGGCGATGCTTTGGTTTCCGCCCCGGTCTCTCAACAGACTCTGCAATAAACTAATCAGCCTAAAACACACAGTTAACTACTACGTTAGTAGGGAAACAAGTATGTACGCATGTTTCCTCGATCTTAGTCGCGCGTTTGGCCTAGTGAGTCAGTTCGTGTTGTGCAGCAGTTCAAATTCCTAGGACACTTTCTGACGCACGACTTGAAGGATGACTGTGACATTGAACTGGAAAGGCCGTTGCAGTAAGCTCGCGCGTAGAACCTCCAAGTGCAGCACAGATATAAAATACTTAATTTTAAGGCATATGTCAGTGTTTTTACACCTGTCAGCTGTAGGTCAATTTTAAACGCAGTTCGATGAGCACCATAAGGGCGTTTGTGCACTACCAGGAATTTTACCGTCCGGCATTCCGATTTTTTACGGTCCGGTGTTTCACGGAAAACCTAATGAATTAGCTTATGTAAATGCCGGACACTAAAATTACATATAGTGCACAAGCTAGTATTACGATTATTGGCGTGCCATTCCGGACCGTCAAAATTGGATTGCCGGACGGTAAAATTCCTAGTAGTGCACAAACGCCCTAAAGGTGCAGTACAATGACGCGTTCCGCATCCTTCCTTATGCGATATTGCAGCGCGTGGGGTATGTTGACGGAAGCGCCTGACTTTTTTGCAGTCATCTGAACTCGTATCTCTTCCTTTTGGGAGAGGTTATGTGTTTCGAACAACGCCATCCTTCAAGCAGTGTGTCAGGACATTTCCATTCCCGTTTTTAAACACTGGTTGAACGAGCACCAGAACCCAAATAAAATGTGGGTATTAAGTAAAAGACTGAGTAAATAGGTATCTTTTACTACTTACAGAACCCTAGTTTTATAATAATTATCATAACTAATATTTTTATGTATTTTGGGTCTTTTGCTCGTTAAATTGAAAATCAAACGAACTTACCTGTAAGTGAAGTTCGATCACAATTATGTGAGCAGCTTCATTCGACGCGATTTATCAAATTTAACATAGTGTAGTTGCGTCCCACGCATCAGCCTAGCACGGATTTTTAAAGAATATGCAGAATTTTTAAAGGATTGGCAACACTATCCCCTCTGGCAACCCTCTCCACTCGCCCCCTGTCGGTCGGTTATTTTTCATTTTGTTAAAAGTGACATTTTATATTTGTTTGAAAGGGTGGGCTGTACAAATTTTTAGAAATTTGTGTTTGGGTGGAGTATAATCGCGTCGAATGAAGCTGCTCACATAATTGTGATCGAACTTCACTTACAGGTAAGTTCGTTTGATTTTCAATTATGTTTCGCAGCTTCATTCTTTGCGATTTATCAAATTTAACATAGTGTAGGATGTTCAGAGATTCACAAATATAAAATGTGTATCGCGTATGTTGTGTAAAGGCACTAACATCAAAGAGGTAGGTAGTATAAAAATAAAATAAAAGTTTATTCTAGTTACTGTTTATTTACAATGAAGTGATAACATTTTTATCTAAATAGGTATCTAGCTAATTACTTTCACAACTTATTAAATTAAGTATTAATTTACATTTCAGATGAGAGTATAGAACGTGCAAAATTATCAACTACAACATCTCTATTGTAAAATTTGGCAAAAGTAGCCGAGGACTCAGACCAGCCTGCAGTCCTCCGAATCACGTCAATATTGACCCCAAGTTTGTTGGCTGCAGATGCAGATGCATGTCGGGTGCTATGAGCAGTGAAGATTGAAGTATCTACACCACTTTCTTGTAATGTACTTTTTATCCATTTACTTAAGGTTTGAGATGTTAAATTTTTGTAAGGTCTTATATAACTAATAAATAAATTATTGTTGTTACTATTTCGTAAGGAATTTGTTTTATTTATATAATCTAATAAGCATCTAGCTGGGCAAATACTAGGATTTTCATTATAAAAAGGTATTTTCAAAAATGGTTGAAAAGCATTTGGGCGTGAAGTTTTGGTAAAATCAGGTATTTTGATGGTAATCATGTTAGGATCTTGTGTATTAACATTTACAAGCTTAATCAAAGAATATGTCTGCACACGATGGGCAGTAACCAATGCCATCAAGGTCAGGGTCTTTTTTGCCAAAGTTTTCAGGTTGAGATTGTCATGTGGCCATTGATCAGATAGATAATTTAGCACTAAATTTGTATCCCACGTGACGTTATATTTTGGCTTAGTGGGTCTCAGCCTGAAAACTCCCTTCATAAACCTTTTTACCTTATCATCACCTAGTATGTTAGGAAATAATAGGGACAGAGCAGATTTACATGAATTTATTGTACCATACTTAGCGCCGCTGTCAAACAATTCAGTAAAAAAGTTCAAAATAATAGAAATAGATGACTCTGAATAATTATACTTATGTTTGTCACAAAACTTTAACCATTGTTTTATACAACTATCGTATTGTTTATACGTACTATCCGAAAGAGAGTTTATCAGAATATCCACAGTTCTAGGACTAAATGACTGGTTTACGTACGCTTTCCTGATAATTTCGCGGCAACTAAGCGTAGACTCTGATGAAGTTTGTGTGACGATCTGAAAGGAGACGTCAACAGGTTAGCATCAGGCTCAAAGTAAATACAATGAGAGCAAACTAATCGAGTAAATAACGGGTACCAGGGCTGAGTTGGCCAGTAAGGTACGACTACAACTCCTTCTGCTCTGTCTTCTATTATTTTTCTTAACATTTTTAATACAAGTATAAAGGACGGAAAGGCATAAAAATTTAAATTGCTCCAGGACACAGTAAAAGCATCTACTGCCCAAGCATCGGGATCATTCTTCCATGACACATAGGTTGTGCATTTATTGTTAGTTCTACTTGCGAACAAATCTATATCAAAACACCCAAAATTTTGAGTAATTTTATCAAAAGCATACTCCGCTAACTCCCATTCCGTGTCCTGGAACCTTTTACGTGATAAACTATCAGCAGCAGTATTGTCTTTGGTGTTTATATAGGATGCAAAAATAAATAAACTATGATTTTCGCACCACTCCCAAATCTGTCTAGTTATTTTATTTAGGTGTGGGTACTGCACGCTGCCCATTCGGTTTATGCACGAAATAGCCGTAATATTATCTATACGCATCAAAATATCTTTCTGATACAAATTTTTTGTGAACGTTTTTAATGCTAAAAACGCAGCTCTTAATTCCAACTCATTGATGTGCATAGATAATTCGTCTTGATTCCAAAAACCACTTACTTCATTTTGGCCAAATTTACCTCCCCATCCTGATCGACTTGCGTCGCTGAACATTTCTATGTCAAAATTATTAAATTTAAAAGGAAAATATGCTGTATCAATGTTACTAAGCCACCAGTTCAAATCTGTTTTTAATGTATTAGGTAAAGTGATTTTTTGTTCGTAACTGGGGTTGTGTAATAAACAAAGGTATTTATGTCGTTCGAACTCCTTTGTATGTAACCATGAATACTGTACTGCAGGGCATGCAGATATTAGTAACCAAATTAATTTTTCAAAATCCCGAAGTTTACACTGAGATACGTTCAGAAATTTGTTGACGTTTTCTTTTATTTTTAACTTCTTTTCAGTAGGTAGTTCGAGAATCATTTTCTTCGAGTCGTAAACAAAACCTAAAAACTTGCATTGTTGACAGGGTTCTAAAGAACTCTTTTTCGTGTTTATTATAAAACCCAGTGACTTTAACAGAGAAACAGTTGTGCTTACGTTATTTTTGCAGTCATGATATGTATGGCCAAAACATAACACATCGTCAAGATAGATTACAGATAAGAAATTACTACTTCGCAAATGTTCTATGACGGGTTTCAATAGTTTCGTGAAAACGTAAGGTGCAGTGCATAGTCCGAATGGGAGGCAGTTAAATTCATAAAGGCGGTCATGATACTGAAAACGTAAATATTTTCGCTGTGATTTATTGATGCTAACTAAGAAATATGCGTCTTTAAGATCGATATTAGCCATGAAACAATTGTGAGTGATTAATTTTGAAGCTGTGCGATAGTCTTCCATCTTGAAATGGTAAGTTGAAATGAATTTATTAAGGTTTTTTAAATTTAAGATGAATCTTTTGTCGCCATTAGGTTTTGGTATTAAAATATACGGGATAAAAATTCATCATCTTCATGACCGCATTTAGAAATTGCACCTATGTCTAATAATGTTTTGATTGAGTTTTCAAAATCTAAAGACTCCTCTGACGACCTAGCGTAAACGACTGGTTTGTCGTGCTGGATCGGTGTTGAAACAAAAGGAATAGTGTAGCCTTGTATCCATGATAGGATAGTGGAGTCATTAGTAATTTTTTGCCAGTTTTGATAGTAGGAAGTTAATCGGCCTGCATAACTTACTTCGTTTATCGGCGGGCGTTCCGGCGATACGCCGGCGGCGGCGGCGAGCGGTTCCGCGCTCGGTCCGGCGCGCGGCTGTACGATCCGCTGTTGTTGCTCTGGTAGCGCGAGGCGGGTCCCGCTCTCGGTGCATCTTGCTTGGCTGCTGGTTTCTGTTGCTGGGGTTTGAAATTCGGTCGATTGGTCGGTTTGTTTTTGTAATAAAAATTACTTTTCTGGAACACAGCTTTTTGTGGCGCTTTAAGGGTTTCGCCTGACCTTTGAACATTTTTGGCCGCCTTTAGCTTTTCAGACATGTTGTCCCCGAAAAGATATTTGTCAGTGCCGGAATTCACCAGCGTCTCCTTCATCCCAGTGTTGACAGAAGAAACTACGAACTTCTTTCGTATTCTAGTTTCGTTGTGGTGCATGTCGCATAAGATTCTGCACGCATCGTTGACAGGTTTTAAAATCTTTTGTTTTAGCTCCTGATCACATTTGCTGGCTATAATAGAATCGACAGCTCGAGCTAACGCGGCCATAGCGTTACTTATTTGTTTTTGCCTGTACACCAGAGAAGCATCTCGTTTTATAGATATTTCGGATAAAGCCGCTTTGGCTTCCGGGTTTAATATTGGTGGAACAAGTAACTCACAGTTATTAGGAATCAAGTATTCCTTTGCCAGTGTCTCTTTGACGTCTTTTGTCAGTCCCTTTTTTATTATCTCAACCCATCGAGATGCCACGTCCTTGTGAACTGCCTTACCCAACATGGTCTCGGGTTCAGGCGCTTCGCCCAACAGGCTGAGTAAACTCGCATCCAGGTCCACATCTGTGTCAGCAATAGTCGTATTCGTATCGTCATTTCTTGGTGCAGATTCAATAACTGCTTCTGTGGTAATCTCCACGTGGTCGGGTTGAATGCTGGTTGATGAACTTCTTCGACGAGCAACCTCTACATTCGAGGGGCTCCGTTGTGTAGGCTCGCCTGGCAAGGGGCCTCGACGAACAGCCTCGTAGGGCGAAGGGCCTCGACGAGCAGTCTCGTCATGCAAAGGGCGTGGTCGAGCAGCCTCGTTGTGTGATGGGCGCGGTCGGGCAGCCTCGTCGTGTGATGGGCGCGGCCGAGCAGCCTCGTTGTGTGCCGGGCCACCAGCTGGCTCTTGATTCGGCAAATCAAAATCTGAAAGAACAAAATGTTCTTTACTATAATATGTCATGGACACAGCCCAGATTTAGCTGTTCGCTAGACAAATAATTTATTCGAAAGTAAAGGCCCAGAATATGGCGGTTACGTATCGGTATATAAATCGACGGACACAACCCAGGGTAATAGTTGTTCGCATCGAGAAAACTGGCCATAAAAGGTCCATATTTTTTACTTACTTTCTTCATCTGATGATGAATATATTATTATGCTCGTTGTTGTCTCGTCCTCGATGATAATAGAAAACAAGTGTAGTCCCGGTTTTGACTCACTGGCGCCAACACAATTTAAAGCTGAAAGAAAAAAGCAGCCACGGATGTGCTGCCCCCTACTGTCATTTCGCAATACTTCATTCGTTTTTTGTGTCACTTAATGGCGCCGCGCATTTTTTCACTCATCGCGTTTTTTATTAGGAAAAGTGTGGTGATTACTTATAATTATGAGCAAAAAGCGTTCCTCAGAAGACGAACGAGAGCACTTGCTCAGAAAAATCAAGAAATTGGAGAAAAGGATATATGATTTACCCGATTCCGATATGGAAGAGGAAGGTGAGGTTATGTTTGTAAAACATTATCCAACATGTGCATTTGTTTACATAATTTGTTGTTTAAATACGACAATCCTACGAGATGTATGTAGACTATGGCTTGGGACATTCTGCGGGAATGTACAAAAGCTAATTTATGACCTAGGGTATTCTGCGGGAATACACGTGGTTCTGTTTTTCGAGTCCAAGGGGCATTCTGCGGGAATGTACAGTGGCTCTGTTATTCAAGTCCAAGGGGCATTCTGCGGGAATGCACAGGACTGGTGTAATAAATACCTGCATAGTATTTGGATATGCTACAAAAACATAAAATACAAAATACTCCATGTAAGTATGGTTTGTATTTCATATTTCAGGTAGTAAAGAAAATCAGGAAGAAATGCAAGAAAGTGAGCTACTTGAAGGGTTTCTTAGTGAAGAAGAAGAAGAAAAATTAGATGAAGATGTATTGGATATATTGGGCATAGCCCCTAATCCTAAACCTAAGAAACCAATACTGCGGACAGAGATAGCAGAACGTTGGCAAGAAATATTAGAAAAAGGTTTAAAGAAGGAGGAGAAAGAAGAATTAACCAAACTCAACCCACCGTTTGAGAATTGCCCGAAAATGGTTGCACCAAAATTAAACAAAGAGGTAGGAGCCGCACTAAATGACAATGGTAAGAAAAGAGATGCCCTTATAGAACTGAGGCAAAACAAATGAGTACTTCTCTTTCCTGCCTGGGACAAGCCCTTCAACTTTGTATAAAGAGTACTATGGATAATAAACTAGATATCATCAAAAAATTGAATGATTCCTCACGCTTATTATGCGATGCCATGTACTTGGATACAAGAGGCAGGAGGACATTAGTGCTGTCATCAATAAATAAAAATCTTAAAGATTCCTTGCTGGAAACAGAACCAAATGAGTTCCTGTTTGGTGATAACCTGACGGACAAAATTAAGACTGCAAAAGCAGTACAGAAATCAGGAAAAGAATTAAAGACATTTAGTGATGAAAAGAAACAGAAAAAGAAACCTGAACCTGAGAAAAAGAAGTCTTTAAACTGGCGGGGCCCTCCTCAGACCACACAGATCAGGAAAGGGGGAGGGGGAGCAGCCTACCAGCTCCAGCAGAAGAAGAAATACGAGAAGAAACCACCCCAGAAGCATTAAATCAGGTAGGCAGACTGCCCAATTTTCTTGCAAAGTGGAAACTTATTACAAAAGATCCAGTTATTCTAGGGTGGGTTACCGGCTACAAGATACCATTCACAGAACAGCCATATCAGGGTTCTATTCCGCTTAACAACCGCTTCTCAGATTCAGAGTCAAAACAAATAAGATCTGAAATTGATAGCTTACTAAAAAAGAAAGCTATTGAGCAGTGTGAATCTAGTGATGATCAGTTCTGTTCACCAGTATTCATTATTAAAAAACCTAATGGATCTTTTAGATTTATTCTGAATCTGAAGAGGCTTAATACCTTTGTACAGACTGAACACTTTAAGCTTGAGGATTATAGAACAGCATGTAAGCTTATACAACCTGGTGATTTTTTAGCATCTTTAGACCTAAAAGATGCCTATTACATGATCAATATTCATGAAGAGCATAGAAAATATTTGAGATTCTTTTTTGAAGGCAAATATTACCAATTTAATGTTCTTCCATTTGGTTTGTGTACAGCTCCTCTCACAATCACAAAGATTATGAAACCAGTAACAGCTTATTTAAGAGAAAAAGGTTTAACATCTGTTCTGTATCTTGATGATTATTTATGTATTGGTAGTTCAGAGACAGATTGTCTACATAACATAAATACTACTGTGGAGTTGCTAGAAAATCTTGGATTTATAGTAAACAGAGAAAAGAGCATTTTCACTCCACAACAAGAGTGCAAATTCTTAGGACTTGTATTCAACTCCATAGATATGTCCATTAGCATTTCTAATGATAAAAGGAAAAACACTTTAAAACTAATTCTGGAATTACTTAGGAAAAAGTCATTTTCTATTAGATTTTTAGCTCATGTAGTAGGAAAACTAATATCAGTTTGTCCGGCTATTAAATATGGAATTTTGTACACAAAAGAACTGGAGAGGTTAAAATACTTAAATCTAAATAAATTTAATAATAATTATGAAGCGAAAATATCACTAAATACTTCTTGTAAACAGGACCTTCAGTGGTGGTCTAAGTCTGTTATGATATCAACTAACAATATAAGAAAAAATAACTATCAAACTGAAATATACAGTGATGCCAGTTTATCTGGCTGGGGTTGTTCATGTGGTACTCAGAAGACAGGGGGAGCATGGACAGAGTCCGAAACTAGTCTACATATAAATTCATTAGAGTTGCTTGCTGCCTTCTTTGGACTAAGATGTTTCGCTTCCAATCTCAAAGATTGTGATATTCTTCTTCGCATTGATAATGTAACAGCTGTTTCATACATAAATAGACTGGGAGGTACTCAGTATCCTCATTTGCACAGTATAGCTAAACGCATATGGCAGTGGTGTGAGGAGAGAAACTTATGGATATTTGCTAGCTATATTAACACAAAAGAAAATATAGTAGCTGACTTTGAATCAAGGAAACAACTAGGTTGTACAGAGTGGGAAATAAATGATAGGTGTTATCAAAATGTAATATTGAATTTTGGTACACCATCAATTGGTTTATTTGCAACAAGAACTAATGCAAAATGCCCATGCTATGTTTCTTGGCATCCCGATCCAGAAGCATTCGCTGTAGATGCATTTACATTAAGTTAGTCGCATTTACAGTTTTATGCTTTCCCCCCTTTTTCTATGATTCTTAAGACTTTAGAAAAAATTATATCAGATAAAGCGAAAGGCATTGTAATTGTTCCCTACTGGAATACACAACCGTGGTTTCCAATTTTTAATAAACTATTATTAAAAGACCCTATAGTATTTGAACCATCTAAAGAGTTGCTTATCTTACAAAATTCCAGGGAACCGCATCCGCTCCACAAGAATCTCAGACTGATGGCCGGTCTATTATCAGGCAGGCTTTCCTAAATTCAGGAGTTTCAGAGGAGGCAGCGGATATAATGTTGGCTTCTATATCGCTCAACACTCTCAAACAATACAAACCTTGCATAGTAGGATGGGCCAGGTATTGTGAAAAAGAAGGAATTTCTCTTTTCAACCCCAGTATTTCTAACATAATTTCATATCTTACTCAGTAATTTAATGAAGGTTTATCTTATGGTAGCCTGAATTCATTAAGGTCTGCATTATCATTGATAGTTGGTTCTCATCTAGGTACTGATGAAAAGATCAAAAGATTATTTAAAGGTTTCTTTAAATTAAGGCCCTCTGCGCCTAAATATAATAATACCTGGGATGTTTCAATTGTTCTCAATTACATAGATCAAAAATATATTGACAACAATAATTTAACTGCCCTGTCCAAAAAGACAGCTTCTTTATTAATTCTAGCTACAGGACAAAGAGTACAAACAATTTCATTAATTGATATAAAGAATATAGAGATAAAGACTGATTGTATAACTATTAAAATTGATAAATTAGTCAAAACATCAGGACCTAATAAATGTCAACCTTTTCTAACACTCCCTTTTTTCAAAGATAGAGTTGGTATTTGTCCTGCTAAAGCACTATGTGATTATTTAGAAATAACTAAAAATCTTAGAACATCAGACATGTTGTTTATTTCCCTAAGAAAGCCACATAAGAGTGTTTCCACCAGTACAGTCAGCCGTTGGATAAAGACATGTATGGAAGAGAGTGGAATTGATATTTCTACCTTCTCCACTCATAGCACAAGGCATGCTTCTACATCAGCAGCATACAAGAAAGGGGTAAATATAGATGAAATCAGAATAAATAATAAATAAATAAATATGTCTGGACGAGACACACAGCGCCATCTAGCCCCAAACTAAGCAAAGCTTGTACTATGGGAACTAGACAACTGATATAATACTTATATACTTTTTTTTTGTAAATAAATACATATTATACATAGAAAACACCCAGACTAAACACAAATATTTGAAAATTAACTTAACAAAATATTTGAGTTCGGTGGGAATCGAACCCACGACCCTTGGCGTAGAAGGCAGGGGCACTATCCACTACGCCAACGGGACAGTCGAGTCGACGGCTGGTTGGAGTGGTGAATCCACAGTGTTTGGCAAATTTTATAATAGACCTATTATAAATAATTCTAATTTTGCACAAACTATTTTTAGCAAAGATTAATAATTTAGAATAAGCTTAATTGTTTTGATTTTTTCTAAAATGAATGATCATTGATCATTATGATCAGTCATGTTTGTTACCTACATTGAAATAAAAAGTTACAAAGTAATTGAAATTTTTTATTTAATGGTTATAATACATGATAATTTTACAACATATCTTTAAACATCTACACTTGTTTTCTATTATCATCGAGGACGAGACAACAACGAGCATAATTGATAGTCAAACGAACTTACCTGTAAGTGAAGTTCGACTGTAATTATGTGAAGTTGTTGTCTCGTCCGAAGATGATAAGTCCCCCCCTACCCATCAACTTACAATTAGGTAATTAATTGTAATAAAACCCTTGTTGTAAAATTAAAAATTCACTTTAAACTAAATGAAGTATTGCGAAATGACAGTAGGGGGCAGCACATCCGTGGCTGCTTTTTCTTTCAGCTTTAAATTGTGTTGGCGCCAGTGAGTCAAAAACCGGGACTACACTTGTTTTCTATTATCATCTTCGGACGAGACAACAACTTCACATAATTACAGTCGAACTTCACTTACAGGTAAGTTCGTTTGACTATCAATAATCCGATTCCTTGGCTTTTTCCTCCCAGTTCCTTCGGCGATTTCGAGTCCTGGTCGTTTTCCCATTTTGCAGAAACTGTACTTTGACGTTGACGGAGTTTTTCGACGCGCAGCAAAAAGTCCGAAAAAAAAACTTGACGTGACGTGCGTAGGCTTCGGCACGGAAACACAGAATGAAAAATAACCGACCGACAGGGGGCGAGTGGAGAGGGTTGCCAGAGGGGATAGTGTTGCCAATCCTTTAAAAATTCTGCATATTCTTTAAAAATCCGTGCTAGGCTGATGCGTGGGACGCAACTACACTATGTTAAATTTGATAAATCGCAAAGAATGAAGCTGCGAAACATAATAAACAATTTATTATTATCAATATCAATACATAGTTTAAAGTCAAGTCCCTTCCCGTGTCTGTATGTATGTTTCCTTATATTTTTAAAATCCCTCAACGGATTTTGATGCGGTTTTTTTAGTATATAGAGTAAGTTAAGGGGCAGGTTTTTAAATATTCTTTACCTCAATTTTTAACCCCCAAAGGGGTAAAAAAGGGATTAATAGTTTGTATAGAAAATCATTAGTTTTCAATGCAATCTGTTTCAAAATTTGTGATTAGATTAAAGAGCTAAAATAATTAAACACGTGTTTCAGGGATTTTCGATTTTTAACTCCTAAAGGGGTAAAAAAAGGGTTACAAGTTTGTATTGGAAATCTTTATTTTAATATGCGATCTGTTTCAAAATTTGCGATTAGATCAAAAAGCTAAAAAAAAGAAATAGGTGTTTCAGCGATTTTCGATTTTTAACCCCTAAAGGGGTAAAAAAAGGATTAAAAGTTTGTATGGAAAATCATTATATTTAAATGAGATTTGTTTCAAAATTTGTGATTAGATCAAAAAGCTAAAATAATTAAACACGTGTTTCAGGGATTTTCGATTTTTAACCCCTAAAGGGGTAAAAAGGGGGTTTACAGTTTGTATGGAAAATCTGTATTTTAATATGCGATCTGTTTCAAAATTTGCGATTAAAAAAAAAAGGAAATACGTATTTCAGGGATTTTCGTTTTTTGACCCCTAAAGGGGTAAAAGATGGGTTGCAGCAGGTGAAACCACTGACGGACAGCTAGTAATTATTAAATAGCACGGTTTTTGAGTCGGAAAATATAAGTGTAGCTACATACCTAATACTTATACCACAGAAGTGTTTTTATGTATTCTTTGACGTGTCGTGTCGTAACGCGCGAGTTTAGACGTCGGCCGTCGTCGATGCGACGCCTTGCGACCCGCATCTAACGTGTGTGGCTTTGTCAATTTTGTTTCATACATTTTATAGAAAACGGTTTCAAGCGTCGCGATGTCGTACATTTATCGTCTACGGCTGACGTCTTGCGTTAACTCTATGGAGCTTTCGCCTAAAAAAGTATAGTCTGGGATGGATAAATTTGAAGACAAATGAGTTTTCAGTTTGACAGCTGTTATTTGAAATGTAGGTCTTGTCAAGACCTACAACTTCGTCTAAGAAACTGGTAGTCTATCATATGAATCAATGAGATAAATGAGGTTTCAATTTGACACCTGTCTTCTGAAATCAAGACCTACAAATTCCTGTAAGAAAGAAATAGTCTAGCGTGGATAGTCTTGTAAATTTAATAGTTTTTAGTTTAATACTTGTCAAATATTTTGTAATTGACATTCTGATTGATGACATTCCAAAATTTGAATAATTTCATAAATTTAATTTTTTTCATTTTACATTAATTCCTTTTATTGAATTATTCAACATTATTGATGTGAACATGGGTTAAAGTATTTTAAAATAAATTTTTAGATATTCCTAAATACTAAATACTAGTAAAGACGAGTGTAATGTGTTGTACAGTTTGTCATGGTACAACTGGGATAATTTTGTCCCAGTTGTATCCTCAACGGTACTGTCCAAGTGTGCAACTGGTCCAGCGGGGTGATCGAGTAGTCTTCTTGACGATCGTCGGGGAGACGCCAACTAGGCATAAGCCTATCGGGAAAAGACTCATCATGGGGTAGGGGGTCGTGATAAGCGTGGGAACACTCCACCACAGCCCGAAAGGTCAAATTAAGGCCCGAGTGCGGCCGAAAGAAAGGTCCTGCGGGGCAAAATATGGCATGAACATTAATAATGCTCATAGGTTAGTTTACAGTTTCAATAAGCAGATGGCGCTTCAAAACAGGTCGGCAGGAAAGCTTGCGATGGGGCTCTCTTTACCATTGTAAATATTATCTTTGAGGTAAATACCAAAACCAACTGACTTATGTCAACAAAGTCAATTCTGCCAAATATCACGACACATCAAAGAGGTCATTTACATGCGGATCAAAGCAAATTCATGACAGACTGTTTGCATTCTATCTCAGTCTTGCTTGGATAAAGTAGCATACATTTGTCTTGCTCTTATCTGGTTAGTTTGGTTATTTTATAAAACATAGACTACAAACTCTATGGTATTTTTAATAGTGTTGGGAAATAATAAATATTTTCTGCTTTCTGATTTCTAGAGATGGGTAGTGGGTTAAAACCCGTTTCATCTACTTGGGCTAAAACCGGATTAAAACCGAAATCACCCAGTTTCAACCCATTATAACTTATTTTCGCAAGTGAAAAAGTAAGTAAAGAAAAAGCTATATTGTTTAGTGTATATTTCGCAGGACCATCGTGAAATTTGGTCAGTCGCGAAATCCCTAGGCCCTTCGCGAAGAGCCGGATAAGTGCGAAATGCATCGATTTATTCGCACATTTCCCATAACTGCTAGGAAAACTGCGAGTTTGTTAACTGCATAGACATAAATCCAGGAAAACTGCATATAAGGCGACACGCTCGTAGCCGCCGACGCACCTGCTACGACTTTTCGGTGGTTTAAGTCCCTCTACGCCGCTGTAGCTCAAGCACATTCCCAAAAGGGTGACGTCAATTCCAAAGAGGGTTGACGTCAACACTCCCAAAGAAGGTTGACGTTAGGCATTCCCAAAGAGGGTTGACGTCTGGCATTCCCAAAGAGGGTTGACGTCATTTCCAAAGAGGGCACCGTTCCCATACGGTACCCTCGTGGTCAATTAGTGCTTCTAACATGGTGCTGGATTGGTTGTGTAGTACTTTGTAGGCCATTGCAGGCTGAACCACCTGACCAGCATGCAACCTTTGCTGAAGACTAGAGAGGGCTCGACTGCGACGAAGCCTTCCACTACTGCGACGAACGAGAGCTTACGAAGCGTCGCGAGTGCTGCTGTGCGCGAGCTACAGCGGCGTAGAGGGACTTAAACCACCGAAAAGTCGTAGCAGGTGCGTCGGCGGCTACGAGCGTGTCGCCTTATACGCTTTTTTCCTAGATTTACGTCTATGCAGTTAACGAATTCGCAGTTTTTCTAGTATTTATGGGAAATATGCGAATAAATCGATGCATTTGGCACTTATCCGGCACTTCGCAAAGGGCCTAGGGATTTCGCGATGCTCCTGCGACATATATATATTTATAGTTTCGTGTTGAAAATCACTTAACTTAGAAAATCCATACTTCCATACTCTTCTCTTCTCTCTTTTCGTGTGGGACACCGAGTCGTTCAACGACCCGATGAACCCTGGTGTCAGAGTTTTTCAACCGCCTACTGCAAGTAGCAGGCCTCTGACATGGTTGTGTAACGACCGCCATCATAGACAGCAACCGGGACCGACGGCTTAACGTGCCCATCCGAAGCACGGAACCATCTTACTTGCGGACAATCAGGTGGTTCAGCCTGCAATGTCCTAACAAGACTGGGAACAAATTCACAAAGTGATAAATATCAACTTTGTGAGTGACCCCACCGGGAATTGAACCCGGAACCTTTGCGTGGCAGGCAGGCATACTAACCACTGCGCCACATCGGCTGTCATACATCGGCTGACACTTCCATACTAATATTATAAATGCGAAAGTGTGTTTGTTTGTTTATCCTTCCTTCACGTCACAACAGAGCGACATTATAGAGTTTTTTGAGGTGTTCAGTTAGGTGAGAGGCTGGAGAGTGACATAGGCTACTTTTTATCCCGGAAAAACATATTTTTCCCATCGGAAAACAGATTTTTGTTTAGCATGAGAATACATTCATAGTACATACATAGATGAATATATAACACTATACTATAATAATAAAGTTTCTTGAGTATGAGTATTGTGGTAGCGATGTGTCGTTTAGAATACGCAACTAATTGATCCCTATGAGTACGCGGGCGAAGCCGCGGGTAACAGCTAGTAATAAAATAATACCAAAAACACTGATTGTTTATGTTTGAGAACGAACGAAATCACTAGGTATCAGCTGTTAAATGAACATGGCGGCGACATTTTGATGAATCAGAAAGTGTGGTGATGATTTTACAGTTTTACTTCGTAATTATTGTAATATTCTAAGAAATACGTTTTACCTGTGATTCGTGTGGACGGATTGTACATAGCTAAATTGATTGTATTTTAGCGTTGTTTGTAGTGAACCTTTATAAAAAC
Organism: Phthorimaea operculella; assembly: GCA_024500475.1. Classification (NCBI taxonomy): domain Eukaryota; kingdom Metazoa; phylum Arthropoda; class Insecta; order Lepidoptera; family Gelechiidae; genus Phthorimaea; species Phthorimaea operculella. The sequence continues at coordinate 1,271,645 of JANFCV010000081.1, forward strand.
TTGGTGTACCTAGCGTTAATTTTTGCGAACAAAATATCTTTATCTTTAGAGGTAAAAGATATTTACGATGCAATAGTTTTTGGTTTTTGTTTTGTGATGAATTTTGCCCAACACTTCGCTATATTGCTTTCCGAAAGTTCCCAGTTCCCAACACTTCGCTATCTTGCTTTCTGACATAAAATGCAAATGGAAAGCTATTTTATTTGACAGTAAAAATGTGTCAAAAATTATATCCTTACTCGGATATTTCATTCACATTTGAATGAATGATATCCATTTTTTGACTTATGATTTCGAACACCCACACATATGCAAAAACGATTTTAGTATACATTGAAAGTTACGAAGCATCTAATTTTTAGCTCAGTACTAAATAGTCAATGTATTCCTCCGTTAGCGCGTTTTTTCGTCGATAGCTAGAAACTTCCATATTGACATTACTGACATTACAAAGTGCATCGCAGATTCGAGGCCCAGGCCGGTCAAAACATTTTGTAAGAGTTTCAGTTTTTTTTAATATTTTGATTTGTGTTCTTTGGGAAAAGTCGTTCAGTGCAGTTATTTTTTTACACCTTATACGTGTGCGTTGACCGGCCTTTACTGTTTTTTTACCCGACTGCCTCAGAAAGGTTTTGTTTTTGAGAGTGTGTATGTAGGTATGTACCTATGTAGAGAAAGAAATTCATTTTTTATGACATGAGATTCGTCTCAGAAGCGTGAGTGACACTGGCTATAAGTATTAAAAATTCATTAATTCAAGTTTGCTTTTTATCGCAAAATAACACTTTGAAATTACAAAAGTTGGGTTTTTGTTTTTTTAATACATCTGATTGTTCTACCTATCTATGATGTTTCATTACATTCGTAATACATTGTTTACTACGTACATTTATCATATTAGTTTGATCTATATGCGTAGGATATTTATGTAAAAGGGCCGACCTCGTTACTAAATATGTAATGACTTTGTCAAAATGGATAATCATGATAAAATCAAATGTAATACAAAATTGTCGGGTAAAACATCAATGTTTTCCAGTTGAAATGGTTGATTGTGATGACTTAATTTCTTTTTAGGGTTTCGTAGTCTACTAGAAACCTTTAACATTTCGTCAAGTCTTTCTGTATTGTCTGTCTTTCTGTATTGGAGCTATCGACATGTGATGAGAAGATATGTCGTGTTGACCCAAATTTAGAATTGTTAAGAAAAAATATATCAAAATGTATTTTGGACCCCCCCGCCCCATACAAGTGAAAGGTGGGCAAAAGAAAATTTCTTTCTTCTGTAATATAGAGTAGAGTACCGATGAATAGCTCTTTAAAACTAAGGGAAGGTTTTTTTGAAACAAAGTGTAAAATGTTTCTGTCTCGAAATATTTTCTTTTAAAAGGGGCGTGTTTGAGCCATAACTTGTTCCAAGCTAAAAAAAATAACAAAATATGGAATAGTTCTTAACCTGCAGTTACCTGTACCATACTGTACCAATAAAGATTTCAGATAAATGAAATATTTTCAATCTGCGGTTGGTAACCATACACCTGCAAACAAACCAGCAACAAAATTAACTTTGTAACCCTGAAAAACCTGATATTTAAACGTTGACTACGAAACCCTATTCATGGGCGTGTCCGATACGCTCTTGGCCAGTTTTTTTCTACGTACGTATAACCAGTAAGCAAAGATGAAAAAGTGGATTACTTTACCTCACTTTGTGAATAAAAACTACTTTTACTCACCGCGTGACGCAAAGTGATTTGAATTTAAAATGTCACACTTTGTTATTTTGTGTTTTTTGCTTTTTGCGTTATGGGATGGTTGTAGTATGTCTCAAAAACGCCCCCCGTAAAAGCAAATATCTCGAGACAGAAACATTTAAACGATTTTATTTCAAAGAAACCTTAACTTAGTTTCAGAAGGTCTACTCGATGATATAGTAATATAGCAGTTGAAAAAAATACTTATGTATATTTTTGCCGACCAGATTCCTGAGTATGATATTAAAATATTAGTGGGTGATCTGAATGCAAAGATAGGCCGTGAAGAAATCTTTGTTCCTACTATTGGTTTACATAGCAAGCACGAGACAACTAATGACAATGGTCTTAGGTTGATAAATTTTGCGACATCCAAATCAATGGTAGTAAAGAGTACGATGTTTCCCCACAAGGATATCTACAAAGGAACGTGGAAGTCACCCGACGGAATTACCATCAACCAAATTGATCATGTGCTTATTGACTGCAGGCACAAAAATACTATCGAAAACGTAAGATCTTTCCGAGGGGCTGACTGTGACAGTGATCACTACATGCTGGGCATTAAATTTAGAGCTAAAATCAAAATTTTATCAAAACGTAAGACCTCAGAGGAACCTCTTCTAAACACCGAAGGCTTAAAGGACAAGGACACTCGATATGCCTTTCAAGTTGAACTCCGCAACAGGTTTGAGGCTTTGGAGGTCCAAGAGTGCATCGAAGATGCCTGGACAAATACCCGAGATACAGTGAAAGAGGTTGGACTCAAGATCCTAGGAAGAAAGAAACGACACAGAAAGCGGAAATGGTGGACAAAGGAATGCGAAATAAACGTAGAAGAAAGGAGAAATCTCAAAATCCTAGCAGAACAGAACAACGAGTGGCAGGAGAAATATGAGGAAGTGCGCACAAGATGCAGGAATACTATCCGGAATGCGAAAAGAGACCACCTTGAACGGAAAGTAGGAGGGATAGAAAAACTCATAAGATCTAGTGAAACTCGCAAATTCTACCAAGAAATAAGATCGGTTAAGAAAGGGTATCAGCCAGTCGCACAGTTTCTTGAAGATGAAGAAGGCAACCTCATATCCGACCCGGAGAAACTAAAAATTGAATGGTGTAAATATTTCAAGGACCTGTTAAATTGCCCACCAGTAGCTTTCAGCTTGAACCAGCGGGAGGAGGTGTGTGAAGTCGATGTAGAAACTCCTTCCTTTGAGGAAGTGCGAAAGGCCATTATGCGACTGAAGAACAACAAGTGTCCAGGGATTGACGGCATACCGGGAGAACTGTGGAAGTACGGCGGAGGAGCAATACAGTCGCGTCTCTATGAAATTATATGTAAGATCTGGGAGGAAGAAAAGCAGCCAAAGGAATGGAATATGGGGGTTATATGTCCAATCCATAAAAAAGGCTCTAGGAAGAAATGCTCCAACTATAGAGGGATTGCGCTACTCCCAACTGCCTACAAAGTGCTGTCGTATGTTCTCCTGGGCCGGCTCGAACCATTTGCAGAGAAGATTATAGGAGACTACCAATGTGGTTTTCGCCGTAATCGCAGCACAGTGGATCAAATCTTTCTTGTTAAGCAGCTTATGGAGAAAAAATGGGAGTACGCACAAGACATCCACTCTCTCTTCGTCGACTTCACCAAAGCATATGACAGTGTGGATAGGGAAACACTTTATACGGTATTAAGATCATACAATATCCCCGAAAAGCTGATACGCATCACCAAAGCTGCCACACAATACAGTAGTATGAAGGTTAGAGTAGGAGGAAATCTCACGGATGCCTTTGAAGTGATCACAGGGCTCAAACAAGGAGACGCGCTATCACCTATGCTGTTTAACTTGATGCTCGAATACGTAGTCCGAAAAGTACTAGAACACGGTGATGGAGTTGAGTTAAACGGGACGCACAAAGTCATAGGTTACGCGGATGACCTCGCATTGATGGGAAGAAGTGCGGCAGACGTGAGAGCATTGGCCGGTGTACTGGAGTCGGAAGGCAGAAAAGTAGGTCTCAGGGTTAACCAGGACAAAACAGAGTACCTCCACATGAGAAGATTCAAGACCACTAGGACTAAAAGAAACAACCTGATAGTCAATGGTACCTCCTACAAAGGGGTGGACAAGTTCAAGTACCTTGGTTGCACAGTCACAGACACGAATCAGAGGAAGATGAAATTAACATCCGTATTCAAAATGCCCTAAGGTGCTCAGCAGCCCTTCACAAAGTGTTGACGTCGAAGCTTATAAGCAGGAGAACAAAGGTTCGCATCTATAAGACAGTTATAAGACCTATACTGATGTACGGATGCGAAACCTGGACGCTGACCCTGAAGGAGGAAGAAAAACTGTTAGTGGCAGAGCGAAAAATACTGCGGAAGATCCTGGGACCTGTGAAAAATGAGGATGGCATCTGGCGAATTAGAAAGAACAAGGAAATAGAGGACATAGTCCGTGAGCCCAATATCATCGGGGAGAGTAAAGCTGCTAGACTGCGCTGGCTGGGCCACGTGGAGCGGATGGAAGAGGATCGAGCGGTCAAGAAGGCATACCTGGGCCGGCCAATGGGCAAGCGCCCTGTAGGTCGACCCAGATATCGCTGGACTGACGAAGTTATAAAAGACCTGCACGCACTCCAAAAGCCTGATTGGAAGCAAACTGCGCAGAACAGGGAAGAGTGGCGAGCAGTTGTATCGGAGGCCAAGATCCACTTCGGGTCGCTGAGCCAGCGTAGTAATAGTAGTAGTAGTAGTAAATATTTTTGCCGCCTTTTCACATTTCAAAAAGCATTTGATTGTTTTTTGCCAGGATTTCTAATTAGGGTTTTGGCTTGGGTCAATACGATTTATCAGCACACCGAATTTGATGTCGATCGGTCGAAAACTGACGAAGCTATGAGGGCGGGGCATACAATCAGACAGACTTTACGAAATAATAAGGGTTTGCAGTAGACTACGAAACCCCAAAAATGTTTCGACGCCATGCCATTTTTTTTTACTGGCCGACGATGAGTTTCCATCCAGCCAGTAACATGTTATTTCTAACTGGCCATGCAGGTGGCATAATCATAAAAAGTAATGACAGTTGTATGTAACAGCGTTATATTTCGAAGCACGAATAAGGTTTTTTTACAGAGCTGTACGTTTGCCGTGTTATGTCGTGTGGTGTCGACTTAGAATAGAATCACCCTTCGAGCAACGCATCTTCCGTCTCGTAGAATCACCCAATATCCTTCCCGTGGGTGTCGTATGTATCGACATAAGGGATTAGAGAATTAATGTGTATGCAATTTCAGACGACAGGCTGACAACCTGTCACTATGCAGAAGAGACAAAGCTACACACGTGAGACGCGCGTCTCATCGATAACGGTCGACGTTTGCTTGTCTGACAGGTGTCATATCGCGCGTCGCAACGCGCATCTGTTCTGTAGAGCTTGCTCCAATAGGGAAGGGATATACAGGGAGTAACAGAAAGGGTATAACAAGCCGAAAGAAGGTCAAGGTACTCATGAAACTGAACAACTTTCCCCATGGAACATGGGACGAAATATGAAAAAAATTGGACCTCCCATAGTAAACCATTTATTTGATCAGCGATTTTGTATGGGAGGTCCGATTTCTTTTTTCATATTTCGACCCATGTTCCATGGGGAAAGTAGTTCAGTTTTATGAGTACCTTGACCTCCTTTCGGCTTGTTATACCTCTTCTGTTACTCCCTGTATTCCTACTTCCGAAACAAAAGATGTCATCAACTTTTATTATGACTTTTTTAAGAAAACCACGAACAGAAGAATAGACTTCTGACGTTCTGATTTTTCCGGATTTTCTTTAGGATTTAAATAAAAAGGCCATTTTCTTTTATGGATAAAATGACATTGTCCTTTTCTTGTCCGTATTATTTCCCTAATATTTGAGTAACTTTGAAATATATTCTAAGAATCTTCGTTTCCATAGGCTTTTGATCAAAGCTTTCGACATGTTGGTTAAAAACTTTTATTGGAAGCCTTTGCCTCGAGATTTTCACTTAAGTAATCTTCCCTATTGTCTATCCTTCAAGATTTTTAAAGAGTTTTTACTTTCTAAATGTTGTGCTCCGAATTACTTGAATTGCTAGTTACTACGAACGTACGTACATAGGTAAATTTTATCTTCCATTTTGAAAAGATTCATTCCATACTTCCATAACACTATCAAGATTCATTCCATACTTGCATAACACTATCTGATAAAAGATAAAATAAAAGTTTGAGAGTTGATATGTATTGCAATTTTAGGCGACAGGCTGACAACCTGTCACTATGGTGAACGCACAGTGTTCTGAATGAAATGACTCTCAAACTTTTTCAGACATGGTGTTGATGGCCGTTTTTTACAGCAATTTACGCTCTTCCTACCCCGCAAGGAATATAGGCGTCATACATATTGTATGTATCAATTTGAAAAGTTTCATTCCATACTTCTGCCTACCCCACAAGGAATATAGGCGTGATATATGTATGAATCAATTTGAAAAGTTTAATTCCATACTTGCATAACACTATCTGATAAGGATAAGATAAAAGATAAAAGTTTTCATAAAAGAAATTATGTAAAAGAAAGGATATTTTCATGACGTCACGCCGCAGTGCTACGGCCCGTAGCCGCCTCGTAGCCCGTAGCAGTGTCTACGAAAGAGCCGTAGCGGTCGGTCGGAGCGCGTGACATCATACAATCGTATGAACACGAAAGTGAAAAGTTTGTGGATTAAAAAGTTTAGCAAAAGTTAAAGTGAAAGTGGAGATTTGGTGTCAGTGTGTTTAGTGAGTGAATTAAGGGGAAGTTTTGTGAAAGTCATTTTTATGTGAAAGGAAAAGTGTATGAGGAAATCGTGATTAAGAGCGCATTCAATTTTTTCTAGCAAATTGGCTTTATAAACATGTGAGTTTCTCGAAAACCGTTATGTAAAAATCATATGTTACTTGTACATTTAATCAAGCATATCTTCATCTGCAAAATGTACAATGTAAATATTAACATTTTAGTTTTAAACCTGTTACAAACAGCGATATCTAAAGCGACAAAACCAAAATTCAGGAAAAGACCTCAAATCAAGCGTGAGTTTTAGAGTTTTGGTTCACTATAAAAAAATATCAATTATACCAAAAGATAGAGTATATATTTGAGAAAAAAGTCTACAGTGAACATTTTACAATTTTATTCAGAAATATAGAATAATACCACGTTTTTATATACGATTTTTTGCAAAATAATGCGCCATTATAACGGCTTCTGTATGAAAAAATAACAGTAGTAAAGATTTAAAAAAAATATATGTTATTTAAGAAGATGTACTTAATCCAATTGCAGAAAAATATATTTATTTTTATTCATAATATCACTGTAAAAAATATTCAAACATCCCCATGTTTTTCGCAAAATGACGCTCCGTGAGGTCTGGCAGGGAAAATTGTATGGGCTTCGTGAAAAACTATGAATTTGGGACTTTTGGTATAGTTACTACCGACGAAAAAAATGTGCTTTTGTCAAAAAAAAACTAAATTAATTTAATCGAATAAGCATTATTGAAAATTGAGGCCCTAAACGAATACTTGAAAAATGTGACAACAATGGGCGAGGGCCCCCACAGTACCTCACCCAGTGAGGCCCCACACGGGGCCCCAACTTTATTCTTCACTTCAGGCGAGAATGGTAATGGGTACCGTTTGTCAGCTCAGGGAGTGAGGACCTTACAGGCCTTCCTCAGGGAACATGGCGCCGCCTGCGTCCGGCAGTTCATGCAGGTAAACGTCACGGCATGTTACATTGTTAATTGACACGGCTAGGTGAACCGCACGGCGTGTTACATTCAGTGGCGTAGCGTGCCTTTTCGGTGCCCTGTATGAAACGTAGCTATCCTACCTATGAAGGGTAAAGTCTTACAAAAAATGTTTTAGTTTCATGAATAGGGCAAAAAACGGGCCAAGAAACGACTTTAACCCAAAAATGGTGGTTTGGTTTACTTTTAAATGGTAAGTGCAGCAAAATTGGTACTATTGACCCAAGACATGGAGGAACCATACTATTGATCCAAGGCCGATTACGCTGGCATACCTACTTATGCCGTGTGGTAGAATGGTAATGGGTACCGTTTGTCAGCTCAGGGAGTGAGGACCTTGCAGGCCTTCCTCAGGGAACATGGCGCCGCCTGCGTCCGGCAGTTCATGCAGGTAAACGTCACGGCATGTTACATTGTGAGTAGACACAGCTAGGTGAACCGCACGGCGTGTTACATTCAGTGGCGTAGCGTGCCTATCGGTGCCGTGCTGGTATTAAACATAGTTTAATCTATGAAGGATAAAATCTGAAAAAATGTTTAACTTTCATGAATAAACCGACCCTAGAAACGGCAGGCTGGTTGGGTCCAGATTATAACATCGAAGGTCGTTACATGGAATGTCGCAACATCGACAACGCTGCATCGAAAGGTCGCCGTTATGCCGGCATATACTAGAGCCCTAGCCTAGATGAAAAAAAAAATGGTCCTCCCATAGAAAATCTCAGATCAGCTGATTGATTTACTATGGGACGTCCAAATTCTTTTTCATATTTCGTCCTATGTTCCATGGGGAAAGTTGTTCAGTTTCATGAGTACCTTGACCTCCTTCCGGCTTGTTATACCCTTTCTGTTACTCCCGGTATAGCAAATACAACGGTAGCTACGCCCCTGGTGAGATAATTAAACGACAGTTTATCCAGGTGAACGATACATTAAAGCTACAGCCCGGTTAACCTCCCGGCATGTGACATTATTGAGTTTTAGGCGTCAACCAGTAGTTATAATGTAATGTCATTTATAGCAACAGTGCTCATAACTACAAATTACCAAATAAAGCTAGAATTTCACGACCTATTTAAATATTCAGACTAGGATACATAATGCAAGAATTTAAAAGCCAGGCTCCTAAGTCCGACCCTAAGGGAATGGCAAAAAGGCTTTTAGGTTCAAAAGGTTGAGTTCTAAAACGAAAACACTTTCAGGTAGCCGAGGACCTCTACCGGTAGTGCACTAAAACCCTACCTTAGGGTGCTCCCACACTACGTACATACACACATTTGGACAGTGTAACGTAAACTGCAGGCGTGCTCAGACCATGAAACTGAACAAATTTCCCCATGGTACGTATGTCGGAAAACGAAATATTTTTTTGACTTTTCATACAAAGTCAGGCTATCGATCGAATTTTGTATGGGAGGTAGGAAAATTTTCTCGTTTTACCATTGGACTACCATTTTAGTTCTACCATTGGATCCAAAGTAAAAGTTGTTCACTTTCGTGGTCTGAACATGCCTGCAAAGTTTTCGGTACACCCTGTTTATCACGCCTATCATATCCCTTGCGGGGTAGGCAGAGCTTAAACGGCTGTTAAAACGGCCATTTACACCACATCCACCACCATCAGGCAGTGTGGGAGCACCTACAGAATTTCTATTTCTAAACGTAAAAGACTTCCTCGAAAGAGTCTTTTTGGTATAACAAAGGTTGATAGGGTACTAGGGTACCTACTGTTTTCAGGCGAATACGTTTGTATTCGATCTTGATTCTTTTTACCCACGACGGAGCGGAGACGGTATATGCGTTTGGGGTGAGAGAATGTTTCTGTGTGTGTGTGTGTGTATGTGTGTGTGTGTTGTGAATTCAGTACTTTTGCACTGAGCCTGCCAATCCGCTTGCCAAGCGTGGTGAATTCGGGCAAGCTTATGTCCCAGTGGACTATTGTGACAGTTCAAGTGAACAAAATGGATTTCCTTTTCTATGAAAATAATTCGAGACTTAATGATGACTTAATGATTTTCCTCGTTCGTACTTTTTGTCTTAATCTTAACGTAAAAACCGAAGAACATTCGTTAAATCGCCCATTAAGCTAGCAATTTTCTTGTAATTTGAAAAGATTCCGTCTCATAAAGGACAAATGTATAGATTTTTTCTCTTTAGAGGAGGAGGAAAAGTAATGTATTGGGATTTTTGATGCAAATAAGTGGTATATTATTCTCATAAATTGAAAATGAGAAAATTTAAAAATTCATTAGCGGCCGCCGGGACCTGGTTGCAAGCCTACAGCCATACTAAATTAGCTGAAACTACCTCCACCAGATTAAGACCTAAATGATAATAAAAGCCGCGGGTAACCGCTAGTCTACATATGCATAGACGAAGTTTGAATAAAACCTCAATCAATTTGGTATTATTGTTATTAGTACCTTTCATTCATCATCATAAAGTCACAAAATCTCGTTCTACTTATAAAACTAGGGTTCCCTAATCCTGTCGTAATTTGAAAACGAATCACGGCTACCACCGATCTTGTCGACAACTTACAAAAACCTCGTCAATGTGATAGACGCGAGGCGCGTGGAGCGTCTTGATTGAACACATCAAGATAATGACTTCTACGATTAGGAACCTTCTGCCCTACAACGCCTACAAAACATGTGTATCATCTGGCCAATCGCCAAAGTATGAACGCAGAAGCAAAACACTGATAAAAAGTTTCTCTGATCTGGGAATTGCCTTTGTAAAACATGGGAATATGATTTAAATAGGTTGGGAGCAAAAGTATCTACTAGGTAGGATACTTTCTTTTTCCCTTCTCAGTTGTTTACAGTTTAGTTCAGTTTTTCTATCATCTACGTACATAGTAAGTATAAAGTAGATTCTTCTGTTTTTCTGTCATGAACGGACACTTCGACTTCTAAACTACATAGTAATAATTGATGCGATGGGTGACAGATGGAGTGATTCAAGAGTAAGATATTTTGTATAGATCCCTACAAGCCGGCAAAACGTCTTATTCCCACGGGAAAACGAGTAGCAGCGGGTGACACCGCTTACGGGCCGCTAGTTTTACCGTATTAGAAAGTATTGTTCCCTAATCCTGTCGTAATTTGAATACGAATCACGGCTATCTCCGATCTTGTCGACAACTTACAAAAACCTCGTCAGTGTGATAGACGCGAGGCGCGCGGGGCGTCTTGATTGAACACATCAAGATAATGACTTCTACGCTCAGGAGCCTTCTACCAAGCTTCTACCCTACAAAAACTTGTGTACTCTAGGGCGTTCGTATCATCATAGCTAATCGCCAAAGTAGGAACACGGCAGCAAAAACACTACCTAATAAACAAGAGGGCTAAATTTTTTCCATGTTCTAAGCTCTATCTTCACTTCACACATAAGATGAAATCTAAGATGATGTGATCGTCGGATCGGGTGCAATACCGATTCTTCTGTTTTATACATTTTATTTAGAAACTGTTTAAGGCGTTGCAATGTCTCACGTCACATGTCTTACGTCTCATACTGAATTATAGTCATTTCATAATTCTTGAAAACTGTCGTAATTTGGATAAAAGTAACGGCTATCAAGATAAGTATAGACAAGATCGGTATCTTATCGACAACTTACAAAAACCTCGTCAGTGTGATAGACGCGAGGCGTGGGGCGTCTTGATTGAACACATCAAGATAATGACTTCTATCCTCAGGAGCCTTCTGCCCTACAAAAACATGTGTATCATCATGGCTAATCGGCAAAGTAGGAACACGGTAGCAAAACACTACCTAATAAACAAATGGACTAACTAAATTACCATGTTCTGAGGCTCTATCTTCACACATGAGACGCGAGTCGTAAGATGACGTCTATCAGACAAGTGATCGTCGGCGATGAGACGCGCGTTTCACGGGTAGAACGGCGTCTTTTCTGCTTATACATTTTATGTGGTACCGGTTTCAGGCGTTGCGATGTCTCACGTCTCATGTATTACGTCTCGCAGTGAATTAGAAAATGACTTTTTAAAAACTGTCGTAATAAGAAAACGAGTCACGGCTGTCACCGATGTTGTCGACAACTTACAAAAAACTCGTCAATGTGAAAGACGTCATTATCTTGATGTCTTAAGTAAAGATGGGGTATCTTGATTGAAGACATCAAGATAATGACTTCTACGCTCAGGAGCCTTCTGCCCTACAAAACATGTGTACCTTAAGGGCGTCCGTATCATCACGGCTAATCACTAAGGTAGAAACACGGCAGTAAAAAACATTACCTTCTAATATATATGTCCACAGTTCTGGGAATAGCTTTGCAAAAACACAGAAAAATAAAACAGACGTATATAAGGTGTAAAAAATCAACTGCAAATATTTTACGGAGTTAAACCCAACTTTTGTTTAGCTCCATGGTTCACTTTTCCTATATTAGAAGAGAACACAAGAGAAATTTGAAATTCATAGAATATCTTTCAGTTTAATAAAGATTTCTTTAATATTCTACAGTACAGTAATAAGGAAAGGACCGGACCGAAAGTAATTCTGTCCTTTCTTACAATCTGTATGAATATTCATTTGAAAGAGACAAGTCTTGCCATTCAAGTAGGTATTACAAGTCTGTTATTTTTCCAATGGCTTTTACCAAGCAAAACTTCAACTTTTTCCTTATGTAACTACCTAAAAGAGGTATTACAAGTCTTACATCTTTGAATGTTTTCACGTTGGTTTTCACTGAGTTAACAAGCTCTCAAAAGTTGAGAGTCTTGCACGAAATAAGCCCTTCAAAAGATTTCGTCATTAAAACAGTAGGTACCTAGGTACCTGTGTTGTATTCTGCTTCGTCTATATCTGTAGGACCAACTGTGGGACTCGATGAACCCTGGTCCCTCGTGCCAAAATTTCTATAGCAACAGGATTCATTGGGTTGTTGGTCGACTTGAAAACTTTGTACAGTCTCTCCCGCTCACTCATGATCAATACAAAATTTAAGGTGTCGATTTTTTCAGACCGTAACATTTTACAGCAATAATTGTTACTTTTCTAGATGCAGCAACATTTAATAAATCGTACAACATAGTTTTGTCGGGCTTGTCGCTATCAATCACAAAAAACCGAAATCTTAAAATACAATTCTTCATCTGTTAGCGTGTGAGACTGTAGTACAAGAAATTACATCAATAAACGAAGTCAATAAACATTACTTTCTTCAGTCTGAGACATAAGGAAATGCTAACATCAAATAAATAGACTTATTAGACTAACACCCTGTTTGATAAGATAACTCTCTGCTCTAAGCAAAAAAAATATGGATAAAAAAAGGTGTTCGTGTCGAAAAAAAAGTGTTTAAAGAGCTGGAAATCTAGCTTTCTTGCTTCAAATTATCCAGAAGCAAAACAAAGAAACGAAATTAGCTTTAAAAGCTCCCAAAAGCGCACTAGTGTTTAAACGAATGTTTCTAGCGTTAGTGGTTGAGAAAAAGACTGAATCCGCGTGTTTCTTTTATTAGCACGAAACTGTGAACTAGTGTTTCTTTTAAAAGAACAAAATTGTGAACCCGTGTTCCTTTGTAAAGCACAAATTTTCTACTTTGTTCGCGTTACATAGTCTTGTGAAAACTATAAATGGGCGTAGATTTTTCTCCGCTCCCCGGAAAGGGTACCGAGATTGTTTAGGCGAGTTAAGATCGATGCGCTTTGAATAAATTGTACGGTAGGGAATTAGGTAAAGTAAATAGGCTTGCCAAGCATAGGTTTGTTACTTGGAGCAGCATCACCCCAATTTCACCCGTGGGTGGGCGTCGTTAAAGCCGAAATGGGCCGCAGCGTTCCTTGTGAATAAAGCATCTTGCACCGCGCTTGCCAATCCGCAAGCCAAGCGTTGTGAGTATGGCAATACCCCCCGAGAAGGGGAGGCTCGTTCTGGAACCAAGAACAGAAGACTATTATAAAAAAAAACCTATAGGTACTACACCTAGTTATATATGTATATGTAGCTAGAAAGTTTTGTTCATAGCTCTATACAACTAGGAAATTTACCTAGCTGAGTTAAGTCTTGGATTATATCCTGACGTCACTGGTTTGATCTCAGGTTGATATTTGTCAACGTACACTACGATATGGGAAGGCCCATGTCTAGCAATGTGCAGTTGTGGCTGTTATGGTATGGTACCTTTACCTTTACAGCCACAACAGTCCACTGCTGGACATGGGCCTCCCCCGTATTGGGGGGTATTGCCATACTCACCACGCTTGGCAGAAGGATTGGCGAGCGCAATGCAAGATGTTTAATTCACAGGGAACGCTGCTGCCCATTCCCTGGACAGTTATCCCTTAGTCGCTTCTTACGACACCCACGGGTAGAATTGGGAATAAATTTCTTGTACCGAAAGGTATCCGAATTACCCCCATGTATGTTCCGCGATTTTTCGTAGTTTCCGAGTCATTCAACTTTAAAAGTTGTATGGGAAAAATATTACTGGCAGGATTTTTTACAATAGCAAGCAAAAAGCAGGTTTGTATGAAAAATAATGACTGTAGATCCCTCTTAAGATTATGCAAAAAAACAGGCGCTTGAAAAATGTTATGACAGAAGTAAAAAAAAACTGCTAGTTGAAATACATACAACTTTAAATATTGAATTACTCGGATACTACAAAAAATTGCGGAGCTTATATGGGGGTTAATTCGGAAACCCCTCGGTATAAGGAATTTAAACTCTGTCTATTGCCGTCACTGTCTGGTCCACCCTGTATATGTGTTCCCTTCGTGTGTTCCCTAAATTAGGGTTCCGCCCAATTTCGCTTTACGACGGAATAACTAGGACGAACTGCCGAGCCACTCTTGTTACTACAAGTATACTGACTTTCTTTTGATACTGGTGTTTCACATGATATTTGTACCAGTCTTTTCAGAAATTGAACCCAGACCGAAAGGACAATAAGGGAAACGGCGCACGGGGCGCTTATACAGATGGCTTACTCAGTACTAGGACTAGGACGATTTTGATGCTTACTACTTTAACTGGAAATAATGAGAGAACTCAAGGTAACTAAGAAGATGGTTACTACGAACGTCATATTTCTTGGATTAAAATTTGCTCATAATCACATGACGTTCTTGTATCAGATTTTGTTGTTTTGATATTTTTATACTTTGAGATTTTTGACAGTAGCTGCCCTGGCTATAACAAGTGACAATCGCAAAAAACCTAAACAGGGTCGAGTGAACCTTCTGTAAACTCTCTGCTTTGTAGAAAAGACTCTCTACCTACTCTTTACCCCTGTGCTTTTGACTTCTTTCTTTTGATCTTACTCTCTGAAAGTAATCTCCTATTCATTAGCAAGGTAGTTTCAAAGGAATCTAAAAAAGATAAGCTCAAATATGTATAAGCATTCATGCTTGATGAATTAATACTAATTGTAAGGAGTACGCGCGGTAAGCCAACTTGCGCGTTTTGCAAACCGGCGCGATTCGCCAACTCGCTTTCTGCCGACTGCGCGGTTAGCAAACTGTCATGATGTACAGTGAACATCATAATAGTTTATGGATCTGTTTTATTGTACAAAAGAAAATTTAATACGAGAACGTAATATGACATGATATGAAATTTTGAATAAGTACTAGGGATAAACTTATCAAGAGAACAACTGAACAACTTTTAGTTTATGGATCTGTATTATTGTACAAAAGAAAGTTTAATACGAGAACGTAATATGGCATGATATGAAATTTTGAATAAGTACTAGGGATAAACTTATCAAGAGAACAACTGAACAACCTTTTAAATGACTTGTTACATATAAAATAAATTAAAGCGTAAGCTCCACAGAGAAGACGTGCATCGTAACGCGTTGTATGGCATCTGTCAGACAAGTGACCGTCAACCGTCTTCGATGCGACGCGCACCTCAAATATGTAGCTTTGTCTCTACGGGGCAAGCTCCACAGAATAGACGCGTGATGCGACGCGCAACATGACATCTGTCAGACAAGTGATCATCGGAGACGTCATCGTTACACATGCATATGCATAGCCATAGACTTACAATCTCATTTGCTTAAATGTTGCTTATTTTATTACTGAACAACTTTTAAACTAAAAAACATTTAAAACTGAACAACTTTCAAGTTTAAACACCTTTCAAAACTGAATAACTTTTTAAACTGAACAACTTTTAAGAACTGAATAACTTTAAAAACTAAACCACTTTTTTATACAGATGCAAACCAAAAAAAATTTAAAATTCCCTAATGCCGAAATATGCAAAATGTTTATAAAATGTGTAATTGACTGTACACTGTAGCTAAAATGAATTTCTTACTTAATTCTGAAATCCCATACGATTATAGCACATTCCAGGTTTCCAAATGCTTCGTAATATCATTTCTCATTACCTACACCCACACATGTACATGCCATTCGTTGTTCACATAAAGTCTAATCAAATGTGACCTTTTGAAGTCGGGGAAATTAGGTACGGGCTTTGTGAAAGAGGTATTTCAAATACAGGTATACTGAATACATACGTCCGTTGAATATGGACACAACCTTTGTAGAAGGAAAAGATAGACCGACTGCAATGGTTACAGTTAAAAATTAAACATGACTGCATATTTTGAGGGCGTACGGGACATAGAGTCGACTAACAAACAAATTAGGTAGGAGATATTTACTGGTTTGCCGTGTAGAGCCGGCTTAGAATAGCATCACCCTATATATTTCCCGTTCGTGTCTTAAGAAGCGAGAGTTGATGTGAATTCTAATTTTAGGCGAAAGGCTGACAACCTGTCACACGTGGCGTTAATGGCCGTTTTGTACAGCCGTTTACGCTCTGCCTACCCCGCAAGGGATATAGGCGTGATATATGAATGCATGTACCACTCGGTGTCCCACACGAAAGAGAGAGAGACCGATGCTTGAACCGCTGCCCTTCACTAGAGAACAAGATGATCTCTGAAGAAATTATAGACGCAAAACGGGCTGAAGCCGGTTTAACATGCTCTAAAGTGATAATCTAGAGAAAGAGATTTATTTATTACCTATCAATCCATCGAAATCTACTCAGCCTTAAACAACACAAAAGTGTAGTTACTATACAACGTGTTACAAAACAACCAATAAATCTGAAAGGGTGTGGAAAGGTCCGTTGCAAAGAGAAAATTAACAAAAAATTAGAGCCATAGTACCGTTTTTGAAAACTACGAAAAAAATATTTTTTTATTAAATTACACTTATTTTTAATCGTGGCATCGCAGCACTAATTTTGACAGCTCAGAGTTCAAATGAAGTTACCGACTCGGCGAAGCGTAGTTCGGTCTACATTGCTGGCTATTACATGAGTGTCATCAATACAAGAAACTAAGTCAACCAGCAATGTATGCCGAAGCGGACTTTGTTCGCCGGGTAGTGTAGCACCTGACTTAGACTAGTGATGTGATTATTTTATCGACTGATGATAATGAAAAATATTCTTTTTTTTGGTTAGTTATGTAACAGGTTGTATAGGATTCTCATGTAGTTGGTTTGCAGTCGTCATACAGCCCGTCTGTCCAGGTGCAAGCGAGACAGAGATGTAATCCCTGACCTACGAAGCTCTTTAATTAACAAGGCTAATAGCATTACTAGGGCACTCCTGTTTAAGCAGCATCAGAGGGGCTTGGGTATAGCGGACCTAATGCAGGTAAGACTTGTTGATGAGCTTAGGTAGTCTCACAAGCTAACTCATGAACAATGCCATTTTTAAGGTTTCGATTTTGTTGTGATTGATACCGACAAGCCGGACAAAGACTGTACGATTCAATAAATGTTGCTGCATCTAGAAAGGTAACAATTATTGCTGTAAAATATTACAGTCTGAATAAATCGTAACCTTACTTTTTGGATTGTTTATAAGTGAGCGGTAGAGACTGTACTACGGCTAGACGGTTGACATCTCCCACTCTGAATTAGTTATTTACCCGTGGGAGCAAAATTTTCTCGTGCTAAGAAGGGTTTTCTTTTGCTATTCATACTAAATAGTTTCTTTTTCACATATTTATTAGGCACTTACGCCGATGGGCCGATTCAGTCAGTGGCGATACCTAACGTATGGCATTATGAACGAAATGCTTGTATTTATTCGAGAGCCTCTTTCGTTTAGCTGTTGGTTAAAAAATTGGGGCAGTGCAAATTTCATTATTTATCATACCCAGCACCAAAAGAACTTTACTTACAAAGCTGCTCCGTACTGAAAATAAGTACAAACTGTGTGTGTGGGAATAAATTCCGATATACGATCAAGAAGCAGATGAGACTGGAGCATAAATAAGTTAGTGTTGAGACATTGGTTGAGACGCGAAACTGTTTTACGAAAGCTTGGTTGTGACTTTGTTGTCTGGAAACTGTTTTTGATAGTAGCTCAGAATAAGAATAAAATCGGTGTTAAAAAATGACAGTTGATAAAGGTCCATTCATAAACCGGCTAAATACGCAAGGTGTCAATGTGACTATAAAAATAGCTAAATTGATGACAATCACAATCAGACAAGTAACATTCACTTATGATGACGAAATATAATGGAAACAGTAAAAAAAAAAACAAAAGAGAATAATTATGAGCAATTTTCTATTTCCTAACCAAATTAAAAATTCTTATATTGTCTCTCCGTAATCAAATAGGTATAGAAAAAAATATTGCTTAAAGAATCAAAGCTCTACATTCATTATTCGGAAAGACAACAGAGAGTTAAGTTTGTATGCAAAGGTGAAAAATGGGCATCGCTAGGGTATCCTCTTAAAGGATTGTGTCTTTTTTCTGCCACCGTAAAGGAATCGACCCTGGAATATTCAGCCTCCTTTTTCGTTTGTAGACAAGATTATAGCTGAAATGAAAAGCTGGAAGTGGCACAGGCTAATTGGCCTCTTGAGCTCGAGATCAAATCTTATTTCCTTCGCGGCAACGCAAGTCAACAATAAGATGTATAATAATTACTTTAACGAGTCTTATCGCGAGGGTTGCACCAGTCGTGGTCGCGAGCAGAGCAGAACAGTCTGCTCGCGACCACGACTGGTGCAACCCAGTCGAAACGTCGAGTGTCCAGGTAAATCGCTTATTTACCTAAAAAACTATCGCGATAAGACTCGTTAAAGTAATTATTATGTGTGAAAGTAATCGCGGGTGCTTTAAAAAAAAAAATAAGATGTAATTTTGAAATAGATTTTTCAACAGGACTTTAGTTTACATAAAAGCGAGGATCACATTTGACGTCCATTGCTGCGAATTTTAACGCAGCGTAACACATGCGTCAGGAAACGGTGAATTCCGAAAAAATACGGTGTAGTCAAACGGTTTGCATGAGAATAATGTGGAAAGCCTTTGCCTAATGCATGCGATACGTTGCGTTAATAAACGCAACAACGGACTCAATGAAAGTGTGACCCCTGAAATGCACCCTGTCTTTATGAATACCAAATTTTTAAAAAACTTCCCGGTATACAATTTAGGAAAACTTACAATATTTTCACCGCAGGCTGGTTTTGAAACTGTACTGTACCAACTGGGCTCATTTCTACGAAACTCTGTTGCAAAATCAAAATCATCTCAATTAATTCTTCAAATCTGTTAACGACACTTTAATAGCCGTATAATGTGACAATAACGCACGGTTAACATCTGCTAATCCTAGTTTAATTGATGTTCAGACTATTAATTACACAGTTAAATGATGTGGTGACAGCTAGAGGAATTAACTAGAATTAAAGTTAGTCTAACAGAGATTAAATTGATATTTAAACGGTACGCTAAACTGTTTGACGGTAAGTAGGTAGTTAATTTCTTGATAATAGGGTACTTGACTGACAGGTCAATTGAGCTTCTTTTTAACACGATATTTTGTACGAAAATATTGGTATGTCGTCATTTGCCAGGGATTTTTCTGGTGGCAATACATTTACTTTTATATTATTTTTCTGTTTAAAATTCCAGCTCTGAATGATTAAAAAAATGTTTCACTTTTAGTATTTTTAAACCGTTGTTTGTTTTGTATGCGTATGCTCTGTCAAAGGTGTTTCAAAAATGTGCTCTTAAATATTATCAACATGTGTTATTACAGAGTGTTAATTTAGATGCCTGCGATAGGTTCATTATAGATAAGAAAAAATAACATGGATTTTTAAAAATATTTTGACGGGTTGCTTTATGTCCAATGTAATGCATTTTCCCTGAAACACGGTGTATTACATAAATACATACATCAGGCCTCAATCCCTTGCGGGGTAGGCAGAACGCCAACGGTTGTGAAAATACGGTCGTTATCGCCACGACTGACAAATATTTGAGGCCCGTTTTAGCTATTGTCGTGTATAAGGTGTAAAAAAATTTGGACCTCCCATACAAAATGTACCAGCCGGCCGAGTCAATTTGTATGGGAGGCCAATTTTTTTTTTCATATTTCGACCTATGTTCCTTGGGGAAAGTTGTTCAGTTTCATCAGCTGATTCACCCCTTAAAATATATGCAGTTGATTTTTTTACATCCTGTATAGTGAAAGGTTGTCAGCCTGTTGCCTAAAATTGCGATACACATGAAACCCTCGAGTCCTTTAGTCACTTCTTACGACACCCACATTAAAGAAATGGGTGATGCTATTCTAAGCCGGCATCACACGGCACGGTGTATTAGCCATATTAAAAAACTTATTTTCTACACATTTCCTGCAAGCAATATCTCGGGTGTGGCGTCCAAGGTGAAGCCGAAAAAGCGAGTTGTTTCGTTGGTGAATGCGCTCATTACCCGACTGCCTTAGAAGGAGGGTTATGTGTTACGAGAGTTTGTATGTATGTGTGTCCACGACACAGGCTTAGCCTGATCTCTGGTCACTCCAGTAGGCCATACTTGACAGATTTCAAAAGCATGAGAATGCTTTGACATAAGATCCTTTGCTGACATCACCTTTAAAATGAAACTGACAGCTGTCAAATATGACCTATTGGGGTGGCCGGAGTGTAGTGTGGTTTTCTAAGCCTATTTGTATTGTTTGAAATGGAATGTCAATATATTTATTTTAAATTGTATGTAGTAGGTAGGTATGTATGTCGACAAGTAAATACTTTTTCACGAGCTACAGCCTAAAGGACTGGACGGATGCGATACGAGGTGGCATTAGATTTGTCTCAGCCAAGTCTCAACAGCGCGAGTGACACTGTTTAAACTCAAAACAAAGCTCAGAAATGACCGTAGTCGGGTTTTTGTTTTTTAATAGCTATTCTTGTTGTTGAATGGGCTCATTCTGGGATTTATTTAACGCTCTCTCGAATGTTTTGCTCGCACGCGATTATAAAATAGTGTAATAGAATCTTTCAGAATGGCTTTATTTCGGGGATTGGCCGGGGGTGAAGGAAAATACAGCAGAAGTAGAAAATGTTTCTATTTCGTTTATTTTACCACTGACCTAATTCTCGTACCCCCCATACATATAAGCCCCGCGAAAGAAGAACCAAACTGGGTATGATTTTCCTCCAAATTAGACGCATTTTTGCCAACAATCGTCAACAAGTATTTGAAAAATGCCCTTTATTTATTTGCCTATTATTTCGTCTCTTTCCCGTACCTACTTGTCCATTTCCTAAATTAATCACTGTAATAAATCTTTTCGCCGCAAAAAAACTGAAGTTAAAGTCTTATTAACTTACTTTTTAATGCCATCCATTCTTAAAAAGCAAAGTAATATAAAAATAAAACTTGTTTAGCATTCTCAATAGCACGGCTCATTAGACCGAACAGTGTTGCCAGCACTTGTATTTATATATTGTGTTGCCAGATCAAAGGAAACCCGAGCTTTTTAAATTGGATGCATTCGAGTGCATCGCTTTCTTCTGAGTGTTTAAATATATCGGGATACATCGGTTTAGAAGTTGTTTGTCCTAAAACGAAATAGGTAATGGTTATGGACTCGATTCTGACTACACGCTTCTCTATCACCATCACATTATATGACATTTGAGCAGGATGTCATTAATAATGTTCCTAATTCGAGATAATTATGTTCTTTCTCTGCGCACTCTTTTTGTCCCTCACATAATAAAAAAATAGACAGGGTATCGTGAACTATCAGATCAGACACGATAGCATTTCCTAATTCTGTTTTCGACGTATCGTGATAGATTGTTTTCAACTTTATTCTTTTAAATTTTTTGGTCTTCCAGGGTAAACCAAATGCGAAGCTCTAAAGGCCCACGGTCTTTTATGAAAGGCGCTTTTGCTCAGTGTCGCAACACCCGCTATTTTTACCCGACTGCCTCAGAAAGAGGGTTATGTTTTACGAGAGTAGGTATGTATGTGGACAAGAAAATTCTTTTTCACAGGCTACAGCCTAAACGGATAGTTGGATTTTGAAATATGAGGTGTCGAAAGATTCGTCTCAGCAGCGCGAGTGACACTGGCTATATTAAAAAATTATAGATTCAAGATGGCGGATTTTTACAGCAAAATACTACTTTAAAATTACCGCAGTCGGGTTTTTTGTTTTTTAACACATCTACTTGTTTTGTGTATTTCTTAGCAATATGAAAGACAAAGAGCTCGTTCTGGTGATACGTCATCCCTGCAGCGCCGGCCGACGGCGCGATGCATCTTCCTTCGCAAGTGACGTTAGTGCCTTGTGCTGGAGTATTGGATTTCATATTTGGATAGACTTTAAAACCTGCAAATATTGCCAGTGGAGGTATAGAGAAAAGATAAGGGGCAAGCTGCATAGAATACACGTGAGAAGCGACGAAACACGATATCTGTCAGACAAGCGATCGTCAGTCGTTATCGATGGGACGCTAATCTGACATGTGTAGCTTTGTTTCTTATGTTTCATACATTTTATATGTAAACGGTTTCAAATGTCGCGATGTGGCACGTCTCACGTCTCCGGCGATCACTTGTTTGGCATCTTACGCCTCACGTCTGTGGAGCTTGCACCTAACTTCTTTTCGGCTTACTTATGAAAGCGGCAGGAATAGCTAGAAATCAACTACCCAAATATAAGCCTAGAATCGAACCTATTCATCTTGTGCAGTAACTTTAATAAAAGACTAACCATAGATTATTTTTTGTTACAGGTATTGACTCAGAAAAAGCTCTGCAATTTCTTTGGCTCGGTGCCAGAGACGCAAAACCAAGAGACATAAATTAGTAAGTTATTCAGCAAAGTTACCTACGGGATCAGCAGACTAAATCATAGTTGAATTGGATGGAGAATAATGTGATATTCGGAGATGTGAAAACTGATCTTTAGGTCCATAAATTGATTGATTGTATAAATAGCATCATAATTGACAATTACAAGAGTCTTTTGCGAATTTGAATAAAGGGCGCTACACACTGGGCCCGTATGCGTGACGTGCATGTTATCACGGTGTGATCACGCGCGTAGCTTTGACGTTGTATAATTCGGGACCGTATGAGACACACCGCGATACGCTAGTGATTAGGTACACGTACGCATACGCAGGCAGTGTGTGGCCTCTCATACGATCTTATACAAAACAACGTCATGTCTATGCGCGTTCACGTCACACATACAGGCCCGGCGTGTAGCGCCCTTATAGGATCAGACACATCAAACACTGCTGGCACTTTTAGCTGAAAAAAAAATCGATATGACTGACTCTACAGTTTGTAGATTGAGTTTCTTGTTCAATCAGTTATGATTATTAATTACATGATAAGACAGAATAACTCTCGTGTTCATTTTAACAGACCTGATATAAGTCACGCGAGATATGTTAGATGTACAATTCACTGGCTCTGAAAAGTATAACAAAGTCGCCCCTAAAAGGTCTGAACCACTACTGAATTCAACAACCTCTCTCCACAAAGAATCAACATATCACTCAAAGGGCTCGTAGTACAAGGGAATAAAAGATTAGATAGCAGCCACAGATAACACGACCTTTTGCCGGGGGTAATCTGATGATGAATAAACCGACCCGAGTCGTTTTTATACAAACAAAAATAATAAAATAACATACAGACAAACATATAGTTTGTCTAAAAACTCCTGACATTGGAACTAACACTTTGCACTTTGTAATACAAAATTGATGCCAATTAATTTTGCAATTTTATACAAAGTGGCGCCCTCATTTTATGCCGGGAGGCCTTTATTTTTCATCTTACGACCATGTTCCTTAAAACCCCAGCCGTTCCTGTACTTTCGCTATGGTATTAGTGAAGTGACCTCGAAGATTGACCTCGTTTGCTAGGTATAGGAAGGTGAATAAAAGTAGGAAATCACAAGCATACCATGTCAAATGCTTCGATCCAATCCCGGTTTTGAACCCGGGAGTCGGTCACGAACGACTATCACAAATTAGGGAGACGGCGCGCGGGGCGCCTTTACAGATGGCTTACTCTTTACTAGCGACGATTGAGACGCTTATTGGCTTTAACTGGAAATTAAAGGGGAACTCAAGGTAACTCAGAAGATGATTGACTAACACGAACGTCATATTTCTTGGATTTAAAATTGACTCATGCATGATTATGATTCTGAGTCAATTTTAAATCCAAGAAATGACGTTCTTTATCAGATTTTGCTTACTTTGAGATTTTTGCAGTAGCACCCTGGCTATATAACAAGTGATAATCACTAAATCCTAAATAAGGTCGAGTGAACCTTCTGTAAACTCTCTATTTTGTGACAATATGAAACCTCAACAAAGTAATTGCAACTACCGTAACATGCCAACGTTAATGAATAAGCTGCGGTTGACGTTATGCATTAACCTTTACTATTTGTCCTGATATTATCACGTCGGGCCGCAAATTAATATTTTCATTGTTATAGCACTGTTTTGTATTCAAAATAAATGAACGCATGTAAAAATTTAAATTATTTGATTGCCTGCGATACTAAATTTATATACCTACCTACATTAATTAAGAGAATCTCTGATGAGTAGTAACGCTCTCATCACGTAAAGAAATCACACGAATAAAACCTTATTTTTTGAAAATCCTATTTGGGCAGGTTAAAGTCAAGTAACTTACTGAAGTTTTATATCGTATACAGATAGTAGAATGGCAGAATCCTAAAACTATTGTTTTTTGCATATTTAATATCTATTACTACTGTGCAGTGTGCTGCTAACGTTTTAAGGGTGCTGCCAGGAGCTATTTCCTGTTTGCTTTATCCATGTAATCAACCAACCAAATATTCGGCCTGTTTTAAAAATAACAATAGGCAACAGTGCCTATTGCACCTATTCTACAATCTGACCAAAATGGATTTCGATAAAACGCCATCGTATTGTGACAATGTGATATTTGTCTATGCACTTATGTTTTTTTTGCTCTGGCAACCCCGAGCTGAGCGGTCGTCAAAATCAGCTGATAATAAAATTTAATTTTAAGTTAGTGTTTTTATACGTTTTCTTGTTTAAAATCCGTGTGAAATAGTGAAAGTGATAAGTTTATAATATATCGGATGCAGTCCGATACAAATTCGAGTGGAAATACCAACGAGGGAAATACTTGGATTTTCGACTGTCTGTCATACATAACAGACAAAGGATTTGAATCAAGATTTGAACGAGCAACGGATTATCCCCTGGGAGTATCGTTTCTTTGATAACTTTTATACAATTCACAATCAATTACCACATTAGTATCATATAATACAATAGTATACGACAGCACAACTCACTTATTGTGGGAATTTACTACCTATACATAACACAGCCGCGTGAACTTGCCTCAGGTTACTTTTAACGAAGTATACCTGACGGGAAGGTCAACTGCCGCTCAGACAAGTTATTCAACAAATACTTTATACCTATAGGAACACAAATGTCTTACTTTACCTGCTAGTTTTGTTTTAGTCTAGATTTTAGTGTCTCAGATCACTTGGGGAAGTGAAATTGATGACACTTGACCAGTTGTTTACTTTCATACACATAGCACACGGTTTATTTACTTAAGGTGCCTACTCACTAGCTTGCTAGCAAGTGTAAATTGTATATTAAGTAGTGTTTTTTTATAATTTCAGCTCAAGCAGCAGTATCAAAATGCCTACTGAAACGCGTTCAATGGCTAAAGAGCAAAAATTACAAAAACTTATTATAGAAGTGAAGGACTATGAAGCTCAAGTTGATCGGCTGGTCGAGGAAAGAAATAACTTGCAATATGATGTGAGAATGTTAAAGTCCAGCAAAGAGACAATACACCTGAAACTTTCTAACACCCTTTGTTTACTTGAAGAATCTAAAGTAGATAATGAGCACAAACAATCAGTCATTGACTTTCTACAAGTAGAGAACTGTAAACTGCAGGCTAATTCGGACCGAGTTGGACTTTTGGAAGAACAGCTTCGAGAGGCACACAGCAGCCTCAACAATTTACAAAATGAGAAATGCTCAGCAGATAAAATCCAGTCACAATCACTCCATCATGAACTGTCATTTGCCCTACACGAGGAGCTATCTTTTGCAAATGTGACCAGCGATCAACAGTTCGCTCAATGGACTGAACCAACATCAGTAAATGTGCAACACCATGCAAGACTGAACAGACCACAGAAACATAAAGCAAAATTAATAAAAGCATTGAATAGAAATAGATTACTACGGAGACAGATCAAAAATAAACGGAACATTCTAATTAAACGTGTAGTGTTGCATCAGGAGATCAACACACTCAAAGCAGCTTGTTCTGCTTTATCTGACCAGTATAAAGAAGCACAAAACAAGTTGAGAATTCAATCTCCTTCCTCTGCACCTATAAGAAAGAATAATAATAATTTAATTAAAGAAAAATGTAATGAAATCATGGCCTTACTACAAAATGACACGGACAAGGCTCATGTTTCATTGCTGACTGACACAAGAGACCTGTCTAATTTTTCATCAAATGACAACGGACCCCTAAGGCTAAGAAAAGAGGCACCGTCGTTCGTTGAAAAATAAGCGTGACAGACAGCAGCCTGCAACTGACGAAAATAGATCAAGACAACAGAAAGGCCTCCAGGAGTGCCACACTCCGCTAGAACGAAAACCTGAGTGCGGTCCTGCTTCACAGGGACATCTTATTCCGTGGGGCCCCCACGTCTTGCAGAGGCCCGGGTTCCAGCCCAGTACTCCAGCGGCGCTGACGCCGCAGTACCAGCAGGGTCTACATGCACAACAAGGGCCCCAACCAGCTAGGCCACTAAACGAGCTAGGCCCAGGTAGTGCCGCGCATGGGCGACGTGACTCGGTCGCTACACCGCGCGTCCCGCGCGCTCCTCCTGCGGTTCTGCTTACGCCGCGCGTCGCCGGGCAAGGAGCCCAGTGCGCCTCGATGGTTCAGCGCGGTAGTAACATAGCAGCGTTGCACACAAGCACGCCCACGCCGTGTACTCGTAGCCAGCAGGTTCAGCAGCTGCCCAAGCCCGTGGACACTAATGATGTTACTAGGACGGTTATTTTTAGTGACAATATAGGAAAAGGTTTAGGTTATTTACTGCACAACCAGCTTAATCAGGTTGTTGAAAATGTTTGTCTACCCCAGGCCTCGTTTGAACAAGTTACTAAACGAATGCTTAGCTATACCTATTCAAAAAACACCACAGTTGTGTTATTACTAAGTCATAGTAGTGGGGTCGACAAGCAGAACTTGACTAATTTTATTAACTCGTGCGCCACCCTAAATGTCCATAACTGTATTATAGGCACATTACCGTATATTAAGGGACAAGATGAATATAATAGTCGAATTTATAATTTTAATACCATGTTGTATAAATTGACATGTAGTCATAGTGACAAGTTATACACAGTGGACATTAATTTAGATAATAATTTTATCATGACGAACAGTACAATGTACTTATCTCTTTTTTACCGTAAACATCTAGCTAATATGTTAGCTATGAATATTTCTGACCCGGTAATACATTGTATTTCGGATGATATTGGACTTAGCCCTCTTGCATCCAGGAATAACAAATCCCAACATTTAAACTAAACAAAACGACAAAGGGAAAGCCGCTTAGTGTTATTCATCAGAATATTCAGGGCTTTCCCGGCAAGGAGCTTGAGATTGAGTTGTTCCTGGAGGCAAGAAAATGTGACCTTCTTTGTATTTCGGAGCATTGGTTAAAGGATTATGAAATGCTCATTAATTACGAAAATTATGAAATAGTCAGTGCCTTCAATCGAGAGTCCACTATTCGCGGGGGGACATTTATTCTTATTAATAAAAATATTAAAGCTAAAGAGCGGAAAGATATTGTTGGACTTTCGGTTGAATGTGTGTGAACTTTCATGCGTTGAGTTGGAGAAACATATTATAGTGTGCGTATACAGACCACCTAAAAATAGTAACTATGAGAGGTTTGAACTCATCATGGAAGATGTTTTAAAGATATTATTAAAATCAAAGAATAAATTTCATATTGTCTGTGGAGATTTCAATATAAACTTATTAGAAAATGTTGCTTTTAGAAGTCGTTTTATCAGTTTGTTTAAGTCGTTTAATCTAGACAACATATTTAAAGAACCTACTCGAATAACTGCAACCACAGCTTCTTGTTTAGACAATATCTACTGTGATTGTGTCTATTCAGACCAGGAAATCGTAAATTGTTGTAAATCAGACCACAATGGGCAATCCGTGCTCTTTCCATGTCGTCCTAAAGATGAAAAGATTGTCATTAGTAAAAGAATTATAAGCTCCAACCAAGTAGACAAATTCCATACTGCACTATCAGAAAAACTACCGGTTCTAGACTATGATACTAATAATCCAAATAACTTTTATTCAAAGCTTTTTATAACGATACGTGATGAATTTGAAGCCAAATTCAAGGTAAAGAAATTAACAATTAATCCTAAATTTAAATTCAGTGACTGGGCGACTGTAGGTATTCGAACAAGTAGGAAAAGTTATTTGAGCTCTATGATGAAAAGTCTTATAATCATAGTGAAACATTCGTTGAACGTGTTAAAATTATTCAAAAATATTCAAAATGTTTGTATACAAGCTAAAGCAATTTTCACCAAAAATAAAATATACTCTGCTGAAAATGTTATTAAAACTGTTTGGAAAGTTGTTAATTCAGAGACAGGTCGAACTAAACCTATTGAAAAATCACATTCGTTAAAGACTACTCAGGGAATTGTTACTGCAGACGCTGATGTAGCTAATGAGTTTGAAAGTTTTTCAGTAACATCCCATTTAAAACTACTGAGTCACTTAACTCTTCGCCTATCATCGCGTCAAATCTTCTTAAAACGAATGTTCAGACTTGTAATAATGTATTTGAGTTTAGGTACATTAATGCAAATGTAATATTAAAAACTTTTAAAGAAATAAAAATAAAAACTACAGAGGATTTATGGGGTATGTCAGTAAGACTATGTAGTTCCTTAATAGATACATTAGCACCATACTTAGCCTGTATATTTAATGCTTGCATTGATCATGGCGTATTTCCTGATCTCATGAAGCACAGTAAAATTATACCTCTTTTAAAGCTGGCGATAAAACCGATCCCAGTAACTTTAGGCCAGTATCTGTACTACCAGTTTTGAGCAAAGTTTTTGAGAAAATTATACTTAATCAAATGCTCCTACATTTCAATCTCAATAAATTACTACATGATCAACAATTCGGTTTTACGAAAGGGCGCTCGACAACCGACGCTGCTGTTAAGCTCCTGCAACATATTTATGGTGCTTGGGAGGAGTCGCAGGATGTCATAGGGGTGTTCTGCGATTTGTCCAAGGCGTTTGATTGCGTTGATCATGAGACACTGTTGTTGAAACTGGACCATTACGGTATAAGAGGAAAAGCACTTGATTTGGTTCAATCTTATCTCGGAGGTAGGACGCAGAGAGTGCAGATAAATGGTGTGAAGTCACTGGGTTCTACTGTCAAAATTGGTGTACCGCAAGGATCAATTTTAGGACCGTTCCTATTTTTAGTGTACATAAACGACTTGCCCTTCATGGTACAGAATCAAGCCAAGATAGTGCTTTTGCTGATGATACTTCTTTAATATTTAATGTGGATAGAAAGGCTGTAAATATTGACGAAGTAAACGGCGCACTAGATCAGGTTAATAAATGGTTTACGTCAAACAATTTAGTACTGAATTCTAAAAAAACTAAATGTATTAAATTCTCTTTGCCTAATGTAAAAAGTATTAAACACGATGTTGTTCTTAAGAATGAAAAGCTTGATTATGTTACTGAAACAGTTTTCTTGGGGATTACACTCGACGCAACAGTTCAATGGGATCCACATATACTAGCACTGGCTAGTAAACTCAGCTCTGCGGCTTACGCTGTTCGAAAAATTCGGCAATTGACCGATGTTGCTACGGCCAGGCTTGTATATTTTAGTTACTTTCACAGCATAATGTCCTACGGACTTTTGTTATGGGGTCAAGCCGCTAACATAGAAACTATCTTTGTGTTACAGAAAAGGGCAATAAGAGCAATATATAAACTGCGAAGTCATGAATCCCTAAGAGAATTGTTTAAAGAAATTGGCATTCTTACGCTTCCTCGCAGTACATATTTGATAATATAATGTATGTGCGCAAGAATTCCAGTTCATATTTAAGAAACTCAGATATTCATTGTCGTAATACGAGAAATAAAAATAAAATTGTACCGCCACAAACCAGATTAAGTAAGATCAGTAAATCATATATGGGTAACTGTATACGCTACTATAATAAAATTCCAGAGGAAATTCTAAAGTTAAATGAGAGGCAATTTAAACTTAAAATAAAGAATACTTTATGTTCGAAAGCGTATTATAAGACAGAACATTATTTAAAAGATAAAGATGTCTGGTCAGTAGCAACAGTTGCTCCAACGCAATGCAAGAGATAGGCATTATTTAAGAATAAACATGACATATATTTTAGTGGATATACCTTTACTTTTATGATATGTAAATTGACATGTATAGTTGTTAAAGACATTTTCATATTATTCTTTAATTTTATTATTTTTTTGACATGTATTTTTTACATTTACTGTAAATCTACTATTTTATCTTTTTTTGCTATGTTATTTAATTGCTCAAATGTTTAAAGTATATTTTAAAGACAAAACAGTTAGAATAATCTACTGTAATTTTTATTTTTATTTTGTGAGCCGTTTTTGGCTATTCTATTAATTTATTTTCTAAGTTAGCTAGGGTAGCTTAGGGCCTAAGAATATTGTAGATTTTAGAATAGGTGCACTTCTGGGCAGGTTTTTGGGCGGTTTTCCTGTCCAGGGGGTCCGGCTAACCATACAAATGTAACTCCTTTTTAAAATTTTGACAGAATGTTACTCCATTTAATTGTCATTCATTGAGGCATAAAGTTGCATGCTGTGTGGTTAGCCTGGCCAGCCCCGAGGCAGTGCCTTTATTTTTATTTTTTTATCCCGCCTGAGCCGCGTTTAAAGTAGGAACTCAAATTGTTATAAAAAAGAGAAAATTTTGCATTAGAAATTTTCTCTTTTTTAAGATTGTATTAGAATATGACTTTCTTTAAGAGAATCTTGTACATTCCTACAAAGAAATAAATAATTGAAATTTGAAATTTGAAAATTACCTATGTGTTGCCGTGTGTGCCTGCCTGCTTAAAATAGCATCACTCCATATCATGCCTGTAGGTGACCTAAGAAGCGACTAAGGGATTTGAAAGTTGATGTGTCAGGTGACAATTCAGGCGACAGGCTGACAACCTTTCACTATGGGGATACACAGTCTACTGAATGACTCTCAAACTTTGTCAGACGTGGTGTAAATTACCGTTTTTACAGCCGTTTACGCTCTGCCTACTTCACAAGGGGTATAGGCTCGATTTATGAATAAATGAATGTATCGAGTAGGAAAAAATTATGGCGGCGCCACTTTTGCTCAGGATCACATTATCGCTCTTTAATTATTTCCAAATACACTCGAGATGAGGATCAACATTATCCATTAATCCATTAAACACGCTAATGGGTTCAATTGCTTGATTAATTAGGCAATTTAATTAACTGGAATGTTACGTTTGAATTTGGGAATTCGCTATCTGCATAAGTAGGTACTTTATACACCGTGTTTCGGAGAAAATGCATTAAATTGGAGGCGTTGTTTAGGACACCGTATTGAACAATTTTCACTATGGGACCAATGGTGTAAAACAAGAAAAATAAATCGACTTCCTTAGTTAACCCTAACAGTCGTTTTCTTAATTTTCAACTTTGGTCCCATAGTGAAACTTGCTCAGTACGATTTCATTTCATTTATTTATTGCAAAGCCACAGGTACAAAAAGGTGTTACACAAAATTAAAAGGTACAAGTGACGCCCTGTAAGGGCACAGCAAACAACAGGGAGGCAACTAGTTGCCATTATTAAACTTAAATACTCGATTTATATTATTTATAATGAATAATGTAATGTCAAAATGAGTTAGTACCGAGTTTCTATTCTATGTTAGTAATTTAATTAACGATGTCCCTATACAACGTGTCTAATTTACTGCAATTTCTCCGGAACACTGTGTATAATAATAGTTTGTTCTTGGTGGCCTTATCTTTTATTATTTAAATTTTAAATAGACAATGCACATAAGATTTGAATCGAACGAAACATTAGTCTCCGTACATAGGTTTTCCCAACTATATCTATATATGCGAATCTTGGTCGTTCGAAATCACGTCGTTAAGGGTAAAATATATGATCCGAAATCGCACTTCGCTGAAATGGCTCAGGTTATATTTCCATTACATGAATGAGTATCTAATGTGAGTATAAACTAGATTTCAGCTCACCGTTTCACTTGCATTTCAAGAAGTTACAAGCTAAAGAAGTGTAAACTAATGTTGCCAGTGTTTTTATCACAAAAAATTGATTGTTCGTGCGCTACTTACTTGCTACGGCGTAGCCACAGTAGTGTAGCAAGCTCGTAGCAGCTTCGTTGGAAATCCGTAGCGACTTGTAGAGGGGTAAGGGCTAAAATATTCGTGAATTTGTGTGTTATTTTTATTTATTTGTTATTCCATTACCCACTATAACTAAAGAAATATCCAGAAATGTCCCACACATTCAAAGCTAGCCAAGACCGCCGAACATAAAGTTTTATAAACTCCTCTTTGCATAATACTCAGCTCGTTTTAGGTTATAATTCTGTGTTGGTAGTGCCGCGGTAGTGCCTTGGACGGGCCGTAATGTGCCGACGAGAGGATAATATCTCCCCGCGAAATTATAGTTGAGGAGAGATACCCTTGTAACTAGCGCCATCATCACTTGTATTAAGTTATAGTATAATTCTGTGTTGGTATTGAGTCGGACCGTATTGTGCCGATGAAAGTATAATATCTGCGCGCAAAATGATAGTTGAGGAGTGATACGCTGATCTAGCGCGCCACTAGTTGCCGAGCGCGTGCGAAACTGTAACACGTTACCGGCATGTAACCCACTGGATGCAAAACTACATGTAGGAAAGCGATGTTACATGTAGGACCTACATCATATCGATAATCATTACGAGTCGTTAATCAATGAAGATAATCTGCTAGGTAGGAAATCAGATAAGCAAATTGTCTTTGTTGGTGGCGCCACTTTACTCTAGCTAGGGTGCCTTGGAATCATAGTTGAGCAGTGTGGAGGTACTTCTTAATTCAGTTCAGTAAATGCAGTTGGCGGTGGTTCCCGTCTCTGACGGTTGATAATAATTGAAAAAGTTATTTGCTAGTTTTATGTTTTCTTTGTAGTGACTAGAAGTAATGTCTTTAACATAATTGAAAAGATATTATCGTTAAAGCTTGTAAATACATCTAATAGTAACGTGCAGTAGTGGTTAAGAATACTGCCAGCTCTAGTCCATTCAGGGTGTTTCGTAAAAGACGACGACGTAAAGTTTATCTGTCGCCTATGGTCTACCGCTAGGTGGCGGTCATAGTACATAATTATAAAATCATTCCCAAAAAGGGTTGTCGTCAGGCTGGCGGCCGGTCATAATACATTGCCAACTCCTTTTGCTACATGATTTAGTGCTCTAACAAAACATGTTGCGCCGACCCCAACTGACTGGATAATGGCAGGCAGATGACGAAAAAGTGTAGGTAAGTAGGGCAAAGAGTCTTCGAACAAGTATAAGATGAAGTGTAGATAAATACAACACGAAGTTGTTCAGTTTCGTGGTCTGAATGCACCCTATCAGTATTCGGAGACCTGTCCCTTACTTACACCCTGTATAGTTTGTTATGATGACAAGTTATAATAACTTTAACTAGATGGCGTTGTCTCGCTCGCTCCAATGGAGGGTGTGATGAGCTGGTGAGACACTAAATTAGGTTCAAGATTAAGGAGTTTTCGATCGTAACATATAAGTACATACATTTTTACGTGTAAGTGTAAAACATAAGGTCGAGGTTGATAATTTACAAGATTGTATTTTAGAAATAAATTCTCTATCCCTTGCGGGGTGGGCAGAACGTAAAGCGCTGTGAAAACGGTCATTTACACCACGTCTGACATAAGTTTGAAAGACCGTGTATCGATCGCCTTAGTGACAGGTTGTCTAAAAATGGCTATACATCAACTCTCAAATTCCTCAGTCACAAAAGTCGCCTATACGCGCAAAGATTTACGTAGATCGTTGAGCAAGGGTTATTTTGTTTATTGTGCATGTGGATCAGTGCCATCTATCGACGATTATACTAACTACTAAGTACTCGTCTATTTTTTTGTAATAGCTGTCAAAAAAGGCCTTATTAACACCCACGGGTACGAAAGGAATACGATGCATATAGTGGGGGAGCCGGCTGCAGAAATAAGTACCTATCTCATCAGGTACCACGAGAGGCTAACTTTAGAATGTTAACCGAAATGAAAATGAAATATTATCTAAAAATATCGATTGTTTTCGTCTTTCGGCAGGATTGGCTTTGGCAAACCTACGTCTTTCGACCTGTTTACGTGTCAGTTAACGTTCTAAAGTTAGCCTATTGTGGTACCTGATGAGATAGGCATTTCTGCAGTCGGCTCTTCCATGAATAATGTCTGGCACTAAAGCAAAATAACTTCTTAGATCATTAGCTTACAAAAAGCTGCCGAACATCAAAGTCAAAGAATGAAAGCTTGTAAGCACTCACCACAGCAAACATCTTGAGAAACCTGTAACATTTCGTGCGAATATTGCCTCTTATTTGGTGGGGACTTGATGGGGATTAGTCGCCTCTCGTCCTTTATGAGAGTGAGAGTCATATCTCCTCGAAAAAGTCGAGATTACCGGCTCAATGTCACGTCACAAGACACGCCACAGGCCACATAATATATAGAGTAAAAAAAAGGGTGTACCAGGCCATGGAACTGAACAACTTTCCCCAAAGAACATGCTTAAAATAGAAATAAAAATAAAAATTGGACCTCCCATATTATTGACTCGGTCGGCTGGTACATTTTGTATGAGAAATATATTTTTTTTTCATATTTCGACCTATTTTCCTTGGGGAAACTTGTTCAGATTCATGGGCTGGTTCACACCTTAAAATAATGGCAGTTGTTTTTTTTACTTTCTGTATTTAGAGATAGGGAAATAAAATAATAGGTTTCTTTTTTTGTGGGACAGCTAGTCGGCGTAAGACCCGATCTAATTTAGAGGAAGAGCCCGGTGGCATAAAAATTTGCGACAAGATATACTTGCTTAATTCGCAGGCTAGATTAGAACCGCGGTACCCCAGTTGGTAGTGGCGTCGGAAGGTCGCAGTTTCAAATCCTGCCTGCGGTGGAAAATTTCGCATGTAACCTAGTTACTGAAGACAATAAGCCTATTTGCATGCACCGGGAAGCGAACTGGGGACATCGCCACCTGCTACCGATATTACTTCCTTGCTAACGCGACACTTCCCGAGATTCTACACTACGGTTTACACTTGATGTTATTTGATGGTACTTATAAGGTAATCCAGAGAGGTGCAGGCAACTAAGGCTAGTAAGTTTTGTCGGCTGGTAAAAAACTTTAAATAAAAGCATACCAGTGAAGATAAACCTATTGGAAGTTTTAAATCTACTGCGACTCTATGCGAATAAATTTTTCAGTTTGCGAAAGGAATTTGAAAAGGATGTTATCGGTGACCGTAAAGTTAGATGGCGTAGTTTTGAGTTTGGAATTCTGAGTGCAAAATCAAATATTTTGATAGGCAATATAGGTCCCGCGGCCCGTCTCCATAAGGCCGGATTCAGACGTAAGCGTAGTAAAATCGACATGTGATGTAGCGCAGTGGTGGTGCGACTGCCTGCAACTTAAAAGGTTCCGAGTTCAATTATTGGTAGGTCACTCACAAAGTTTATATTTATGTGAATTTGTTAACAGTAAGGTTAAGACATTGCAGGCTAAACCACCTGAGTTTAGGAAAAGAATGATGGTTCCGTGTTGGAGGGAACGTTGAGCCGGCGGTCCTAGTGTTGCTGTCTATGATTGATTACATAGACAAGGGGCCCAGCGCGCCGTTTCCCTAATTTGTGCGTAGACGGCGATCATTACAACCATGTCAAGAGGCCTGCTACTTGGAGTAGGCAGCTGTTAAACTCTGACACAGGGTTCATAGGGTCGTCTGGCGATTCGGAGGCCTAAACGAAAAGAAGAAAAAGAAGTGAAATCTACCCGCGAATCCTATCGCGCTGGCTAAGCCCAGCGGCAACAAGTTTTGTACTATAACGCTTAGCACGTGCACAGCACACGAAGGTCTCTTTCTTTAACGCTGCCTCAGAGAGAAACACCCAATCATTTTCTTGAGTTTTGAGGGCTTTTGGGCAAAATTAGTTTAGTTAAAATAACGCCATATTAAGTTTAGAAACCAATAAAATGTTTTGTTTGTTTTGATAACATTTTTACTAACCAACTAAACACTAATTTGATTAATTTTGATTCTCCTGTAGCTATTAGTCACGACTATCACTGCTACAAACAAGGTGTACGCCAAAATGTCAGCTCCTAGCAAGTAGCACACAAACCTCCCGACGAAGAGTTGGAACTTTTTGTGGAACAGTCCCAATTCTAGCACTACTGTGGATAGCGAGAAGGTGAGTAGGCCCAGGCAGGCGTGTATTTAGGATTGTTAGAATCAAAGTTTGTTTGTTTTGATAACATTTTTACTAATCAACTAAACACTAATTTGATTAATTTTGATTCTCCTGTAACTGTTAGTCACGACTATCACTGCTACATACAAGGTGTACGCCAAAATGTCAGCTCCTAGCAAGTAGCACACAAACCTCCCGACGAAGAGTTGGAACTTTTTGTGGAACAATCCCAGTTCTAACACTACTGTGGATAGCAAGAAGGTGGGTAGACCCAGGCAGGCGTGTATTTAGGATTGTTAGAATAAAATTTTGTATGTTTTGATAACATTTTTACTAATCAACTAAACACTAATTTGATTAATTTTGATCCTTCTGTAACTATTAGTCACGACAATCACTGTTACATACAAGGTGTATGCCAAAATGTCAGCTCCTAACAAGTAGCACACAAACCTCCCGACGAAAAGTTGGAACTTTTTGTGGAACAGTCCCAATTCTAGCACTACTGTGGATAGCAAGAAGGTGGGTAGCCCCAGGCAGGCGTGGAAGAACTTGACACTTTGGTTGTATCGGGTGAAAATCGC
Organism: Phthorimaea operculella; assembly: GCA_024500475.1. NCBI lineage: Eukaryota > Metazoa > Arthropoda > Insecta > Lepidoptera > Gelechiidae > Phthorimaea > Phthorimaea operculella. Next base: position 1,308,832 of record JANFCV010000081.1, read on the forward strand.
CAATGGTCCAGAAAACAGCGTCACACATTGCATAATGGTTGCCACTATCCCTGGAATTAAAGAAGAATTAGATGTAGCGACCTGCAATGGACGAGACGAGTTCATAATACGTATCATATTATTTTAATATGTCGTCTCATCTCATAATGTCCATCTCATATTTTCGAAAATTGGCTCCCACCTAAGCAGCTGAGCGAGTGAGTTTGTATGGGAGGTCCAAATTTTCGACCTATGTTCCTTGTGGAAAGTTGTTCAGTTGCTTGGGCTTGTTCACCCCTTCTACATTTAGCGAAAAGGTCATTTTGAGAAAAGGACATTTTGAGAAAAGGACTTTTTGCGAAAAGGACACTATGAGATGAGACGCAATATGTAAGGCCTCACCCCTAATTGAAACCCCAAACCACAAATTAGGGAAACGGCGCGTGGGGCGCCTAACCAAAACGGTGGTTTGTATAGGGCACAATTTCGATTCTAGTAGTCCTATCGGGGGCTTTCACGCTCGCTTGATCATTGAACAAAAATCTTAAAATGACCTACCGAGTAGACAATGCACGGTGTACAATCTCCTATCGACTTTCCAGAGCACGATGACATTGCCAACCAGAACATGAGCCACGCCGAAGAACTGCAGGACCAAATGCGTGACCCTCACGCGACGGAGGATGGTGGTCCTCACGTTGCCCCAAGTGTTGGTCACCGCCATGGCTAAGATCGCTTCTAACATGTAGAAATGCCACTGGAAAAAATATGTACAAGTTTTGTAGATAGTTTGAAAGTGGTTACATACATATATCACGCCTATATCTCTTGCGGAGTAGGCAGAGTGGGGTGGTGTATTCTATATCTTTCCCAAAGAGCTTCATCCCCTAATGTACCCTCTGTTGCGAATATTTTTTCATAGGTTTTAAACTTTGGGGTACCAGGGTAGATGTGGTTTTAAAAATGTATGGGCTGGCTAAAAAGATAATAAATTTGAAAGATACTTACCCCTTCGCAGCACAAAAAGACGTGCCAGTCCAAGGTAAGGACGGTAAATGCGAACGTCGCGATACATATCCCGCCCATTACCGTCTGGCAGAAAATCATGAACAAAAGGTGGAAAAGGCTGCAGGGCGGAATCCTGAATTTTCCATATACGTGTGCTTTCCTTGGGTATCGCCGGGTTCGTCGCACGCAGCACTCCAAAGGTTTGAAGTGCTTGTCCTTGTCGCCACGATAATCATCGATCTCTCGTGTAGCCAGCTCTATCGAGGGTGAAGGGTTCCTGCTGCTCCGGCCACTTCGGTTCTTCAAAGTGGAACAAGAAGGCTCCCCGTACAACACTTCGTGCATGGTGTTTTTATTGACAGACAATGAATACGATTATACAAGAAAAACACGAATAGAAATGTAATAAAACTACTCTTACAAAAATAAAAGGATTCAAATCGTCCTAGAAAACTTGTGTTGAAAACACTGTCAATAATTGTCAAAAACCATGATGAAGATGAATGAAGTTAAAATGACACAATCAGAATGACATCATTTTAGAAAAAGTTTTCCATTAGCAGTCTGCAATGTCTGCAAGAAGATACTTCGAGCAACACATCTTCCGTCCCGTTCCGGTCCAGAAAGAAGATATATCAAATTCGCAGTGTTTGAACCCGTTTGAACCTAAGCGGTATCTGCACGGCACCACTTGGCTACGCGGTATCAATCAACGCGGTATTTTGATTTGTACCTACAATACAAATTGAATACGAAATTTTAGGAAAACTTGCAAAATTAACCACACAGCATGACCACTACAGCGGCTCACTAAATAGGGATTGCTATCTCACAATGCGGGGATACTTAAGGTGCCTACAGACGTAGCTATAGACCTACTGCCCAATAATGCGCATTAATGCGCATTAACGCGCATTAACGCGCATTATTGAGCAGTATTGGTGTATATATCCTGGGTTGCCAACGTAATGTTTTTGTTTTACCTTTTAGTGGACTAAAATTGTCAAGGAGTATTATAGAATCTAAAATAAATTCCGCGAAATCAAATCCAATAACCAATTAAATATTTTTTGTGTGATGCTCGCTCAGAGAGGATTTAAAATTGTGGCGGTCGGTAGATACAGAGCGCGCGGCTGCAGGCAGTCCCCCTTGAATTCTGAAGTAGGTTAAGGGTGCCATACACCACCTCCGTATGCACGCACGAACCCAAGTCAAACTCTCTAGATTCCCTAAAACAACTTTTACTTTGAAGCCATAACAGTATCTCCTATAGTTTAGATGGGATGCTAGTGGTCTGCATCAGGTACTCCAGATCCTCGATAACCATGTATCAGCAGAAGCGCCCCGTCATGCTGAACAACTTTTGCTATGAAGCCATTTTCGTATCTCTTATAGTTTAGCTGTGCTCCTGGTGCCCTCCATCAAGTAAGTACTCCAGATCCTCATGTGCTGGCAATAAGTACTTAGTCCAAGTCCGTTTTTAATATTCCAGCAATATCAGTGCAAAATTTCACTAATGTATTTATATTTGTGGGTATATCCGCAATATTTCCCGCTTTTCCTGCTTCTAACCGTTTTCCCGTGGGAATGAGGAATTCTCCCGTGGTAAAAAATAACCTACTCAGGAATGTTGTAGCTTTCTAATGGTGAAAACATTTTGGAAATCGGCCCAGTAGTTTCAGAGTCTGTCAATCAATTCCTTTTTATCATACCTCTATATATTAGTGTAGACAACCGGTAAGCGCATGATGACGCGCGTGCATACGGTGGCGGTGTGTGGTGCCCTTTACTGTTAACCTCTTTGGCATGATCTGTGCTGGCCACTGATATACTCTATGGCAATGGATAAGTTACAAAATTAGTGATGTCCTAAAGTCAGTTGTATAATAACAACATATCGGTGATATGATTTTCATCATAAAATCATAAGCGGGAGGAAATAATCTACCAATGTATATGATTGTTTATTACTATGCATTTACCATGATGAAATTTGTTCTAAAATATATTTTACAATGGTAATTTTTCCTGCGTGGAGACTTTGTCGGTGATTAATAATCGAAGCTGTGCTGTGCCTCGACAGTTTCGGTGCCTTTCACATTCACTGGCTACATGAGCAGTAGTAGTGCTGCGTATTATTGCTGGCGATAGGTGTCATCCATCAGTAGTGTAAGGCCCGTGAGTAGGAAAAGGAGCGAATCCGTGGAGTTGCAGCACAGCTTCCAGCTCCGATAATAACCGAAAAAGTCTGCACGTGCCAAAAAAACCTTATAGGAATGAAAAACTGTGATTTTATTATTGTTTTTTTTTATGTGTCTAGTTAAAGCATGAACAGGTGATTTCTTCAGCAATCTTTTGGTATGTTGTAATGAGATTTTGATGTGCCTCGGACTGATCTCATAGCGGTGGACATATGCTACGCTGGATTGAAGTTTTGACAGCTTCAGTGTTGGAGGAATCATGATCACTTCATGCAGACTTGCCAGGAGTGCTTGGTTCTAAAAGTAAGTTATTAATATAAGTAAAGGTTGTCTGGAAGAGATCGCTGCAAGCGATAAGGCCGCCTTTGCTTACTTCTAGCTCTAAGTTTTCTGTATTGTTGTTTTGAATTGTATGTAAGCAATAGTGTTAATCTATCTATCTATCTATTACAAGACGTTGTTTTTTTTTCTACATAGTATTACGAAAGAAAAGATATCGTAACAATATTTAACATATATTGCTGAAATATTATTGCCAACAACCGCAAGATAGTTAATGGGTTGTTTTGTTACGATTACATGCATTATTTTTATGTTAAAATAACCATATCGTATACCTACCTGTGAAATTACGTTTTTTACCCTTTTTTGTATCGTTTTTTGCAAAACGCAAAGTACTGCACCTTTGTTGATCTCCACTATCACAAATTTGAACAAAATATCACGTAATTAAATGAACAACTCGAAAAATTATGCAGTGTTTTCAAAGCGTGTTTTTGAAAGTTTCATATTCGTATCAAATTTACGTCAAGTTGTCATTTGACATTTATTTACATACTCTTTGGTCATTTGAATGAGTACCTCCTTGGTACCTCCAGTCCACCACTCCAAGTAGTGCTTGGGATACGTCTGCCGTGTCAAAACAACATACTGTAAAGTCCAATACAGTGTTTTGTTTCTATAAAGCCAATTCGCTATCTCTACCCCTCCTACATGTTCCCCTAGAACATTGTTTTATGTTTAATACTATAGTTATCAAGATATTGGTATGGAAAAAACACTGTATGTCTAAAAACTTAAAGTTTATAATTGCGTAACACTGTACTCGCCGTTGCAGTGTTTTGATTTGACAAAGCCACGCGCGCGCCGCAAAACTCATTTCACACTCTATGTCTATAAAGTCAAGGTCTATAATTGCGACTGTACTCGCCGTTACAGTGTTTTGATTTGACAAACTCGCGCACGCGCCGCAGAGGATATCACGCTTTCTCATGTTTAGTTACATAGCTAGACCGTTGAGCAAGACAATCAGCTTTATTCTGTGACAGCTGTCAAACTAAAAACTCGATTATCTCAGCAATCATTTATGCTAGAAAATCAGTTTGTTTGGGAAAGTTGTAGGCCTTGATGAGACCTTTACTTTATGTGACAGCTGTTAAACTCGTTTATCTCGGCAATCATTCAAGCTAGAGTTTGTTCTAGAAAGTCGTAGGTCTTGATGAGACCTTTACTTTATGTGACAGCTGTCAAACTCGTTTATCTCGGCAATCATTCATGCTAGAAAATCAGTTTGTTTGGGAAAGTTGTAGGCCTTGATGAGACCTTTACTTTGTGTGACAGCTGTCAAACTCGTTTATCTCGGCAATCATTCAAGCTAGACTATCAATTTGTTCGGGAAAGTTGTAGACCTTGATAAGACCTTTATTTTATGTGACAGCTGTCACACTAGAACTCGTTTATCTTGGCAATCATTCTAGCTAGACTATCAGATTGTTTGGGAAAGATGTAGGCCTTGATGAGACCTTTACTTTATGTGACAGCTGTCAAACTCGTTTATATCGGCAATCATTCAAGCTAGACTATCAGTTTGTTCTAGAAAGTTGTAGGTCTTGATGAGACCTTTACTTTATGTGACAGCTGTCAAACTAAAAACTCGTTTATCTCGGCAATCATTCATGCTAGAAAATCAGTTTGCTTGGGAAAGTTGTAGGCCTTGATGAGACCTTTACTTTATGTGACAGCTGTCAAACTAAAATCTCGTTTATCTCGGAAATTATTCATGCTAGAATCATTTTGTTTGGGAAAATTGTAGGCCTTGATGAGACCTTTATTTTATGTGAACAATCAGAAAAAGATCTTATAATGTACAACTTGTGTACAGGTCAGCAGAACACAGTTTTAACCAGTGTTTCATTACCACAAATACTACCGCAGTTGGGTCAAGTCAAGTCAATACACTGCAATGTACAGTACAGTGTTTTGTCGTGACAAATCGCCAAGATTTTTCTAGCTGTTGTTAAGACAAAACAGTTTTATTTAAGTATCTCTGTATGTCTTTCGATTTTAGTATAATTTTTTTAATGGCTATAAAGATCTTGACACGTAAAATCTATTTAGTTTTACTTTATTTCCAATATCTTCGAAAATCATATTGAAACCATACAAAAACCAAAAAAATAGTTTTTGTGTCCGTTTTCAAAACTTGAAAATTGAAGTTACAGTCTAATGTTTTGACACGGCAGACGTAGGGTAAATAATAAGTAAGATATATTTTTAAGTAGCTTATATAACTATTTATCAAAAATAAACATTAAATGTTGTAAAATATAAGCTTAAAAAACAATAAAGAGTTTAAGCTCGGAAAAGGCGAAATGTCGGCCGCGATTTTGTAAAATCCCGCTATCCACAATGAGCGAATCAAAACCATGTTTTATTGAGTACCTAATAGACTTAAAAGCGTTTTATTTTATTAGTTTCGTTTGTACACAATATGACTAAATATAAAAGTGATGTAAATATGAACAAAACATTTAGAAAACAAGAAGAAAATCTTTTGATTTTAGTGAAGAACTTCCTGTTATCGCCCTGTAGATGTTTTAAATAAAAAAAAAATGTTGCAAAAACAGTAAATCAAATCTAATTGGCATGGACAATTTCACCTTTACAACGAATGAAATTTTGCTGAAATCTCAATCCTAATACCTAATTAACCTTCTCGAACAAACCGTCCGTCGAAAATCAAGCCGAAGTGAAATAGACCGAGATCCGGTGGGGGGCCGGGATTCGACGAATCTAGCCTACCCGAAACTGTCAGTACAGTCTTCTTAGACACTGGCAAAATTACAATGAAAACGCCAAAAAGCAAGAAATTGAATTAAATTGAAAAAATATGATCCTTAAATACTTTTGTTAGACGTTTTCTCTGATGAAACACTTTTTTATTGCAGTCTTTCAGAACAAAGAATTGAATTATGATTATGCTCTGTCCATCCCGCAAGGGATGAAGGCGTTATGTGTGAGCGTACCTAAAGGGCAGGTTAAAACTACCAGATTTAGTGGAAAATTTCACTAAGGCGGCCACATTTTATCGCAAGATTGGACGATAGTGCCCAATATATCCCATCGCCGTCTCGTCTATGAAGGTTGGCGATATGTATGGAGGGATATATTGGGCAGTCTTGCGATAAAATGTAGCCATTTTAGTAATTCTTTCAGCGCAAATATCTAGTAGAATTATTGGATTATAAATTGTGGAATTCACTTATAATTCTATTTTAGTTATGGATATGACGATAATAATGTCCACTTGCATAATTTTTATCATTTCACCAAAAAAGTATCCACTAAAAAAATAAAAAATCGACTACGGTGGCAACCCAGGATATATATGTCGCAGTACGATGGCAGAATTAGGTTATTGGCCAAAAACCTAGGTTTTTGGCCAAAAGCCGGCATATGGCAGAATCGTAGACTTCCTTCGGCCATCGTCCTGTAACTGCTCCATCCTCGTCTTAAATAAATAAAATACGAAATACGCGAAGCGCATTCGTAAAGGCCATGTTTTCGTCTAGTGGTGGGTGAGAACACCACGTCATGTGCAATAACTCAAATTCTTTTGAGTCGCTTGCATTGCCATCAGTAAGATTCGTCTACTCTGTTAACTATCTATCGCATAAATCATTTAATATTTATTGAGCCATCAGGAGTTAAGAAAGAACTCTCGAGTTCTTAAATAAAAATATGCCGATCATGGTCAACCCATGATCGACATCATCCTCTGTTAATCTCAAGCCCATTCCAACGAAAGGCCAGAGAATGAGGGAGCGCTCCTCCTTCACTTTTATTCCATCTGCTTCTAGTACTGACAAGTACAGAAGACTTACTTTGCAGAACCAAAAGTCTAACTTATATCTCTAGGAGATATTAGTTATTTTCAGACAATAGTTCTAAATGGAATAAAAATGATTTGGAGGAGGTGAAAGAGCTCCGCACAACGCTCAATCACGATAGGCCGCTACCAGTACCGCACAAGACACACAGTCTATATGCAATACGTAACCGGCTAACTCCTCCGCTCCAACAGAGGTTTGTGGGATAACCCATCTTTTAAGGTCGTAGTACTCAGTCACCGAGAACCGGAGACACCTGTCACCAGGCAGTACTACAGCGAGACCTCGATCCAAGATCGACCACTGCCGAGAGCGGAGACATCCACTCGAGCTTCTGCTCTTGTCATGCTTCTGACACTGTAGGTCATATAGGGTTGCCCGGAGGCTAGAGTTATGCACCGAGTTGGCGCCTTTGGAAGTATCAGGCCGCAGCCACACCCAGAGCCTTGTTAGACTCGAGGGAACCCCCTCGGGTGAAAGAAAGATACTCCAAAGTCATAAGTAGTAGTGTGGTAGAAATATGACATACAAATGCCGTCTGCAAGGGAGAGCGTCAGCTAAGCAGAGTCCACCACTACGATCAGCTGTAGCTAATCTCAGACTTCGTTCTCGCACATGTTGCAAGCAACATGGCTCCAGTATCATAACGTCACATAGCGTGAGCTGCAGCGACATTACTCAAACAGGAGACTTTGTAGACGTTCGCCTTATAATGGAAGGCTCATCAGCAATCGACAACTTTAGTGTCTACACATCTACAAGTCACCACTACAAGCCGAAGCGAGTAGTAACGTTCGCGTGCACACGACTAATGTCGTCTCAAGCCAATGAGGCCAACCAAGGCTACTAGCCTTTTGCTTAGGTGGGTAACACGTTAGAGTGCAAGAGTCTCGACACCGGAGTGCCCAATCTACACACAATCATGTCACCACCTTAGCGTGCCGCGGTTCTGGGACAGGTCGCGGACTTTCTGACTGCCCCTAAAGTAGGGGTTGGAATTCATTTTAGACATAACTCATAGTTGAGCATTAACCAAGCATAATCGAAATACCGCATAAGCTTTTGGTATCGCCCCAACATTTCATTAAGGCTCATATTTGGTTTGCGAGTTATTAATTCATTTGCCAAGCCCCGTAGAGCAAGGCTATTGATTGCGAGATTCACTTCTTGTGCTAAGCCCCGTAGAGCAAAGCATTAGCATTGCCGTGTCAATGCTTTTAGTTTTCATAATAGGATCATTTTCATTCGTGGTATCATTTATTTATATTTTGAGCCTTCTTATTTAGTTTTATGCTCTGCAGTATTCGAAGACGCAATGGTCATGCCAACCTGAGAAATATCATAAATGAATACCACAGGCACCAATCTGTTCACTGTCAACCAGCAATCTGTCTGATAGCCCAGTTCATCGCTCGCCAGAGTTCAACATAAAGAGATGGTTCGCTTTTCGATTGAGATGTGACACAGGACGTTTCCCTTTGTTACGTCCACTCGAATCTGCACTATCTTTGTCGGAAATACCGGACGGAGCGAATCTATCAACGGTATTGTTGTATCTCTAGTGGCTTGGACGTCTCAAGACCACTTGCTTTAATTATTTCATGCCGTCATTCCAATCTCTTACGAGATACAACATAGTTCCAACTATAGCCGAGAACGGAGGCAGGTTAAAGCAGCATTCTGCTAAACCCCATCCAGTAGCTGGCGCTAGGAGGACATCAAACCACTACAGGGCTCAGATGTACATTCGTGGTGCTCCCTACCCTAGCCTTAGCCACCTTCAGAAGCCCCTTGCAACTGCGGGTACATGCAAGTGTCAACATCTCTGCTTTTGTGCACTTAAAGCTTGTGCTACTTCATCTCATATTATGTGAGCATCTCGCATATCGACAAATCTGCGCACAACGACAGATCTCAGTCAACAGTTAATAGGACCAGAGGCCTGTGTTTCAAATATATGTCATTTTAAAAATAGTAAAAGGTTTGCGGATCACAAGACCAATGTATGTCACGAGTGTGACTATATCAGTCTAATGGCACCGCCAAGAGGCTTACGGTTCACAAGACCAATGTTCATCACGAAATGTGAATCTATCAGTCTAATGGCACCGCCAAGAGGCTTACGGTTCACAAGACCAATGTTCATCACGAAATGTGAATCAATCAGTCTAATGGCACCGCCAAGAGGCTTACGGTTCACAAGACCGATGTACATCACGAATGTGACTTAATCAGTCTAATGTCACCGCTAAGATTAGGTAATCGACATAAACAACATACCGCACTTGCGCACAGCTGTCGTCATATGTACGATACCGTAGTATTTTGTTTAAGCGTAAACATCAAGCGTTACCCAGGCACATACGCATAGCGTTAGTAAGACGCCGAAGCGCTCACCTCATGCTCGCCTATAGCCAAAGGTAATCAGCAAGACGTAATACGCGTTGTGCGTTCGAGTCTGCGTGAATTCACTTGTGGCCACCAAGAAACCACATTCATTAGCTCCTCAGAGCGTTTCTCATCTTTACTTGCCATATTCTCTTAATACAAGCTCTTCTTATGGTATTAGGATCATTTCTCTCATACTTCATAGTTTATTGACCAGGCATAAACATCAAGCGTTTCCCCAGGCATATACGCATAGCGTTAGTAAGACGCCAAAGCGCTCACCACTTACTCGCCTATAGCCAAAGGTATTCAGCTAGATGAAATACACTTCGATCATTTGCATTTTGAGTTTGCGAGTATTCACATGTGGCCACCATCAAACCACATTCTTAAGCTCCTCAGAGCTTTTCTCATCATTACTTGCCATATTCTCTTAATACAAGCTCTTCTTATGACATTAGGATCATTTCTCATATATTTCATCTTTGGACATACCCGAACCCTGGTATGCCTTATTTCTTAGATCTTTCCAAAGATATCATTTTGTTACTAATAATTCGCTTTATTTCATCGCCGTACGCAACGGCTTTCATTTATCACCAGTGGCCATGCACCCAACCACTGTTTTGTAGTAAGTCGCTAGTGAGGGCCGAGCCGGCCTGGCACCGACGACAAACTACGTACGGGGTGGTAAACCAGAGCCTTTTCCGTCAATTCCACTTTATATCATGCTTAGACACCACATACACCAACATCGATCCAACACCGAAGTGATGACCGAAAGTCAGTATACGGGCGCCTCGGCTCCGGGCCACCCCTCAATAATACGAGCGACATGAAACCATTGCCCGCATACGTGAAAACCCAATGTTGGAATTTTTAACTACCAATGATTTTATCTAATAGATTACGTTATTTTAAGACCCTACAACCCACTCCCATCCCAATCCAACCTTTAGTTCAGAAGTTATAGACGTTTAAAATTCAATACGAGAACGTAATATGCTCCTAGCACAATTTCAATACGAGAACGTAATATGCTGCCGACACGATTTCAATACGAGAATGTAATATGCTCCTGACGCGATTTCAATACTAGAACGCAATATGCTCCCGGCGCGATTTCAATACGAGAACGTAATACGGCTTTCTGCACGAATCTGCTCAAAACACGATTTCAATACGAGAACGTATTACGGACGCGAGCACATTTCAATACGAGAACGTTTTTCATCTCCGGACGCGAATCTGCTCAAAACATGATTTCAATACGAGAACGTAATACGGACGGCCGCGAATCTGCTCGGAGCATGAATTCAATACGAGAACGTAATATGGGATTTTACTACTTAGCGATTTTTTGGTTCGGTTTTTGATGACTGTTTTCAACCGTTTCTTTTTATGTTTTATTGTAGTATAGGGGTGTTGCTACAGTCCTAAGCTGATCCAGGTTTTTGGCCAAAAACCTAGGATTTTGGCCAAAAAACTAGGATTTTGGCCGAAATCCTAGATTTGTTTAGTATTATGGCTTTTTTTGCATTTCGGGGGAACTTCTTTGACTTCGAGTGGTACACCAAATCGCCTAACGAGCCGATGGACCCTGGTATCAGAGTTTTTAACCACCTACTGCAAGTAGCAGGCCTGTAACATGGTTGTGTAACGACCGCCGTCTAAGTGGTCATAGAGAGCAATCGGGACCGACGGCTTACCGTGCCCGTGTGGTTCGGGGGAACGAGAAGTGGAGAGGTACTTTATGCACCTCCCTCTGATCTTTTGAGGGTAGACTTGGACACCGTAAATGGACACCCTAAAGGACGGGGGGGTAACATCAGACAGTCTGAACAGCAGGATTGCCTCGGATTCCCTGAAGGGCAGGGGGGAGCATCAGACACCATAAAAGCTGGACGTACCACTGAACGCTCTAGAGGATTGGTGGTAGCGTTGGACGCCCTGGAGACCAGGAGGTAGCGTCGTACCCCCAGGATATCAAACACCCGTCATCTTACATCCTCCAGAGTGTTCGAAGCTACCCACGCCCTCCAGAACGTCCAATGCTACCTCCTGCCTTTCGAGGTGTATGCCCCAACTACACGGGCACGTTAAGCCGTCGGTCCCGATTGCTCTTTATGATCACTTAGACGGCAGTTTACAGTTACACAACCTTGTCAGAGGCCTGCTCCTTGCAGTTGGCGGTTTAAAAACTCTAACACCAGGGTTCATCGGGTCGTTGGGTGACTTGGTGTACCACTCGAAGAAGAAGAAGTTCCCCCGAAATGCAAAAAAAGCCATAATACTAAACAAATCTAGGATTTCGGCCAAAATCCTAGTTATTTGGCCAAAATCCTAGGTTTTTGGCCAAAAACCTGGATCAGCTTAGGACGATGGCCGAAAGAAGTCTACGATTTTGCCATATGCCGGCTTTTGGCCAAAAACCTAGGTTTTTGGCCAAAAACCTGATTCTGCCATCATACTGCGACATATACACCAGTACTGCCCAATAATGCGCGCTAATGCGCATTAATGGGCAGTAGGTCTATAGCTACGTCTGTAGGCACCTTTATACCCAAGGCTTATACCGCACTAATTTTTGCCTTGCGGGATACCGCACGTTCAACACGCGAATCTGCGGAACGCGCACATTAAAAATTCATACAAAAAAAAACGATAATTTCCTTGGAATATTTTTATTTTATCCATTTATTATTAATAAACGTAACTTAACAGTTTAACAGCATTAGCCATGGCACCAGCAAAATTTGTTAGATCTCAAACTTCAGAACAAATCTGTAAAATGTTTTTCTATCCTCGAATTGTAGGATTATTATAAACTGAAACTATTTAATAAGAATTTAAACATCACACTTTCTTTAATTTCGTTTTTAGGGTTTCGTAGTCTACTATAATAGAAAACCTTACGTCAAGTCTGTCTGTCTGTAGTCGTCCAAGTAAAAGGGGGCATAAAATAAATTTTTCATCTGTAATATCGAGTTGGGTGTCGTTGAATAGATCTTTTAAAACTTAGGGGAGGAACAAAGTCACTCCACTGTTCCTGTTTCGAGATACCTATTTGCTTTTAAAATGAGCATTTTCGACAAATAATTTGTTCCAGTTTTAACTTCTAAGTATAAACGCTAAAAATCTGAAAAAATTATAGAATATAGTTTACAATCTGAAGTTACCATGAAAACTATAACGGATACTGTAGCACTAAATATTTCAGAAAAATAAAAGATTTAGATCTAGTTGCGGTTGGTAACCATAAAACCCTGATATTTAAACGTTGACTACGCAATCCTATCTTTGAGCGTCTCTAACACGCTTTTGGCCGGTTTTTTGGCCGGTTTTTTAGCCGGTTTTTTAGGTGGTTTTTTAACCCAATGTCTTTCGTGGAACACCTTGAGTCTCCTAAACGAACTGATAACAAGCATTACTGTAACATAGCAGGTTACAAATATAATTTCATATTGTAATACAGTGACTACTTTTTTTCCGACCGTGTGCGTGAACCTTTTCTTCTTGATGCCCAATATGGTGACGGCTGAGCACATGATGAAGTTGATCAGCCCGAGGACGAGATGGAAGAACCTCACTGACAGGCTGTAGCGGGAGAGGTACGACACCGGCCCTGACAGCACCGCCGCACATGACATCAGCCACGTCACGATCCCTGAAACAAGCAAAGACATGACGATGATTATCATCAATGCCGTGTGGTGCCGGCAGAGTAGAATAGCACCACCCCCTCTTTTCCCGTGGGGGTCGTAAGAGGCGACCGAGGGATAAACCGTGGATAAACCCGACCCAAACAGCCAGGGCCAACCGTATGGTGGCGGTTAATCCACCACAAGAGCATTCCCAAGGAGGGTTGACGTCTGGTAGGCGGCCGGTCGTAAAATTAAGCCAAATCCTTTGCAACACCATTTTGTGTTCAACCCCAAGTAATTGGGATAAGGTTTGGATAAGGGCAGGAAGATCATGATCATCAACATCATCATATCAGCCATAGGACTTCCACTGCTGAACATAGGCCTCTCCTAAATATTTCCACCTTGTCCGATTAGAAGCGGCCTGCATCCAGCATTTCCCCGCGGACTTGACCAGATCGTCTGTCCGTCTCACGACCACATCAACTCCTACGCAAGTCGGCGCTGATGCACCCGTGTGGCTATTATAGCCACATCAGAGTCCATTATTCGGAAGCGGTCAGTTGCGCATGATATATTTAAGGTGTGCATGTGTTCGTGCAAGTGACGCACTTGGTCCTCTCAATTTAGTGAAACGGGGAAACGCTACGACTGAATGAGAGATCAGATGCAGTGTCTAGCCGACACGCGCCCTCTACCGTCGCCCTAGGCCATCCACATTGCCTTGCTGAGTCGCCGAGTCCGCCAAGCCCATTCGCACTATCTGCATTAAGTTGTATTTCTCGCCTAAACAGACCGTATTTGCAGGAGGGAACTGCCAAGCGCTGTGCAAGGTTTTGCAGTACATGGACCGCTGCTCCCCATTCTCTGAATTAATTCATCCCTTAGTCACCTTTTGGGGAACCCACGGTAACCAAAACCAAAGAGTAGGTATTCGTAAAATTTTGCTAATGCTCAGATGCGGCGATTGCGACCGTATTTATACGGTCGTTAACGCTGTGCCTCCTTTACCCTGCAAGGGATATAGACGTGATATAATTCAAAAATTCAAAATTCAATAATTTATTTCTTAGTAGGAATTTACAAGATTCTCTTTAAGAAAGTCACATATGTATGTACCTACCGAGCAAACTGTGCGAGGTGTAGCTTGACCTGTGCACCGTCCACAGGATCGTGATGGAGCCCCATATCAGCTAGAAGAGCCCGACTAGCTGGAACACGTTGTGCAGGAGTCGGATGTGCCACAAGCTGTGCCTCCTTTACCCTGGAAGGGATATAGGCTAGTTATTTGTATGGATGTACCTACCGAGCAAACTGTGCGAGGTATAGCTTGACCTATGCACCGTCCACAGGATCGTGATGGAGCCCCATATCAGCCAGAAGAGGCCGAACAGCTGGAATACGTTGTGCAGGAGTCGTATGTGCCACAAGCTGTGCCTCCTTTACCCCGCAAGGGATATAGGCGTGATATATGTAGGTATGTACGTACCGAGCAAACTGTGCGAGGTGTAGCTCGACCTGTGCACCGTCCACAGGATCGTGATGGAGCCCCATATCAGCCAGAACAAGCCGACCAGCTGGAACACGTTGTGCAGGAGTCGGATGTGCCATAAGAAGCTCTGTCTCACGCACCCCCAGGAGTTGGTCACGGCTATGGCTAGGATCGCGTGTGTTGTGTAAAAAAACCACTGGAACAAGACAAGAACCCTATTGTGAGTTGTATTTTCCGATAAAAATCCGCCGTCTTGAACTTTTAGGATTTTTTTATATAGCCAGTGTCATTCGCACTGCTGAGACGAATTCTAACGACGCCTCATTATGTCAAGATCCTAGTCTAGCTGCGCCGGACGGTTTGGATCTGGTCGTTGGATCGCGGTCCACCGATCTCCTCTCCTTCACACCTAAAAGTGTCGTTCCTAAACATACTGCGCCCCCTGGTTTTTATCCGGCTTGTCCAGTTCAGTCTTGCCATAATCATCATCATCATATATCTCATCTGTAATTCTTTAGGGGGACATTCGCCGATATCATACTTAGAAACCCTGATATGAACCTCGCGTAGTTTGCGTAAACATAGTGTGATGCCTCGCGTAGTTTGAATTTAAAGACGTAGTGTGATCTGTTTATAAAGTTGAGTTACTTACACCTTCCGCACAATAGAAGCCGTGCCAATCAATGGTTCTCATGGTGTATACGAACGATATGATGGTAACAGCCCCACTGATCAACTGGGAGAACCCCATCAAAAAGATGTGGATGATGTGACACATAGACAACTGCTTTAAGCGTTGGTCCCTCGTGTGTCTACTTGGGGTAAATTTGTCTAGTGTAAATTTCTTCCTGGGTGAAGTCTTCCTGCTGCTTGTGCCAGGTTTTTTGCCTCTCTTTGGCTGCCCAGGGCCCCATTTGCCCTTTCCTTGAAAGTAATTCTTGAGATCTTGCATGACAAAAAATATCTAAAACACAGAAATCAACTATAATATAAAGTAAGATATTTCAGCAGTTTTTCTAAAAATAATTCAAAATTGAGTAAAAAATAAACAATGAATCAAAGCAGTGAAAGCAATGAATGACAGACTGTGACAGACAATTATGGGAAATAGGGAAATATACGCGTAAAAAAACATCAGGAAATGTGCGTATATATTTGGCGACAGAAAACATGTGCGTGACTATATGACAATCTATCTTTTCTTGTCACACTACTGGCATATTTCATATTTCTGTCCAGCAGCAGAATGACGTTTGATCTTCGTTTGTTGATTGATACCAAATATATATTGCACATTTTCGGTTGAATATTTTTTGATGCGTATTAACTGCACGAAGGGGCCAGTTGCAAGCACAAGAAGTCCTCTAAACACATTTTGCAAAGTAGATTTTTTTTTCAACATTTAATGAATTCAACATTTTGAGAATTCAACATTTTAGGAATTCAACATTTTGGTCCTAAAGGCTTTAATGTTTCTAATAAGATTGTTTTTACAATTAATCCTGTCCTGGACTTGGGATAGGCGCAGAAAAAAAGTTGCTAAAAACTGTGTGTGGCTATTTTTATCAAAAGATTTTTATTCTACCAACTAATATAACCATTAGCATATCTTGTGTGCATTTTGTTTCATATGAATAATGCTTTAAGCATACAACTTTTTTCTTTTATTAACAATCCAGTCAAGTACGGAATTGCCCTATTTAGCCATAGCGGCTCGCTGGCCGAATGTATGGAACATGCTGCACCTGAGAGAAGAGTTCTGAAATTTGGTACACTTAATCTTTAGGGTAAATGAATCGATTTGACCCGTATTACACAATTTTAAAAAAATCCTATGAGGAGTAATGACGTCATCTTTTTTTTGTATGGGAAAAAAAAAATTTTTGTTCCAAAACCTATCGTGTGTGGTATCAAATGAAAGGCCTTGCTAAGCCGATTCTAAAAATATATGACATTATTATATTTAAGTCACTTGTATAAAATTAAATAGGAAATAATTCTCGAAACATGCCACGTTTGGGCTTCTCCAGGTATGATACGGTTGAATCATTACTTATGAAATATACGTAATATAACGTGTAATATCCTCATCTCTAACCTCAAGAAAGGTACTACGGATTTTTTGTCTTTAACTAATTTTTTTTGAATTTTAAAATTACAGAAATTTATGAAAACACACTTAGTTGAAACTTGGCACCAAAAGTTCAATTTTGGTCACCGAGGATGATAAAAATAAAGCCAGATGAGATTTTAATCATATGTACATCATATTCGTTTTGCAAAAAAACATGTTATGTGCTTCGGAGGGCACGGTTAACCCTCGGCCCCATCGTAGTCGCTCTCTATGAATAATTAGACGGCGGCGGTCGGTCAGGGTCGATAGTTAGGGGCCGAATAGTAACCATGGTTCATCGGGTCGTTCGTAGACTCAGTGTCCCACTTGACAGAACAAGATTTATTAATTATAAGATAATAAATACAGATGCGAGAGGAGTTTTGGTTCATCTTTATAATTTTCATTTGTCTATACACACATTATTTCCACACCAGCATCCTTACATTTATTCCCAGGGTATCCATCACCTTCATTAGCTATTTGCCAGCAAAAATGTGCCGCCATGCTAAATATTCTTTTTCTTGAGGCCATATGTATATCTCATGTACCTATTTAAGCTGGGCTATTTTTGGTACACCTGATGGTCTACATCAGGTTTTCAAAACCTTTGATTTCTAATTGCTAGCAGGAGGGCCCAATCAAGCTGAATTATTTTTGCTTCGAAGCTTTATATGTATCTCCTGTAGTTCTCCAAACCTTCGATTTATATTTTCCAGCAGACACGTCCCATCGCGCTAAACAATTTTTGCTCTGGGACTGTATAATATGTGTCTCCTGTAGTTTAGTTGGGCTCTTGGAGGTGCACCTGGTGGTCCACATAAGGTTCTCCAAACCTTCGATCTATGTTTGCCAGCAGAAGCATTCCATGATGCTAAACAATTCTTGCTTTGGTGCCATAAATGTATCTCCCATTGTTTAGCTGGGCTCGTGGTTGTGCTTCTAGTGGAACACATCAGGTACTCCAGTCCCTCAAGTGGAGAAAAAAAGCTGCCTTTACCTTCTTCAATAAGATAGCAATCTTTGTACCAAATTTTATCAAAATCCGTTCAGTAGTTTTTCAGGATGCTGTCACATACAAACATCTAAACGGAAAAAATATGTAAATACTTTTGAAACGTGTTTTGTTATCAATTTCAAGAATTTGCTGACAATTTATTTTCCAATATCTTTTATGTACAGGCTTTCGACCCTCTACAACTATATTATTATGTATAGATTCCGTTAATTTTGCCGGTGTGTGTTTAATGTGTGTATAGAGAAATGATCACTATAACCATCAATCGAAAACTTCTCTCGCATTTGTATTTATCATCCTATAATTAATAAATCTTGTTCTGAAAAGTGAGACACCGGGTCTACGAACGACCCGATGAACCACGGTTACTATTCAGTCCCTAACTGACGACCCTGACGGACCGCCGCCGTCTTATTATTCATAGAGAGCGACTGCTATGGGGCCGACGGTTAACCGTGCCCTCCGAAGCACATAACATTCTTTTTGCAAAACGAATATGATGTGATGTACATAATAATATGATTGGAATCTCATCTGGTTATATTTTTATCATCCTCGGTGACCAAAATTGAACTGTTGATGCCAAGTTTCAACTAAGTGTGTTTTCATAAACTTCTGTAACTTTAAAATTAAAAAAAAATTACTTAAAGACAAAAAATCCGTAGTACCTTTCTTGAGGTTAGAGATGAGGATATTACACGTTATATTACGTATATTTCATAAGTAATGATTCAACCGTATCATACCTGGAGAAGCCCAAACGTGGCATGTTTCGAGAATTATTTCCTATTTAATTTTATACAAGTGACTTAAATATAATAATGTCATATATTTTTAGAATCGGCTTAGCAAGGCCTTTCATTTGATACCACACACGATAGGTTTTGGAACAAAAAAAATATTTTTCCCATACAAAAAAAAGATGACGTCATTACTCCTCATAGGATTTTTTTAAAATTGTGTACTACGGGTCAAATCGATTCATTTACCCTAAAGATTAAGTGTACCAAATTTCAGAACTCTTCTCTCAGGTGCAGCATGTTTTGAACTACCGCTAGGACTAATTCTGCGCTAGTTAGTAAGCGCGGCAATGGGAAAAAAATGCCCGATTTTACCGATGTAAGTAAATTGCGCAGCCGGTTTAATAATGGTATAATTGTTACGGGCAACGTGATTAATCGGGCACTAGTAATACTGACCGGTCATTATCAATAGTGCCCAAAAACGTAGGGCAAAGTGATTAATTAATCACTTGGACCGGTCAGTATTAATAGTGCCCGAGTGCCCGTGGTCCATGTAATAAATCAGCTTGCAGTCCTTAATTATTAAATATTTCAGTTTATTTTTCTTAGTCTACTAATTTTTAAACTATTGAAGTACTAATATTTTTATCAAAAATAGTGCTACTGATATTATTACATTTATAACTATTTGTTTTTTAACACGCATATTCAAATTTATTGAAAACTTTAATGAAAATTATGTAAGTTTAATTTCATTTACCAATTTTTAAAATGTTGTTTTTAAGTAATATTTTTATATAAGAAAGAAGGAAACTTTATTACAATTTTAACTGTTTATTTTTTACTTTCATGTTTTAATTATTTTTAATAGCTTTTCATAAAAATTATGTAAGTTTAATTACATTTACTCAGGTACCAATTTTTTAATCTATTGTTCCTAAGTAATTTTATCAACAAAAAGTAAATAGCTACTAATGTTATTACATTTTTAACTGTTTATTATTCAACTTCTATGTTCAATACTTTGTTTTTTGATAAGATTTCTTTGAAATAATGTAATTTTAACTTCATTTAATAAAAAATACATTACAGTTCTTTATTTTTATTACTTTGCCCGAGGTAAGGTGGGAATTATTCATACTGACCGGGAAAAGTAATTAATCATGCTGTTTTAATCAGATTGCCCAATTAGGTCGGGCATTATTAATACTGACCGGTCACTATTAATAGTGCCCGGACTTATCAAAATGCCCGTAACATAATAATAGCCAACCGACTACGCAATGTACGTCGAGTTAGAGTTGTAGCTTGTAGTTTCAACAAACGAAAATCTGAACTTCAACCGAGTTAAATATGAGCTAAACAATAATTTTATCAAAAAAAACTTTATGTGAAATGAAGAAGGCACACGTAAATTCGTCGCAAAACTGCTTATGATAAAAAAATATTAAGTATTTTCTCCACAAAAAAATTAAACGTGTTTATTGCAGCAGTAGCTCCATCTATCTTCATAAAGTGGCGAAACAGTTTTTACAGAGAAATCTTATGTTTAAAAAAATATTTGTTTTATTTTGCGAAAATGTTATAGAAGCAACGGACTTTCCATCAAGTTTTTTAATCATATTTTTGTCTCATTTATAGCTGTAACTCCATTTAACTTTTGTATGGAAAACGATCCACCTTAAGGGCGCCACATACCGCCTCCGTATGCGTGACGGAGGCGGTATGTGGCGCTACGCGCGCGATTATGCGTACGCATACGCAGGCAGTGTGCGGCCTCTCATACGATCCCATACAATACTATAACCGTTGAATACAACGTCATATTTACGTGCTTAATGACGTGCACGTCACGCATTCGGAGGCGATGTGTGGCGCTCTTTAGGATTTATCTCGTGTGTATCATTCGAAGAAATAACAACAGACCGATTTGTAATATAGGTATATTTGTCGACAAAGTGAACATAAACGCATCTAAACAGTAACTCTATTAACCCTCATTCTCCTGTACGCATTTATTAGAACCGTCACTGTGATATAAGCGGTCAAAAACGAGATATCCAATATTAGCACGTAAATTGCAAATTTGGTGATGTACTTTTCAAACCGGAACTTGAGGATACCGAGGCTGATGACCACGGTGGACATGATGAAGGTTGGCAGACCGAGGCAGGTGTGGAAGAACTTGACACCCTGGTTGTAGCGAGATAGCAACGACATGGGCCCGGAAAGTAAGCTCACTATTGTCATCACAGTTGTACATATACCTGGAACGAGAAATAGATTTTTTAATAAACCCTTAGCCTTAAGGCTACAACAGTCACAACAGTCCACTGCTGGACATGGGCCTCCCCCAAAATGAAACCGCGACGAGACGTTAAAATGCAACTGCCCCGATGGCGTAGCAGATGGTACCCCATGCATGTCCATTTTCTTAAATAGCGATGTATTTAAGAAAAACAGTATACATATGAGTACCTACGTTTATCTGTCAGGTATCCTATCATCTATTTTGGGGCTACAGCGCTGATGATGAGCTGATGGCGCTGTGTGAATTGTCCAGGATCTTTATTTATTTTTATGTTATAATAGTATGATCCATTTTGAGATCCAAAGTGCGCCGCATCAGCTTAGACAAAAATATATAGAACACATACCTAGTAAAGCATGCGTTGTGTATTTCGCTTTGCTCGTTTTCTTGAGAACCATGTGGCAACCCCAGAACACGTGGGCCCCTCCGAAACACTGAAGGATGGCGTGAAGGTAGCGCACACGACGCAAGGTGCTCAGTCTGACGCAGCCCCAAGAGTTGACAAGGCCCATCGCTAGGATCGCTTCTGCCGCGTAAAAATGCCACTGAAATACATAAAATGTCTTAAAATCTTATTTTAATTAGCGTGTACCGTCAACGTCCCACTGTTCGACAAAGGCCTCCGTCTTCCCTTTCGGGTAGGGTAAAATATTAATTTAGAGTAAAACTTTACTAGTTTCCGATACCGAAAACTCAGGACGGGCTGGTGATAGGAACAACTATTATGATAAAAAAGAAATTTGCCTGCCATACCAATTGAATTGATCGGCTGGTAGAAGTTTTTTCTTCATATTTCGATCTATGTTCATTGGGGAAAGCTGTGCTTTCCCTTGTTTAATATTTTGGTGCGAAAGTTAAAAACATTTTCAACTTTTCTTCTCTTTATTTTACCAGCCTATTGCAGTATAATGCTAGTCAGATCAGTGTAGAGAGAGATGAAGACGCCAATTGAATGCGCTTTAACAATTTGTTTGAGATGTTTCCTTCTTTGAGGAGAGCAAGTCTTTTGTGAAACATTTCCTTTTTGCCCAACTTACAAACTAGGCTGCAGAAGTTAATTTCAAACATACTTACACCTTCTGTACACACGAAAACATGCCAGTCCATGGTCAAGACGGAGAATCCGAACGTAATAATGGTTATAGACCCAATGGCGGTCTGTGCGAAGACCATGAAAATAATGTGGACCAGGTTGCAATAGGAGAGCTTATGTTCGCGTTCGTGCCTGGCCGTTCTCACGGTCTGCCTGGTCGGCCTATTGAAGCGGTAGCCGAACAAGTGCTTCCCACGGTCACCAGAGTCTGGCTTCTCCTTGTTTTCTGCAGAAGGGGGCTCCCCATAAAGCGAGTCGCGCACGAGACTTTTCACAGGCAACATAAAGAATAATGTATAAGAACCACTTAAAGTAAATATCAAGTTTTAACAAGATTCGTAACAAAAATAAAAGACATCAAAGAAGAGGACACTACGACCAGTGATTACGGCCTCTAATGACAGATTCAAGACAGAGTCAATAAATGACTTCTCAAAATCTGTCAATCAATCAAGAAGCTTTTCTTCACCAGCGGTAGTCTTCGAAAAGATTTTCATTTGAAAACCGTAAGTTTTTGATCAAATGTTCCATTCCATGGCCTCATTTTTTTATACAGGGAGGCCTCTTTTTGTCAGAGGCCTGCTACTTGTAGTAGGCGGTTGAAAAACTCTGACACCAGGGTTAGTCGAGTCATTGATCGACTCGGTGTCCCTCACGAAAAGAAGAAGGGAGATTATTTTTAGTTAGGCTTCGGAAGATGCGTTGCTCGAAGTTTTTAGGCTTTGGTCCTTAGGGAATGTTGTTCAGTTTGACTTGTTGAGCTTATTGTTAACCTATGGTTCGTTCGGTATCACACTGTATCTATATTTCTAAAGGAAACAAGTTATAGCTAACAAATGAATATTTTTTATTTTTTCGAGTGGGACACCGAGTCGTTCAACGACCCGATTGATTAATAAAAACGTAATACTGTACCGAACAAGTTTATTTATTAACTTTTAATAACTGAAAAAATACACTATATAGAATGATGAGCAATTTCCCTAGGTACATAAAACTATAACAGGAATGGTATAAAATATTACAAAACAAAACTGCAACCACACTGCAACTAGGTACATTATATAGGATTAC
Source organism: Phthorimaea operculella (assembly GCA_024500475.1). Lineage (NCBI taxonomy): Eukaryota > Metazoa > Arthropoda > Insecta > Lepidoptera > Gelechiidae > Phthorimaea > Phthorimaea operculella. The sequence continues at coordinate 1,332,065 of JANFCV010000081.1, forward strand.
ACTAAACAATAAAAATAAAAACAATAAAAGTAGTAACAATAGAACCCACGACATGACTGAAATTATTAATAGTTAGAGGAATAACACTTGTCTCCCATACATAACCCTTTTTTTTTGCGTCAGAAGATGCGCTTCATCACATATGTTCCTAGATCAATTAAGCATTTCTAGTCCGGGAGCCGGAAAAAAAAGTGAAGAATGGCGGAGAGGGGGGAGATCAAAGATGGCCGCCGCCAATCATTTAAAAAGAAATCCTATCTCCTCCTGGTGGCTGGTAGGGCAAGTTTAGTATCATTTCCATACAAATCGATGCTGTAGAATTTGTTTCTGGTACTATTTCTTGTCTATTTCATAATAATTTCAGAAGAAAAACGTAAAAATGTGAAAATTTAGGTTGAAGATTTTTGCTTTGTAAGCTAATAACTTTTTAAAAGTGACAAAATATGACATATAAAAAATACTGTTATAAAGTGTGATTTGTGTGGATTCTATAAATAAACACACTTAATAATGATTTAGTGCAAAAAAACTGTGAAAAAATTTAAAAAGACTGCAGTCTGGGCAGTGGCTGAACACGCGCTATATGGCGTTAATCTTACAAATAAAGATTATACCACATAAAATAAGTTATTTAGGTAGGTCACATGCAAAAAAATATGACCACAGTTTCCATCACACAGATATAGATCTAATAACTTTAACTTTCTTTTAAAGAAAATATGAATGCATCAAAGACAATCTTACTCGTATGCAACAGGTGCATTCCAGGTACTAACTTTGATATCTGGTAAATCTGAACAGTCTTCATTTTGCGACCCCAAGAAGAAAAACACGGAAACGTTTAGAGAAGCACTGAGGGTTATACCCAGACATGAACTTCTTGGTATATACCAATTTAATTTCTTCTTGGCAATATTACGGCCCGAATTATGTGCTCGCAAATAATAGTTTTCATTAGTGGGATGTTCTCTGGACAGCTAGCTAGCTAGTAAATGATATGTTGATGTGGTGTAGTGGTCTGTTTGATGCGCAAAGAGGTATCTCTCTATCTTCGTGTGAGACGCCGAGTCATCCAACGACCCGATGGACCCTGGTGTCAGAATTTTACAGCCGCCTACTACAAGTAGCAGAGTTTCTGACATGGTTGTGTAACGACCACCGTTTAAGTAATCATAGACAGCAACCGAAACCGACAGCTCAACGTGCCCTCCACGCACGGAACCATATTTTTTGAAATGTTAAATTTAAATATCTGTTCTTGAATCTACTGTTTACCGGATCTGAGTTGTGTATGTCCATTATTATCCATGGATAGCACTGTGATGCAGAGAACCCTAGTTTGAATTGGGGTATAATGATTTTTGCATCTTCAATCAGTGGAATCATTAAACTAGGATAATTTACAATAACGATCCTCTTGTAGTATATTTTTGTGATATATCTGTGCAAGTCAATGGTACTCAGCTAACAATATTAGACAATACAGTCAGTCAATGCTACTCAATAGCTATTATAAGCATTATAAGTTATTCACTCGTCGTCGAGTTAGTCACGGTTGGAAAGTGCTCGAGCCATGGATCTAGGAAATACTATGGCTCGGGCTTAAAATAAAAATATTTTGGTAATTATTATACGTCAATGTTCGTACGTTAACTTGAAATAAAAAAGTTCCTTTAGCACATTATCTCTGAGGCGGTCGATGGGATGTATCTCTTGAAATTAAATGACGTCCCGCCGACATTGGTCACAATTTTGAGGCTAAAATCACCAGTAGAACGCAGTTTGCCTGGGCAGGGAAAGTTGCGTCATATCCTAGAGTCATCTTTGCCGCAATGCCTCAAAACAAAGGTATTCGATCGGTCGTTTACTAGTAATGAATGATACTTACGAGTACTAATAATCTAGCCAATACGTAGAACCTCCTTAACGGTATTTTCCAAATTATGCAAATATAGTTTGCGTCTTTCGTACTTGGGTATGCTTCATCAGTTCAGCGTAAAAAATTAACTGAACTACAAAGACATTTTATTATAGATACGGTACCCCAACGGTACCCCCATAAAGCTTGAAGAGAAAAATTGGCATGTGTCACGTAACAGCTCATAGCCTGACTGATTCATTGGTCGTCTTGTGAACCAATTTGAAGTAACAAATTTTTGCTCAGGTGGCGTATCTACAACCTAGAACCTACATATAATATCATTGACTGAACTACATAAATAGTCTAGGCGGGTACGGTCAAATATCACCCGGAAGCTGTTTTGCCGGCACAGTTGATGCCGCTTTGCTTAGTGATACTAGGGACCATTGTGAATGATTCCATCCGAGGAAATGAAAAATCCATCCACTGGATTTCAAGATGGCGGACCTTCGTTTTTTTGTATGGCACTAAAAAAATAATTCTTCTGGAGCCCATCGTGTGGGGTATCAAATGAAAGGGCTAGACGAGACGATTTCAAAAATATATCGTTTTAATACATTTCAGTTACCCTCTTAGAAAACAATCAAGTTAAAATTTTAAAAGTAGTCAAAACATGCGAAGTTTGAGGTCCAGTAGCTACAAAATGGCTGACATATAGTTTCTTAAAAGTATGCCAAATGATCCACCATATCCCTAACTCTAACGTAACGAAAGGAATTTAGATAATAATAAGATTTAATGCATATTTTTCAATGGAAAGTAGATCATTGGGAACTGCAGTAGGTTAGTAAGAACTGCTTGTGCGCCTCCATAAATGTTTAAGATGCAATTCTTCTCATGATTACTTTTACACTTAAAGCTAGATTATGCCGAATCATTTTAAATCTGCGGGCACGGTTGTGCCCCCGCCAAGTCGAGTAAAAAGCGGATTTGCCATAGGTACCATGTTGCTCTACTCATTAATGCTATCTCACTTTAGTAGGCCAGCTGTAAAAAAAAACATGTTAGAAATAAGTAGTGCCTGCTGTGTCGTTTTTATTTTCCCTGTCTTTGTTTTGTGTGTACAATAAATGATTAAATTACATAAAAATGTTTCTCTCGAAACAGTTCAGGAAAATGTCGACACCCGAACAACGATATTTTTGATAACATTTGAATCATGTGTTTTAAGGACCCAATCAGTCATTAAATAAACATTGAATATTTCAAAAATTCATTCAATTCCCTTCAATCTGTTACTCATTCGACCGATATTGAATATTTCAAAAATTCATTCAGTTCCCTTCAATCTGTTACTCATTCGACCGACCATAAAACTTCTAAAGCGCTTTTAGATGACATGTACCTATATGAATGAAGTGAGATCAAAAAAGCCTTATGTAAAGATATGAGATACCATCAAAACACAACTAAAAAAAAAACAACTCATTACATCTACCGCAAAATATGAGAGATTTCGTATCTAAAATATTGACTTAGAGTACGGTCGTTTCAATAGGCCATATTTGACAGTCCATACTAAAAGACACATCATCAAAGAAAAAAAACCTTATATTTCAAAGTTGACAAATATGGCCTATTTAGCGACCGTAATTGAATAATGATGAATTGAAAAACAAATGATCATATACTTACTACTTGCAAGATATATTTTGTTAAAGACAGCCAAGTCCGCCACTCCACCAGAAAAGTTGTGCAATCCAAGACGTTGTCGTCGGTACGAAATTACTGTAGCATCATTGTATTTCATATTTATATTATAGGGTGAATTTTTACTAGTGATCGATACCGAAAACTCTGAACCGGCTGGTGATAAGGAACAACTTTCCCCAATGAACATCGGTTGAAATATGAATATATTTTGACCTCCCATAGTAACTCAAATCAGCTGATCGGCAATTATGTATGGGAGGTCCAAATTTGATCTCAATTAGAAAAACAAAATTTGGTCCTCCCATACAAAATTGCCGATCAGCTGATTTGAGGTCCAAAATTTTTTTTCATATTTCGACCTATGTTCTTTGGGGAATGTTGTTCCTTATCACCAGCCGGTTCAGAGTTTTCGGTATCGATCACTAGTAAAATTTCACCCCATATACTAAACACTAACATGATTCTACAATTAAAACTGCAGTGAATGCTGTTTCGCTGTAAATTAAAAAGGGTAATTCTGTGTATTTACATAGAATCACATAGTAAATTGTTTTTTTTTTTTCTTAAACTTAAGTATTTTACTCCATTTAGAGCTTCTATATATGCTAAATAAAATACTTCAATTCTAATCCAACATATCGTTAAAGGGGTCTCAACTTTGGCCGAAACTGCTTTAAGAGAAATATGGTACGGCAAAGCCGCTTTTTGCTCGACTTGGCGGGGGTACAACCATGCTCGCAGATTTAAAATGATCCGGCACATCATAATCTAACTTAAAGTGTAAAAGCAATCATGAGAAGAATTACATTTTAAACATTTATGGAGGCGCACAAGCAGTTCTAACTAACCTACTGCAGTTCCCAATGATCTACTTTCCATTGCAAAATATACATTAAATCTTATTATTATCGAAATTCCTTTCGTCACGTTAGAGTTAGGGATATGGTGGATCATTTGGCATACTTTTAAGAAACTATATGTCAGCCATTTTGTACCTACTGGACCTCAAACTTGGCATGTTTTGACTACTTTTAAAAATGTAACCTGGTTTTTTTCTAAGGGGGCAACTGAAATGTATTAAAACGAAATATTTTTAAAATAGTCTCGTCTAGCCTTATCATTTGATACCCCACACGATGGGCTCCAGAAGAATATTTTTTTTAGTGCCATACAAAAAAACGAAGGTCCGCCATCTTGAAATCCAGTGGATGGATTTTTCATTTCCTCGGATGGAATCATTCACAATGGTCCCTAGTATCACTGAGCAAAGCGGCATCAACTGTGCCGGCAAAACAGTATTTTTTTGCTAAGGACCATGACTAAAAGTTAAAACTGACAGCAAAAGTAACTGACCGGCTACACACACTCATTGATACATACACAGACCGGCTACATACACAGACTCATTGAGAGTTATATGCTTAAGATCCCAGTAATTTACTAAAATCCAGAATGAGATTATAGTAACCAACATGGTATACATAGTTATAATTTATTTAAACGGGTTCTTATCGGCAAATTGTAAAAAGTCTGAACTGTTGCTTAAAAGTTTGATATCTAGTTTTCGTCTAGAAGTGAAGCTAATTGAAATGGCAGTTGGCTGGGCACATCTGTTGATCAGTAGTATACCTAACCGATGTGATGGACGGTGGAGTTCAGATACGCGTTCTTGAATGGAGATTATGTCTGGGCAAGCGTAGCGGACGCCGCCATGAGGGACCGGTGATTTAAAAGAAAGAAAGCGGCTGGTATTGAGTAGAAGTAGAAAGAAGGCAGCAACAGAAGATCGTCTTGTTCCCAGGGGGAAAGCCAATATCCAGTAATGGACTAAAATAGGCTGATGTGATGTTAAATGAGCATGCAAAAACTCACACTCGTCTTTTTTGTAAGATTAACGCCACATAGCGCGTGTTCAGCCACTGCCCAGACTGAAGTCTTTTTAATTTTTCACAGTTTTTTGCACTAAATCATTATTCGGTGTGTTTATTTTAGAATCCACATAAATCACACTTTATAATAGTATTTTTTATATGTCATATTTTGTCTTTTTTTAAAAGTTATTAGCTTACAAACAAAAATCTTCAACCTAAATTTTCACATTTTTACGTTTTTCTTCTGAAATTATTATGAAATAGACAAGAAATAGTACCAGAAACAAATTCTACGGCGTCGATTTGTATGGAAATGATACTAAACATGCCCTACCAGCCACCAGAAGGAGAAAGGATTTTTTTTAAAGATGATTGGCGGCGGCCATCTTTGATCTCCCCCCTCTCCGCCATTCTTCACTTTTTTTCTGGCTCCCGGACTAGAAATGCTTAGAATTAATCTAGGAACATATGTGATGGAGCTCATCAAATATAACTTTTTTTTGGGTTAAAAGTGTTAGGCCTTTCACTATAAGACCGTTGTAAACGATTGAAACATTAGAGGCTAACATAAAAACGAGTTGTAGTCCGTGGGCCCATCTAGACAGTTACCTACGTATTGTGACACCCAGATTGGACGTAGCATGGCAGCAGGTCGGAAAAGTTGTACTAACCAAGAATCGGAAGAATTACAAGCAAGGATTGGTAGGATGTTGGAAAATCCGTGACTTCTGGTATCAATTTTGAGGTAGGTACGCCATAATGACATAATCACGAAACTCATGCAGCATTTAGCACTTTATTACTAAGTAAACAAAATAAGTCCTGATTAAGTGGCCAGAAGACTTTGCAGACAGTGTTAAAAAGTTAACACCATGATTCTGATTCTTGCTTGGCACAACTTTTTCGACACGCTGCCAGTCTGCCGCGCGTTCATTGTAATTTCCCCGTAGGCAATTCTCGGATATGTCAATTGTCTAAAAGTAAAATGTCATATAGTGCAGGACTCCTTTGCTTTCCTGCACTTTTGAGCTACGCTTTCACGCCTTCGCGCTCCCGTTTACGCTGCGCCTCCTGCTGCTCCTGCCAAGTGTACCAGTCGACCACAGGGTGATGCGGCTGACGCGGCTGTATCGCCTCCTCATACTCCTTCGTAGCTACAATATTCTTCGACGCTCCGTGACCAACCAGCGCTATAATATAGCAACTATAAACTACAACAAAAAATGTCGTCATATAAACACAAAACTTCGACATGTCCTTCTCGAACTTTTTCGTGAAAAAGCCCAGGATTATGGTCCACGAGGTCATGATGAAGGTCGGCGCGGCTACGAAGATGTGGAAGTACTTGATGTTCTGATACGTGTGACTGAGTATCGCGAAGGGTCCAGTCATTATGGCAGCCAGGAAAGTCACACACGTAGCAAGCGCTGAAAAAGAAAACTTTTAAGTAGTATTTGCTGGACTGACGGAGTTCTGAAGGACATGCACTTATTAAACGACTGCCATGTGGTCCCCCACCTCCAAAAGGCTCACAACCAGGGTTATTTTTGTCGAGAGTATGTATGTATGTTAACAAGAAATTCTACGCGACAGCCCAAACGGCTGGGTGGATCTTGACATATGAGGTGTCGTTAAATTCCTCTTAGCAGCACAAAGTAAATAATTTCAACTTTAAGAAGTGACCCACCGGGAAACGGACCTGAAACCTTCTGCGTCGAAAGCGTGCGCAGACTCACCGATGATTCCATGCTTCTTGTACTTGACCCAAGGCGTCTTAACGACGATCAGCATCACCCCAGCGACCAGGTGTCCTATGCTGATCAGCTGGAGGATCATGTGCAGGAGCCTCAGGCGGCGGATGAACAGCCGGCTCAGGCTGGCCCAATAGTTGGTGAACGCCATCAGGAATATCGCTTCTACGGTGAAGAAGTGCCACTGAAATGAGAATGTTGAGATCGATGTGTGGTGTGACAAGAAAGGATAAAATAAGGAATGAGTATACTAGAGGAAGTTTGGGAGGGATGAAAATCGTGACGAAAAAAAGTAATGAATGTGGATGGACGCAGAAGGAGAGGATGGCCTAAAAAGGTTTGGATGGATTGTGTAAAAGATGATGATAGGAATCAATAATGTGTAAACATAGATTTGACGGCTGATAGAGACGAATAGAAGAGAAAGACATGTTGCGCCGACCGAAGTTCGGATAAGGGCAGGAAGAAGTGCCACTAAATAAAAATAAATTAAAATAAGATCATCATTAGCCTGCCCTTATCCCAAATCAGTTGGAGTCGGCGCAACACAAAATCATGTAACAATTGGGAATGTCTTATGACGGGCTGTCTACCTGCGGTCAACCCTCTTTGGGAATGCTTTTGTAGGTGAAATAACCGCCACCATGCAGTTGACCATAATCGACTCGACAGATATGCAGCCGCATTTTACGAAACTCTACGTCGCCTTTTACGATACGCCCTGAGATTAGGGGTGCAGTTTTCTCAGCAGCTACCGCTACCACACGTTTTTATCTACATCTACACTAATATAATAAAGAGGAAAACTTTGTTTGTTTTTTTGTTTGTTTGTTTGTTTGTATGTAATCGATAAACTCCGAAACTACTGGACCGATTTCCAAAATTCTTTCACTATTAGAAAGCTACAACATCCCTGAGTAACATAGGCTACTTTTTACCACGGGAAAATTCCTCATTCCTACGGGAAAACGGTTAGCAGCAGGAAAACGGGGAAATAAAGCAGATATTACCCAAATTAGCCAAACCGCTTTACCGATCCTCGCGAATTTTGGCACTGATATTACTATCATATATAGGCGGACATGGTCAGCCCTCGAGGATCTGGAGTACCTGATGAAGACCACCAGCATCCCATATAAACTAAAAGAGATACGGTCATGGCTTCATAGAAAAAGTTGTTCACCATGACGGGCCGCTTCTGCTGGCACATGGTCATCGAGGATCTGGAGTACCTGATGTAGACCACAAACATCCCATCTAAACTATAAGAGATAGGGTAATGGTTTCAAAGTAAAAGTTATTCAGCACGACAGGCTGCTTCTGCTGGCACATGGTCACGAGGGTCTGGAGTACCTGATGTAGACAACCAGCATCTCATCTAAACTATAAAAGATTCGGTAATGGCTTCAAAGTTAAAGTTATTCAGCATGACGGGCCGCTTCTGCTCTCACATGGTCACGAGGGTCTGGAGTACCTGATGTAGACCACCAGCACCCCATCTAAACTTTATTAGACTCGGTAATGGCTTCAAAGTTAAAGTTATTCGCCATGACAGGCCGCCTCTGCTGGCACATGGTCATGATGAGTAACTTCTGCTAGAATGGATTAATGGACTTTTTACTACGGGCAAAGATCCCATTTCTACGGGAAAACAGGTAAGTAGCAGCGAGTGAAACCGCTGGGCGGGCCGCTAGTCATTTATAATTCCCCTTCCCCTTGCCGTCTTGCATCCCCTTCCCCTTGCCGTCTTGCCGCGAGCACGCGTATTTTTGACGCACCGCGTTTTTAATTCGTATTTGCTGTTTAAAATAACATTCAGTGGTTGTGTTATACATATTTGTTATTCCTATGACCTTTTCTCTGTGGTTGTGGTTTTAAAATTAAGAAACAGTGCTGTTTTAGTGAGTACTAACGAAAAACATTTTGCAACCGCCGAACGGCAAAGCTCCTAACGAATATTTTCGAAACTTGGACTTGTGCACGCAATAGCTGTTTTTAAGTACCGTATTGGTTTTGATGTTATGACTAACAAACAACAATAGTGGTCGTTATTACGAACAATTACTAACAACAACATCTAAAAGCAAATAATTTTCAGTCAAAAACGGTCGAACGCTTAGCGGTCAACGCCCCCGCCCAGCTGGTGGCGCGAAACCCGTGAAGCGCAGAACGCACTACACCCCTCAGCGCTGTCAGCGCTTTACGCAGCTATTGAAATTGTGTTTTTGTTTTGTTTTTAATTAACGCACTAACGCTTTTCTTTTGTTAACTAACAAAATGGCTCCAGTAGTTCCAGTTAAGTGTGGGAAATGCCAAACTAAAATTGCATGCCGGCAGTTACTCGATTGTAGTGATTGTAAGGTCCGATATTGCTTGGATTGTGCGGGAGTAGACTTTAGACGGTACATTATTATGACCGCTGACGTGAAAGGCCGTTGGAGATGTCGAATTTGCATCGAAAAATCACGTAGTAAAGCAAAGAAAACCCTGAGTCCAACACCGCCTCCAATACCCCAATCCGATTCAGTACAAGAAATATTATCCAACTTAGATCGGTCCAATGTTACCATACGGTCAAGGCAAGAGCCCAGCTTAAATGATTCCACTGTGGAAAACTATGTACTTAGTGAGCTAGTACTGGAAATGAAGGCGCTTCGTGAACAAGTGGCTATTCTCAACAATCGTCTTGAAACACTCGGCGCTTCGGTTGACCACTGTCATGATAAAATCGACGCGTGTAATGGAAAACTTGTCTGCATGGACGAACGATCTCAGAATCTCGAAACGATGATTTCTAAATGCACTTCATGTTCCATTCAAGAAAATGTAGACGAGTCTACTCAAAGCGACGTGAGCCCAAAACAGCGGCGTAGACGAAAGAATAAAGCTGCAAAAACAGAAACCTCTCCCCCCAATGATAGCACGGGTGATAAATTCAACCAGCCGAGCCCTCCGCCAGAGCCTGAAACTGCTACAAAAGACGTAACACCAAATTCTCCCAAAGAGCAATCGCCTAAAAATAATAAAGACACCTCTGGTTTAGAGTCCGATAATAATGATCCCTGGATTACCGTAATTCGCAAAAAACCTCATCTCAAATCTCAGCGCTGTACTGCAGGTCCGAGTGTAACTTCATTAAAAGCAGTGGAAGCAAGCAAGCTGATTCATCTCTGGAACATGGTATCAGGTCCGGACGAAGTACTCACTTACCTGAAAACTTTGTGCCCAGATGGCAATTGCACGGTTGAAGAATTAAAATCCCGAGGAAATTATAAGTCGTACAAAATTATGGTGCCCGAAGCCTTCTACGACAAATGTTTATCAGCAGATGTATGGCCCATTAATGCTCGAGTAAAGCCTTGGACTTCCTTTCGAGGCCCCCGCAAAAACCATATCAAAAACTAATATTTCCTTATCAAACGCCAGACATAAATATATAAATATTGTTTACCAAAATGTGAGGGGTTTAAAGACAAAGCTGAAACATTGGAGATGTAGTATACTATCACAAGAAGCAGATGTTATCGTTGCCACAGAAACTTTCCTGGACTCTTCAGTAGGTGACGCGGAAGTAGTGCCCGCAGGATGGACTGTTTTTCGCCGCGATAGACCTAAATGGGGAGGAGGAGTTCTACTGGCTGTACGTCCTGGAATTTCAGTCCGACGCCATACTGATCTAGAGACTGATAATGGCGAAGATTTGTGGTGTTCTTTAACTATAAACAATATCAAAATTTACATAAGTACCTTTTACGTGCCACCTAGTTCACATGAGCAACATCGCTTGTGGAAATCATCTGGTAACAAAGATGCTTACGATAAGTTTAGTCAGCTGCGATCTCAAATTAAATTGCGCCTTTTAGACGCATACAATGATCATACCAAGCATGTAGAACGAAATATTATATCTAATCCACACGCGTTCTGGAAGCATGTTGACAGTTTGAGGTCAAAAGGAGGATTTGAGTCTAACATTGTGTTCAACGGTAAAGTATACAAAGGTGCCGAAGCAGCCAATGCATTTGCAGACTATTTTTCGAGTGTTTTCTTGCCTGATGTACCGGTACTGGACGCAAGTTTGGCTATTAATAACGATACAAACCATTCATCAGTTCGAGTAGATATCTCAGAAATATCTGAGCAAGAAATAAAAGTCGCATTTAATAAACTGAAACCAAGATCTGCTGTTGGGCCTGACAGTGTTCCCCCGTATTTGTTAAAAGCATGTAGCCACCTCTTAATCCAGCCAATATTACATATTTTTAACTTAATTTTAAATACCTCTAAATATCCCACTAGTTGGAAAACATCCCGTGTTAGCCCCATACCCAAGACAAAAGACATTTCTCATGCCGAAAATTATCGTCCGATAGCCATTCTCTCAAGTTTAGCCAAGGTATTCGAGTCCATTATCCACAGAAAATTGTCTGCTCAAATAAGTCCACATGTTTCAGACTCTCAACATGGTTTCCGTAGACGACGATCCGTTAGTACTAATTTATTAACAATGGTAGATAAAATATCCCAATATTTAGATCAAGGTTTTCAAGTAGATGTCATTTATTTCGATTTCAAAAAGGCTTTTGACCAAGTAGAAAATGACATATTGTTAAACAAACTCGCAGCATTTGGTTTCACTCCACGCCTTCTCCGCCTAGTTGCTGATTATCTCAAGGATCGCCAACAATTTGTAAAACATGGATGTTATGTATCTGAATCCTACCATACCAGATCCGGCGTTAGCCAGGGTTCCATACTCGGGCCCCTCCTATTTTCTCTGATGGTGAACGATCTTGATACTGTATTGCAATCTTCTGATTGTCTCCTATACGCGGATGACCTTAAAATTATCTGGTGTGTGGTTGACGTTAAGGATTGCGATCAGTTACAGGCGGATATTGATTCTGTATTTAGATGGAGCGCTGAAAATAAACTACTCTTTAACCTATCTAAGTGCAAAACAATATCATTTACTAGACGGAGAACACCAATCCATTATACTTACTCTCTAGGAAACAATCCAATCGAACGTTTAAATTCCATTAAGGATCTCGGTGTCACTTTTGATTCGCAATTAACTTTTAACGAACACATAATCTCACTCGCAAAGGACAGTTTCAGAAAGTTAGGCTTTATTATGAGGAATGCAAAAGATTTTAAAAATCCAAACGTAGTGAAATTGCTTTATACATCATTGGTCCGAAGTAAGCTCGAGTCTGCCTCTATTGTGTGGAGTCCTCATGAGGATACGTACATTTTACTTTTAGAGAAAGTGCAGAAGGCCTTTCTTCGTTATCTATATAAAATAAAGTATGGATACTACCCATTTTTGTATCCCACGAAATTTATTTTGGGTATGTTAGAAATAAATTCCCTAGAGGTTCGGCGTAACTTTGAGAAGTTGTGCACAGCATGTAAGTTGTTGCGGGGTGAGTCTGACTGCCCAGAACTAATCTCGAGGGAGTGCACTCTCAACGTCCCAGACAGATATCTTCGTGGTCGCAGCCACCGGCTGCTGGCGGAGGAGTCGGCCCGTACGGAGGCGCACAGGGCCTCCCCACTAGTAAGCGCGCGCATTCAGCTCAACCAGCTTCTCTCTGTCGCACCAGACTGTGACCTATTTGCCGACCAGTGGACGAAACTAAAAGTCACTATTTTAAAATACTGTGAAGCTTTAGATTATAGTATAAGCTCTGTTATGTACTAAGTACCTAGTTTATTTAAGTTTATCAGCGCATTGGCGTATTACTGCTGTAATGCTGTTAAATTTTATTTGCAAATAAATAATAATAATAAGATATCCTACATATTTTAATAAACTTTCATCTCATTCAAACGGCGCCATCTAGCTCCAAACTAAGTAGGTAAATCTTGTACAGTAAGAACTAGAAATGAGAATGAACTGAGAATATTTTAATATTTTGAGAAACTTGCAAAATTTTCGGCCATAGCAGGCAGGATTTGAACCTGCGACTTTCACTATTTTTACCGGCAACGCTTCTTACATCTGGGCTACAACGGCTCAATCTAAGAGTGCGGAATTATGCAAGTGGCCAAGAACGCTGGGCAGGGTTCCATCTACCGGGATAGTTTTGCAAGACTACCTAATTCTTCACACATTGAATATTCACAGATTGAATAATAAAAACAAATACTAAGTATTTTAATTACATATGGGCGCCTCGCACCGGGCCCGTATGCGTGACGTGCACGTAATCACGTAGAGAGAAATGTTTAGCCTTTCCGAACGACTATGGTGCTTATGGCTGTAAAAGTGATGCGAGGATGACTCCCCATCTTATTTTTTTAATTTGCCTAAAGATGAGCAAAGGTTCTAGGTACAGTAAATAGGTACCTACCATTCTTAATAGGTACGTATTGGTTTTGTGTTCTCCTATTTTTACTTACGTCGGTACCTACTACATAGTTTCAGTTTTCTAACCCGACCTAAGGTAGGTAGGTGTCTAAGTTAAGTTATTGTTAGCTGATTATGGTAACAAACAAATTCGTATTCCTTTCATTGGCAAATTTTTTGCACTAATATGTTTTAGCATAACATGTTTCGCATATTATTTTTTTCACCTAACATTGCTTTGACATAATAATTTCTTGCCATAATATTTATCTTGGCATAATCAAATTTTAGACTATTGTATTTTGTACTAACAATATTTTGGCATAATTGCTTTTGCAATAATTGTTTTGGACTAATATGTATATATTTTTTATTAAGTTCAAATGGCAGGAGATGTAAGTGAGTTTAGTATTTTTAAAGATAATTAAGTTAAATTAGGTCAGTTTAGGTTAGGTTAGGTTAGGTTATTTTTATACAATTTAGAGGGTCTTCTAATGCATCAGATTTTTATGCCTATTTTGATTATGGATATGACAATTTATGGTTTTGTATTTTATGTCTATGTACTATTATGGCAATAGTTTTTATGCGTAAAGAAACTACGCCTAAACTGTTATGCGTGCATGAATTATGCGTAAGGGCCCTTTTCCTGTCATGCGTATTTTCGCACGCGCGCGGATCTGGTACGCATGCGGATGATAGCACGCTCCTGGTCACACGCAGGACAGGGATTTCGTTTGCGTCAATCCGCGTTCCGCGCGCGTGCTAGCCGCATGATAGGAAAAACATGTATCAAAAGATAAGATGCGTGCGGCCCGCATGCGGACCAGATCCGCGCGCGTGTGAAAATACGCATGACAGGAAAAGGGCCCTAAGTATCATTAGTTTAAATTACAGTGTGCCAAAGTACATTATGTCAATTCTTTTTATGCAAATGGATAGAGAACCATTCGTATCCATCGCAATTTTTTTAAAATAATTGCATTTGCACGATTTTTCATCCTATGGCGCGTAGGTGTGTAAAAATACTACACCGAAAGTCATGCAAGTGCTTGGCGAGCCGCTAGTCTACACTTCTACACTAATATAATAAAGAGGAAAACTTTGTTTGTTTTTTTGTATGTATGTAATCGATAAACTCCGAAACTACTGGACCGATTTCGAAAATTCTTTCACCATTAGAAAGCTACAACATTCCTGAGTAACATAGGCTACTTTTTACCACGGGAAAATTCCTCATTTCCACGGGAAAACGGTTAGCATCGGTTTTCCACGGGAAAAGCGGGAAATACAGCGGATATTACCCAAATAAGCCAAACCGCTTTACCGATCTTCGCGAAATTTGGCACTGATATTACTAGCATAGTAAAGATGGACATGGACTACTTTTTGTCAGCCCTCGAGGATCTGGAGTACGAGTACCTGATGAAGACCACCAGCATCCCATCTAAACTATAAAAGATACGGTCATGGCTTCATAGAAAAAGTTGTTCACCATGACGGGCCGCTTCTGCTGGCACATGGTCATCGAGGATCTGGATTACCTCATGAAGACCACCAGCATCCCATCTAAACTATAAGAGATACGGCCATGGCTCCATAGAAAAAGTTGTGCATCATGACGGGCCGCTTCTGCTGGCACATGATGGTCATCGAGGATCTGGAGTACCTGATGAACATCACCAGCATCCCATCTAAACTATAAGAGATACGGTAATGGTTTTTAAGTAAAAGTTACTCAGCATGGCAGGCCGCTTCTGCTGGCACATGGTCATCGAGGATCTGGAGTACCCGATGTAGACCACCAGCATCCCATATAAACTATAAGAGATACGATAATGGCTTCAAAGTAAAAGTTATTCAGCATAACGGGCCGCTTCTGCTGGCAAATGGTCACAAGGGTCTGGAATACCTGATGTAGACCACCAGCATCCCATATAAACTATAAGAGATACGGTAAAAGCCTCAAAGTAAAAGTTATTCAGCATGACGGGCCGCTTCTGCTGGCACATGGTCACGAGGGTCTGGAGTACCTGATGTAGACCACCAGCATCCCATATAAACAATAAGAGATACGGTAATGCCTTCAAAGTAAAAGTTATTCAGCAAGACGGGCCGCTTCTGCTCGCACATTTACCTCTGCTGGTTCGGAGTAATGGACTTTTTACTACGGGCAAAGATCCAATTTCTACGGGAAAACAGGTAAGTAGCAGCGGGTGAAACCGCTGGGCGGGCTGCTAGTTTGGAATAAAATTATTAGCACGTGATAGCCCTGGCTTAAAGTGCGGGAGCGCGCGTGGCGTTACTGGCTGAGGGGGGAAGTAGGTATTTAAAGCGCGGCTTTTCGGGCCCAGACAAAGGAGTTTCATTTCTACACGGTAGTGTTATTATTTATTCTTATGTCGTATGAGATACCGCAGTATACCGCACACTGCCTGCGTATGCATGCGCGCAAACGCGCCCTTAGCGCGGTGTGCGGTGTCTCATATGGTCCCTTACGATACAACGTCATAGCTACGCGAGTGATCACGCCGTGATTATGTGCACGCTACGCATACGGGCCGGTGTGTGGCGCCCTTTAGCATACATAATACTTACGCCCATACTGCATAAGAAGCAGTGCCAATCTTTGTTCAACATGGTGTATTGAATGACTACGACGTTGACAGCTCCGATCATCCACTGGCACATCATCATCATGATGATGTGGAATACATCCCTTGGATAGATATCCCTTCTATACAACCTTCCCGTGTCCCTCGGGACTCTCATAGCTTTCGAAACATGATTGAATTGGTGGAATTTCCCGCCTGCTCCGTATTCCAATTCATCACCTTTTCTGGACATCTTCGCAAGACGAGGTGATATGTATCTGTTTTTCTTATCTCTTTGAGACGGCGAAATTGGGTTCCGCTTCTGAATATCCTCTGAACTGCTTGAATCCCTAATAATGATTACATGATTAAACCTGAATACATGATTTGATTTCTTTGGTCAGTGGGTCTAAGGAATTGAGATTGAAAGATGGACGAATGTGGCGGGCGTTTCAGTTACATAAAGAATTCTCAAGAACTATCGAAAGACTAATATTTTAACATAAGTTTAGAGCTAGTAATAAACAAGCCACAGGTTAGATAAAACCAGGAAAAAATATTGAATCTCAAAAATTTTGTACATTTACAAACGGAGCTTCCAACTAAATGACTATGAACGTTGGAAGTTGGGCGGAAAGATATCGAATTTTATTCTTAGTAGGTACTAAAGTGGGTAACATATGGCCAAATTATATTCTAAGAAATAGAATCTAAGCCACCTAAGCCAGTAATATGAAATCCAAAACCACTTCCCTGATATTTTGATTTTTTTGTTTAGAAAATAGTCAAAGCTGAACTACACAGATCAGAGGATATTTAGCAAAATACTTGTCCCAAAAGGTAAATTATTATACATTTACTGTTCAGGAAATCCACAAACCAACACGAAACAAAATACAATTAAAAAAATACTTGTGTAAAAATCCGCGAAAAAACTGAATTATGACCATTATGACAACCAAATGACAACTATCAGAAAAGTGCTCTATGAAAAACATCTTTCGTTTCACGGGAGGTTTTTATCAATGTGCGTTAGGACCGCGGGTGTACAAGTTAGGATTGAGCTGCTTATCTACAGGATGGTAGTACCTGCAGTGTACCTCAGTGTACCACCAATGAAATCCAGTGTACCTCAGTTAAAAATGAGTTATTGGATGAAATATGTACACCCGCCATTCTAACGTTAGGATGGCGGGTGTACATTTTTATTTCGGTCTGTTGATACTTATTTTGCTTTTCGTTTATAGTAATTTGGTGTACCTGCAGTGTACCTGTCCATAAAATTATAAAATAATAAAAATGATGACAAATACCAGTAAAAAACGTGTAAAAACGATATAGGGGAAACTGGGGGCACTTGAGCCCTAGGGGAGACTTTGTAAACGTTATTTCCAGAAAATCAGAAGGCTTAGAGAGCTACTTTCCTACAGGATGGTGGTACTTGCAGTGTACCTTAGTGTACCTTCAATGAAATCCAGTGTACCTCTTTAGATAAAAAGTTATTTGATGAAATATGTACACCCGCCATTCTTACATTAGGATGGCGGGTGTACATTTTTATTTCGGTCTGTAGATACTTATTTCGATTTTCGTTTATAGTAATTTGGTGTACCTGCAGTGTACCTGTCCATAAAATTATAAAATAATCAAAATGATGACAAATGCTAGTAAAAATCGTGTAAAAACGATATAGGGGAAACTGGGGGCACTTGCGCACTAGTGGAGACTTGGTGAACGTTATTTCCAGAAAAGCCGAAGACTAAGAGAGCTACTTTATTACAGGATGGTGGTACCTGCAGTGTACCTTTGTATAGTTATATTAAAATCCAGTGTACTTCTTTGAATAAAGAGTTAGAATGGCGAGTGTAATTATTTTTATCAAAAACTTTTTATTAACTGAGGTATACTAGATTTCATTGCAGGTACACTGAAGTATACTGCGGGTACTACCTACCATCCTCTATAAAAGTAGCTCAACCTTATCATGAACACCTGTGGTCCTAACATACACGAAAAAGTTGCGTTAGGACCACAGGTGTTCATGATAGGATGGTGGTACCTGCAATGTACCTCAGTGTACCTGCAATGAAATCTAGTGTACCTCAGTTAATAAAAAGTTATTGGATGAAATATGTACACCCACCATTCTAACTTTTTATCTAAAGAGGTACACTGGATTTCATTGGAGGTACACTGAGGTACACTGCAAGTACCACCATCCTGTAGGAAAGTAGCTCTTTAAGCCTTCTGATTTTCTGAAAATAACGTTTACAAAGTCTCCCCTCGGGCTCAAGTGCCCCCAGTTTCCCCTATATCGTTTTTACACGTTTTTTATTGGTATTTGTCATCATTTTGATTATTTTCTAATTTTATGGACAGGTACACTGCAGGTACACCAAATTACTATAAACGAAAAGCGAAATAAGTATCTACAGACCGAAATAAAAATGTACACCCGCCATCCTAACGTAAGAATGGCATGTGAGCATATTGCATCAAATAACTTTTTATCTAAAGAGGTACACTAGATTTCATTGGAGGTACACTGAGGTACACTGCAAGTACCACCATCCTGTAGGAAAGTAGCTCTCTAAGTCTTCTGCTTTTCTGGAAATAACGTTTACAAAGTCTCCCCTAGGGCTCAAGTGCTCCCAGTTTCCCCTATATCGTTTTTACACGTTTTTTACTGGTATTTGTCATCATTTTTATTATTTTATAATTTTATGGACAGGTACACTGAAGGTACACCAAATTACTATAAACGAAAAGCAAAATAAGTATCTACAGACCGAAATAAAAATGTACACCCGCCATCCTAACGTTAGAATGGCGGGTGTACATATTTCATCCAATAACTTTTTATGAACTGAGGTACACTGGATTTCATTGGAGGTACACTGAGGTACACTGCAGGTACTACACTCATGAGTGCAAGACCCAATTTCGAAATACAATTATTCGATTAATGCTTATTCGACTGAACAATGGTTCGGAACGATTTTTGATCGACAGCACTTTATAGCGAAATAGCAGTGTATCGAAAGACTTATTACTCGACTAACACCAAATCGACTGAACGATATATCGAAATGTCTGATTTCGATGAACTTTGAAGCGACAATCACCAAATCGACTGAACGATATATCGAAATGTTTAATTTCGATGAACTATAAAGCGACAATTACCAAATCGACTGATCAATATACCGAAGAATGATTAGAAGTGCTGACTATTTGTGCAGACGGCCTTCTGACACCAGTGCAGTGTAGTAAAATGGCAGTAGAAGCGCTTATGTTCCAAAAAAGCTAGAATAGGTACGTTCGTTATGTTTATATATAGGGTGAAATTTTACTAGTGACCGATAGCGAAAACTCAGAACCGGCTGGTGATGAGGAACAACTTTCCCCAAAGGACATAGGTCGAAATACGAAAAAAAAAATTTGACATGCCATAGTAACTCAAATCAGCTGATCGGCCATTTTGTATGGGAGGACCAAAATTTTTTTTCGTATTTCGGCCTATGTTCCTTGGGGAATGTTGTTCCTCATCACCAGCCGGTTCTGAGTTTTCGCTATCGGTCACTAGTAAAATTTCACCCTATATGTCACAGGACAATAGCAAAATCCGGTCGTTCGCGAATTTTCTAGGCCCATCACGAAGAGCCGGACTAAATGCATCGAGCATGCTCATTTCAGTGCGCATGATAATTTTCATCCGCATGCTTTCGGTGCGCGTACTCATTTCAGTGCGCATGATAATTTTCATCCGCATTCTTTCGGTGCGCGTACTCATTTCAGTGCGCATGATAATTTTCATCCGCATGCTTTCGGTGCGCGTGCTCATTTCAGTGCGCGTGATAATTTTTTATCCGCATGCTCATTTCAGCGTTTGAGTTGTTTGAGAAACATAGAGTATGGGTGTCTTTGTTGTATTCGGGTATGAATTTACGCTCGCAGGTGCTTCTGTGTGCATGCATACTACAGCGGCGTAGAAGGACTTAAAGCATCGAAAAGTCGTAGCAGGTGCTAAAGTCGTAACACATATACGAGTGTTGCTTTATACGTAGTTAACCTAGACTTCTGTCCGTAAAGTTAACGAATCCGTAATTGACCTAGAGTTTTTAGGTGTGGTGAATTAATCGATATATTTCACATTAGTCTGACTCTTCGCGATGGGCCTAGGAAATTCGCGAACGACTGGAATTCACTACTGTCTTGTGACATATAGGTGAAATTTTACTAGTGACCGATAGCGAAAACTCAGAACCGGCTGGTGATGAGGAACAACATTCCCAAGGAACATAGGTCGAAATACGAAAAAATTTTGGTCCTCCCATACAAAATGGCCGATCAGCTGATTTGAGTTACTATGGCATGTCAAATTTTTTTCGTATTTCGACCTATGTCCGGGGAAAGTTGTTCTCATCACCAGCCGGTTCTGATCGGTCACTAGTAAATTTCACCCTATATAAAACATAACGAACGTACCTATTCTAGCTTTTTGGAACATAAGCGCTTCTACTGCCATTTTACTACACTGCACTGGTGTCAGAAGGCCGTCTGCACAAATAGTCAGCACTTCTAATCATTCTTCGGTATATTGATCAGTCGATTTGGTAATTGTCGCTTTATAGTTCATCGAAATTAAACATTTCGATATATCGTTCAGTCGATTTGGTGATTGTCGCTTCAAAGTTCATCGAAATCAGACATTTCGATATATCGTTCAGTCGATTTGGTGTTAGTCGAGTAATAAGTCTTTCGATACACTGCTATTTCGCTATAAAGTGCTGTCGATCAAAAATCGTTCCGAACCATTGTTCAGTCGAATAAGCATTAATCGAATAATTGTATTTCGAAATTGGGTCTTGCACTCAAGCAGCGAGTTCAATCCTAACTTGTACACCCGCGGTCCTAACGCACATTATGGTGATATTCTAATAGTCCTAGCCACTCCTAGCGGTAGACCGAAACATGCTGCACTTGCTAAAACGTTAACCGACACGTAAACAAGTCTAAAGACCTAATCTACCAGAGGCGATCCTGCTGAAAGATGAAAATAACTGATATTTTTTGATAATTTATGATCTGTTCTCAGCTCAAAGCCTTAGCCGTCTTCTTGAAAGCCTAAACACAGCAAGCCTCGAGGTCGGACTTTATATGAACCGGTCCAAAACAAAGGTCATGCATGACCAATAGCGCTAAACGTAAAATAGAGGTAGAGGGGCAGGAAATACAATACGTCGACGAGTACATCTACTTGGGCCAGATGGGCCAGATAGTCTCCTTCTAGAACCGGCAAAATAAAGAAATTGATCGCCGCATACAAAATGCCTGGAGGAGCTACTGGTTCATGAAGGAGTTTATGAAGGGATACCTCCCACTGTGCTTAAAACGCAAACTCGTCGATATGTGTATCCTGCCCATTCTCACTTACGGAGCGCAGACATGACAATGGTCCTTGACCGGTTTGCAAAAGTTCCGACTTGGGGTGTGTCAACGAGCAATGGAGCGGAGTATTCTTGGACGCAAGAGGATAGACCGTATCCAAAATACCACACTCCGCTCCAAAACTCAAATCGCAGACGTAGGCAAGAAGGCGGCTCGACTTAAATGGGATTGGGCTGGGCATGTTTCACGAATGCATCCCGATCGGTGGGCCAGGTTGACAACTGAATGGATCCCAGAAGAGCGTCGTCCGAGAGGCAGGCCGAAGAAGTGATGGTGGGATGACCTCGACGAGTACGATCCTAACTGGCCTATAACATCAGCTAATTAATCGGGAAGACTGGAAAAAAAGAGGGGAGGCCTTTGCCCAGCAGTGGGATACTTTAGGCTACCCGAATGAAAATGCTGGCATCACCATCACCAAATGCTGGTTTACCATTGATAAACCAAACAAAAATTTGGTCTGCTCAAATGTGCCCTTCCGGCACCCTTAACAATAATAATGTAATGAATGAAACTAAAATATAAATTAAGATAATTTTATTTTATAACGAACACGTTGTTATGTGGTTGCCTTGAAAAAATCTGTCCTGAATTGCGGTTGTCGAATTAAAAAAAGTGAAATATTACTGCAAGAGAACACTTTTTAAAATTGGACAATCGCAAATAAGGACAGATTTTTCCCTTTCAATGTTTTTATTGAACTTCTTCTTATTTTTCTTGAAGAGAAGATCAACTTTATCTATCATCTAACTATATCACTGAACTAAAGACATAAGTTATATTTTCAAAGCTATATTTTGCGTTAAAATTCCGCAATTTTTTAAATACAGTATACTCTTGAAAGAACTGACTCGAAAAGTTGTGAGGCAGTCGGGTATAAAAATTATTAAGTATTTTATATTATACGCCATAATTTTATTCGTAAAATCTTATGGAGTATCCGAAATTATCGCGAAATTTAATTGTAGTTTGTTGTGAATTATGGCCCAGAGACTTATATTTCCTTTAAAGTACTATTCCCATAGCCTGTATGTTATTCTTCTTCTTTAACTGAGTTCTTCACTTTAACAACCGCATTGATAATAACAGTCGTAATAATATAAATTGTGTAAAATAGAACAAAAACCGTTATAACAATAGCTATGTCTTTGCCGGCTTGTTTTTTGAATTTTTTCGTGTGGAATCCCAGGATCATGACGACCGTGCTGAGAACGAAGGTTGGCAGAGCCAGGGTGATGTGGAAGAATTTGATGTTCTGGTTATACGGGGCTACCATCGAGGTGGGCCCGGCCACGACCGTCACTAGTGCCATCACTGATGTAACAATACCTGAAAAGAAGCAGATGTGTATCAATGAATAAAAACACGACTGCGGTAATTTCAAAGTGGTTTTTTGCGACATAAATCCACTATCTTGAATTTAGTCAGTTTTAAAATAGCCAGTGTTATTCGCGCTGCTGAGACGTATCTAGACACCCTACATGTTAAGATCCACTCAGTAGCTGTAGCCCGTCAAACGTTTGAATAAATGAAAATAAGAAACTGAAAAATTGTCAAGCGTCGACTGAAGATCGATCTCTAGACACATGGGGTAATCCGTCCCAATGCTCTGCCACAGAACCATCGACGCCTCGATTTAACTTGCCAAATTTCAATCCCTCGATGCTTCTCTCGTGTGGTAGCGGCTAAGAATACTGACACCCTTAGTCCACTCAGGGTATTTCATAAATCATAGAAGGCGAGTTTTTGACCTCAGCTGAATATCTGTTGACTATGGTCAACCGCATGGTAGCGGTGATACCACTTACAGTAGCATTCCCTATGAGGTTTGATGTCAGGCAGGCGGCCGGTCATAAATCATAGCCAAATCATGTTGCACCGACCGCACCTGATTTGGGATAGGGGCAGACAGATGGTGATGATGCTGATGCTCGTCTAGAAGCGTCGATTTAACGACATCGAGCATAATACATAAATCAGGCCTGTAGCCCTTGCAGGGTAGGCAGTTGCTTGAGTAGGCAGAGCGTATACGGCTGTATAAAACTGCCATTTACACCACGTCTGACAAAAGTTTGAGAGTCATTAGAAGACTGTATATAACCATAGTGACAGATTGTCAGCCTGTCGCCTAAAATTGCAATGCACATTTATTACCTCTCAAATCCCTTAGTCGCTCCTTACGACACCTACGGGACAGATATGGGCTGACGCTATTCTAAGCCGGCCCCACACGACATCGATTGCTGACTTACCCATAATGCCGTGTGCTTCGTAAACCTTCTTGTCCTTCGCGATGACGATGATGACGAAGCCGGTGACCAGATGGATCACCCCGACGATCTGAAGCCCCATGTGGAGGTACCTGATCCGCCGGACGACTATGCGGCTGATTCCGAACCACGCGTTTGTGAAAGCCATCACTAGAATCGCTTCTACAGCCCAGAAATGCCACTGGAACATGAAAGAACGACAATTATCTGACTGGCCACGCCGAGGGTCGTGGTTTCGATCCCCAGTCAAGATCAACTAAACGTCCCCTTTTACGAAACACTCTGAGTGGACTAGGGGTGGTAGTAATCTTAGCCGCTACCACGCGGTAGATTCTTAGACGCTACCACACGTTAGATATTACAAAACTTGCAAATTCTTCCTCCGTAGCAGGCAGGAATTTGTCGTGGGTTTTCATCGCTTTGTTTACATTCAAGCTATAAAAAACGAATTAGTAACTGGGAATTAGTTGCAAAACTAACCCGGTAAATGGAGTCCTGCCAAGCTTTATTGGCTTAGATACTCTTACTCTACATCGCAGGCTACGATAGAGCCCAGATAGCAGAGGTATAGCAATCCTGGTTTGGTATTGGCACATCTATCTACTAAGTCCAAGATACTTACTGCCATACCACATAAAACCGCATGCGCATCTTTCGTCTTTATGGTATACTCAATAACTATTATGTTCACAGCCCCAACCATTATCTGGGATAGCACCATGAAGATGATATGTATTATGTTGTACAGTCTGATTCTCTTTCGCGGTTCACCATGAGTGAATCTGTTTTCTAAGAATTGGAAATGCTTGCCGCTACGCTTGCTGTGATTTGAACCTTGGGTAGACCTTCGGGTGTCTATCTTCAAGTGCTTCGTTGATGATGCACTTCTTTCTATTGAAGGTGAAACGGGCTCCGCGCTCAAATCATCGTGGACTGAGTCTAGTTCTTGCATGGTATTTATCCGTCTACGTATACAAACACTCTAGGTTAACTAAACACAATCTATGATTACATTATTATAAACTAAATAAACAATTTTGTATAAAAGAAACTTGGTTACAAACAGCTACAAAAAATATGAATGACGTTTCTGCTAGTCAAAGCGGTCAAAGCAAAGATCATAGCTACGAATGTCATTTTGGTGCTCTGTGATCATGTGATCATAGCCAAATCATAGCATAGATCAAAAGAAAATAGTCTTTATGCAAGAAATACCTTAAAAGAAGGTCGTATCTACCGCAAGGATGCGTTTCGCTCGCTACGTCTCCATCTCGGTCTCCATAGAAATCGCATCAGCCGGCCTTGGGCGAGACGGCTAAACTGGGTGTTACTAAACAAAAATAAACGGAGTCCCTTCGACCTGACTCCGACTTTCCGAGGTGTATCCGTACCGATTTCCGACCATCTTGAGCTTCTTGGCATGAACCTTTCATCTGACCTGAACTTTGGACATTATATTGAGTCTTTGGCCACGACTGCAGCAAAAAGACTCTGAATTCTCTCGAGGGTCAGGCGATACTTCACACCAGTACAGCTTTTACAACTATACCAAGCTCAAGTCCGTTCCTGCATGGAGTATTGCTGTCACCTGTGGGACGGGTCTGCCAAATACCAGCTGGCAGCCCTGGACTCGATTGAGAAGCGCGCCAAGAAACTCATCGCTGATAGGGCACTTATTGACGCAAAGTTACAGAGCCTCGAACACCGTCGCAAAGTAGCTTGCTTGTCGGTATTCTACAGGATACATTTCGGGGAGTGTGCACAGTCTCTCCATGACCTGATACCTCCGTCACCATTCCATCTCCGGTGCACGAGACGCCGGTTGGGATTCCACCCTTATATCGTAGACATCCCGCAAATTCGCACAAAGCGCTTCGCTTCTACATTTTAATGCGAACTGCTAAGGAGTGGAACTCCCTGCCTGCGGATCTGTTTCCGGAACGTTATAACCTGGGCCTTTTCAAGGCGAGAGTGAATAGGCATTATCTGGGCGAGCATGTTCCATCATCGTCTGCATCGTCACTTAACATCAGGTGAGATTGCGGACAAATGCTTACCCATTATTTATAAAAAAAAATTAAATAAAAATAATAAAGCTCCCACACAAAATTGTCGATCAGCTGATTTAATTTTGTGTCACTATAAGGCCACGCCAGTGAGAGTATAGTATTCTTTGCTATAAGGCCTCACATTTTTTTCATATTTCATGTTCCATGGGGAAAGTTGGCTTTATTTGTTGTTCTATAACACGTTGTATATCATGTACACGTTGTATATGTACCATAGTTTTAAGTTGCCAGTTTTATTTTATAATTTGTTACCGAGTGAAGAGGCTGGTTACTCACAACACAGGGTATCTTAGTGTGAGGATCAGTATTCCATGTATTTATCGCCACATATTTATTTATGTACGCCGCGTTACAATCTACAATTTAACGTCCACTATCCTCCTCGTCAAAAAAGCAGGCATCTTCAAGTAGAAGTTCTATAAATTAGTCGTCCGTTGACTCGGTGTCTCACACCAAAAGAAGTGAAGTTCAGTTCAGTAGCCAAGCTTAGGTCTGAGGCAAAAACTTTAGGTCCAACATTGAAAAAAGCATTAGCCAAAGAAGCTCGGTGTAAGGTTGCCACTGAAGTTGCTTGCTTTTTCAATTACTAACTAACAATAAAATTAACAAAATAAAAGACAAACTGTATTACTAAATCAGAAATAATCTGTTTGCTTTTGATCTGTTCCAGGCCCTAAGGCTAACAATAACTATTATAAAAATTGTATAAAATGCAACGAAAACTATAAGAACGTATACTATGGCGGCTCCAGCATAGGCTTGTAGTTTGGGCTTCAGAAGGGCTAGAATCAGACAGACTGAGGTGATGAGGTAAGTGGGAAGAGCCAGACAAGTGTGGAATAGTCTCACAGAACGATTTTTCCGTTGTAACATGAACGGACCAGACATGATCGTGATTATAGTCATAGCCATTCCTATCGTTCCTGTAAAGAGAAGAATGATTGAAATCGATTAATTAGTTTCGACTGCCTAATAATTTTACCCGTATTAAGTAAGGCAAAGGTAATTTTTGGACGATTATATTATAACTATAACAATTTGACCCACAAACTACTGATATGATTTTATCTTCTCTTCCACTGATTCTTTTACCATTTAAATGCTTTATCCCTGAGTAAGATAGGTCACCATTCTCGTGGGAATTTTCGTATGGGACACCGGGGCGAACTTCAAGCTAGGTACCCACATCCTCATCTTATCATCTGCCTACTCTTATCCCAAAATCCAAAAAAGTATTTTGTGAGAGCACAAAAAATTACCGGCTGCCTGCTTGACGTCGACTCTCTTTGGGTCTATTGTAGGTGGAATTACCGCTACCATGCGGTTGACCATAGTCGACAGATACTCAGACGAGGTCAAAAACTCTACGTGGACTTTCACAGATTGGACTAGTGGTGGCAGTATTCATAGCCGCTACCACACTGCATTTCTAGCTACCCACATACCAGAGAGAAAAACTTGGCAGTCTTACCAACGATACAATGCGCGCTGAAGGCCGACTTGTTCACCTTGAGGAAGATCAGAATGGATCCTGTTAACAGCAGGACCAGCCCGCAGATCTGGAGGATCATGTGCGAGTACTTCTTGTGGTCCTGCGTCAGGATACCAGTGTACGTCACCACCAACATCGCTTCTGTTGCGAAGAAATGCCACTGAAACAAAGGGAGAGGCTGTTAGTGAATTGAGAAGGTGTAAACAAGGATGAAGCTAAGATGAAACCACGTTGGGAGGGCACGGTTCATCACTGGGACTCCCCTCCCCAAGCGTCCGCCTATTGATTGGGTGTGTTTGCTACGAGTATCCTCACCACGCTTGGAAGGCTGCCCGCCTAGGGTTAGTACTTAGAGATTCCTTACGGAATACTCCTGGATTTTTGCAACCCCCAATGGTTCCGGTAATCTAACTCCACAAACCACATTGTGATAGAGGGAATCCTAGTCCATTAATATAAGTTTGTTCATCGGGTCGTTGGACGAGTTGGTGTCCCACTCGAAAGGAAAGAAAATCTATAAGATCTTTTAGGGTGAATTATCAGGCTAACTTACAGCAAGTGTACACAAAATGGCATGCGCATCTCCAGTTTTGATCGTATATCCCAGAACTATTATATTTACAGCTCCAACCATACAGTGAACCAAGCAACGGCATACGGCCACGGCCACTCCTTTACGATACCTGTCATTTATGTCCACTAAAGTGACCTGCAAAGATATGGATAAATAAATTTAGCGAGTCTTGAACCCGAGACTGTGAAGCAGGGGCGAACGGTGGCATTCTAATGAAGGAAGGTGCAGAAAAAGAACGAATTGAAAGTAAATTGTTTCGAAAGTATGGACTCGTGAGTTTCTGAAGAGGAAGCCGATAGGAATCGCCATGTATGGACTCTTCACCACTTCTGTGAAGTACCCTCCCACTGCTCAACAAACT
The DNA here is from genome assembly GCA_024500475.1 of Phthorimaea operculella. NCBI lineage: Eukaryota > Metazoa > Arthropoda > Insecta > Lepidoptera > Gelechiidae > Phthorimaea > Phthorimaea operculella. The sequence goes on from JANFCV010000081.1 coordinate 1,360,427, forward strand.
GAGCTGCTGGTGCCCAGACAGCCAATACCAATTCTTCAATCTTTTGATGCTCGTCCCTTTAAGAATTGCTTTGATACCTAAGGCAGCATTTGTACGGTTCACATTTTCACCATGCTTGGAAAGACGATTGGCGAGTGCAGTGCAAGCTGTTATCTGAGAACGCTGATGCCGCGGATTTACATCTGAGTCACCTTTTACGGCCCACTTGGGTAGAAAGGGCGGAGATGCTATTTTGAGCCGGCACCAATGGTTTTATATGCAGGCCTTAGCCGGCACGGGATATAGCAATATAAGCACATAAGATACATATGTTGCAAATCAACTACGACGAGGTGATTTAGCCTGCAATGGCCTATTCATTCATGTCAGTGGCCCACAGAACTAAGTCATGCCTAAACCGTCGTATGACTGACTATGTCGCGAATAGCCTAGGAAATTCGGGATCCACCGGATTTCGTCATTGACCTGCAACCTGCGACTCATAACCTGCAAAGGTCCAATAGTAATGTGCTTGTTGTTGCCTTTCTTTCGTCTAGTTTTTCTCTTAGACCTAGGAGATCGATTCCTGCTGCTTTGAGCTTCTGTGTTTTGGTCTTCGTTTTTCGGTTTAAGTTGCTTTAAAGAACTTTGCAGATTTAGGAGATTTTTCGAAATAGTTTTTGACTTTTCCTGTTGTTTTGGAGAACTTTTTAGGAGATCTTTAGCAGCAGTTTTTTGCTTCTCCTGCGCCGCTGAAATCATTGTTACAAGACTGGTACATAGCTCAATAATGATTATATGAGGGAGACAAAATAATCAGTGAACAAAATTAAACATCTAAAAATAATTTGTAAACAAAATAAAACATGATTTTTGGTTATGATAATGTGCAATTTGTAATTGACATCAAGTTCTTAGTGTCGATCATAGACTTTTTTCCATCTTTTTTCTAAAGAAAACAGTTAGAAGGAATACGTGTTATGTTCAAGGGGTTCAAGGTTATGTTTTTGTGTTTTGTCGAGGTTATGTCTATCGTCAGTGTTTCTTAATTTTGTTTGTTCGTTCTTAATTTTTCGTATGGTGCTGGCAAATATCATCCCATTGTAATATCGGATCTCAAACAGGACAGAAGCGCTTCGTTAACGTTCCAAGGGGTCCAAGAGCACGACCGACATGCCTCCCTACACGCTCGAACAGCCCGCGCAACAGCGATTCTCAAACTTGTACGTAACCCGCTTGAATACTGAATACATGGGTAATTTCTTGACTAAGCTGCTGCTAACTGTACCTTAGTATTTACATGATGTTCACTTGTATTTTCTGAGGTGGTGAACTCAACTTGTTATGAGTTCAGGTAGGATTTGTTTCACTTGTGATAAGTTCAGCTAGGTTTTGATTCAAGTTACATAACTCTTCTTCGACTGTTGACTGTAGTCGAGTCGACTCACATTACCTATTGACTAAGGCTAACGCTTACATATTTTTATATATCTATTTTTGATTATATTGATTTGTATAATCACCGGAATTCCTAAAATATCTGGCCTTCTCATAGATTTTCTGTCGCTTACAAATTCTTGCTTGTTTGAATATACTCGTATATGTAGCCGTCGCCCATGGCCATCTGATACGATTTTATGTTATCGTGTGAGAGTAAACAAGGATGACAGTTGAAGAAGGTTGACCCCCCAAGGAAACGATGAATAAATACAGTTTGACATTCACTGGCTCGTACTATTAAACCACATAGTTCGATCGGGTCGGAGTATACCATAAATGGGCTCTGCTAAATAGTAAAACTGGTATGTAATGTAAGGACATGAGATTACATATTTCTTATTGTATGTAAGCGAATTGCTTTGGGGCATTGCATTGATAATCTAGCTTACTTCGATAAACTATGATATAAATTGTGTTTCATGAGTTTGTTATTTAAATTCAAAAAGTATTGTGCATCAGTTTTGATTCTGTTTTGTTTCTTTAATGTTGTTTCGTTTATGCGTTATTTTTGCACTGCGTAACGCTGCGTAGGCGCTAGGTCAATACCGACATTATTTCCATACAAATACAGTTTATGTCAAGCGGTTTGACAGACGCATCTGATGAGATGACGCAGCGTATGCGCAACCGTTTGATTTCGCATTGTAACTTAACATTATACCAATGACCTTAATAGGCTCCAAATCCAATATGATCAATTTGTTTACTAGTCAGTTCTTCAAATAAGATACAATTTAGTTAACTGACGGATCGAATTAGTTAGTTGCTGTGTGATGCCGGCTTAGAATAGCATCACTCCGGTTCTACCCGTGGGTGTCGTTAAAAAACGACTAAGGGTTATTTTTTTCCACGGAATGGGCAGCAGCTTTCTCTGTGAATTAAACATCATCTTGCACTGCGCTCGCAAATCCGCCTGCCAAGCTTGGTGAGTATGGCAAAACTCCCGATAGGGGGAGGCCGGCAACAGTGGACTGTTGTTTCTGTAAAGGTAACTTAACCGACTGTTGGATTTTCTACAAATAGTACAATCTGTAGGGATATTTCGCCTACAAAAGGTGGGGCGGATTATGTTTTTGCATAATCTTGTAAAGGTATCAAGGACAAATAAAACCCCAAGTTTTCGACCTCGAGACTCCCAGGCTCCAGCCGCCATCTTGAATTAAAAGTTCTAAAAACAGGTTTTTTGCGAATAACTTGTTAACAATTGATTTTATGACAAAAGTATGTATGAAAAGAATAAAGAAAATATTATTTCCCAAATTTCATTCATACATGTATACTAGCTAAGACTAACAGATAAAAAGATATAGGCAAAAACAAACATATTTTTATTAAAAAGTTAAGTACTCCGCACGAAATGGGGATAGAAAATAATATGCGTGAATTTTTCTAGACTTTCAATTCAAGATGGCGGCTGGAGCCTGGGAGTCACGAGGTCGAAAACTTGGGGTTTTATTTGTCCTTGATACCTTTACAAGATTATGCAAAAACATAATCCGCCCCACCTTTTGCGAATCAATGTTTGCTATAGGTTCCTCACAGAATGGCCTAAAAACAATGTAATGTCCAATGGTAATGCGATTATCGTGCACCCATTTTAGCTGTAATAAATAAGAATAACTGACAACTAATCTAATCAGATGACACCGTGACTGAAAGTGACGTGGGCGGACTAAAGAGGGTATCACATCTAACGCCAGTTGCTGCGAAATTTTAGCGCTGCGTTGCGCATGCGTTATAGTACCGTCATCCGAATAGGCCATATTTGATAGCTGTCAGACCCAGACTAGAATACATATCAACAAAGAAAAAAATCCATAAGTCATAGCATCAACATGATTTTGACAACTGTCAAATATGGCCTATTCGGATGACGGTACTATATAGGCACAAATGAGAGAAACGGCGCGCGGGACGCCTTTACAGATGGCTCTCTCAGTAGTAGCGACGATTTTGACGCTTACTGGCTTTAACTAACTGGAATCTCAGGGGAACTCAAGGTAACTAAGAAGATGGTTGCCACGTACGTCATATTTCTTGGATTCAAATTGACTCATACATAATCATATTATGACGTTCTTGTATCAGATTTTGCTGTTTTGATATTTTTTACTTTGAGATTTTTGACAGTTGCAACCCTGGCTGTATGACAATTGACAGTCGCGACAATCCTAAATAGGGTCGAGTAAAGTTTCTGAATACGCTCCAAATCCAATATGATCAATTTGTTTTCTAGTAAGGTCTTAAAATAAAATATAACGAATTAGTTAACCGACTATTGGATAAAATTCTACAAAACAATGTAATGTCCAACGGTTTTGCGATTATCGTGCACCCATTTTAGCTGTAATAAATAACTGACAACTAATCTAATCAGATGACACCGTGACTGAAAGTGACGTGGGCGGACTAAAGCGGGAATCACACCTGACGTTGCTGCACTAATACTATAGGGTGATGAAATTTTACTAGTGACCGATAGCGAAAACCCAGAACCGGCTGATGATAAGGAATAACTTTCCCCAAGGAACATAGGCCGACATATGAAAAAAAAATTTGGTCCTCTCATTAAAAATTACCGATCAGCTGATTTCAGTGACTGTGAGACGTCCTGACTTTTTTCGTTTTTCGAGCTATGTTCCTTGGGGAAAGTTGTTCCTTATCACCAGCCAGTTCTGAGTTTTCGCTATCGGTCACTAGTAAAATTTCACTCTATATTAGCGCTGCGTTGCGCGTGTGTTAGGCACAAATCAGGGAAACGGCGCGCGGGGCGCCTTTACAGATAGTTCGCTCAGTAGTAGCGACGATTTTGACACTTACTGGTTTTAACTAACTGGAATCTCAGGGGAACTCAAGTTAAATAAGAAGATGGTTGCCACGTACGTCATATTTCTTGGATTCAAATTGGCTCAGAATCATATAACGTCCTTGTATACGAGTTTGCTGTTTTGATATTTTTAACACTTGACAGTCGCGACAATCCTAAATAGGGTCGAGTGAACCTTCTGTGTACTCTATATTTTGTGCGTCAGGGCCAAGTTAGGGCAATACGAATTTCCACGTTATTCCATTTATGACAATTAGTTTGACAGACGCATCCATCAATGCAATGTTATGCATCGTCTGTCAAACCGTTTGACATAAACCGTATTTGTGGTGTAAATTCGCGTTTTCATAACGCATGCGTTATGCAGCGCTAAAATTTCGCAGCAACTGGCGTTAGGTGTGATTCCCTACCGTCACGAAATTGGTCACGAAACGTGACACCGCGATACCTAATTACTGGAAACCTACATTTGCACGTGCAAGTGAACCAATGTTACTGGGCCAGTAAAGTTTTATTAGCCATGTTTAAATGGTAACTACACGAAAGTGAAATTACTTTGTAACTTTAATCACAGCTATGAAATTTATTAGTGTGGTCTTATCAGACAGACATCTATACAAAAAGACCCCAAACTTTGCCCCAAATCGCTAAAAATAATATAGGGTGAAATTTTACTACTGACAGATAGCGAAAACTCAGAATCGGCTGGTGATAAGGAGCATATTTTCCCAAGGAACATAGATCGAGATAAACAAAAAAATTTTGGAACTCCCATAGTAACAATCGGCAATTTTGTATGGGAGATCAATTTTTTTTTCGTACTTCGACCAATCAATGTTCCTTAGAGAAAGTTATTCCTTATCAACAGCCGGTTCTGAGTTTTTGCGATCGGTCACATCGGTAAAATTTCACCCTATATACAAAGGACCCTTAACTTGACTACAAATAGCTTCCTATGTTTCGTCATTAAGGCATAGCACACTGGCTTGCGTATGCACCTCGTATGCGTGCACGTCATCACGCGCGTACCGATTGTAATATATCGGACTGTTGATGCGTAGTGCAAGCAGGTAGAGTGCCATACGCGCGTGATGTCGTGCACACATACGAGCTGCATAGGCAGTGTGTAATGCGCTTAAATCAAATACACCCATATCGGTTCCCATACTTCTTTTTTTATTCACTTATCCACCACAGATAGCATTTACAATCCGGAAATGGAGATCGAAGCAGAATAAAACGATCAGTGGTTGTGCTGCGGACTTAAACCTCGGATAGTCCTTTCCTTGCTATGCTATATTGCATTTCTGTTTGGGGTATTCATACCAAGCGTGATACCGAATTAAGTAATGAATTCGGGTGGGGTGAAAATTCTTAAAACGCTTTATAATTATAAAACGATCGCCATCTAATAAATCATAAGCAGCAACCGGGGCCGAAAGTTTAACGTACCCTCTAAAGAACGAAACCATCGTTCATACGAAGACTTACGCGCTTTTGCTTAAAAATAACCTAACCAAAAAGTTAACCTTAGAAATTAAGCAAGCGGTAATTATTTTTTTACCGGTATTTTGTAAGTTACTAGCAGCCCGTTAGCGGGCCAGGCTGCAACATGTCATAAGCATATAAACTTTTTTTTTTAATCACTTTATATATTACATACAGACAGACAGACAGAAAAAGCAAAAAGTGACTTTATTTTATACTATGTATGGATGAGGTGTAATTATTCATTTATTCATGTTTTACAATTTCGATTCAATTTTCGTTTGAAACCACGGTTGTATATCGATCATCCTGTATTATACAACACCTGCGTTGTCATTTGGTGTTAGTCCACGGTCCCAGCGGTGGGCGAGCTGCCATGTCCGCTGTAATCAGACGCGCGACGCCCGACAATCAGACAACTATGCCCAGAGGGCGCTGTGTACGATACGATTATACACAATAGAGGTGGTTAGTTACGAGGCGGAATTTTGCGATTATAAATATGACAGGACGGAAAATCACTCATGTCATGCATGGCACAGAAGGTTCATTCGACCCTATTCAGGATTTTTGCGATTGTTATTTGTTACATAGGTAGCCAGGGTTGTTTCTGCCAAAAATATCAAACAGCAAAATGTAGAACGTCAAATGATCGTGAGCCAATTTTAAATCCAAGAAATATGAGGTTCGTGTCAACCACCTTCTTAATAGTTAATTCCGGTTCCAGTTATAGTCAGTAAGCGTCAAAATCACAGACCTACTACCGTCAAAATCATCGCTAGTATTGAGTGAGCCATACCCTAATTTGTGGTTGTATTTCGATACAATACCTGCGTTGTCACATGTGTCAGGCCACGGTCCCAGCGGTGGGCGAGCTGCCATGTCCGCTGTAATCAGACGCGCGACGCCCGACAATCAGACAACTATGTCACACGAGTGTCAGTCTTGTGTCAGTCCACGGTCCCAGCGGTGGGCGAGCTGCCATGTCCGCTGTAATCAGACGCGCGACGCCCGACAATCAGACAACTATGTCACATGAGTGTCAGCCTTGTGTCAGGCCACGGTCCCAGCGGTGGGCGAGCTGCCATGTCCGCTGTAATCAGACGCGCGACGCCCGACAATCAGACAACTATGCCCAGAGGGCGCTGTGTGCGATACGATGATACACAATGGAGGTGGTTAGTTTCGAGGCGGAATTTTGCGTTTTTTTTTTTTTTTTTTTTATTTATTTAGAAACAAACAGTCTCAAAGAATCTTATATGTGGACCTGGAGTTTCCTTAATGTTAATTTTATATAATGTATGTAAACATAAGGAGTAAACTCATCGCAAACAAACCACTTAGCCATAAAACGGTAGAAAACACTCAATCAGTTGACACCTATACAGTTTAAGAATTAACATTTTGATTCAATAACACATTTGCTACCCTTTTCTTGTAACGAGCTAAAGATAAATAGAAAATATCGATATCGAACAGTTTAGTATTATAATTACGCATCGCACGAGCAAAGAATGAATTTTGCGCATAATTTGTACTACAGAATCGAATACGAAAAGTAAATTTTGAGCGTGAGGAGAATCTATGCGGCACTTTAAAGTCCACTCTTTCCAATAATGCCGGTGAATCAATATGACTATTAACTATCTTAAACAATAAAACAGCGTCCAAATACTTTCTGCGGTTCGCTAAGGAAGAAAATTTATGCCGCCGGGCAGCAGTTTCATAATCAATAAAGTAATTACCAGATCGGTACTCCAGAGATTTTAGAAATTTGTTTTGAATTTTTTCCAACCGGGGATTATAAATATGACAGGACGGAAAATCACTCATGTCATGTCATGCATGGCACAGAAGGTTCATTCGACCCTATTCAGGATTTTTGCGATTGTCACATGTTACATAGCCAAGGTTGCTACTGTCAAAAATATCAAAACAGCAAAATCTAGAACGTCAGATGATTCTGAGCCAATTTTAAATCCAAGAAATATGACGTTGCCGTTGGTGTCAACTACCTTCTTAGTTACCTTGATTCCGGTTCCAGTTAAAATCATCGCTAGTATTGAGTGAGCCATTCCCTAATTTGTGGTTGTATTTCGATACAATACGTGCGTTGTCACATGGTGTCAGGCCACGGTCCCAGCGGTGGGCGAGCTGCCATGTCCGCTGTAATCAGACGCGCGACGTCCGACAATCAGACAACTATGCCCAGAGGGCGCTGTGTGCGATACGATGATATACACGGAAATTCACGGAATTTACTAATCTAATACAGTGTGTGGTTGGTAAGTTACGCGGCGGGATTTTGCAATAATAAATTTGACAGGACGGAAAATCTCTCATGTCATAGCATATTTATCCTACTTACCTACTACCAACGCCTATACAAATGGATCACTCAGAATTAGCGACGATTTTGACACTTACTGACTTTAACTGGAAATAACAGGAATCTCAGGGGAAGTCAAGGTAACTAAGCAGTTGGTTGACACTAAACTCATATTTTCTTTTATTAAAATAAATATTTGATTGACGTTTTTGTGTACGATTTTACTGTTTTGATATTCTTATACTTTGAGATTGTTGACAATAGCAACCCTGGCTATGTAACAAATGACAATCGCCAAAATCCTGAATAGGATCGAGTGAAACTTTTGTACACTCTCTATTTTGTGACCACGGTTGTATTTCCATCATCCTGCATTATACAATACCTGCGTTGTCACATGTTTCAGGCTGTCAGGCCACGGTCCCAGCGGTGGGCGAGCTGCCATGTCTGCCATGTCCGCTGTAATCAGACGCGCGACGCCCGACAATCAGACAACTATGCCCAGAGGGCGCTGTGTACGATACGATTTTACACACAGTGTAATATTTAATTTGGTAGATAGTATGCATCGGACAGCCGATGTGGCGCAGTAGTTAGTATGCCTGCCTGCCACACAAAGGCTCCGGGTTCAATTCCCGGTAGGGTCACTCACAAAGCCGTTGGTCCCGTCCCGGTTGCTCCTGTAAACGCAACATCTTGCACTGCGCTCGCCAATCCGCCTGGATTGGCGAATCCATGGGTAGTTTTTTGCCAAGACTGGCCCTGACGTTCTTTGAAAGCGAGTTGGTTTTATAGGTGGGTATACTGGTATACAGGGTTATTTTTTAGTCAGTGCGCAAACTTTGCAGGGTGTTTCTACTCGTAATTCTGAACAACTTTTATTATGGGACCACCAGCGAATTCGCAAAAAAAATTTGGATGTTCCATAGAAAAATTCATACCTACTCGCCAAAAATGTATGGAATAACCAAAATTTTTTTTTAGATTTCGCAGGTGGCCCCATAGTAAAAGTTGTTCAGAATCACGAGTAGAAACATCCTGCAAAGTTTGCGCACTGCTAGGGCTTGCATTCGAATATTCGAATAATTCGAATAGTAAACCAGATCGAATATTCGAAAACACATTGGGAAAATTCGAATATTCGACCATAATCATAAACCTGTAATTATTTACACTAAAATGATAATTAAATGATCAAATTCTTATTAAATAAGTCGCACCTTATTGCTTTTTTTTCATTTCATTAAAACATTATATCTATTATCTATCAGCCTCTTGATATTTCTTTTGGTTTGATGTTTATTTCGAATTTTCGATGTTTGATTTCACTGCTGTCATAATTATTATTGATTTAATGTTTTATATTTGTTTTTGTGTTATTATGAAACTTTAAGAGTTGATTTTTAGATTTTAAATACTCAGAACTATAGATGATAGTCTCCTATTCATTTTTAAGCATATTTTTCGTGAAAATGAAGCATTATTTCTATTTAAATAACAAGCCTATTCGTCTTTTCGAAATATTCGAATATTATTCGAATAGTCCCGAAAAAAAAATCGAATATTCGAATAGTAAAATTTTCGAATATTTGCAAGCCCTAGCACTGACTAAAAAATAACCATGTATTTATTAACTTGTTACAAGGCTTTGTAAATGTAACGTTTTACGATATCAAGTCGTCCGATTGCCAATCAAACATCGGATTAGATAGACAGAGATGTCCAATTTGGTATCATTCGTCCATTTGCTGATATCCAGACAACATCCAATTTCAATCAGCTCTGTACTGCTTCAAATGATGAGCATCTGAAACCATATTATTAGCAAGAGAGGTTATTTTTAGGGATCCGTATTTTTGTATGGGATTTGCGAGTCTATTAGCGTTTGGGTGTTTTTTTTCAGGCTGAAACTGAATCAAAATTCTTTTTCTGTTATGTTTTTCTGTCTTGTGGGACTCCGAGTCGACTAACGACTCGATTATCTTGGCGTGTTAAACTAGTGAACTTATGTCCCTACTGGAAGTCCGAAATATTCTGCGTCTAATGTAAATATTGCTTATTTGGGCGGAAAACGTTTAAACTTCAAAGTCATCTTGTAGGTAGGTATGTTATCAAACGACTATAAGTACGAAAGCCTCGACATCAAAAACAAACTTATTAGTTTGATAACATATAAGATGACTTTAAACTTTTTCCGCCCAAATTAACATTATTTGAATTGTGCTGTAAAAATTGTGCAAGTTATAAGACTTTTAAATTAATGTAATTTTACATAGAATCACTATTAACTACAAATTAAGACGACATCCAAAGCTCATATTAACACGTTTACTGCCAGTGGTTTTACACCGCGGCTATTAAACAGAATCAACTTTTAACACCTTCCATGTTATAAAAGCTGAGTTAGATAAAATTTACAATGTAAGTGACTTAAATGTTTATTTTTTGTTGCAGGTAAACTCCAACTCCAAAGCATAGCAGAAGGGAGTAGCGAAATCCATAAAAACAGAATAAAAAGGTGACATAAATAAAGCACGGCCGTTCAAATAGGCCATATTTGACACCTGTCATAGCCAATAGTAGAAGACATGTCAGTATAGAAAAATGGACCACATGACAGATCATTTACATGATTTTAAAACCTGTCAAATATGGCCTATTCGAACAGCCGTACTGTAGTTTACTTTATAGGGTCAACGTGTTAAAAAAATGAAAACTTATAGCGGGCCGGAACGGGACGGAAGATGAGTTGCTCGAAGCTTACAGGCATCATGAAATGCGAAAGACTAAGCTACTACTTGTCAAGAGGTGGTCAAGAGACTGGTGCCTCGTTAGCGACCGGTACGATGACCCTAGCTTGATATGTTATAATAGTATAGGTTATTTGTCTCAAAGATGGCGGCAAGACTTACTATTACATCTATCACTAGCTGTTGCCCGCGAACTTCGTTTCGCCAAGGGAAATGTATGGTATAGACAACACAGACATTTTCGTATCACTTAGCTAATTTTGCCGAGCTCTATGTGTTCCGTCAGGTAAGCAGACAGACAGGCCCTCCAGTACTGATAAAGGTTCTCCTAATCATAAAATATGATCAGGACGTTTATCTGCCACCATACCAAACATCAAAAAATATTGCAAACTTTTTGAGTCATTCATGCACAATTAGTTTACACACACAGACAGATTGATTGACTTCATTATCATCGTCTTCTTCATTTGAGGTCGGTCATACACACTAACAGATTACATTTTCAAAAATAGATAGTATGATATTGATATTGATTGTTTAGTACTTATTTTATTACCCGCCTATTATTTTTAAGATTCCGTACCCAAAGTGTACCCTATTAGGTACTGGGACTTCGTTTTGCTGTCTGTTGTGTTGGTCACATTCCGTAATAGTTATATATACTGCTCATCAAAAAAATCGAGACACTTTCGTTTTCATAGTTAAACAAACTATGAAATCTATGTAATTAAAAGTTGAATTTGGAACATTAACATTATGATTTAGAAACCTCGTAATACACACTATTGAACGATATCAGATATTTATTCTCAAATCAACATGTATATCAGAAAATGTGATCCGTACAAAACTTGAAGTTGCAAAGCGTCTCGATTTTTCTGATGGGAAGTGTAGTTAAATTTTAAAAAATTACTGATGTTGTATTTTTGTTGCCGTTGCGGCTCCCATTAGGGCTTGCATTCGAATATTCGAATAATTCGAATAGTAAACCAGATCGAATATTCGAAAACACATTGGGAAAATTCGAATATTCGATAAATCTATCAGCCTCTCGATATTTCTTTTGGTTTGATGTTTATTTCGAATTTTCGATGTTTGATTTCACTGCTGTCATAATTATTATTGATTTAATGTTTTATATTTGTTTTTGTGTTATTATGAAAGTTTAAGAGTTGATTTTTAGATTTTAAATATTCAGAACTATAGATTGTCTCAAGTTCATTTTTTAAACATATTTTTTGTGAATAATCATTATTTTAACGATCGACTGTTTATTAAATAAGTCGGACCATATTGCTTTGTTTTCATTTCATGACAACATTTCTAGATTTCTTATCACTGTGACCAGAATCGTCATATATCTATTGTCTATCAGTTTCTTGACATTTCTTTTTTTTTTTTATAAATAATGGGTAAGCATTTGTCCGCAATCTCACCTGATGTTAAGTGACGATGCAGACGATGATGGAACATGCTCGCCCAGATAATGCCTATTCACTCTCGCCTTGAAAAGACCCAGGTTATAACGTTCCGGAAACAGATCCGCAGGCAGTGAGTTCCACTCCTTAGCAGTTCGCATTAAAAATGTAGAAGCGAAGCGCTTTGTGCGAATTTGCGGGATGTCTACGATATAAGGGTGGAATCCCAACCGGCGTCTCGTGCACCGGAGATGGAATGGTGACGGAGGTATCAGGTCATGGGGAGACTGTGCACACTCCCCGAAATGTATCCTGTAGAATACCGACAAGCAAGCTACTTTGCGACGGTGTTCGAGGCTCTGTAACTTTGCGTCAATAAGTGCCCTATCAGCGATGAGTTTCTTGGCGCGCTTCTCAATCGAGTCCAGGGCTGCCAGCTGGTATTTGGCAGACCCGTCCCACAGGTGACAGCAATACTCCATGCAGGAACGGACTTGAGCTTGGTATAGTTGTAAAAGCTGTACTGGTGTGAAGTATCGCCTGACCTTCGAGAGAATTCCGAGTCTTTTTTGCTGCAGTCGTGGCCAAAGACTCAATATATTGTCCAAAGTTCAGGTCAGATGAAAGTTTCATGCCAAGAAGCTCAAGATGGTCGGAAATTGGTACGGATACACCTCGGAAAGTCGGAGTCAGGTCGAAGGGACTCTGTTTAGTGGAGAATAGACATGCCTGTGTTTTAGATGCATTAAACTTACCAAGATTTGCATCACCCTATTTGGATATTGCTTCAAGATTCAAGTTTAGGCGACTCACTAGGGCCTCTCGACAAGACTGAGTAGATTCATTGCTGGCCTTTGCACTGGACAGGTACCTATCAACAACCGTGCTGTCATCTGCATACCCAAAGGTGTCGGGCGTGAGCATATCGTTGATGTGCAGCAGAAATAGGGTTGCAGAAAGTACAGACCCTTGAGGGACGCCGGCATCAATAGCCTGTTCATCTGAAGAGCGTCCTTCTAGGACCACTCGTATTGACCGTCCACTCAAGAAATCTGCGATCCAGTTGCAAAGTCCAGTAGGTAGCCCGTAGGCGGGAAGCTTGTTAATAAGACTTGCATGCCAGACCCTGTCAAATGCCTTTGAGACATCCAGAGATACGGCGAGGGCTTCGCCGTGCCTCTCGATAGCCTCGCTCCATGAGTGGGTGGCATGCACGAGGAGGTCCCCTGTCGACCGCCTGCGGCGGAAAGCCGTATTGACGGTCGTTAAGGAGATCATTGCTCTCGAGGTAAGCCAGGAGCCGATTGTTTAGTACACGCTCCATAGTCTTGCAGAGTATAGAGGTGACTGATATGGGTCTATAATTGGCAGGGTCAGCACGGCTGCCTTTTTTGGGCACAGGTTGCACGTTTGCAAGCTTCCACGATTGGGGAACTACACCAGTCTCCAGTGAGAGGCGGAACAGGCGTGTCAATATCGGAGACAACTCAGGCGCACAGTTACACAGAAAAATTGCAGGGATAAAATCAGGGCCGCTCGCTTTATTTACGTCTAGGTTTCGTAGGATTTTAAGTACCTCTTTCTGGCGAATACAGACGGCTGGCATATTGCAGCCGACTTTAGGTAACGATGGTGGCGTTTTACCTGCGGTATCTAGACGCGAGTTTTCCGCAAAAAGGGAAGCAAACAGGTTCGCTTTCTCTTCCGCAGTGTGAGCAAGCGACCCATCAGGTTTCTGCAGTGGCGGCAAAGAAGGCTGGCAGAAATTGTTCTCAACTGCCTTTGCCAGAGACCAGAATGCCTTACTGCCAGCAGGATGGGAGGCAAGTTTGGCGCCTACAGTGCCGATGTGCTTGAAACGTGTTCTGCGTAATTCCTTTTTGCAAGACTTAGAGGTCTTATTGTAGGTTTTCTTCAAATCCCGAGTATTCGGAGCTTTGCGCGATCGAGCGTCAGCCCAGGCTAGGTAAGCCGTCTGTTTCATTTTTATTTCGAATTATCGATGTTTGATTTGACTGCTGTCATAATAACTATCGATTTAATGTTTATATTTGTGTTATGAGTCATTTTGAAACTTTAAGTGTTGATTTTTAGATTTTATATACTCAGAACTAAAGATGATAGTCTCCTATTCATTTTTAAGCATATTTTTCGTGAAAATAAAGCAAATTTTGTATTTAAACAACAAGCTTTTTCGTCTTTTCGAAATATTCGAATAATTCGAATAATCCCGAAAAAAAAATCGAATATTCGAATAGTAAAATTTTCGAATATTTGCAAGCCCTAGCTCCCATACAACAAAAATGATTTTTATGCCATTTTTATACATAATGGTACCGGTCACGTGTGTTATTATGTTCTTATTTTCTTGCTTTGTCTCATGGTTAGTATTTTATGCGTGATTGATAGATTAGGGCAAGTAGATGATGGTGATGGCTATGACGATGACGATGATGATGGAATAACCTGGAGGAACTGACTGACTACTGCCGATTTGTGGTTACTTGTGTATGAAGGGCACATCCCACCCCCTCATGTTTCGAAGTTTAAGCTCTTGAGTTACATCTTGATGATAGAAATAGTTGGTTACACTATTAAAACCGATGTTTTTTTATTGTTTTTATGTGATCTTTCACATGCCCAGCCCAGCTTGACCGACGATGTCTTCTATTTGCTTATTTCACTTCTGTTTTTGTTTTCTTATTGTGAGAGTATATGTATGTACAGTTTTTTATTTAGGTACCTAAATTAGTAAGCCTGCAAAAGCAGCTCATCAAGTCGTACAGATTGTTCATTTTAGTACTTCTGGTGTTCTATGTAGGTATATCAGGTACTCCTGACCCATGGCTAATGAACCAGCAAAAGCAACCCATAATGCTGAAGAGCTTTTGTTACGTAACCATTACCATCTTTGAATGCGCGCGAATAAGTGATTTTCTGTGATGTGATTGGATGTGATGAAGTGATGATATTATAGATACAAAAAAAATATTCAATCCGTCTTATCCTCGGTCTTATAGCTTTGGAGAAAATGGTCAAATGACATAGATAAAAACCACAAAAAGTTTCATTCACGCCTGTCATTTATTTTCTGAATTTGAAATACATGTGAAAGGAGCATAAAAAACCGCCTGCTATATGAAGTCGGGTACTGTTAAAAATGTCTTTCAAAAATTAATGGGAGGTATTTTTTTAATCAATTCATTAAAGTGTTTCTGCCTCGAGATATTTGCTTTTAAAAGAGACATTTTCTCCTCCCAAAGTAGGTATAAACGCTAAATAATTGTAAAAAATGTGGAACAATTTCTCAATCTGAAGTTACTTCAAAAACTAAGTATATTGGATACTGACCCACTCAAGTTTTAAAAAAAATAAAAGATTTTGAATTTTTGTTTGGTAACCATACACCTACAAACAAACCAGGAACAAAATTAATTTCTTATGTAATGTTGATTAACCTGATTATAAGTAGCGCCATTCGAACAGGCCATATTTGACAGCTGTCATGTTAATGCTATATCATAAAGTATATTTTTCTTTGTTGACATGTTTCCTAATAGGTTTGGCAGCTGACAAATATGGCCTACGAATGACGGTACTATAACTACGAAACCCTATTTGTGGGCGTGTCTGACACGTTATTGCCCGGTTTTTTATTTTCCTATATTATTGTGTTGGTATACCTGTTCGAATCTCGAGTCCAATGTGGATGTAAAAAAACAACTGCAAATATAGTAAGGGGTAAACCAGTTAGAGAAACTAAACAAATTTCCCCAAGGAACATATGATAAAACCTGCCTACTCTCATACAACTTTTAAGGGGTGAATCAGTCCATGAAACTGAACAACTTTCACTAAGGAGCATAGGTCGAAATATGAAAAAAAATTGTACCTCCTATACAAAATGTGTTGGCCGGCCGGGTCAGTTTGTACGGGAGGGTAAATTTTTTTTTTCATTTCTCCTATGTTCCTTGGGAAAAGTTGTTTAGTTTCATTGACAGGTTCACCCCTTGTAATAATTTTAGTTGTTTTTAGGGTTTCGTAGTCTACTAGAAACCCTTATAGTTTCGTCATGTCTGTCTGTCTGTCTGTCTGTCTGTCTGTCTGTCTGTATGCCGCGCCCTCATATCTTCGTCAGTTTTAGAGCTATCGACATGAAAATTGGTGAGAAGATACATCGTGTTAACCCAAATATAGAAATGTTAAGAAAAAATTATATTAAATGTTTTTTGGACCCCTTCCCATACAAGTGAAAGGGGGGCAAAAAAAAATTTTTTCTTCTGTAATATTGAGTAGGGTATCGTTGAATAGGTCTTTTAAAACGAAGGGGAGGTTTCTTTCAAACAAAGTCTCTAAAATATTTCTGTCTCGAGATATTTGCTTTTAAAAGGGGCGTTTTTGAGCTATAATTTGTTCCAGCTGTAACTTCTAAAATATAAACGCTAAAAATTTGAAATAAATATGGAATATAGCTTACAATTTGAAGTTATAATGAAAACTATAACGGATATTGTACCCTTAAAGATTTCAGAAAAAATTGAGTTTTTCTATTTGCGGTTGGTCATCATACTGCTGCTAACAAACCAGCAACAAAATTAAGTTTGTAATGCTGAAAAACCTGATATTTAAACGTTGACTACGAAACCCTATTTGTGGGCGTGTCTGACACGCTCTTGGCCGGTTTTTTTTTTTCATCTTAAAGCTTTACTCCTCTACCGCAATATCGATTTCCGTGCAAACTTACTGTTTGAAGTATAGTGGCGAAATTTTTAAGGGGTGTACCAGTCCATGAAACTGGATAACTTTCCCTAAGGAACATAGGTCACAACATGAAAAAAAAATTTGGACCTCCCATACTAAATGTGTTGGCCGGCCGGGTCAGTTTGTACGGTAGGGTCAATTTTTTTTCATTTTCTTCCTATGTTCCTTGGGGAAAGTTGTTAAGTTTCATGGTTTAGTTCACCCCTTGTAATAATTTCAGTTGTTTTTTTTTTCATCTTATACTTGTAGCGTAGGTACTTAACTTTTTCCTCTACCGCAACGCAATATCGGTTTCCGTGCAAACTTATTTCAAGTATAGTGGCAACCCCCCCTTTAAGGGGTTGATTTTTTTAGCCTATAACCTGGTCGGTAACTTTCCCAACATTTTGGTATTATTTGCATCAAAATCGGTTCAGTAGTTTTTGCGTGATGCTTTCACATACAAACAGATAAACAAATAAACAGATAAACAGACAAACAGACAAACATCTAAACAGAAAAAAATTCTAAAAACTGCTGATACGTGTTCTGTTATCAATTTTAAGTATCACCAAACAGTTTTTTTTGGAAAATCTTCTATGTACAGACTTTTGACCCTCTACAACTTTATTATATGTATATATAGAAGAAGATAAACAGTTCAGTATGATTTCTATTACGTTACGTTTTCTACGACGCTACGACGTAGCGTGTCCGTAGCGGTTTACTACGAGCTTCCCTACCGCTACGGCTACGGCCCACAGATATTGAAATATGTGCATAGATTATGTTTTTGGCGCGCTTCGATTTGTTTCGTGTCTCGTTGTGTGCGATGACATCTGTGACATCATGTTACTGTGTGTGTAGTATTGCCAGATCATTGAAAATATGCGCATAGATTATGTTTTTTTCGCGCTTCGACTTGTTTCTTGTCCATGTGTGTGTGTGATGACATCTGTGACATCATAGCATTGTGTGCAGTGTTGCCAGATCATTGAAAATATGTGTATAATATTTGACTTGTTTTAACTTGTTTCGTGTTCATTTACATTATTTTTTTCTACTTAGCCGATTGAGATACACAACCTTCGGTTCGATACAGATTAAAAATCATGCCTTTCTCCCTCAGCGCGAGTATTTGATTACTTACTCACTTTTTAGTGTATCTATACAATAGGTTTATTGACTTAAATTGTTTGTTGATCTCTAACCAAATCTGGAAACATCTTTCGCTCAAGAGACACGCAACTCCCATTTCCACAATAAATTATTCATAGTTCAGTTCCGTCTTAGTGAGCTGGCAACACTGCGCGTTACAGGTTTCCGCGTATTACGAGCGGTGTTCTGGCGCCGCGCCAGTACTACACGACGGAGCTGGCAACATTACCAAGACACGCAATACAATACCCCATGACAATACCTCAATTTATTTATGGTTGTTTTTGCACTGTCAGCTGGCAGTTTTACCTATTTACGTGAACGGCTAAAGAGTCGCAAACTTGTTATAACTTGCGCCCCAAGCCTGATGTTCTTTAGCTATTGTAATGCCAGCGACACTCGACTGTCATTCTATTGACACATTGATTTTCTACTTAGAACTGTTAGCAGAATACGAAACTACCAAAACCATCCAACTGACATACCATTAGCAGTTCGGCACACAACTGAAACTCTTTCTATTTAGCATGATCAAAGAAATGGTAAATTTTGCCACTATGGGTCCCTTCCAGGTTAAACCATCTGTGTCTACCTGCTCCGTTCAAACTACAGCGGTATCCGAATGGGTATGTGTGTAGCGGGACTGGACCGCTTGACAATTTGTGGTACCGCTCAGATTTGAATGGTTCCGTCACGTCACTGTTTTCCGCGTATTATATTCTGTCTCCCCTTCGAAACACGCGAAGGTATTTTGGCTTTCGGTCGTCACACTACTGGGGTCGATGACTTCTACTTGCAAGTTTAAGGCGAAATGCCGTGTCTACTTGAAAGAAAAACTCGTTCAATGCAATTATTTTAGAGTCATGTCGTGACAAGCCGCGAAACAGCCTGAAATATATCTTCTGTAGTATTTTCTGTTTTTGTGCTGTTTGTAGGTTGTGTGTGTGTTAACGAGCCCCTACTCTGAATTTAGCGAATTTTTCATGGCTTCATTTTAGTTGTTGTCCTCTCTTTACATATATCCTTCATCTGAGGTAAAGGTCTAGTATTTTGAAAGTAAGTAATGTTTGGTGTCGTGCATGTTATGTAATTATGGGCAATAACTGTTAGAAGTAATAAAAACAGTTGATATGGGGACATTTTTAATGGTTTTGTCGATTTATATTACGGAAATTTTAAACTGACGTAAAAGTCCGTGAAAAAATGCATCAATATGGCAACTCAGATACTGTCACTAGCAGCATATGCCTACCAAGGGATCAACATAAACTGGTTATTCTTAGTAAATCAGTAATTCTGTGTGCTATTTAGATTACCAGATTACTTACACACCGTGTTCTAGAGGTAATGCATTAAATCGGACACATTGTTTAGGGCATCGTACTGAAAGATTTTCTCTATAGCACCAATGTTGAAAAACGATATTTTTTACGACCTTTAATACAATATTCACCATCAGCTGGCTGACTTAGCATAGCAGGTCGAATATTCTCCCGGATCATACCTTAGTCTTGGATTGAATTTAAATTATATCTATAATATTGTATTGTTATAATTTGTAAAGGAGCCAAATGAACAGCTATTTATACCGGGTTGTAAATTGATCCCCCGGGTCCGGTAAACCGATTAGAATGGGAACAATATAAATTGCTATACCCGGAACCGGCCTGGTTATTAGTAATTAAATTTGAGTACCTGTTGTAGATTTTGTAACATGATTAAATATAGCCTTGACTAATACTATATCACTGTCAGTTAAAGTACAAGAAAGTACACTGAAAGGGCATGTTTTAAAGAATTATCATCATCTGCCTGCCCTTATCTCAAATCATTTGGGGTCGGTGCAACATGTTTTGTTAGAGAACAAAATCAAAAACAAAAGCAAAGGTAATGTTTCATAACCAGCCATCTGCCTGACGTCAACCCTCTTTGGGAATGCTATTGTAGGTGGTATCACCGCCACCATGCGGTTGACTATTGTCGATAGATATTCAGCCGAGGTTAAAACCTCTACGTCGCCTTTTACGAAACATCCTGAGTGGACTAGGTAACGGTTCAAAGAATAATACCAATCGACAAAATACCAGCCAAGAAAAGCTTTGTTTTGTGTGCTATAAAATCCATCGTATTCTAGAGGAATTTTTAAGTTCTTAATTCTTTCTCTATGAACTAGCTTAAATAAGCAGGTAGACACAAATGATCTTAATTAAGATTGCGTCAGAACGTACGTAGCGTAGTCAGCGTAGAGTAGACCATTGTCCAAAGAAACTGAAAGATTGCAAGCAGTTAAATTCAAAAACTTACAACACAGAGCATGGATGTTTTGATGGGAAAATTAATATTAACAGATATTAGTTATCCACTTCTGTTTGAGAAAACCATACGTAACGCTGTTGGTGCGTTATTTTTACGGTGCGTAACGAGTGCGTTACGACAATACGAATTTCAACCTTCCGTATGTACAAATACAGTTTATGCCAAACGGTTTGACAGACGCATCTGTCGACGCAGCATTGTACTATACGCTGCGCTAGCAGATGCGTGTGTCAAAGCGGTTTGACATAAACCGTTTTTGTATGAAAATGAGGTGAAAATTCGCATTTTCCTAACGTATGCGATAGCGCTGCACAAAGGGCTTTACTTACTTGTGTGTTTCTTGCCTTATTATTTTGTTTCGCTGCACCACATTATCAGTAAGCTTTTATCACATTACTATTTGTTGCGTCTTACCACCCTACGGTCGCGGTCCTTACGATCCCCGCGCGGCAGACGGCCGGGAAACGCGCGCCGGCCGCACGTACCCGCCCACATTCGAAATTCGAACACGACGCGACCGCAGAATAAATTATTTCACACTTTTTAATTCCTGCCAGTGACGCAAAGAAATTCATAAATCGAACGCGAGTGCGAACGCGAAATGGAATAAATTTATTCTTTTCAATTTTTTGTGGCCAGTGAGTGATTCTGTGCTGAGCATACAGAGTGGTTTAAAAAGTTTGGGAGGTTTGGTGCTGAAGTTTTTTATCATCGAAAGTGAAAAAGTTTGTTTAGAAATATTGAAAATCAAATTGCAAAATATCTAGATCGTGGATCGTGGTATGATTTCAATCAACAACCTTATAAACTCGAAAAAAGTACCTACCTTAAGCTGCTATTCCGAACACTGCAGCCAACAGCCGACAGCCAACAGCATATGCTGCAACGGCAGTTGCAGCCGTTGCAGCACTACTGGTTTGTATGGAGTTCTATGGAACGCTATCCGAAGGCTGCAGCCAACAGCACATGCTGTCGGCCGCTGCAGCATATGCCGCAACTGCCGTGACTGCAGATCAGTATTGCTGCAACGGCAGTGCGATACGCACGTATCTATTTTTGCTATTTTGCTATAAAACGTAAAATGTGTGGTTCAGAAATAATTATGAAGTAATTAACCATCATAATTATTTAAAAACGAAACCACACAGCGGTAATTTCAAAGGTTCGAGTTGCGGTACACTGAATTGTACCAACTAAGTACTTACAGTTCGTGCGTGAGTTACCTATTATAGCTACCTATGTACCTACCTGCTACTCTGCCGTGTGATGCTAGCTTAGAATAGCATCACCCCCTTTTTTTTCTGTGGGTGTCGTAAGAAGCTACTATGGGACTCGAAGGTAACATGTGTATTGCAATTTTAGGCGACAGGCTGACACTATAGTGATACACGACAATAGCTAGAACGGCTCTCAAATATTTGTTACACGTGGCGATAACGACCGAATTTTTACGGCCGTCGCTACCCCGCAAGGGTTTAAGGCGTGATTTATGTATGTAGGTACCTATTAACCTGTAGGTACCTATAGAATCTACCTAAGTCTAGCTATTGTAGGTACATAGGTAGCTATAATAGGTAACTCACGCACGAACTGTAAGTACTTAGTTGGTACAATTCAGTGTACCGCAACTCGAACCTTTGAAATTACCGCTGTGTGGTTTCGTTTTTAAATAATTATGATGGTTAATTACTTCATAATTATTTCTGAACCACACATTTTACGTTTTATAGCAAAATAGCAAAAATAGATACGTGCGTATCGCACTGCCGTTGCAGCAATACTGATCTGCAGTCACGGCAGTTGCGGCATATGCTGCAGCGGCCGACAGCATGTGCTGTTGGCTGCAGCCTTCGGATAGCGTTCCATAGAACTCCATACAAACCAGTAGTGCTGCAACGGCTGCAACTGCCGTTGCAGCATATGCTGTCGGCTGTCGGCTGTTGGCTGCAGTGTTCGGAATAGCAGCTAGGGTTCCGTATTTCATTTTGTCTTATACAGAACCCTCATTTCGTCCACACACTAATCATACTAAGCGCTATGTGCTTTTATCTAGGGTCGTCCGCTACATTAACCTCTGGAGAGACAAAATAAATACCACCCTTTATATTCTGTACCACTCATGAAGTGAAGAGTTTAACAAAATTAACCACATGAGAGACAGAGTTTAATTAAATTACCCGACTGCTTTAGATTAGAAAGAAAGAGGATTATTTAAAGATTATATTTTTAAACATTTGCTACGAGACTTGAAAAGTTTGTATGATAAACTGATTTTGTATGACAGTAACGCCCAATAAATCTTTTGAAAATCATAAGTAAATAAGTAAGTAGGTACCATTCATGAACAACGATCAACATAAAATGGATTATTATAAAGTTTATAGGAATATAATGTAAACTGGGAGTAACAAAAAGGGTCAAGGAAAGCCGAAAGGAGGTCAAGGTTCTCATGAAACTGAACATCTTTCCCCACGAAACATGGGTCGAAATAAAAATAATTGTATCTCCTATAAAAAATCGTCGATCAGCTGATTGAGATATGGGAGATTCAATTTTTTTATATTGTGACTCATGTTCCATGGGGAAAGTTGTTCAATTTCATGAGTACCTCGTCCTTCTTTCCGCTTGTTATACCTACACTTTTTGTTACTCCCTGTATTAAAGGGATCAACTTATACTAGTTTATTCATAGTATACGTAAGCATAACCAGTATAATGTAGATCCTTGAAATAGTAACTCTAGTATTTCAAATAAATACTCCTTATCACTAGATTCTAGTAGTGCGAAAACTAGTTACTAACTCTCATAGGTCGCAGTTTACTGACTGGTATTTATAATACTACATATTAAAATAACTTGGGCTTAGTATTAGTAGGTACTTTAGTTACTTCCATGGGAATACTTAGGTATATACAGGGAGTAACACAAAGGGTATAACAAGCCGAAAGGAGGTCAAGGTACTCATGAAACTGAACAACTTTCTTCATGGAACATGGGCCGAAAATTGAAAAAATAAATCGACCCCCATAGTAAATCAATTACCAGGCGATTTTGTGTGGGAGGTCCAATGTTATATTTTCATATATTTCGACTCATGTTCCATGGGAAAAGTTGTTCAGTTTCATGAGTACATACCTTGACCTCCTTTCGGCTTGTTATTTCTATTACTCCCTGTATAACTACATATTAAAATAACTTGGGTTTAGTATTTGTACCTACTTTAGTTCCTTCCATGGGAATACTTATTTTTTTTTAGTAGCTTTCGGCAGCATGTCAGTCTATCTACTTAAGGGATCGACTTATACTGGTAATCTTAGCAACTGTATGTGAAACTAGTACAATTGTTCTCTTAAATAGGTGGGTTGAAGTGCTGCTAATATACAGGGTATTAATTTAAATGCGTGCCATAGCTTTAGGGTAGGTTATGTATCAGTTAAGGATGCCGTAAAAATATTGTAAAAAATCACAGTCAAAAGAATTATAATTTCGAAATTTTAATTTTTTTGAAATATCTGTTTTAGACAGTTGTTGTTTAGAGAGTGCCCATACAAGTAGTTTCGTCTAAACAAATTTGAGATTGAACGAATTTAGGCATGAGATATAACATTTGAATCAACTGTCAGCCAAGTAAAAAATAAAAATAAATGCGACTGGGATTTTTTCTTTATTTTTTACGGCATCCTTTGACGATACTAAACCTATCCTGAAGCTATGGCTCGCATTTAAATTAACACCCTGTATAAGTCATGTATTTTTCTAGTAGGCAGTTGTAAAATAGTTCCGTGCTTCGGAGGGCACGTTAAACCGCCGGTCCCGGTTTTTGTCTGTGATTACTCAGACGGTGGTCTTTACACAACCATGTCAGAGGCCTGCTACTTGTTGGTGGTTGAAAAACCTGTCACCAGGGTTCGTTGGGACGTTCGTAGACCTGGTGTCTCTCTCTTCGTTTACAACCACTTATTCTTCTTCTTCTTCGAATGGGACACGAAGTCGTTCAACGACCCGATGAAGCCTGGTGTCAGAGTTTTTCAACCGCCTACTGCAAGTAGCAGGCCTCTGACATGGTTCAGTCTGCAATGTCCTAACCAGACTGAGATCAAATTCACAAAGTGATAAATATCAACTTTGTGAGTGACCCCACCGGGAATTGAACCCGGAACCTTCTGCGTGGCAGGCAGTCACACTAACCACTGCGCCTCATCGGTTGTCATGGCCCTTACTTATGCAAAATGTTACGGATATAGTCCAGAAACTGTCACAAATACTTTAAAAGTTCATCTTAAAATTGTTGTCTCACAAACACAAATAAACACTTCGAAAATACATATTAATATGCATTTAATTGACTGCACAAAACTGGAAACCTGTTTTCATAATTTATAGTCGTACGTCGGTTGCACTTGTGACGTCATAATTTTAGTGTCCAACTAGTTATGAAGCTATTTGGGGATATGAAAAAAGTGGAACAGAAAGTTGAAATAAAGTAAGTACCTATGGATTCGTTTATACGGCCATTTGCGCTCTGCCTACCCCACTTGGATGTTTTAAAATATTTTCACATAGTTGCTATTTAAATTAACACCCTGTATAGGTTGTAACTCTACGTAGATGTGTCAGAATCTAATACCTAACATTTTACTGTCGACCTTTTGTAAGTAGCTACCTAACCTACATAGAAGCTCGATTTGCTCCATGCAATATGGCTACGGCGTAGCACTGTGTAGCAACGCAACTGAAGATTAGAAAAATTCAAATAGTATAGCGCAAACAGTGATTGTAATTGACAGCCGATGTGGCGCAGTGGTTAGTACGACTGTCTGGCACTCAGAAGGTTCCGGGTTCAATTCCCGGTGGGGTCACTCACAAAGTTGATATTTATCACTTTGTGAATTTGATCCCAGTTTGGTTAGGACATTCGGATGGGCACGTTAAGCCGTCGGTCCCGGTTGCTGTCTACGATGGCGGTCATTACACAACCATGTCAGAGGCCTGCTACTTGCAGTAAACGGTTGAAAAACTCTGACACCAGGGTTCATCCGGTCGTTGGACGACTTGGTGCCCCATTCGAAGAAGAAGAAGTGGTTGTAAATGATGGCATCGAATGTTTAATTAGCCTTAAGAAAACCTCTGAATATCCAGTCCATCATCCAAGGCGTGATGCTGGTCACGTCTTCAACCGGATGGACCTCATCTCCGGCCCTTTCACATGCAAATATCGAGGCTCCACGCTGGTAACACTGTATTGATGAGCAGAATCTTGAGTTCCCCATTTTTATGAAATCTACATACATATAGGGTGAAATTTTTACTAGTGACCGATAGCAAAATCTCAGAACCAGCTGGTGATAAGGAACAACTTTCCCCAAGGAACATAGGTCGAAAGGCGAAAAAAAATTTGGACCTTCCATACACAATTGCCGATCAGCTGATTTGAGTTCTATGGGAGGGCAAAATATTTTTTTCGTATTTCTACCTATGTTCCTTGGGGAAAGTTGTTCCTTATCATAAGCCGGTTCTGAGTTTTCGCTATCGGTCACTAGTAAAATTTCACCCTATATTTCACGCCTTGCGGGGTAGGCAGAGCGTAAACAAATGTAACAATAAGGTATTGATAAAGTATAACTGAATTTTGACATTGACACGTTTTTGACCAATCACAGAAAACGACACAAAATTAGAGTGGCGCCAATAGTTCCTTACAGTTTACTATCTCTTTCTTCCGCCCTCGTAGGTTAGCGATCTATGAACTAAGAAGATAACTTTGCACTTTAAAAAACTTTCGTACTTTTCGGAAAGAAAAGGACGAGCGATTTTTTGGAAACAACCGAACGGAAATAGAAGCCGAGTTGTACACGCAAATGTGAATCGCTGAACCGCTGTAAGCCGGAAATTAACACCCTGTTCGAAAAAATACTGTAAAATGAAAACTCTTTTCGAACTTTCTGTCAGGCAGTCTACCCACAAATCTAGCTCCATTTGACCTTTTTTGAAAAAACTTGCTAAATTTTTCGCCGCAGGCAAGATTTTGGCATCAGTACTTTACAGAAGGTTCACTCGGCCCGGCCCTATTTCGGAATATCGCGATTGGCACTTGTTACATACCCAGGATTGATACTGTCAAAAATCTGTGTGTATAAAAATATCAAAACAGCAATATGTGTTACAGAACGTCATATGATTCAAAGCCAATTTTAAATCCAAGAAATTTGACGTTCGTGTCAACCACCTTCTTAGTTAACTTGACTTCCCCTGAGATTTCGGTTATTTTTCAGTTTACGTCAGTAAGCGTCAAAATCGTCGCTAGTACTGAGTGAGCCATCTGTAATTTGTTACCGTTCTATGAACTAAGAAGAAACTTTGCACTTGATATGATTTTCCTAACTTTTTGGAAAGAAAAGGACGAGCAATTTTTTTGGAAACAACCGTAACGGAAATCGAAGCCGAGTTGTGCACGCAAATGTGGATCGCTGAACCGTTGTGAGCCGGAAATTAACACCCTGTTCGAAAAAAGACTGTAAAATGAAAACTCTTTTCGAACTTTCTGTCAGGCAACCTACCCACAAATCGATCTATTTGACCTTTTTTGAAAAAACTTGCTAAATTTTTCGCCGCAGGCAAGATTTTGGCATCAGTACTTTACAGAAGTTTCACTTGGCCCTATTTCGGAATATCGCGATTGGGACTTATTAGCCAGGGTTGCTACTGTCAAAAATCTCAAAATATCAAAACAGCCAAACCTGTTATAGTACGTTTTATGAAATCAACATAGCCGTGTCACAAAGGGAAACGGCGCGCGGGCGCCTTAACTGATAGCTCACTCAGTACTAACAACGATTTTGGCGCTTACTGGCTTTAACTGGAATCTCAGGGGAAGTCAAGGTAACTGTTGGTTGCCACGAACGTCATATTCACGGATGTAACAATTGTCAATCACAAAAATCCTGAATAGGGTCGAGTGAACCTTCTGTAAACTCTCTATTGTGTGGTAGAGTCACGTGACGTAACAAAAAAAAATTGTTTAGACCTAGTTACAGATTTTTTTATATTTGTCTGCACTAGTCTGCATCGTTCAGGAAACTTGCGTACCCGCGTACAAATGCCAATATACCGGTGATAAAATCCAGAGATTTTATTTTGAGCCGTGCCTTTGTTAGAAATAGATAAATAAGCAACTATAGTATAGTAGTATATTGCTTACAACTATAACTATACTTATCAGCCACAACAGTCCACTGCTGGACACGGGCCTATAAGAGGGGTATTTATAGTATACTCATCACGACAGTAGCAACCCTGGCTATGTAACAATTGTCAATCACAAAAATCCTGAATAGGGTCGAGTGAACCTTCTGTAAACTCTCTATTTTGTGCCGTTAACGTCTTACCAATCGACAAGGTACTCGAATTACTATAAGCCCTGCTATCAATCAAACACGGCACATAAATCAGGGGGATATACGATATATCCTGTGTTGCCAGACTTGTAGATTTCTTGTAAGGTATTTGATGGATGAAATGGGCCAAATGGTTTGGAGTCAACATTTTTGACTTCAAATCGTTGAATTACCGTAATGGTCGAGTCTATACACCCAGGCCACAAAATAGAGAGTTTACAGGAGGATCACTCGACTCTATTTAGGAATTTCGCAATTGTCACTTGTTACATAGACAGGGCTGCTAGTTTCGCTACTGCGAAAAACCAAAAATATCAAAAAGAGTATAAAAACGTCATGTAAGTCTGAGCCGTTTTTAATCCAAGAAATATGACGTTCGTGGCAATCACCTTCTTAGCCCCAAACTCCACAGAGAGGACAAGGAGAGGACATAGGACGTAGGGCATGGCGCTTGACGTTTGACATCGCGACGTTTCCATACAAAATATACGAAAAAGTATTGACAAAGGCACACACAAGCGTCGCCAAAGCGTCGCATCTATGACAGCTAGCGTCAAAAACTAAGAAGAATATTTGACGATCACTTGTCTGTCAACTGTCATTCTTACGTCCTATGCCCTTCGTCTTTTTGGTGGAGTTTGCGCCTTAGTTACCTTGAGTTCCTCTGAGATTCCAGTTGTTTCAGTTAAAGTCAGCAAGCGTCAAAATCGTCGCTATAGTTCGACAACTTCGTGCGCGACCCTCCTGCGGGGTACAGACGGTGGGGGGACGAGGAAGCACGTCATTTTAATATGACGTGCGGCGCAGATGCGCGCGTCTCCCTTCCCCGCTACACCTCCCGCTACCCGCTGACATATCCCCCCCACCGTCTGTCACCCCTAGGGAGGGTCGCGCACGAAGCTGTCGGACTATAGCCCCGCGCGCCCACTCCCTAATTTATGCCCAGACTGCCCTTTCATACCTATTATAATCCTTTACCTATTCGTAAAACTACATGTACATGCTTAAGTGTACGTATCTATAGCTATATATAGCCTTGCAAAACTGCACCCCACGCATGCATGCCATGATGTTTGCACAACCCCTTACCTAAGATGTTTGCTTCGGATGTTTGCTACTCGTTGCATGTAGGTAGTCAGACCTTCTAGCATAGAGTCAATCCATAGAGGTACCTTGTTCATATAGGTCTTATCTACAGTGTACTTCTAAATAGTCAAACGAACTTTTTAAATCATTTTTTCCATGATCACAGCGTACAGTGTTTAATTAAAAAAATCTTGAAATATAATCCAAATATGAAAGAACAGGTATAGAATAAAATAATAATTTTAGCTTTGGACATTTTGAAAAAGAAGAATAGTAATGTTTTTGGACAGTAATTTTCAATGCTGGCAACACCGTCCCTTATTTCTTACCTGTGCAAGGTGATTGGGCTAGTCTTGATTAAACTTAAGTGATGTCCGTAGATATTACGTTACGGGGATAACTCGAGATTGAGAGGTCCCCGTAAAGCTACGCCTGCTATTAGTCGCAAGTATGATGTAAGGTTGTAGGCAGAATAGGCGGTAGTTTTACAGGGTTGTATGTTAGTTTGTACACAAAATTGACAGGCTGATTCTATGGAGCATCTTCGAAAGAGCGCTATTTCAGATAGAAAGTTAGACGCATGCTCCACAGAGGAGGACACGTCATGACAACAAGTGATCGTCGGAGACGTGAGTCGTGCGACATCGCGACGCTTCATTCGCTTGAAACAGTTTGCATACAAAATGTATGAATCAGAAAGGACAAAGCTACACGTGTGAGATGCGCGTCGCATCGATAAAGCCTGACGATCGCTTGTCTGACAGATGCCATGATGCGCGTCTCTTGTGTAAAGGTTGGAAGGCGCAAACTCCACCAAAAAGACGAGGGCATAGGACGTAAGAATGACAGTTGATAGACAAGCGATCGTCAAATATTCTTCTTAGTTTTTGACGCTAGCTGTCATAGATGCGACGCTTTGGCGACGCTTGTGTGTGCCTTTGTCAATACTTTTTCGTACATTTTGTATGGAAACGTCGCGATGTCAAACGTCAAGCGTCATGCCCTACGTCCTATGTCCTTTCCTTGTCCTCTCTGTGGAGTTTGGGGCGAAGAGAACCCTGGCCAACAGTCACTGACTTTGCCAAAATTTAGTGACAATCGTTGGAGCCGTTTCCGAGATCCCGCAAATATACATATTTATATAGGTACAATTCTTGCTCGTTAGATAGATAAGATTATTACGTACTGTAGTACTGTTTCTACTGGACTGACTGCTGCGGGCTTGCAGATACAATGTAATGGCAAATTTTCTTGTTAAAATAGCATGCATAGTTCAACTTCGTCACGCGGCTATATTAATGCTGTGACTCCGAGCTATGCATGGCATTATAACTTGCTACTGGCATTCGTACTGTGCAAGTGATAATATACAGCTGTTTTACTGCTGCTAGCTTATGTAATAACCAGCTGGTGGACCGTGATAATATACAGCTGTTTGCTTATGTAATAACCAGCTGGTGGACCGAGCTCGGTTTTTGTTTTGCGTTAGTTTCAAAAACAACTTACAAACACGGTTACACTGTATTACTCACCAACAGATGTCGCTGTTAGTTTTAAACGAATTTACAAAAAAAGTACGATTCAAGGTTTTTAAAAATGAAACCTATCTAGATCAATTTATCGCCCCCGAAACCCCCTATTTACGAAATTTTGTGAAAATCGTTGGAGCCGTTTTCGAGATCCCGAAAATATGATAGATAAGATTATTATGGACTGTAGTACTGTTTCTACTGGACTGACAGCTTCGGGCTTACAGATACAATGTATCCGTGTTACAAGGCAAATTTCCTAGTTGTTGAAATAGCATGCATAGTTCAACTTCGTCACGCGGCTATATTAATGCTGCGACTCCGAGCTATGCATGGCATTATAACTTGTTACTGGCGTTCGTACTGTGCAAGTGATAATATACAGCTGTTTTACTGCTTCTAGCTTATGTAATAACCAGCTGGTGGACCGTTCTTATGCGTTAGTTTCAAAACAACTTACAAACACGGTTACACCGTTACACTGTCTTACTCACCAACAGATGTCGCTGTTAGTTTTAAACGAATTTACAAAAAAAGTGTGCAGCAAAATGCAAAATTTTTGGAAAATTAAACCTATCTACCCCCGAAACTCCCTATTTACGAAATTAATCGAAAATCTTTGGAGCAGTTTCCGAGATCCCGAAAACGCACATATTTATATACAATTCTTGCTCGTTAGATAGATAAGATTATTATGAATTGTAGTACTATTACAGATACAATGTTTTTGTAGTACTATTACAGATTTTTACGAGGCTTTCCTAGTAGTTGAAATTGCATGCATAGTTGAACTTCGTCACGCGGCTATATTAATGCTGCGACTCCGAGCTATGCATGGCATTATAACTTGTTACTGGCATTCGTACTGTAGAAGTGATAATATACAGCTGTTTTACTGCTTCTAGCTTATGTGATATATCTCAACGGATAGCTTGATGCGGTAACGTCCGTTTGTTCGATTTTCCACGATATTGTCATACGAATATGGTTTATGTCAAATGGTTTGACAGACGCATCCGTCACAGTCACAATTTAGGAAAACCGCGCGCGGGGCGATTTTGACGCTTACTAACTTTAAAATGGAAATAACCGGAACCGCAGGGGAAGTCAAGGTAAGAAAGAAGGTCATATTTCTTGGATTAAAATTGGCTCAGAATCATATGACGTTTTTGTTGTATATCAGATTTTACTGTTTTGATATTCTTGTGCTTTAAGTTTGTTGACAGTAGAGACACTGGTGTCATCATTGGCCTCATACGTCTGTGACAGACGATTTATTCAGTGTCTGAGGCAAGATTTTTCATGGCTGTATAAGCCGATACGGGAGCGGCATGACTTTCCGCACGCTCTACAAACGAAGGTGGAATTAGAGACTGGCACATGCATGTTTAGATGTCGTTTTTGCCTTTTGTTTGCGAGACCAGCGAACCA
This sequence comes from Phthorimaea operculella, assembly GCA_024500475.1. Taxonomy (NCBI): domain Eukaryota; kingdom Metazoa; phylum Arthropoda; class Insecta; order Lepidoptera; family Gelechiidae; genus Phthorimaea; species Phthorimaea operculella. Next base: position 1,392,376 of record JANFCV010000081.1, read on the forward strand.
GGCATCATCGTGAGCTTTACGCCCATCAAACACACGCTTTCTCCATACATCCCTATTCTCAGCAAGCTTCTCCCAGCTTTGATGGTCGATGTCAAACGCAGCCATGTCCCGTTTGGCGCAATCTTTGAAACGTAGCATCGGTCTTCCAACTCCTCTTTTGGCGTTAGCTACGGCGCCAAGCAGGACACGCCGCGGTAGACGCGAAGGTTCCATGCGGTACACATGCCCTAGCCACCGCAATCGTCTTTGCTTAAGCAAAGCGGTAAAGCTAGGCAGCTGTGCAATTTCTAGAACTCGCTCGTTTGTGACTCTGTCCTGCCAAGTTATATGCAAGATGTTTCTTACGCAGCGCATATGAAATGTGTTGAGTCGACGTTCTTGTTTTGCGTACGAAGTCCAGGTTTCAGCTCCATACAAGAGTATGCTTAGAACGCAAGTTTGGTAAACAATTATCTTGGTTTTGTGGTCAGGTGTTTATTATTCCATACTCTTGTACTGAGCCTGCCGAACATGGTCGCCGCTTTGCCGATACGAGTATTGATCTCAGCATCGAGGGTGAGATTGTTCGACACAGTCGACCCCAAGTAGCAAAACTTGTCAACTATGTTCAAGGGAACGCCACCGAGCAAAATACGTGGTGTTTCTCCACCTTGAGCTAGCACTACTGTTTTTGGCATTAATGGACATTGAGAACAGAGAACACGCGTGGGAAAACTTATCAACAATGTCTTGAAGCTCACTTTGAGAATTAGCAACGAAGGCTGCATCGTCAGCGAACAAAGGCTATCGACGAATAAGTCATCGCGGTTACGCTTTGACTTAAGCGAGATATTGTACAGCTTCCCGTCAGCCCTAGTGTGCAGGTGTATACCCTGTTGGTCATCGCCGAAAGCAACTTTAAAAGCAATGAGAAGAAAATACCAAACAGGGTAGGAGCCAACACGCAGCCTTGGCGAACACCTCTACGCATTTCGAACGGCTCGGATGTATTGCCGTTAAAAACAACAGATCCTTTCATGTCCTCGTGGAAGGATTTAATGAGGCTTAGTAGTTTCGGAGGGCACCCGATGTTTAAAAGTGCAGTATAGAGTCCTTCTCTGCTGACGGTATCGAAGGCTTTGTTAAGGTCGACGAACGCCACAAACAGAGGTGTTTTCTGCTCTCTACACTTTTCCTGCAGTTGGCGAAGTGTAAAGATCATATCTGTTGTGGAACGTTGGGCGCGGAATCCACATTGCGATTCGGGATATACACGATCAGCAAGTTTCTGGAGTCTTATTAAGACTAACCGAGCAAATAATTTACCTACTATACTTAAAGGGATATTCCACGATAACAGTTACAGTCACCGCGGTCACCTTTGCCTTTGTATAGGGTAATGATGTTAGCATCGCGCATATCCTGTGGTATATATCCCGCTTCCCAACATTTACACAACAGATTGTGCAGGATGGGTAATATGCACTTGAGCCTGATAATTTCGGCGTGGGTACCATCGTTTCCAGGTGATTTTCCAATTTTAAGCTGCTTAACAGCCTTGTGGTACTCCCTTATGGTAGGAAGATCATCTAACTCAGTCCAGGTAGCTAGTTTTGGCATGCAATCTGCAGCTTCTGGCATTATGTTCACTGGTTCTGAGTAGAGACCAACATAATGTTCTACCCATCGTTCGAGTTGACGTTGAGCATCTGTAATAACAGTGCCGTCCGCTTCTTTAAGGGGGGCTGTTTTTTTAGGAAAAGGACCAAGGGCCTTTTTAATCCCAGCGTAAACACCACCAAAGTTTCCCATATCAGCGCATGATTGAATGCTTTGACAAAGCTCGGTCCAGTATGCATTTGCGAAGTACCGTGATGTGCGTTGTAAAGCTGATTTTGCATTCGATAGGTCGATACGCGTCTTTTCGGATGGGTTAAGGCGATGTTTTAGCGCAGCTTGTCGTTTGGACTCGAGCAGAGGTGTAATGTGTTCGAGATTTTCAGCGAACCAGTCCTGGTTTTTGGCTTTCTGATGACCGAAAGCCGCACCGGCAACTTCTGTAAGTAGCTTCTTTACTTTGCCCCATTCCTCCTCTATCGGAGCGTCTACATCCCAGGTAGCAACTTCGTCGCGTACCAGCTCTTCGTACTTTTGGACCACCTCATCGTCTCTGGTTTTCGGAAGATCGAGCTTCTTCCTACCAGGCAATTTGGATGAGTGGATCTTTTTGTGAGCTATAGCAACTTGTGATGCCACCAGGGAGTGATCTGTGTCACAATCAGCGCTGTGAAATGATCGCGTGTGCAGGGTCTCGCGGAGATTTTTCTTTTTGGTAAGGATAAGGTCCAGTTGATGCCAGTGTCCAGAACGAGGATGTTTCCAGGACACTTTGCGAGTTGATTTGCCTTTAAAGTAGGTATTGGTAACACACAGTAGGTGTTTAGAGCATAGCTCTAATAGAGCCGTGTGGTGCCGGCAGAGTAGAATAGCACCACCCCTTCTCTTCCCGTGGGGGTCGTAAGAGCCGACCGAGGGATTCATTCCGACCCAAGTCGATCAGGGTCCTGGAGAAGGAAAACTCCACACTTAAACCCGGAATGGGGTCTCCGTCAGGTACGATAACTCATATATCGTGCGGCAGACTCCTGCAGCCGACCTGGCTCCGCACGTATCGACTCGTCGTTCCTGTGGAGTCAGCCAGGAAGACACTGGTGTACCTACCTAACAAATGACAATCGCAAAAATCCTGAATAGGGTCGAGTGAACCATCTATAAACTCTCTATTTTGTGCATCCGTCGACGCAGCGTTGTGCGATGCCGTTTGATCCGGTTAAAAAAGGACGAAGAATCTCATGAAACGGGTTGTCATTCGTATAGCGGCTGTCACGAGTGCGATTCACTTTATTCGGACGAACGTTACGTGTGTTTCTCGTCTAAAGCTCATTGTAACGTTGTTATTATTTACCACTTAACCGTTATAAACTTTGCCGCCACGTGCGTTCCCGCGGCAGGCCTACAAAATAACAATCTTAATTTATGAGTTCTTGACTTGACTGAGCACGCGATCTTCCCACTAGCGGAGGACTACACTCCTTTACTAGAGCTGGAAAAATCGGTATAAATACGTAACCGGTATAAACTAAATTGCCCCGTGCGTGGCTGCGGCATGACAATTTTAGTTTGAGTTCTTTTCGCTAGCACTAACTATAGTCCTTTACTAAAGTTAAAAATACCGTTAAATAAGTACAGTCAGTGTAGAAAACTCATGTCAAGAGGCAATGCTACCTCTACAAATGCATAGAATTCTCCCACTTTTTTATGACACAATACGCCAGTTATTATAGGTACTGTGGTGGTGGTACTTCAGCTTTAAAATGTAACCGTTACGTAAATCTCATAAATACCGATATCAAAAGAGTGATATAGATACCGGCATTCGAACCGGTATTCTGTACCGTTCGGTGTCCCATCACTTGGTATAAGGAACTTGCGATTTTAATTCAAAATTTGCATTTTTGCCATTCGTGTTTACAGCATAATGGCTTGCCTTGTCGTCGCAAACGAGGTAGTAGGAAGCAGGTACTATCACAAACAAATCAACCTACCCATATACGGGATGAAAATGATACTGGAGTTCCTAGCATTCGCATAAAAACCAGCGTAAGTTGGTCCCTTAAACGGTTAGGTGGAATTGCTAGCGATAGTACCTACGTTACGAAGTCTTGCATGTAATGGAGTTTTTGAATGTGTATCACGAAAGCTATGAATTCTTGCATTTCAATGTCAGTTAAAGTTATTGAACTTGTTTAAATCACTTCTAATTATTGTTCATTATAGTTTCATCTCTTTGAACCTAGGTAATTGAAAAATACCCTATCTGCCCGATCATACCTATATGATTTTATTTGTAACCTATATCACAAATTCAATGCAAGAGAAAATATCTGTATCTTAGAGATCTGTTCTGTACCTAATATAGAAGTTTTGAACACGGAAATAGTTCTCCATATTTTTATAACGTTGTAAGATTTTTGTCTTCTAGATTGCAAAATAAAATGTCGTCCCTAGTGTGTATTGTAAAAAAAGCTGTGACATAAACGTGTTGAAAGTTTATGAAACATTCCTAGAAGCAGACCCTTCGCCCTCAGGCCTTCGGTCAAGTTATATATTGGTTTCTTGTACAGTTATCAAGCGTAACTAGTGTAACTTGATTCCTTTACGGGTAGGTTGATGTGCTGCTGATAGTACAACCCAATAATTATCGGCATGCACAACCGTGTAGCGGAAATAATTCCTGATCACGACATTCTTGACGGTTGGGTTATGATTTATTTTATTCTTTGTTATTTGTAGTCGGTTGTAGTTTTGTATCGTAACTTTATGGCAATTTGTTAAGCTAGCAATACGAATCCAACTGTTACATTCAATCCAAAGTTTAGGGAAATATGGAAAAACTAAACTCTTAAGATCACAATTCGGGTCTATTTTCAGCATAGGATTATAAAGCATTTCTTTTAAAATATTTATGAAATATCCGTGAAGCTTATGCGTTACTGCTGTTTTTAGCTGATATCGGCATGAAATTGTTAGGGTTAGCTTAGACGTCTGGGTATATATGACAGACATGACAGAGCTATTATGAGCAATAGCTTACGGAGAGCTCCATTACCTAAAGAAGCAGCGTTGCTTAGTGATTGCTGATGTACTTGTAGGCCTTCTTCCTATCTACTAGACTCAATATCAGTGTACCTTCTTGCAGTACCTACCTACATCTGTTAGCTATGTATACGTCCAGTGCCCGAGTCTGAAATCTGAAAATAATTGATCCGCTACCTAGACCTAAGTTCCACTCTAAAAGAATTATGCAGAATATTTTGTGAGATTGCCCCTAGAGAGTTCATTATGAAAAGTTATGGAAACATACCTTTACGAGGTTTATCGAAGACATTTTACTAATTTTGTATCTATTTATGTATCCTATGTCTAATTAAATAAAAAAAACGTTACAGTAAATCTTATTCTTCTGTCGGCGAACAACCTTATAAACTCTGGTATCTAAGTATTACTGTTGATGTATTAAAATAAAAGTTATCCTTACTACTCAAACTTTGCACTACACCAGCACTCTTTGACTTAACTGTTTTATGCAGCTGAGTTACTGTGTCTACAAAGGAATAAACTTTAAACTTTATGTTTAACTTTCAACTTTACACCTCTTCCGGTGTACGTTGATTTTATTATACACTAGCTGCCCGTCAGCGGTTTCACCCGCTGCAGCCTATTATTCCGCGGGAAAAAAGCATTATCTATTCGCCAAGAGATGTCGCTGTTAGTTTTTGGCGAAAACGTTTAAAACGCGAATCGGCTCAGTCACGCCACCTATTTCAAAATATTGGAAAATGCGTGATCCCGTGGGAATGAGACATTTTTCCGTGGTAAAAAGTATCCTATGTGTTATTCCAGATGACCTTTTATATTTCTGCAAAGTTTCATGTCAATCTAATCAGCCGTTTTTGCGTGATGTCGTAACAAACACACACACAAACATCCGCCTTTATAATATTAGTAGGATCTTTAAAACATTCTTTTTACTCAAACTATAAACACTGGAAATCTTGATAAATGCTTTGTAGAAAAATATCACAAGATAGTAAAAAGTAGCAATTTTCTTAAAAAATACGTTAATATTGGATGGGACCTTCATCCAAAACTGTTATTGGTACATACTGCTAAAGTCACATAAAAAAATTGAAACTGACTGAATTGGACTGTTGAAAAACTCTGACATCAGGATTCATTGGTCATTCGTCGACCTGCACGACAGAAGAAGAATGAATTTCGTAGATCGGCGACCTCCCTCGATATCACAAAGATAGCCTTTATGTTAGACTTTCAATACTTTTTCTTGAACCGTATCCTTTGCACCCTATTTGATAGACCATCACTGTGATAGACTACGTTTATACTTAGGCCATAAATCTGGGACCTAAATGTCGTCCCGAAAAAGAACCCTACCGTAAAATTACGGTACAAAAACGGTACACCCAAAATGGCACTCTATTCCGATGCTAATAGAGTTTCGTATGTTATCTTCTTTTAGTTTCAAGTCATCGAAAATATAAAATCTCCGATTCATAAAACTTACATAAAAAGAAACAAAAATTATTTAGATTTGGTATTGGAAAAATCTGGTTTAGGATAGTTTTCTTCTTGCCAAAGATCATTCCACTGACTACAGTTTAAATAAATATAGCATTAGTAGTAGTATAATGCTTCTATATTTAATTGTACTTAGTCCTGCGGTGCACTTAGGTAATTGCACAACCTCGATCACTTGACCATAAAAAGCTTGTTGTTTTTTATCCGCCTGCCTCAGAAAGAGGGTTATGTTTTTCTAGAGTGGTTATGTATATGTGATCAAGAAAATTCTTTTTGATGGGCTACAGTTCAAACGGCTAGTCAGATTTTTGACATAATTGAGGTGTCGTTTGTTTCGTCTCAACAGCAGAACGAGAAATTATGAAAATTAAATATTTAACTTTCATAAATTTAAAATGATGGTTTTAAGCAACTTGTAATTTACGCAGTCGGGTTTCTGATTTTTAAATAAAGAATGCTTGTATCTTGTGCACAGAGTTACTTACCGTCGTATAAAATGTGTTTGTTAATGATGCGTCAACAATAGAAATATGATCTAAAGAAAGTACTCGAAGAAAAGTTTCTCAACCAAATAACAAAATGAATCGGCGAAGTGTTTCGAGAACTTACTTATTATTAATAGGGTAACCCATTTCAAGGGTTGTGTCGGGTGTGTATTGTTTCGAAAATAACGGTACTTCGACAGTCTACGTTGTGTACCTAAAGCGGTAATTTCACAAAAATATCCACCCAACCAACGTTCGTCACTCATCTACTCCTGAGATTATTATGATTTCGTAAAACCAGTTACAACATAGGTGCTGTAGTTGATTTTTATGAGTTCGTAAGTGTAAGTAAACGCATAACCTTTGATATGTACCTACCCTTTCCCTATCTTGTCTCTTGAAAGAACCTTCACGTGTGATGTCATCGATGTTCAAGTGTACAAGTGTGGCTCCTGTAGGATCTCAACTCAAGTGCACTTGAATATAATATGTAGGTTACGCAGTCAGCTTCTAGGACAAACTGATAAGTACCAAAGTATCAAAGACGCGGTAAAGGTAGAGGTTGTTGCGCCGTCTATTCGGTTCATCGCATTAGATGGTTTGTGTTTTTAGTGAAATAAGTAGCCATGTGCAATCAATCCTGACCGATATCTATTTTCGTTGCTGACTGTACTTACTATAATTTTAACGCAAGACGTATGCCGGAAAGGAAAGTCAAAAATCTTGACAAAAGTCGGCGACATTTGGCCATTGTTACCAAGCCAATCTAGACACACGGCAGTGTGTCCGCCAAGTTCGAGCAAAGAACCGACACACCGGCCGTGGGTTATATTACACGAACCATTTCGGGCCAAGTTCGACCTACCTATAACTCAAAATCTATTTTATCTACGCATATGAAATTTCTAGTATCTGTTGAGATCTACTTACTTATCTAAAATACAAAATTTCGTTAATGTACCTATTGTAGGTCTTGAGATATTGACGTCAGAAAATCGCAATTTTTACTATACACTCACTGACTGACTGACTGACTGACTCACTCACTCACTCATCAAAAACCTAGACCACTTCCAATGGTCGTATTGACTTGAAATTTGGCATGGAGGTAGGTCTTTAGGTCAAGGTAAAGGAAAAAATCTGAAAATGGCCAAGTGTGAGTCGGTTTTAAAAATAATGAAGGTGTAAATTCATACCCCTAAGGAACTAAAACAAAAAATTTATCTATATCTTCCAATGGTCGTACCGACCTAAAATTCGTTACGAAGGTTTGTAATTTAGTCAAAGTAAAGTAAAAATTGCTGTAATTGCTATGCCGTGTGATGCCGGCTTAGAATAGCATCACCCCAATTCTACCCGTGGGTGTCGTAAAAAGCGACTAAGGGATACACATCCAGGGAATCCTCGCCAATCCGCCTGCCAAGCGTGGTGAGTATGGCAATACCCCCCGATAGGGGGAGGCCCATGTCCAGCAGTGGACTGTTGTAGCTCTTATGTTATGTTATGTTAAGTAAAAATTGAATATATCCGGCTACGTACATTATACCGCCAGGTTTCTAATTTAGTCAAAGTAAAGTAAAAATTGCTGTAATTGTTATGCCGTGTGATGCCGGCTTAGAATAGCATCACCCCTATTCTACCCGTGGGTGTCGTAAAAAGCGACTAAGGGATACTCATCCAGGGAATCCTCGCCAATCCGCCTGCCAAGCGTGGTGAGTATGGCAATACCCCCCGATAGGGGGAGGCCCATGTCCACCAGTGGACTGTTGTAGCTGTTATGTTATGTTATGTTAAGTAAAAATTGAATATATCCGGCAACGTACATTATACCGCCCTGACTTGGCAAGCTTATCAGTAAATAGAAAACGTGTAAAAAAAAATCCAAGATATTGAATGGGCAATGCGCTCTAGCGTGTCAGTCGTACAAAACAGCATACAAAATGACAAAACAAAAAAGTTTCCTTTGCCACGCAAACGTAGAAAAATTTAATAAAAAGAACTAGTCCATTTCTTTGTAAGAAGCATAGTCCATATAGTCCATATTCAAAAATCTGAAAATTAGTATAAATGAGACATTTCCTTAACTAACTTAATCATAAGAAAAAAAGAAAATAAACCTTACAAAAATAAATGAAATCCCACCCAAAACATAAATGTGAAAGGCTGCCAAGTTCGATAATATTGGAATGCTTCGCCTATAAAAGAAGTGAGATCTAAATAAGTACCAAGTTCCATACACAGACCTAAGTTAAAAAAAGTTACAGGAATGCACACTTGATTTTCCGCAGTTTGGAAAGTAGATTCTGAATAAATATCATATTAAATACCTAAAATTGTAATACTTACAAAAACGCAAACCTGTTTTTTCAGCAGTTTCCTTATAACATTTTTTTTTCTGTACTTTGTAATGATATAACTTGGCAAGTTTTAATAGAAAATTATATACTTGACTCATTGCGTTTAGTAGGTTTATCACAAAGTGTGTGAAAACTTGCCAAGTTATATCATTACAAAGTACAGAAAAAAAAATGTCATAAGGAAACTGCTGAAAAGACAGGTTTGCGTTTTTGTAAGTATTACAATTTTAGGTATTTAATATGATATTTATTCAGAATCTACTTTCCAAACTGCGGAAAATCAAGTGTGCATTCCTGTAACTTTTTTTAACTTAGGTCTGTGTATGGAACTTGGTACTTATTTAGATCTCACTTCTTTTATAGGCGAAGCATTCCAATATTATCGAACTTGGCAGCCTTTCACATTTATGTTTTGGGTGGGATATATTTTATAGGAAGGAACATCTTAACATTTCCATAACCTACGTTATCTATCTACCTACTAGACTAGAGCAAGCAAGTCAAGCAAGCAAAGCTGTGCACTTGGAGTTTATCTTCATCGCTGGTTCATTTGTTTGAGTATCTAACCCATTCAGTTCTATGAAATTGCGGAGAGACTTTTGCTGTGAGCTTTGATTTTAGAGCGTCTAGCCTGACTTACACAGAGAAAGTATTTTAAATCACGTTAGTTCGATTGACAGTCCTTCAGAAGACTACGTATCACAATCAGCCTGTCGCCTTAAATTGCACATCAACTCTCAAATGCCTTAGTCGACTTCGTCTTACGACACGCGCGGGAAATATACAGGGTGATGCTATTCTAAGCCAGCACCACGCGGCGAAGCAATATGATCAAATAATATGACAAATTCACAACAAAGATGTCCAGAATATTAGCAGCATTATCCCTCCTCTGAACAAAGAGTTTGACCGGAGTACGAGACATTATTGGTGATAGATAGATAGCACTAATTATACAGATGGCTCACTGAGTATACTAGCGACAATACTGACTAATTAGAAAGAAATAACCGGAATCTCAGGGGAACTAAAGGTAACAAGAAGATGGTTGCCACAAACGTCATATACCTTGAATTAAAATTTGACTCAGATTCATATGACGTTCTGTATCAGATTATGCTGTTTTGATATTCTTATACTTTGAGATTTTTGACTGCAGCAACCCTGGCTATGTGACAAGTGACAATCGCAAAATTCCTAAATAGGGTCGAGTGAACCTTCTGTACTTAATAGATAGGTTTAACATCTCACAAAGGCCTGAACACGTAAAATATTGTCGCCCAAGTTCTAAGCCTAAGCTATCGAATCCTGATTTATGAAAGGACGTGACCGCGACTGTACTGGACCGATACGATACAAACGGCCTTTTGAAGGACATGTAAATGATGTCGGTTGTCTAGAAGATAAATAATGTGAACTTTTTTGTCCCTACACACATATGTTTGCAAGCATCAAAGTTTAGCAACCACATGGTAACCACATAAACTTTCTACCTCTAGGTCCTGCTTTGTGTATTTTTCAGAATATAATAATAAAAGTTCGCGACGAATTGAGAACCTCCTCCTCTTTTGTTTTTTCGTCGGTTAAAAAAGATTAAATTACGCCAAACGTTAGGGGCAAGCCCCACAGAGTTGCCGTGAGACGTAAGATGTAAGATGGCATCTGTCAAACAAGTAATCGTCGGACACGTAAGACGTGCGACATCACAACGCTTGAAACAGATTCCACATAAAACGTATGAAACAAAAAACAAAGCTATACACGTCAGACGCACGTCGGCTGGCGATCGCTTGTCTGACAGATGTCATGTTGCGCGTCGCGTCTCGCGTTTATTCTGTAGAGCTAGCTCCTAGTCCTAGTCCTAGTCTTTATAATCAGAAATGTTTCAACAGGTTTCTAATTTTCAAAAATCAGAGTCAGCAAATCGCTTTATGGATGTCGCAGCCAACTGGTTAAAAACGCTGTGTAATTAAACAACTAGTTCTTTAATCAAACGTCGCCATCTAACCAAACAACTAAACATTCATCAGCTAAGTGGTTGAATATAACGTTCTACACTACAGCTGCATGACGGTTAGCCAACTGGCTCGGCTTACGTTCAATTTGCTAGGGTAGCAATGTGTGTTAGGGCATATTCACACATACGCGGGCTCCACGCGCGTTATTATAATGTCACACGCACAGCTTACGCGTTGCGAGTCGCAAACGCAAAGGGAGCGTGTGGTTTGCCCAGTGGGTGCGTACCAAACTGATTCTGTGATCTGATAGTAAGCCTATTCAAAATATAGCGGAATCCGGGTGGGTACGTGAGTACCGGAAGTCCAGAACTCAATTACTTGATATTTGTACTAGTCAGAATACCGCGTACCCACGTACAGAGCCGGTTCCGCTCCGGTTTGCATAGCTCATGCTCAGGGCTAGACTATAGGGGAGACTGGGGTTGGAGTACACTAGGGGGGCGGCCATACAAATGACACTTTTTCAAAATTTTCTAAGTGTTTCTCACTGGTTGAGGTGTATGAAAGGGGGCTGCCTGTAAATAGAAAAAAATTACCCTCTCCTTTCCCCCTCCACAATAGGCCCCCTTGGTGTCATATTGACCCCCCTTTTTATGACGGAAACGTACAGGGTTGCTCATCAGCAACAATGTTTACCTAGAACATTTTTCTCTAGAGGCCCAAAATCGGTCAGAGACCCCCAGGGAACCGTTAAAGGATCCAATAGACCCCTCGATTTTTTGACGGAAATGGATAGAGTGGCTCATATACAACAACTTTTATCTACAAAATTTTCATCTGAGAGGCCTAGATTAGCCTGTAGGGCCGTACAGCCTTAATACTGGGACTTAAAAAATAATTTGACCTACAATTTTTTGACCGGGAATGGAAAAGGTTGCTCTTGAGAAACTACGTTTGCCTTGAACACTTTTTCTGCGGCCTTAAGTTAGCCGGTGGTCCCCAGGGAGGCCTTAAAGGGTCATAATGGACCCCTAGATTTTTTGACATAAATGGATTGAGTGGCTCATAAACAACAACTTTTATCTACAAAGTTTTCATCTGGAGAGGCCTAGATGAGCCTAATCTCTAAGTGTTTAAGGCAAACGTTGTTACTGATGAACAACCTTTTTCATTCCCGGTCAAAAAATTTTAGGTCATCATGGCGACCCACAGGTCGATTTATTTTTAAGTCCCAGTATTAAGACTGTAGGGCCCTACATGCTAATCTAGGCATCCCAGATGAAAACTTTGTAGATAAAAGTTGCTGATGAGCAACCCTGTACGTTCCCGTCATAAAAAAGGGGGGTCAACATGACCCCAAGGGGGCCTATTGTGAAGGGGGAAAGGAGAGGGTAATTTTTTTCTATTTACAGGTAGCCCCCTTTTATACACCTCAACCCCCCTACAGTCTAGCTCCGAGCATGAACTATGCAAACCGGAGCGAAACCGGCTCTGTACGTGGGTACGCGGTATTGTGACTGGTACATATTGTCAAGCAATTGAGTTCCACTATGCTATCAAGTACCCATCCGAATCCCGCTGCAGTTTGTGACAGTTTAATAAACATTTAATGGCTCAATATTCGTGTAATAACAACAAAATTACCTTGATGTTGGATTTCATAATTTAGCAGAGTTTCTTCAAACAACTGTTTGAATTTTGGTTCAGAAGTTTCCCCGTAGGCGCCTCCATCACTTATAACCATGAAACAGCACTGATTACGCTAATTACTGATTATTTAACATAAAATAACAAAATACGGTGTTGATTTTAGTGCCGCTGACGCCATCTTGTAAACAAACCGACTCTAGCGCCGCAGTGGCGTAAAAATGTACTTATTCAATTAAACAGCGGGTTTTTGGTCCGCCGCTGTGTTGAACGTTTGGAATGCTTCAAAATTCAGCCAGTGAACTAGTTGTTTGGTTAGATGGCGGCGTTTGATTAAAGAACTAGTTGTTTAATGACACAGCGTTTTTAACCAGTTGGCTGCGACATGGACATTTCAAACGTTAACATAATAACTTCGGCTTTTCCATCTTAGTGCTGCCAGAGACACGTCCGGCTGATATTACCCCCATTTGCCGGATAAAGTCCGGCTTTTCCCTCTGTGTTGCCAGCTTGCCAGGCGCACGTCCTTGGAATATCGTCCAGGAGTACCTATAGTTCACTGTTGTCAACAGTCAAACTGAACAGCTGGTATTTTAGAAGTTCGTAGACTGTGGCTACGGTACTGCTACAACTGCTACTGCTACCGTAGCCTTGCAAGTTGTGATTTGTTAATTTGTCTTTAGTTTTCTAATTTAGTCAAATCAGCTACTTTTAAAACAAGACCGAATTAATCTACCGTATTTATGACGTCACTAATATTGTAAATAATGACATCAAAATAAGATCTTCTAAAATGATTTTTGTATTGAAAATTTGAATTTTGCTTATTTTGATTATTAAATTGAATGAAATAGTACTATTTTTAGGCAATCATTTTAAATATACTAGTTTCGTATTTTATTTTAGTGAGGAGCTCTTCATTATTTGAGGAGGAAAATAGAATAGGAGGTATTCTGGTCCTTAGAAAGTCGGTAGGGAAAAATATCAGAAAATTTACCGATAACCGGTAATCAGAAAGAATTTATTGGATTAATGTTTGAACCGGGTATAAACATGAAGGTTTTGAAATTGTTTGAAAGTTCAATTTCTAAATTGTTTACGAGTAAACAGAAAGAATTTGCTAACAAAATGATTTCCATTTACGTACACATTCCTCATATACATCTAGTGACATGTACTATCGCCTCAAATTACTTTAAAAGCCAACAGATTATCCTGTGAGCTAGACTTAGTCTCCAGTGTCTATCCGGATAACCTAGGTAATATCTGGGGATTAGTCTGTCTACACATTACGACTGAGACTAAAGTTAATTGAATGTCTACTGTTTCAGACTTTTCGAATACTTTGTTTTTACTGTCGCATCGTATACCACAAAATAGAGAGTTCACAGAAGGTTCACTATACAGGATTTTTGCAATTGTCATTTGTTACGTAGTCAGGGTTACTGTCAACAATCTCAAAGTATAAAAATATCAAAAAATCTGTTACAAGAACGGAGCAAAAACGTCATATTTTTCTAAGCCAATTTTAATCCAAGAAATATGACGTCCGTGGCAACCAACTTCTTACTTATCTTGACTTCCATTGAGATTCCGGTTATTTACAGTTAAAATCGGTAAGCGTCAAAATCGTCGCTAGTACTGAGTGAGCCTTCTGTATAGGCGACCCGCGCGCTATTTCCCTAATTTGTGCTGATACTGCTAACCATAGACAAATGAAAACTTAAGCGCAATGACATTTTGGTGCTCTGTGCTGCTAACCTTCCCATTGGTCCGTAGTTGGTCCCTTATTGATCCCTTAAAATGGTAGGTAGATGTGCTGGTACATAATTATTTTATTTGTCGAAACTAAAGTTCAAAATAAAGCGCGGCGGCGTCGTAGTGCGCCGTCATCGTGACAGCGTCATTCATATTATCGCCCGTCGCCCGGTCTTTCTGGCATCTCCATACCTATTATGAACGACGCTATCACGTTGACGGCGCACTACGACGCCACCGCGCTCGGTCTTTATTTCGAAGACTTATTCGTTCTTTGTCGAAACCAATATTTGTTTGTTTCTACATAAAGTAATTTGTCTGGTCTGGTCTTTATTGCAGACTTCGCGTGATATTCGCCGACAGAAAATATTATGATATTTGATAAAAAGCTTTTCTTTTAGGAATACGAAGCACTGCATTGGATTAGAAGTCTTTGAACTTGGTAGACTGTAGAAAAGAAAGAAGGCATTTTTTTCAGGTGATGTGCATTAAATGTGCTGTGACTGTGAGCAATGTTAGGGGCAAGCTCCACAGAATAGGCGCGTGACGCGACGCGCAACATGACATCTGTCAGACAAGCGTTTTATACAAGTGTGACACCTTTGACACCCAAAACACAAAAATTATATATAAACCACACCTTTACTGTCATGGGATAGACAGAGCGTCGACGACCGTAAAAATACGATGGCAATCGCCGCTCTGACAAAAGTTTTTCAGAAACATCGTGTTTTACCTATAGTGACAGGTTTTATATTGTTATACCTCTTAGACGCCTTATACGACTCCCGCGGGGAAGAAATGGGATTATGCTATTCTAAGCCGACATCACACGGCAAATTATTTACCTAGTGCTTTTACCACACTACCTTACCTACTCGAGATAAAGCAGATAGTGTAGTGTGAACCCTGTAAGAAGTTTTAGTTAATCAGCCATCTCTTTGACGCCAGTACATCGAATGAAAGATACTATCTCCCTCAGAGGATGCAGGATATTCCAGAATTTGCCCGGAAAATTATCTCTTCTTCGACAATTTTCCGGAAAAAGTTCGTATAAAGTTTACCGGATAAAATTTTAATTTTTAAGCTATAATTTAGCAAGTATTTTATTTACCAAATGCACAGTTGAGTGAATATAATCAGTACAGTGTAGCCGTTCGAATAGGCCACATTTGACAGCTGTTAATAAAATGTTAATGTTATGATGACAAAAGATCTATTTTTCTTTTTTGACATGTCATCGAGTATAGGTTTGGGAGCTGTAAAATATGGCCTATCAGAACGGCTATAGTTTAACATGAAGTATAAACAATTTTGATGAAATATGTGGCTACTCTTAAATTAAGACCAACTTATCTTAATATTTACATAAAATACAACTTGTCTTGATATTCTCTATTTTGTCGAATTGATGTCCTCCATTTTCGACGTCTGTTAAATAAAAGGCATGTCCTTCTTTTTAAAATCAGTTAAAAGGCTGTTAGCAAAAGCCTTTTTCTTTGCTATTGATTTCCAGCAGGAAAAAAGGAAGGGTCTACAAAAGAGCTTACATCAAATCTATTAACCAAATTGACCTTTTCGTCTTATTTTTAAGATGATGGAGCAAATTCTGTAATATGCATTTGCCTAATTGGGCGTGAGAATAAAGTCGGTTTTCTCGAAGTCGTAGTAACTAATCTCTATTTACCCGACTGCCTCAGAAGGAGGGTAATGTTTTTTAAAGGATGTATGATGTGGGCAAGTGAATTCTTTCTGACGAGCTACATCCTTGGCATATGAGGTGTCGTTAGATTCGTCTCAGCTAAAGTATCATAGATTCAAAATGTCGGATTTTACACATAAAATATAACTTTATAATTACCGCAGCCGGGTTATGATTTTGATAATTATGCTTAGATAAATGATTGCCCCACTGCTCTCGGTAGATAGTCGGCGTAGTTCAGTTGATAGGTTTGCAATCGTCATATTGCAGTGCGGAGGTTTGGATTATTACTCATAGCTTTTTTTTTGTAAATTGTAGATGAAATAGTTTATGCAACTGCATCGCTTAGAATGCTCGTGTCAAACTTTTATTAGACATTCGCATTCTAAAGCCTTCCTTTATAATATAAGACAGTTGCATAAACTACTATTTTAGCCTTACCGGTGTCACATAGCCTCAAATCACCCAGTCAAGTAAAACTAATTGCCTCTTCGTCTTAAGAAGAAAACGCTAGTAACATACAATATCTTGGATGAAATGTGAAATGATATATTTTTTCGTTCGGCTTCGTCAGATCAAAGTCAGTATTTCAGCCTCAGCCCAATAATAACTAAGGTCCCGTAATACGACCACCGTGCCCTTAATCCGAAGCCCAATCATGAAAAAGTAAGACGATATAACAAAATTGACGTTATGAAACTTTGACATTATTAGTTATTTCATGATACCTATAACAACGGTTTGTCTTCACATCCCGTGTTTGTAGATGAAAATATTGGATATATAGGTACCTACTTACATCCAATATTTTCTGCTCCATTTCCATGCTCTGCAATTTAATTTTTACCCGATAAGTAGTGAAACTCGACCTAAAAACCGCGTGTACCGTCGTCAGGTAGGTCGGTTAGCACTAATGAAGCACGTTGTGGGTAATTGCCGGGAAACATAGAGTGTAATAGAGTGCATGGACCATGCATGTTTGTGAGGTACTATCGGCAGCAACTCAACCTATTTGTGCTTTTATAAATGATCCAGTCCAGAACGATTTAGTCAGCATTGACCATAAACTCTACGTCTAGGTGCAAGTAATAAATGTTAGCCTTTTTCTCGACATAGGTACGACAAATTCTAGGAGGAGGCCCATGTTCAGCAGTGGACTTTATTGTGGCTGTTATAGTAGTAGTAGTAGTAGGTACGACACGACTTTAGCACTCCAATTGCGCGTTACAAGTGAATTATGCTAGTATGCTGTGATGTGAGTGTGGTGATCATTTTACAAAGGACAAGGCACGACACCTAACGTACGTTTGAATAAGCTTTTGCAAACTCCCTTGTGTCTGAATTTGTCCTTTGATTTGTCTATTGGAGACTTTTCTAATTTACTATGCATCTAACTGCGACTTTAAGTTTTTGTTGCTGCTTCCACAGGTCAATGCCAAAAAATTGTGATTTAGACCGATTCCAAACGTAAAACCCGGGACTTCGTTGAATCTATGTTCATCGAAAGTTTGTTAAGCTTTTTCCAAGAACCCTGGATTTAATTAGGTCCCGTGGTGACCAAATGCCCGTTAAAAGGTTCCCTCTGGTCGCCGGTTTAATATAAGAGCCTTTTCATTAGACTTCCTTTCACAAACTTTTATTTGGACTGTCTTTGAATCCCACGCAATACAAATTTAAGCTCCGAGGATATTTTTAGTACTTGTTTTACATTTTGTAGTGTATAAGAAAGCGAAGATTTGTCTACTAATAATAATGACAGAATCTTCTTCTTTTCGTGTGGAGTCGTCCAATGACCCGATGATAGATATGCAACTTACGAACACACAAAAGATGTCACCTAAGCTAGTAGACTAAGCTCCCGTCGACCAAGTCTTACCTCATAGGTCTACCGCACGGACGTATACTGTAGCGATAGATACCACTTAGGAGGTCAGGAAAATACTGGGTTGCCATCTCCTAACCTGGAGGAAACTTTTTTATTCGAGTTGGAAAATGCAAAAAAAGTCCAAAAATTACCTCACATTTCTACCGCTCCAAACGTTTACCTACCTAAAGAGACTCCTTTTGAGATGAGAATGCGCTAGGGTTGCCAGCTCCAATCCTGGCAGGTTCCAAGGTCAGCCACATTTTATGATGGCCAAAAATGGAGCTTTTTACCTCATCTTTCTACCGGACGAAATTAGTGTCAATCGATAGCTCTAAGCATGCCATTGACAAATATATAGGATTGCCTGCTCTCAGCCTGGCAGGAACTCTGGTAAACCCCCTCAAAGAAACGACGGTAAAATCTTCAAACAAAGAAAAAGTCATGAAAACCACTAAGATTCCAGCAAAACTTAATGTAAACTGCGCCATAGAGTTACATTCTGTTGTGTGGGACACTGCGTCGACGAACGACCCGGCGGAACCTGGTGTTTTCAAAGCATCTATAATTAGGAAGTACAAAGCAGGCCACTGACAGGCCTTACCTTTCTTGCAACCAAACAAAATTTATGCCAATCGATAGCCCTAGGTATGCCATTTATAAATATATAAGGTTGCCTGCTATCAGCCTGGTAGCATTCCTGGTAGACCCCGTCAAATGAACGCAGGTAAAATGTTCAAACCCATAAAAACTTGTGTTACACTGCTAAGATGTCTTGCTACCAATCTGAATTAGTGCCAATCGATAACCCTAGACATGACATTGATGAATATATAGGGTTGCCTGCTATCAGCCTGGCAGTATCCCTGGTATACCTCCTCAAACAAACGTTGGTTTAATCTTCAAACCAAGAAAAACTTACGTAAAACTGCCAAGATATTTTGCTACCAAACAAAATTAGTGTCAATCGATAGCTCTAGGCATGCCACTGATGAAAATATAGGGTTGCCTGCTATCAGTTTGGAAGTTTTCCTGGTATACCCTCTCAAACGAACGCTGGTAAAATCTTCAAACCAAGAAAACTTATGTAAAACTGCTAAGATATCTTGCTACCGAACAAAATTAGTGCCAATCGATAGCCCTAGCTATGCCGTTTATGAATTTATAGGGTTGCCTGCTAACAGCCTGGCAGTTTCCCTGGTAGACCCCGTCAAATGAACGCAGGTAAAATGTTCAAACCCAGAAAAACTTGTGTAAAACTGCTAAGACGTCTTGCTACCAAACGAAATTTGTGCTTATCTATAGTCCTAGACATGTCATTGATGAATATATAGGGTTGCCTGCTATCAGCTTGGCAGTATCCCTAGTATACTCCCTGGTATCCCCTCAAACGGACGTTGGTTAAATCTTGCGTTCGTTTGAAGGGGTATACCAAGGATACTGCCAAGCTGATAGCAGGCAACTCTATGTATTCATCAATGACATGTCTAGGACTATCGATCGGCACTAATTTTGTTTGGTAACAAGACATCTTAGCAGTCTTACACAAGTTTTTCTGGGTTTGAACATTTTACCTGCGTTCATTTGACGGGGTCTACCAGGGAAACTGCCAGGCTGTTAGCAGGCAACCCTATAAATTCATAAACGGCATAGCTAGGGCTATCGATTGGCACTAATTTTGTTCGGTAGCAAGATATCTTAGCAGTTTTACATAAGTTTTCTTGGTTTGAAGATTTTACCAGCGTTCGTTTGAGAGGGTATACCAGGAAAACTTCCAAACTGATAGCAGGCAACCCTATATTTTCATCAGTGGCATGCCTAGAGCTATCGATTGACACTAATTTTGTTTGGTAGCAAAATATCTTGGCAGTTTTACGTAAGTTTTTCTTGGTTTGAAGATTAAACCAACGTTTGTTTGAGGAGGTATACCAGGGATACTGCCAGGCTGATAGCAGGCAACCCTATATATTCATCAATGTCATGTCTAGGGTTATCGATTGGCACTAATTCAGATTGGTAGCAAGACATCTTAGCAGTGTAACACAAGTTTTTATGGGTTTGAACATTTTACCTGCGTTCATTTGACGGGGTCTACCAGGAATGCTACCAGGCTGATAGCAGGCAACCTTATATATTTATAAATGGCATACCTAGGGCTATCGATTGGCATAAATTTTGTTTGGTTGCAAGAAAGGTAAGGCCTGTCAGTGGCCTGCTTTGTACTTCCTAATTATAGATGCTTTGAAAACACCAGGTTCCGCCGGGTCGTTCGTCGACGCAGTGTCCCACACAACAGAATGTAACTCTATGGCGCAGTTTACATTAAGTTTTGCTGGAATCTTAGTGGTTTTCATGACTTTTTCTTTGTTTGAAGATTTTACCGTCGTTTCTTTGAGGGGGTTTACCAGAGTTCCTGCCAGGCTGAGAGCAGGCAATCCTATATATTTGTCAATGGCATGCTTAGAGCTATCGATTGACACTAATTTCGTCCGGTAGAAAGATGAGGTAAAAAGCTCCATTTTTGGCCATCATAAAATGTGGCTGACCTTGGAACCTGCCAGGATTGGAGCTGGCAACCCTAGCGCATTCTCATCTCAAAAGGAGTCTCTTTAGGTAGGTAAACGTTTGGAGCGGTAGAAATGTGAGGTAATTTTTGGACTTTTTTTTGCATTTTCCAACTCGAATAAAAAAGTTTCCTCCAGGTTAGGAGATGGCAACCCAGTATTTTCCTGACCTCCTAAGTGGTATCTATCGCTACAGTATACGTCCGTGCGGTAGACCTATGAGGTAAGACTTGGTCGACGGGAGCTTAGACTATAGGTATGTAATCTATGCTGTGATATTAGAAAGTTGTTACATTAGGTTCACTCGACCCTATTCAGGATTTTTGCGATTGTCTTTTGTTACACAGCCAGGGTTGCTAAGTTGTCGAAAATCTCAAAGTATAAGAAAATTTTTAATACAAGAATTATGACGTCCGTGGCAACCAACTTCTAACTTTCCTTGACTTCCCCTGAGATTCCGGTTATTTCTAGTTAAAGTCAGTTAGCGTCAAAATCGTCGCTAGTTCTGAATGAGCCATATGTATCTATATGCGCAACGCGACACCGTGTTCCTAATTTGTGGTTGTTAAGCTATGTATTCTATGCTATGGGAAAGGTGGTCATATAAACAGAAGATTTTTCTATAAGCGGTTAAAAAATGTGTTAAAGATGGGGTTAAAATTGGACGGTATAAATCCATTTTCCAAGTTTTCCACCTTTAATTTCCGCCGACTAAGCTTTACTTAAGTTTTTCATTGCATTTTCTTTTCTCGGAATCACGGCCAGTTAGCAAACGGTGAGACAAACACTAGGTAATACCATTAGTTGGACCTGACTGTGTCGGTATTAAGAAAGTTTCTTACTCGGGTTGTTTCGTCGCACTGTGGAACTAGTCGGGTGGGGTACGGGCTGATCTTGTCGATCTGACCAGGCCAGCTGAGGCGTTTTCTATGATCTGACTACACCTGGTGCTTTTCTGCATACATTTCACATGAGTATGTCACTGGTAAACTGTAAGACAATACAGACATGCCTCTTCTGTAGAGTTGAGAAAAGAAGAAAACTGACGTTGCAATTTGCTCAGTTTATGTATTGACACTGGCTAAATTGTAAGTTTAAAAAAGCCATCGAAATAAAAAAAGTAGCGAGTTGGGAAAATCGCAGAATCGTTTGATGCTAGCTCATGCATGTAAGGCGATTACCTCATACAATATCGCACAATCGTCCACGATCGTCTATAAATCCTATTATTTGTTTAAACTTCGTGGCCCGGGCCCGTTCCCGGTAGTAGTCGGTAGGCAGGCGCAATGCGGACGAATGCATTTTCATTTCCCGCCTTTTTTTGAAAAACGAACCCGTTTATTCTATTTCTTTATTGTTCGCTCGTTCTGCGGTTCGTGTTGTTGGTGGCCAGTTCTACATTTCAATTTAAGTTTTACATGTTTATTTAAGTTGTGATGTAAATCGGATTTGTTGTTTGGATAAAGCTGGCTGGATATATTTGTTTAGAATGGAATCACCCCATTTCTACCTCTGGGAGTCATTATTCCGGGATTGGTATGCAGCGTTCCCTGTGAAGGCGACAATCGCCATGTCTGAGCCAAAACGAAAATAGGTATAGGCGCGAAACACATGCAACGTCCATTTGTGCGTCATTTAGTCCATTCTCCACGATTCATATGAATACGGTTTATGTCAAACGGAATACTGCGTCGACGGATGCGTCTGTCAAGCCGTTTGACATAATCCGTATTTGTATGAAAATAAGGTGGAAAATCGAACAAATAACGCACACACAAACTGATGTTACCGTTTAGATTGTCTTATTTTTGACCATTGTGTTTCCACTGACATTAAACTGTCATATTTTGTCATTGTTTCTCGAACTTCTAACTTTATAAACCGACTCTTTCTGACACATAACATAACTGAGACGCTTTTCAAATAGCCCGCTCCAAAGTGCACCTACAATTCAAAATACACGCCGGCCACTGTGGCCCCTATTTCGAAAATCACCATCAGAATAGATGCCCCCGGTAGCCATGAATAATGCATTTAATAACCAGATTCCTGGCGCGCGGATTAAGATTTCATAATTAAGCAGGTGCCCCGTGCTGGGGTCTCAAAATCGCCATGTTTCATAATGATTGTTTATTTTTTACCTCTAACACCATCGGACTAGAAAACAAAAAGTATTTTTCTTATACTAACCCTTCGTACGTGTATGAGGCGTCTGATATGGGACGCCTAAGGCGCAAGCTCCACAGAAGAGACGTGGGACGTAAGATGACATCTGCCAGACAAGTGATCGTCGGCCGTCATTGATTGCGGCGGATTGCGGCTGGCATCGAAATTGCCTAATCCTTGTGCTACATGATTTTGTGCTCTAACAAAACATGTTGCGCTGACCCCAACTGATACTCCAAGTAAGAGCAGGATGATGATGGTAGAGTATCCGCCAGTCGTTTGGCTTCGGATAGGTAAATTGGAGCAAATTATAAAAATGTGAAAAACAACCCGAATAATCATCGATGTAAACAAGTACCTATTTGAACCTCAAAACACTTTTCCTTGAAAGACGGAGGAAAAATATCCACCCTCTCACCCTTTTGCATGTTTTTACGGTGTTTTTTTCGAATCCTGGTTTATGATTATGAGGAAAAGAATAAACAAAATCAATACGTAGTATAAAACGCAGTTGCTTTTTGCCTGTCACTGTGTGTCTGTCGTGAAATTGGCTAACTCCTCCTAAACCACGTAATGGATTTTGATGCGGTTTATTGTTATGAATAGAGTGGTTCAAGAAAAAAAATTATACGTATAACCCATACCGGGAAAGTGCCCTTTTCAGCGGGAAAATGAGTCGCAGCGGGTGAAACTGGTAACAGGCCGGTATGATATTTAAGTACTAGTCTGTCTTAGATTGTCTGAAAACTCAGTTTATGTTGGTGTCTAATCGTACCAAATAAGGAGTACTTAGGTAATTCTAGAAGTCTGAAACGAACACCAGCTGTTGGGGACCTATTCAAAGTTCGCAGACACCATTAACCGAGTTCTTAAGTAGTTTTGATCCAATTGGGGGCGCTTAAGGTCAGTTTGTGATTCGGTCAGGCTCAGTAAGATATGCCGTGTGGTGCCGGCTTAGAATAGCATCATTCCATATCTTTCTGGTGGGTGTCGTAAGATACCACTAAGGGCTTCGAGGGATTATGTGTATTGCAATGGTACGCGACAGGCTGACAACCTGCCGGTATGGTGATACACAGTCTTCTAAATTACTTTCAATCTTTTGTCAGGCGTGCAATAAATGGCTGTTTTTTACAGCCGTTTACACTCTGCCTGCTTGGCAAGGGATATGGCGCGATATTATGTATGTCTAATCGTACCAAATAAGGAGGTTTAAGGTAACTTTAGAAGCCTTTACTTTTTTTTTAATATAAACAATGGGTAAGCATTTGTCCGCAATCTCACCTGTTGTTAAGTGACGATGCAGACGATGATGGAACATGCTCGCCCAGATAATGCCTATTCTTTTGACATAAAGAGCATCTACTTTTACATTATTTCGTCTCTGTGGGCCTTCTTTGATGGCGCGGTCTCTACTTTAATATTTCTTGGACAATATTAGTTTATTAAAACAAGTAGCCGTTCTCGGCCAAAGTTTCAATAAACCCCTTGTATTTACTATTTATCCGTTACGTTTACGTCGGGATAAAAAACTTGCGACCGACAGCAAAAACTCAGAACCGTCTGGCGATAAGGAACAAATTTCTCCAAGGAACATAGATCAAAATATGAAAAAAGGAATTTTACCTATACAAAATTTCCGATGGCTGATTTGAGGGAGATCCAATTTTTTCCGTATTCGACTTATGTCTCTTGGGGAAAGTTGTTCCTCATAACCAGCTGGTTCTGAGTTTTCGCTATCGGGTAAAATTTTACCCTATATTTACTTCTAATATTCTTTCATACCCGAGTTTCTTTACTTAGTGGAATTTCAAGATTGGTTTTTATTTTTCCTTGAACCTTCGAACTTCGGACTTTAGTTTATTACAAAATCTTATTTCTTTTATTGTATATTTACGAGTTAACTCTCTTTTTCAAGTTTCAAGACTTGATAAAAGTGATTAACATTTTGTTTACAACATGTTTGTACTTCTTTGAGACTGGTTTTTGTACTTTTCATTACATTGAGTCTTAAATGGTGCACTGTCGTAGAATGTACAAAAAACTTTTCGTATAGGTACTTAATATAGTACCAACTTTGAGTTTTCTTAAGCTATGGGCCTATGGCACGCTGTGTACAAGATGTAACACACTGTATACAGGATGTAAAAAAAACTTCAAATGTTTTATGGGGTGAACCAGCCCATGAAAGTGAACAACTTCTACTAAGGAAAATAAAAAAATGTATAAAAATGTTTGGTCCTCCCACATATACCTATACATTCGCAGTTATTTTTACACCTTATATAATATATATGAATCGTTTTAATGAGTTATAAATGTTTCAGGGTAAAAAATATATTGCTTTTCTAGACTTACAAAACAGTGCCTAGGAAATATCCGCGAAATATCCTACTTCCGTTAGCGTGCAATTCGACACGCAAACCTTTTAGTGTTCTGTTCTGTCTGGGGCTAGGTCTAGACCTGAAATATTACCTAGTAGTCTAAGCTCCCATTGACAAAGTCTTACCTCATATCATAAGTCTACGGGTTGAAAGTATGCTATAACGATAGATGATGTTTAGGAGGTCATAACATTGTATGGATGGCCATCCGAAATCCTCGCATATTCTTTTCACCCGACTTATAAAACTTATTCTAGCTATCGTTATAGCATACTTTCAATCGGTAAACTTATAAGGTAAGACTTTGTCAATGGGAGCTAAGACTACGTTGCCAGCTTAGAATAGCATCACCCCAATTCTACCGAGTAGGTCGTAAAAAGCAATTCAGAGATAATCATCCAGGAAATAGGCAACAGCGTTCCCTGTAGGTTACTGTAACATCTTGCAATGCGCTCGCCAATCCGCCTGCTGAGAGTGGTGAGTATGGCAATACGACCGCAGTTGACATATAAGGTTGTAGATGATGGATGATGGATGATGATAATAAGACACTACCAAGTAACAAAGCCTTTATTTTATGTGCCTGATAACCTCCTTTAGATACCATTACTTTAGGTTTGCTTTAGGAGGTCTGATACACATTATTTAAGCAGGAAATGATACAGCACAGAACTTAGATTACGTATTTGTATATGAAAAACGGCTGCTTTGCCAATAAATTATGTAAAAGATACTAACCGGACCTCAAGTTTGCCTCAACTTACAAACTTGACTTATTTTACAGAAACTGCAATTTCAGCCATCGCTAGAAAGCTAACGTCTTCCGCAGAGAGTAACACGGTACTGAACAAATTGAGCCACTTCCCGTACTCAGCCTTACTGGCCTTACTCAGCACGCGAGCCTTGCTACATTTTACACAACAACATATACTGAGCTGTTTCTATGAATTACTA
This sequence comes from Phthorimaea operculella, assembly GCA_024500475.1. Lineage (NCBI taxonomy): Eukaryota > Metazoa > Arthropoda > Insecta > Lepidoptera > Gelechiidae > Phthorimaea > Phthorimaea operculella. The sequence goes on from JANFCV010000081.1 coordinate 1,418,353, forward strand.
TGTCTTTCTTTTATTTATAAGACTGTTTATGCTCTGTATAGTGCGTTTCAACTTTTAGTTTCTATGGTAATTTTTTGGCGCCGTATTACATACAAATCTCCAATGCTACCAACATGACGCCATAGGAACTATGTATAAGATGAAACGCACTCTTTACGTTTTATTATTAAAATTCTTCCACACTGCGTATTATCAACGTTGTCAACAGTCAGCGATTCGTTGGGTCGTGCGATAAGGGAGAGCTTGGACGGAAAATAAGTCAAATGTCAAAAATATTGACGAATGTCTGTCGGCGACGACTGTTGGTCACAGTCACTAATATTGTACACAAATCAATCAATGTCAAAAGCATTTTGAAACAAAACCGAAAAGAGATTCACCATTTTTATATGATCAAACAACGGCATTGGCAAATAGTGCATAATGTTCCTAGGGTAGGAATAATACTAGTCTGAAACCAGAACCACATCAAAATCCGTCGCCAAAATCTTGAGAAAAATGACATTACATTTTAGGTTTTCTTCACGAAAAATCATAGCTAGGTTATTCTAAAATTTAAGATGGTAGTCATTGAATCAATCAACTATTTTAATCAACCTAGGTATTAATTTTAATAATATAATTCTGAGGATCTATTACCTCCAGTGTTACGCAGCGTGTCGTTTCCCCCGCTTCTTTTGTACGGATGTTAAACCAAAGAAAGTCGTGCCGTCTACTAAAATAACTGCTTCTACTGCTCGAAACTACTACATCCAGATGCAGTGAGAGACATCTATTAGTCAAGATTGATATCATGGACTTTGCCTGGACTTAAAGCTCATAAATCAATCGCTATAACAACCACAATCTAGCTAAGAGGCTTCGGTTTCACTTGGTGTCAATTCTAACGTGCACCTACACTAGGGTGGTCCAAATTTGTATGAAAAAAATAAAAGTTTGTTTTTACTTTGTCCACAAGGCTTTTTTTGTTCCATTACATAAAAAAAGTATCTGAACCAAAAATCAGATCAATAGCAGCACAGTTAGAGGTCGCTATGATTTAATGCTTTTTTATATGGAATTTGTATGGCACAAATTTCTATGTAACAATTTTTCAGAAATTTAATATATTTTTACGATATGTACATTAAAAACAGATAAAGATAATTACTTTGTAGCATTCTAACCAAAACACGTGTCGAAAATGTTGTGTTTGGAAGCCTCAGTAAGTTTTGTAAAATAGCTGAAATTTTGGTTGAAAAATCCCCAAAACGGCCTGCTTTTGCGATGTACATTTAAATAAAGAGTAATCTCCCCAAAATACAGTAGTAAATGATTGAACTGGACCCGAAACTATATTAATTTTATATTCATCACAAAATTGAAGGCTAGTATTTCCAACAACAAACAGCAGAAGCAGTATCTCCTCCGTTCGATAGACCTTCACAGAAATAAAATCCTGTAGCTTCCAAATTCAACTTTTTTAACATTTGCTTTCGATATTAATATTAAAACTAACTATCCTTATCTGATTTAAATGTACATGGGATAAAAAATAATTTATTACAATATAAAACATCAAAGAGAAATTTGTTCCATATAAATCCCATACAAAAAAAACTCAAATCATAGCGACCCCTAAATATCATTAGATTTGGCTCAAATTTTGCTGAGGGGTATTTAGAACGATATCAAACAAGAAGAGCTTTGTGGAACACCAACTTTCAAAAAAAGTGGTTTTTGGACCACCCTAACCTACACTCTTTGTTTTACATCAACATCAGATATCTCAATCTCACTATCATAAGGACATTCAACAAGTTTTAATTGAATACCAAACACACACAATTAATGTTAACAGAAAACATTTTATGAAAACCTTGCCCAATTTTCCGCCGCAGGCAGAATTTGAACATGTGACCTTTGGCATCTGTAATGCCAAAGCCATTACCAACTGAGCCACCGCGTTTCAATATCACCCTGCGACATTGGGGGCACTAACGCATGGCAGGGTTGCCATGTCTAAAAAATACTTAAGTATAAAGTTTATACTGGTGTCTACCAGAATCGACCCCAGTATAATACAGCCGCTGTCACCGGTTCAGGTTACTTCTAAAAGCAGCCTCCATAATACATTGACTGTTGGCTGTTCGCGACAAATGCAGTTGCCTCGCTGTTGTTTATTTTTAAACGTTACTTTAGCCGATGAAAAACAGCCAGTGTCAAGTCTAAAATAAAGTTATAATGAAAATAAATACACAATGGTTCAGGCCTCTCAGGCTCAATGAAAACCTACAAGATATTAAAATTGAAAAAACTTGTAAATAAAGAACTAAATAAAAATTACGTAATAGGTAGAGTCCGAAGTTAGGAGCTTCAAAGAAACATAAAAACCAATCTCGAAATTCCACAAAGTTAAGAAACTCGGGGTTATGTAAGAATATTACAAATATTTTTTATGCCACGCAACTCGCAACGTTTTTTTTTTTAATTTGAGGTCCCGAAGTGAACTTAGCGGATAAATAGTAAATACAACGGGTTTATTAAAACTTCGTCTAAGGACGGCTACGACGCTACGAGGCTACGACGTAGCCCGTAGCAATATTATTTTAATAAACTAATATTGTCTAAGGAATATTAAAGTAGAGGCTGCGCCACCAAAGGAGGCCCACAGCGAAGAAATAAAGTGAAAGTACCTAGATTCTCTCTCCATTGGAATGAAAAAGTTGCTATGTAGACGATGTATTAAATAGGGTATTCTCTTATAAGTAAGCCCTCTACGAATCCAAAGATCGAGTCCTGTTAGTGTTCGACACCTTCGGGAAAGTCATGGGGTGATGCTATTCTAAGCCGGCATTACACGATGCTCATATTTTCTAAATATAAGTCTATTCTCTAAATGTCTTCTACATCACCCGTCTAAAACCTCAACTAACTTTGCATAATTTGCACAAAATTCGTATCTCCTTTCCCGTATCGCTTCCCAACTCGCAACTTCCTTTACAAATGACAAGCTGGAGCTGTCAGTTTGCAAAATCTGCGCTCCCGAGACCGCTGGGCGGTTGGGTAACGTGACAGACAAACAGACAGACTGAATGTCTAATGAGATGGTTATTGTATTGTTGGTTTAGAGTTTACTGTAGTTAGTATTTAAGATGGACAGAAGACTATACGTTCAATAAACCCCTGGAAATTCTAGTAGGAGTTTACAAGCGTGTTATATTATTTTGTGAAATAGGGTTTTCGGTCTGAATATTCCAGTAATACACAGTAGTAATTCAATGTCAATTTATTTTTGCCAGAGAAAATAAGTCATACGCGTTGCTCGCCAGAGTGTTTTTCATCGAATGGTTCCTCTGTCGTCATGTTGGTAGCATTGGAAATGGGCGCCCTTTAATTCGGACGGATTATACGGCGGCCATAATATTACGATTGCGCTAGCCAATACTTACTTTTTTGATATTACTGTGTGCGGCTCAACGTGGTCGCCGTATAACTCGTCCAAATTAAGAAGGCGCTCATTTCCAATGCTACCAACATGATGTCAAAGGAACTATTTGATGAAAAGCACTATACATAACATGACTTCCTAAGATAACATGATTTGTTGATGTAGTACAAAGTTTAATAATTCAGGTAGGTACTTGTTTTTGCTACGGTACAAAATATATACAAATAAAACAGCAGAACCAATCTAGTTAGCGTCAGCTAGACAGCCGGACAGACCGTGGAACTGGAATAATGAGCATAATCTGTGCTGCTTCTCAAATTACTTTACTCTAGTTTCAAAACTGACTTCTATTTCCGACGAACTGAGAAAAGCTCGTCGGAAATTGAACTTAATTTGATTTTAACAAGACCCATATTTCCACCACTAAGTAGGTAGGTATATCAAGGTCGAGGCACCACAAATATTTTAATCCAATACTTTTTTGCTTCCTTAGAAAAGTTCAGTTTGTGAGCTTAGTGTTTTAAGGAAATTAGGTAAAGATAAAGATAAAGATAATTTATTTCAAAATAAAATAGTACATACAGTTAGTAAATTTGCAGATATAAAAGTATAGTGGTGCATAAAATAATTAACTAACCTAAACTAAGTGAATACAAAAAATATTCACTTGTATCTTAGGTATACTTATTCTAAAAATTATGTTGAGTGCAGAGCAATTATCATGATTATAATTTACTTAAACAAAATCAATTACTAATATAAAGTTCAAAAGTATCCTATTTTTGTAACTAACCTATTTAAACTTAAGATTAAGTAACAACTAACAGCAGGTTTTCTATATCCGTGTAAGTTTTACCCTTCAGCCAGTTAATAAGAGTCCTTTTACACAATTGTTTATTCATCCCAAAGAAGTTTAATTCGCGGTTTAACTTGTTGTAAAGAAACCCACCAAGAAAACAGAAAAAGTGCCGAGAATGGGTTCTATTAAACCTTGTGGATGGGCAGACAATATCCGATCTTCTTTTATTGGATTCGAGTGCAGGATCATACTGAGTTAGGGAATGTTGCTTCATAATTGTTAGTAAGATAAATAGTTTGCGAACAGATAAAACATTACATTCTTTAAGCAGCTGTGCTGTTGGGTAATAGAATGGACGAAATGTGCTAACTTTTAAAACGGCCCTCTGTGCTCTTTCTAGGCCAAGGATAGTTGTTATATTAGTTCCTCCCCAAGCAGTTATGCAATAAGTTAAAAGAGATTCACAAAGAGCAAAGTAAACTTCCAGTATAATGTTTTTACCGCAGCATGTCTGAGGTTCTTAAATACATAAATTAATTTACGAACTCTAGCAATAACAGACTCCACATGTGCTTGGAAGTTAAGATTTTTATCGATTAAGACACCTAGATATTTTATATTATCCGTCCTTTCAAGCTTGGGACAAACACATGCGTTAGTCACAGGGTTAGAACAATGATGTGCTATAATTGTATGTGCGTTGTCGAGAGGTTGGTTAAACGTGTTATAGGAAAAAGTAATATATTTTGTTTTGCCGATATTAAGCGAAAGCAGGTTTTCTTTAAGCCATTGATTAATTAAGTTAAAACCAATCTGTGCTTGTTTAAAAGTGTCCGGCCAGTTATCAGAACTGCACAGAAGAACTGTGTCATCAGCATACGAAATTATTCTACTATTCGATAGAGGAATCATGCATAATTCATTAATATAGACAAGGAATAATAAGGGTCCCAAGATACTTCCTTGAGGGACCCCATATTCAATGGAAAGTTCATTACTTATGACGTCATCAATCTTTACACGTTGGGTTCTGTTGGCGAGATAATCTTCTAGAAGATTAAGCGGAAGTCCTCGAATGCCTAGATCATCCAATTTGACTAAAAGTTTGGGGATTGAAACTGTATCAAATGCTTTAGCTAGATCAAGAAATATAGCTAAGCATTTTTTGTTAGAGTCCAGTTGTCTTACAATAAAGTCTGAGAGCTGATGGACTGCATCGTCTGTAGATTTATTTGATCTAAACCCAAACTGTGAAGGTGCCAGAAGATTATGATTCTCTAGATACTTGACAAGCCTATTATAAATAAGCCTTTCCAGTATTTTTGAGATCGATGGTAAAACTGCAATGGGACGATAATTGTTGACGCAACTTTTGTCCCCACTCTTGTGAATTGGATGAACTACGGCTTTTTTAAGAACTTTAGGGAAAACTCCCTGCGCGAAACAGAGATTAAAAATGTAAGTAAGCGGCGGGATCAGCAGTTTTTTATGGTCCTTCAGAACTCGAGTTGAAATTCCATCAATACCAGTGGCACAGTCATTCTTTAGTGACATAATAATGCGATCTACTTCCGCCTCATCAGTGTTAAAAAGAGCAAAAGAGTCACATAATGTTCGCTTTGGTAACAAATCGACCGGCAGTGTGGCATTTTTAATAACTTGTTCGGCAAGAGTTTTCCCCATATTAACAAAAAAACTATTTGTTTGATTAGCGGAATGCATGGAAGTAGCTGAGTTGGCAATTAGTTGATGAGCAGGTGATTTAGAGGTAGGCATATTAGTAATAGTTTTGATGACCTTCCACACCTTTTTCTTGTCATCTCCTGCATTTTGCAATTCAGATCTTTCATAATTACGTTTAAGTTTCTTTATCAATTTGTTACAAAAATTGCGGTACCTTGTATAAGTGATTTTAATAATGTCATTGTCAGCATATATTTTTGTCTGTTTATGTAGCTTGTCACGATGTCTGATACAGCGCAAAAGCCCAGGGGTAATCCACGGTTTGATCATTCTTTTCCGGCGGGAAAGAATAACAGTACGCGTGTTTACCTGTATAAACCTTGAAAGTGATGTAACTAAATAAGTAGCTGCTGCATCAGCATCGTCCGAGTTGTAAATAGGGGTCAAGTCTAAATTGTATAAGTCGCGAGTCAGAGCATCATTTGCCAACTTAGCACAATTCGTTATTGTATTATATCTATTATAATATTTTTGTAGGCATAGTAATAAACTTTTATGGTCCGTCAGCGTTGTGTTTAATACTAAAGTTTTTAATGTAATGTTTGTTTTAGCTAGAATATGATCCAAACAGTTTCCCTCCCTTGTTGGAAAAATATGAGTAGGTAAAAAGCCATGGTAAGCTGCATGCGTTAGGTATAATGGTGAATTTCGTTCGGTGTTCCCAGTTTTAATATCTAAGTTGATGTCACCGATAATAAAAATATTTTTGAATTTTGTTAATGTAAGCAAAACGTTAGTGAGAGATTTTAGAAATTTTTTGATGTTATAATATGAAGGAGAACGATATATAGAAATAATTGCAGTATCATTACCTAATTTTGCAATTAAGCAATTTGCATTGTCAAAAAGGGGTTCTTCTATGGATATTTTAGCAATATTGGACTTCGTATATAACACCACGCCGTCATTTTGCAAAACATTAGTTTTGTTAGTAGAATGTGCATTATACCCATCTAAGCGAGGAATAGTGGTGTATGAGGATAACCGACACTCTGTCAGAATAACAATATCAGGACTCACATTAATCTGGCACAGTAAAGCTTGCAAACCATTAAAGTTACCATTAATACTACGGATGTTTTGTACAAAAATATTAAACTTACTATTGCAATTTGTAACAAGTGAAGCACAATCAATTGCGTCACAACACAGTGATTCATACTCACAACTAGAATCAATATCATCAACTAGATCGCGAATACTTCCCATAGTTGTGCTGATTTAACGCGGTGGGGCGGCGCTCTAGGCGCCCACATAGTCGATAGAATTAAGAAGCCTCAATTCAGCACTTTTCCTAGCTGGGCATTGCTCATCACCAGTTTTGTGGGCACTTGGTTTTTTGAAGCGCAGGCACGTTGCACATTTTTCTGGTTGGCCTTTATTATTGCAGTCCTTGAAGCTGTGACCCGTGGATCCGCAGTGACCACACGTGGGGCTGGCGTCTTTGCAAAATTTAGCAGAGTGACCATACTGCTGACACTTAAAACATCTGGTTACTAGGGTGAAATCCCTAACAGGGCAGGAGGTCCAGTTAATGAAAAGTCTGCCCTGCTGTATTAGGAACTTTCTAAGTTCGGCCGTGACTTCAATGATAAAATTACAGGATGGGGCATCCTTTCTTCCAGACTTGTGGCTCAGCCTGATAGAGCTCAATGTGCGGTCTTTGGTTAGATTTGGTAGTTTACCGGCGATGTTTTGCTCGTAAATACAATCTTTCAGCTCAGCTTCTGAAGTTGATGAAGGAACACCGAGAAGGATAATTTTCGGTCTCCTTTAGCAGCTACCTCTAATGTTAGTCCCGATTCTATGAGCTTTTCCGATTTCCGCAGCTTTTCAAGGTCTTCTTTTCCGTTTGTGCTAATTATGACGCCTCCGTTTTTGGTGTTCCTGACTCCACGGATGTGCAGCTTAAGTTCGTCGGGCTTAATAAGAGTTTGTACTAATTTCTTAGTATCATCACTCGAGCTGTCCTTATTTGCGGGTAAATAGCAATGCTGCTGCTTGCGGTAGGGTGAACAACAGAGTTTTTTCTAATTTTCACAGCATCGGCAAAAGAAGCGGCCTGAGGTGCAGGATTTGGGGTCGACTTCACACATTGCTTGAGGTCTTCTATTTGTGCAGCAATTTCTATTTCTTCTTCCTTGCTAGTTAGTTCTCGGTTGGCGATCATGTATTTATATTTTATGGACTGATATTTTGTGGCTAAATGTGCTATACCAGCCAGGATGTCCTTACTTCGGTAGTTTATACGGAGTTTCTGGTCTGCATCCAATTTCTTGGTTGAATCGTTGCTAATGCTGCAGATTTCATCCAGGGCTCTTTCCACTTCACTAATCCAGCGGTCTATTTCTGGAGTAGTCACTAGCTCGACATCAGGATCTAGCATAGTTAAGCGCGACATTTTCCGTCGTTTAGGATTATTCTCACAGGTATGTATTATTCACAAACATTACGCACAAATACACTTACTGAACGTGCTCATTTGTAGCGCGCTGACAATGCGGATATATTATATCGGTCGTTCGGTATATTATATTTCTAATCTAAATCTTATTAATACACAAAAAGCTATTACCAAAACCGTTTATCTACCTTTGTAATCCTTTTACCGGTTTTAGCTATCCGGATTGTTCCGGTATTTTCCGGTTACCTCACAAAGTGACCACATCAAAGGATTTTGTTAATAGTTTTCACAAATGAACGATATTGTTTTTCGTTTGTTTCTAACTCCCATTTTATGTCTGTGGCTGTTCTGTGGTTAGCGGTTATTGTTGTACTACTGCTACTGGCAGGCGGATTGGCAAACGCAGTGCAAAGTGTTGTAATAGATATTCACAGGGAACACTGCAGCCCATTCCCTGGATCTATCCCTTAGACGCCTTTTACGACACCCACAGGTAGAAATGGGGTGATGCTATTCTAAGCCGGCATCACACGGCAAACATTGTTAAATAGCCAATTTTAAAGTTCAGAGCTAAAACTCGCTTAAACTAGTTGGTCTTGGTATTTGATTTACACTTGTTCCCAACTCTAGCGCACTCGTGACTCTTTACAAGTTAAAACTAAGCTAAAGAACTAGTTAAAACTGAACAAAAGCACACTGACCTTGTTTTACTGTCTACTGTACAAAGGAAGAGGTAGTAAGTACTGTTTACAGAAGTATCACTCGACCCTATTTGGGATTTTCGCGATTGTCACTTGTTACATATCCTGGGTTTCTGGACTGAATAGATACGAGGATGAAAGCAGATCTAAATCTGTTACAGGAACGTAGTATGATTCTGAGCCGATTTGAATGCAAGAAATATGACGTTTGTGGCAACCACCTTCTTAGTTTCCTTGAGTTCCTCTGAAATTCCGGGTCACTCACGTACAGAGTGAGCCATCTGTAAAGGCAACTCGCGCGCCGTCTTTTTATTTGTGGTACAGTAATAGGATGAGGTACTGTCTAGGGCCATGTTATTGAAAAGAAAATATAGATGGCGCTTTCGATACTTAGTTCCAGTTGCTGTCTATGATTACGTGCACTTTCGATACTTAGTCGCGGTTGCTGTCTATGATTAGATTACGTAGATGGCGGTCGTAACACAAACATGTCAGAGGCCTGCTACTTGCAGTAAGCAGTTAAAAACTCTAACACCAGGGTTCATCGGGTCGTCGGAGACGTGAGGCGTGCGACATTCCATATAAAATAATATATGAAACATAAGAGCCAAAGCTACACACGTGTGGCGCCGTCGCATAGATAACGACTGACGATCGTTTGTCTGACAGATGTCATGTAGCGCGTCGCTTCGCGCGTCCAGTTTGGAGCTTTCCCGGTGGCTAATCCACGAAGGCAGTCAGTTAGCTTCAGCCAATGTGGCGCAGTGGTTAGTATGACTGCCTGCCACGCAGAAGGTTCCGGGTTCAATTCCCGGTGGGGTTACTCAAAAAAGTTGATATTAATCACTTCTCACTTCGTTAATTTCCCAGTCTGGTTAGAACATTGCAGGCTGAACCACCTGATTGTTCGAAAAGCAAGATGGTTCAGTGCTTTGGATGGGCTCGTTAAGCCGTCGGTGCCGGTTGCTGTCTATGATGGCGGTCGTTACACAACCATGTCAGTGGCCTGCTACTTGCAGTAGGCGGATGAAAAACTCTTCACAACAGGGTTCATCGGGTTGTTGAACTATTCGGCGTCCCACACGATGAGAGAAAGAGAGCTTCTGAGAATGAATTTGAATTCGTGCAAAATCCTGGTTTCAAGTTGGTCGATTCTTTCTCAAACGCCTACTGCAGGCTCTACTCCCGGCGGACAGCGGGTAATTGGCGTGGTTTACGACCCGCCCCGAGACGCGTTTTTAGTTCAGGTGTGGCGCTAGTGACAGCGGGAATACGAAAAAGGGATCCATATTCGCCGTAGAACCAGAGCGGGAACCTCATTATGACCCCACAATGTGCTAGAAACGTTAACTCTAATAATTCATCGGTAATCCATTCATCGTACTTATTAGAAATTCATTGCCTTTAACTTAAGGCGAGAAACACACGTTAACTCTTTGTGAGTTGGGTAACGCATGCGTTAGGACATTGGCCAATGTGAATTTCTTTCGACCTTATTATACTTATTTATTTATTATTTAAATTATTAATAATGAACTTCTACCCATCTAGGGTAATTCTGCCAGTGTCAGTATTTCCGTACAAATACGGTTTATGACAAACGATTTGACAGACGCATCCGTCGACGCAGCGTTGTGCGGTGCACGACGCAGCGTTGTGCGGTGCACAAACCGTTTGACATAAACATTCCCGTTTGACAAAAATTGCATTTTTCTATCACATTATCGCTGCACAAACAAACGTTACTTTTCGCCTTAATCATTTTACCCACGACGGATCGGAGACGGTATATGCGTTTGGGGTGAGAGAATGTGTGTTTGTTTGTTTTTTACTTGTTAAGTTACTACCGTCGCTGTAACTCGCACCCCATATCTTCAATCCCCATCATCCGAATGCTGCATACAGCGCGTGATGAAATATTAATACCCGCTATCTTCGCCAATTTGTCGTCGCCCTTTCTTCGCGTTTTTTTGTTGTTTTATTTGGTTTATGACAGCCAGCGTCAATCGTGACAATCGTGGAAATTCCGGAGATATGGCTCGCAAAGGCATAATGATAGAGCCTCCTGCTGTAGAGCCGTGAGTGTAACTGTCAAACTTGTTTTCCGCTCATCGTCTGATGGTATAGCATATTACATGTTACTATTCAACATAATAGCGGCAAATATTCTCCTCCCAAGTTCTAGGAGTGGAAAAGACTGTAACTTCAATTTTATGAAGATGAATTGCACTTTTCTACGTGTTCTGAGATTTGTTAGCTTTCACCTAAGAAATATTCACTTTTATCTCTATTCTGACTTATATTTTACCTAAATCAGAGAGATTGTACATGTTTCTGTAAATATTTTTGTTACTTCTTCTAGGTTTTAACAGCTTTACCCCTTAAGAACGCAGGCAAGGCAATTCTTTATCTAATGCTTCACCGCTTTGGATGAAAGATTTATAAGGTTGAAATATTATTTCCTAGAATTCTATCTGAAACAATTTACGCGGAAAAGAAAATAACGTTTTTTCGTGGAAATAGGTAGGTAGGTACTTCTATTACTTATCACAAGTTTATGACTTTAAAGAATACATTTGATTGGGGTCATCTTAATTATACCTACAACGTGTTACAGAAAACAAATTAAGCCGAAATGAGGTTAAGGTCACGAAACTGAACAATTTGGACCTCCCGCCCGCAGTACTCTAATCAGCTGATCGGCAATTTTGTATGGGAGGAACAATTTTTTCATATTTAGGCACATGTTCCTTGGGGATGTTCAACACAAGACTAGTATTCTTTGGTGAAACATTCGCAAGTTGCTAAAGATATGCTTAAGTTGGAGAGACTGCAGAATTTGTGCATACGATTTATATATGGATTGAGAAAGTACGATCACGTCTCACAGTTCAGGGCAAAATTAAAATGGCTACCAATCAGACGCCGTCGTGACGTACATGTGCTATGCACTCTGTATCGCACTCTCAATAACCCTGCCACACCGCTTTATCTCCGTGAGCGGTTCCAATACATGGTCCCTCGTGGGCAACCTTGTCGGACCATCAGAACTCACCTCCTTAGAATCCCTACGCACACATCCAGTTGCTATGGCAGCTCGTTCACAGTGCACTCTGTGCGGTTGTGGAACGCCTTGCCGCATGAAATCTTGGCAAGTCCTTCGTTGGAGGTGTTCAAGAGAAGAGTTAAGGATCATTTTCTCTCCTTATGAATGTATCCTTCATGTCATATAATAATTTATATATCTGTTGATTGTATATATATGTATATTATATAAATATATATAATGTAGGTATTATATTTTAAGTAGGTATTGGGTATATGTATGTTTATTGAAATTGCGTACACTTTTGCCCGCTAATTTAGATCCTTCGAGCAACTCGATCTTCCGTCCCGTACTCGATCTTCCGTCCCGTTCCGGCCAACTCGATCTTCCGTCCCGTACTCGATCTTCCGTCCCGTTCCGGCCAACTCGATCTTCCGTCCCGTACTCGATCTTCCGTCCCGTTCCGGCCCGGAAGGGGAGTGGGTATAGCTACTTTACTCTATACAAATATTTCTGCCATTTTTTGCGGGGGGAGAGGTAAAGCTGTCAAATCCAGCTAGTGTTGGAATCGACAATATCGATACTTAACCTTTCGATTAATTACATCAGTCTACTCAATATTGTGTCATATTATTGCATTTTCAAAAGCAACTTAGTTCTCAAGAATAGGATTTTGTAGTAAATAGAAATATTGGCGCAATAACATCATTTTAAATATTGCATAAGTTAGGTACCCTAAATTAACCAAAATATTAATTTCTTTCCCCAAAGACCAGATAATTCAATTATGTAGGTACAATCAATGCAATACCTACCTACTATTTACTGATAATTAAGTATCATAGGAAATTATGTAAGGGAATTTACTAAAAAACCATCTGCACAACAAGTCATACATAATAACTTCGACTATCCCGATGACGTTGTGGTTAGTACCCCTGTCTTCTACGCCGAGGCTCGTGGGTTCGATTTCCACCAGACACAAATATTTATAAAGTAAATTTTCAAATATTCGTGTTTTATCTGAGCACTCCGGCTGACAAAGGCCACCGACTGGACCGAAACGGTCGCGAAACCGCGATGTAATAAGAAGTAGGTAAGTGCGAAATCCTTTTTATATATATAATTAAAGTTACAATGTCGCACTTAAGTTTAAACAATTTAAAGGACACCAAGTCGTCCAACGACCTGATGAACCCTGGTGCTAGAGCTTTTCAACCACCTACTGCATGAAGCAGGCCTTTGAAATGGTTGTGTAACGACAGCCGTCTAAGTGACCATAGACAGCAACCGGGACTGACGGCTGAACGTGGCTCCAAAGCACGGAACCATCTTGCTTCTCAGACAATCAGGTGGTTCAGCCTGTGTCCTGTGTCCTGACCAGTCTAGGAACATATACCTACACAAAGTGATAAATATCAACTTTGTGAGCGAAAGGAATTGAACAACAGGCAGTCAGAATCCGATGTCACCCGATCGGCTGAGACTGACATTAATTTTCAATGAAACTCGAACAAAATCAGGGTTTCCCAAAATCCATAGTAAAAGTTGTTCAATTTCATAAACTGAGCATGCCTGCAAAGTTTTCAGTACAGACCGTCTTTACATAGTATAGGTTTGTAACTATGGCGATAGAAAAAGTATCGACGTTTTGTATTAGTTGAGTCACTGCACTAGCTTGGGTTCAGTGTGGCTCAATACTTCAAGTTAAAATTATCGTTTTTTCATTGAATATCGACTGGAAATGAACATCATTGAAATAAGTAGAATAATCCCAAACTAACATTCTAATCTTACTTAGCAAGCTATTTACTGTTAATAAAGGCATCAATAAACTGAGATCGTTAATTTTTACCCATTATATGGTGGAATATTATAATCTTTATTTGTAAATTAACGATACTATGATTAACACCATTGTTCGACACAAAATAATAAAAATAGGAACCAAATACAATAATTTTATTGTAGATCCACCTAAAAAAAAAACCAAATCAGGCATTTTGTACGACTTACTGGCAACACTTACGTACAATTTTCAATCGCTAATTTTATATATTATTTAGTGATATTGTACTAGAGGAATACTTTCAGATGAAAAGTGATATTGTTCTGTTGTAAATTTGTATTTTTACATATTTTTTTAGGCATTATTAGCTCTCCAATTCGGCTTTTTATCGGAGCTCATTTGACATGCCCGACTGGACTCGTTCTAGGAAATAATCTGACAGCAACTGGTTTTTGTAATAAGATAAGCCCGCGTGGGCAAAGGCCGTGACAGAGGGGAAGTGCTTCGTATAGCGTCTCCCTACCCCAGCTTTCCTCCAAGTATCAGCTGGTAAGCTGGAAGACAACTCAATGTTTTTTTTGAGTTAAGCTCGCCTTTGTACATGTTTTTTCTGTATGTGTTTTCTGTAAAATTTCTGTGTACAATAAAGAATATATTAAGCTCTATGTAGTAGACACACCTACATGTTGATGTATCTTTCGGTCAGCGCAATTATTAAGCTAAGCTCTATATTAAACAGGTGTTAAGTAGACACACCTACATCTTGATGTATCTTTCGGTCAGCACAATTATTAAACTGTTGTGCTATTAGCGGCCATTATCTGCAGCTTGTGCCAAACCCCAACCGGCTAGGTAATGGCTGTACGTACATGTGTTTAATTACTTTATAGTTTATGTTGATATACTTGCGAACAGTGGCAAAGGGTTCATACATGTCGATTTCCACCGGCTTCCCTTCAGAAATATAAAAATCCATACTCTTACATCAATCTACTTTAAACTTATGCATTCTTCTGCTCCGTCTTACCTTAGCTAAAATGTCACCCTCCGCCACTGCTACCGAATAAAGACCGACAATACCAGATCGAGTCGTTGGACAATTAGGTCTCCCAAGCGAAAAAGAAAGAAAAAGGACCGATGACCATCCAGTGAATTTTACTGCGGTATCGTACTATTAAATCAGTGATGGATTAGCTACCTAAGTCCATTAAGTATTTAAGTTTGGTATTCGTAAGTTGTTGTATCGTAATAAATTAACGCCATGTTGATAATATATAGGGTGTTCATTTTAATGCGTGCCATATTTTAGTTGTTTATTTATCGCTAAAGAATGAAAAATAGGCCTGGATTTTTTACGGCATTATTTATCAATACTAAACCTACCGTGAAGCTGTGCATTTAAAATAACATCCTGTATAACAAGTAGAGCTCCATACATACTGTATCAAGTAGAGCCTTTATAAGGAGCTTGTCTGTAATAAGTTGTCAGAATATTATGTTGCCACCATGGTTGCCACTTTGTTGCCAATACTTGTTACCTGCTACAACGGTATCGAGTATCACAAATGCGTGGTTGTTACTGTCATACAGAGTCACTTCAAAAGCATTTCATATTTCTCGGTAAATCTTCATGAGATATCCACTCCAACATCTTGTCCCCTTGACAGGTGCAATTTATTCTTATTTCTCGTGTTTCTCTGTGTTTTTGACATTCGTTATATCATAATGCAAACAAACATGAAAATAAATATAACTGAAAGGACAATAGGTAAGAATATATGGGATTAGATCCATGACCCTTCACTAATGAGACCCTTCAGACTCTGGCAAAATGCTGCAAAATACTATCCCCGTGATTTTATGATAAGTGATTTAAAAATTTCTACAATTGAAGATTATGGAAAAAAAATAAGTAAGTACAAGGTACTTACAAAGGTCCTATTAAATTCAGTGCAAATATTTTCGAGATGTGTTCTACTCGATAGGTCGAAATATGAGAAAAAATTTTGGACACCCATACAAAATGTACCAGTCGACCGAGTCAATTTGTATGGGAAGTCCAAATTCTTTTGTCATATTTCGACCATGAGCCTTGGGCAAAGTTGTTCAGTTTCACGAGTAGAACACACCCTGAAAATATTTGCACTGAATTTATTAGGAATTTATATTAGGCATAACTGTATAACCAGTACAAGTCAATTGGCCCCTGGCGATTGATTTCCTAAAATTTGAGGGTCTTGGAAAACTTTTGCCCTCTGCCCTTTTCCTTCTCAGAGATAACGAACTTTCAGCCTTACAAACTCCAACAAATTTCGATTAATTAAAAATAATGAGCGTATAAAAAGTGTACCTGTAAATGGACTTAAATTCATCCAGTGAAATATCCAGTTATGTGTGCAAGGAAGTGAAGAATTTTAATAAAGTTACCTATAAATACCTATCTCTATACACATACCAACCAACCGCAAAATGGAAGAATCAAATACTTTCTTTTGTCGGCTCAGTTTTATTGTGAAATTGGAATGCGTAGAAAGGACCATGCCGTCGGAATCATGAATACGCAATGTGAATATATCAGATTTTTTCTGCGTGTCTCAGTGACGCACGTTTTAGTGGAAAGTGGACCATGAAATCATGAAAACTGTTTGTGAGAAAAGGGATTTCTAAAACGCGGTATTGAAGCTTTTTCTGCGTTTGGTACATATAATGCGAGGCGTTGTTAGGGACAAGTGAGGTAGCGCGAATGCGTGAAAAAGAGGCGTCACGCTGTTTGACTTAGAAAGTGGACAATGAAAACTTTCAGTGCAAAACTGGAGTCCTAAAACGCGGTATCAAAGTTTTTCCGTCGATTGGTATACCGGGAGTAACGGAAAGGGTATAACAAGCCGAAAGGAGGTCAAGGTACTCATGAAACTGAACAACTTTCCCCATGGAACATGGGTCGAAACATGAAAAAAAAATTTGGACCTCCCATACAAAATCACCGATCAGGTAATTGATTTACTATGGGAGGTCACAATTTTTTTTTCATATTTCGACCCATGTTCCATGGGGAAAGTTGTTCAGTTTCATGAGTACCTTGACCTCCTTTCGGCTTGTTATACCCTTTCCGTTACTCCCGGTATATGCGGATTGTCAGTGGCCGGCGAGGTACCACGGTGGCGTGAAAAAAAATTCAGTGCAAAACTGGAGTCCTAAAACGCGGTATCAAAGTTTTTCCGGCGCTTGGTATATATGCGGATTGTCAGTGGCCAGTGAGACAGCGCGGTGGCGGGAGCATGACCGCGCGCAATGCACGGCGGCGGCGCTTGCGCGTGGCTGGGCACGCCGTGCGCGCGCAAGAACGGCGCCGTCTGCACGTGCCGTGTGCACACTGCTCTGCTGTCGGTGAGTATAACCTTCTACTTGGTGATGATGATGATGATGGATGACAAAAACAATAGTTTGACAACTTCGTGCGCGGTCTTCCTGCGGGGTACAGACGGTGGGAGGGCGAGGAAGCTAGTCATTTTAATATGACTCGCGACGCGGATGCGCGCCATTCCCTTCCCCGCTACACCTCCCGCTACCCGCTGACATCTTGAATACATAGTCCCCCCACCGTCTCCCCTAGGGAAGGTCGCGCGCGATCTTGTCGGACTATAGTGTGTCGTCCCGGTTCCACATGTTTAAGGCCTCTGCCTCGAATTTTGCGGGCAGCGGAGCGGCAGCGGCGGCGGCGCGGCAGCGGCAGAATGTTTTGCATGTATTCAAATGGACCGGTTTTCGAACACAGCGGCGCGGCAGCGGCGCGGGGGCGGGCAACGAGCGGTGCGCTCCAGTCAAGCGGTGACCGCCCGCGCTGCGCGTCCGTAGTGTTGTACCTACTTTCCTTGTGACGTGTCAAAACGTCAAAAATCAAAAAGGTGTTGTCGTCGTTGTTCAGCCATTTTCCCTTACAAATAAAAACAACAATCGACACTACGCGCCGCCGACACTAAATAACACAACACTACGCCGCTGTACTGCCGCGCGATCTGCCCGCTGGTTTCGAGAACGGGTCAGCGTTGCCCGCCCCGCTGCCGCGCCGCCGCCGCCGCCGCCCCGCTGCCCGCAAAATTCGAGGCAGAGGCCTTAATCTATCTGTCACGGGGAAAACTAACTCCTCCAGAGTTCTTGGCGGCCCTAAGACACGCTACGCATTATGATACAGTTTTCATTATAAAAAAATAACGAGACGTCATTCACGGGCAAAACCGGGGCGCGGTCTTAAAAACTGTTCATAAAAACCTTCCTTTTCTGAATGACTGTTCGTCAACTCGGTCCGAAATCCGAATGAAAGAATTACAGTGAAAACTTCATCACAACTCGTTGCGTGTTGCGTTTGAGTTTTCATATCAAATAAGGGACGGCATCGTTTTGATTGCTTTAACATACGACCGACAATTCAATATTGGATGGTCACTACTTAAATAATAAAAAAACACTAAAGTACGGCCATTTGAATAGCCATATTTTTGACAGCTATCAAACCCATACTAGATAACACGTCAGCAAAGATAAATAGACCCAATGTCATAGCATAAACCATAGACTTGAATTGGGACGATCTGTCATACAAAACAGGTCACAGTGACATAAGGTTCGCTATTCTTTTCTATCTTACTGAGTTTCCATAAATCATTTTCTTCTCTTTTGCACACTATGTTCGTCTATCGTGTCTATGTCTATGGCATAAACGCATAAACACGATTTTTGACAGCTATCAAATATGGTCTAATCGAACGGCCTTACGTTGCTATTCGATAGTAGACATATTTTTTGGTTACTAACGTAACAGGCCTTTACGGTAAGCTTATTCGACCGTAAACTGCTACCTGTTACGGTACGTACGACTAATTTCAAATGGCGTCGCTGTTTGCGGTCCCAATACAACCAATTAGGATCGAACGTTGCGGGGATTGGTAAACTGACATTTCATAAAAATCGGTATATTGAATTTGGGAGCTGGCATTTGATAGATATTTGATTTGACATGATATGAGACTAAAATATAATATTATCTTGTGTACCTACCTATGTATGAATTTCATACCTCTTAAAATAAAAATTTCTTGTCTCTTTTCAAGTCTTCTTTGCTGCCGTTATTTCTGCTACAGTGATTACATATGCATTTGTAGGTATGTTACGTACTTAAACGTAGTTACTTTTTGTCTTGGTATACAGACAGATGTGGACAAATATAGGGTGAAATTGTACTAGTGACCGATAGCCAAAATGCATTAAGACGGACTGGTGATACGGAACTAGTTTCCTCAAGGAACATAGGTCAAAATATGTCTTTTTTTCATATTATATATAAACATTGATTCGTAATACAGGAACAATGACGTTTTCTTTTAGTAGGTTCCATTTTTTACCGGTATTTCATTACCGGTGCGACCACCTATCGCACATATGGATCACGACCACCAGAGGTCGCGCGTAAACCAATTTCCGGTCTGGACACGAAAAATGTGACGCAGGACTTTTTCAAATAAAATCCGGTGGAATCTTCCGTTTCATCAAATACAGAATGTTCAAGAAATTACAAAACACCTTTAAAAAAACTTATGGTGTTTTAAAGGATCTTGTTTACTTGACACTGGGCTGAAATGCTGATACACACCTTTAAAAAATCTTATGGTGTTCTAAAGCATCTTGTTTACTTGACACTGGGCTGAAATGCTGATACACACCTTTAAAAAATCTTATGGTGTTCTAAAGCATCTTGTTTACTTGACACTGGGCTGAAATGCTGATACACACCTTTAAAAAATCTTATGGTGTTCTAAAGCATCTTGTTTACTTGACACTGGGCTGAAATGCTGATACACACCTTTAAAAAATCTTATGGTGTTCTAAAGCATCTTGTTTACTTGACACTGGGCTGAAATGCTGATACACACCTTTAAAAAATCTTATGGTGTTCTAAAGGATCTTGTTTACTTGACACTGGCTGAAATGCTGATACGCAAAAGCCGTAAAAAGATTAAATAAATAACAATTAAACCGTAGTTTTTTGCATTCGTAGCAAACTCGTAATAATTTTGTAGCAAATAGCTACGCGCTTCGTACAGTACTCGTATGCACGAATATATTTTCTTTTACTTCACATCGTATTAGGATAAACTTTTTGTACTTGTCACATTATCACGCAATATTTGTCAACTCCCTTTGCACAAAATATTTTGTCCAACAAAAAAACAATGAAAAGAACAAATAGCGGAGTGGAAATTAATCCAACTGCCGAGCCAATATTTTGAGAGCAAACAAGCGCCTACCTCCCAAACATCGCTCGATTCGAATTTCGGAATGGCTGTAACGTTAGTTTTCCTCCTATCACAACTCAAAGGTATACAGAGCGATGAAATAACAAAGTAGAATTGAATCACATTTGTATTCATTGGTGGCAATTCGGAAAACAAATTATCTTAAGTTGTCTTAAATTAAAGCATCATCCTATAATTTATGGTAAGAAGCGAGTGATTAAAGTACTCTTAGCATGAAGACAGACTCGCGAAACTACGCGACCGAAATTCGGCGGCTGAATTCCGTTTCGTCAGGTTTCTGCGTTTTCGGTTGGGAGGACACACAATAAGCGCCGAAATTACGTACCAATTCGAATTTCTTCGGACAGCTTATTTTTTTCGAATTCCGTCGCGTAATTTCGGTCGTAGTGTGTCGAGCGACGCACTTAGGGTTTGTATATTAGGCGATGCGCTGTAAATCTTTAATTATTGTGATACCTACCTGCACAATTTTTTGCAATGACCCTTGCCGAAACACTTGTCAGTCGTGGCGATAACAACCATTTACGCTTTGCCTACCCCGAAAGGGATTAAGGCCGTGATATGTATTGTGTGTGTAGTGTATTTTACGGATTCCATTAACATAATCCGTCAGAAAGACGCTTGTTTTTAGCCTTTCTTTATGCTTTTAGCTGTCATAATGTACGAGGATTATGTTCCATTTCAATCAAAAAAACATTTGGTGTACCTACCTGCATTACCATACGGTAATCCATAAGCCATCCATTATCCGTATGAAAAGAAAGCTTCCGTAAAAAAAGAAAGCTATGGAGTGCGCCTAAAATGTTAAAACTGTTGGCAGTAGTCTGCACACAATCTCTCTGTCTATCCGAAGCAAAACGCTAGTGACAGCACTATAAAACCTGTATTGACAGCACTATTAAACTCTAGTGACAGCACTATTGAATCTCATACATTTGACGTCGCTATCTATGGAGCAACTGCTTACGTTTTGACAGTACGGCGCGGGGCGATACGGTTAAAATGTACTCTATACCTGAACTCTACCCGCGAATCTAATCTGTAGTTCAATCGCAAAACTTAGGACTATGAATTTTCAACCTCAACGTTTTTCCGCGCGATTATACACAATATCGTCATATCACTTAAATCACATTGGAAAAACAATATACGTAAGCAATTACCTACACCCTGTAAGCTTACATTTGCGAGGTAGGCATAGCTTGACTGGCCGTAAAACAGTCGCTTTATATTGGAACATTCATGTGATAAAATGTGGTGATCTGTCCTCAGACAGACTTATTAATTCCACATTTATATTCGTACTTATACCTCATCATCATTGGCCTCATATGACAGACGATTTATTCAGTGTCTGTGGCAAGATTTTTCATGGCTAAGCCTATACTTATACCTACGTTACTTAAAATTGTTTATTGTGCCTTTGTTAACTCAACCTTATCATTATTTATTGGGGTCTGCAGCATTCCCGTATATTACATTATTTTCCCGGGGGAAATCTCGGCTCGTTAATACACTTTATATTGCTTTTCATTTTACTCGATCGGCAAATGTTGCACAATCAAGTCGTAATTTGGCAAAAAAATATATAACCGACTTCACGGCGAAGAAACACAAAGCCTTGACATACACGTGTCTTGAAAACTACTGAACGAATTTTGATGAAATATGTGTGGTTTTTAAAAATAATCATTGAAACCAATGCAGTAGATTTTAAAATTTGCGATTGCGATGATTAAAATATGTTTAATACAATGCACACTTTAGAATTTTAACACATGTAGAACAGCATATTTTTTAATCTAAAAAGAGTTCACCCGATCGTCGTCTGCCTGTTCAATTATCAATTTTGGACATTTAACGATGCAATGGAAGGCATGGCAACACATTAATTTGTGTTTTATTTGGAATTTTTCCATGGTGTATCTATCTAGCCAATCGCCCCCCGTGGGTCCACGGATAAGATAAGGGTGTCATCGATGGCACCCCGTGGGGAATATAGGGTTGCCCCAAAAAAATTAACTCTACACTTTTACCCTTTGTTCGGCGGTCAAGATCCTAAGAAGTCAGACTAGGCCAATCCGCAAGCCGATCTAAGGTACATGCTCCACAGAGCAGTCGTGAGATGTGTGATGTAAGATGACATCTGTCAAACAAGTGGTCGTTGGAGACGTGAGACGTAAGACATCGCGACGCTTGAAACCATCATCATCTTCCTGCCCTTATCCCAATTACTTGGGGTCGGCGCAACACGTTTCGTTGAACACGAAACCGTTTCCATATAAAATGTATGAAACAGAAGAGACAAAGCTATACAAGTGACACGCGCGTCGCATTGATACTGGCTGACGATCGCTTGTCTGATAGATGTCATGTTGCGCGTCTATTAAAATATGAAGAAAAAATTGGTAAGAAGCCCAATGTTTCTGGCAACCCTACCCTCGGCTCGTATTGACAACTGCTAGTTTTACGACCGTGCTGTCTATCTGTATTCGATTCGACTATTCGTTTGTATTTGTATTGTTCCGCCGACACTGGCACCTACACTAATAACAGCGCCCTCTATTTAAGGGATCAACTTTACTGCTTTTTCATACTGTTATTTATAATATCTAGTCTAGTATAGTTTGATCTCTTAAGGGTGAGAATCCACCAGAGCTGTGCGAGTAAAATGTGTCGTACGAGGATGTGTAGCTGTGCTGTGGAAATGTGTAGGGGTTTCCACCAGAGCTGTACGAGTAAAATGTGTCGTACGAGGATGCGTAGCGGAGCTGTCAAAATGCGCATTAATGTGCGGAGCGAGGATGCGTTGCGAAGCTGTGAAATGTGTGAGCGGGGGGGAATGAGATGTAGTGGAAACCTCGCAACATATTCCTAGCAGCACATTTCTCGCAACACATTCCTCGCTACACATTCGTCGCAACACATCCTTCGCACACATTTCTCGCTTGTTTTGTATGTAGAATGGCCTCGCTTCGCTCAACCCTATTCCACCAGAGCTGAGCTAAGCGAGGCTAGGAAAATGAAGTGATTCTATTGGTGGATTTTTTCCTCGCACACCGCTTAGCTACCTCGCACAGCTCTGGTGGATTCTCACCCTAAACATACTAATTTGGAGGTGCGGCTAATATTCGACTCGTCTTATGTTTATGATCTTTGTCTCTACATTGGCAAAATAACGGACACAGAGGACGTGCTGGATTAGGATATGATTACAATCTGTCTAGCATTGACTGTGTTTACTTTACATCCACCAGTAGGAACACCTAGGGAGCCCTATGTCCAGCAGACGGCGTCTTACGGCAAAATCTAGCTGAATACCATGTACAAAACCTAAGATCTCGTTTCTCAAAATAGGTAATAATAACAAAACAGCAAAACAGAAAAGAGAAAAACGTCCTGAAAATAAAGAACGACCTACCTGAAATACAGATACAATTCGCTGAAACCAAATACAATGTATTCTTTGCATATTGACTTGACATGCAAAGCTGTTTGCAATGTCGTTTTATTAAAAGTCGTCGACTGTGTTCCCAGGTCCTCAAAAGTTGAAGTTCCTCAGGGAAATCGCTCGCAGGTCTCTTTGATGCAAGCCAGGTGGAAAGTCTCTTTTTGATGAAACTTTCCACATTTGTTCCTAGATTCAGATCTTATTTAACTTTCTCGCTTAACCCCTGGAATGCTACCTAATAACGAAAATTCACATCGTTGAAAACATCTATGAACATTTCCAAATGCATATTGGATAATGTTAACCAGGATACAATCCAATACCTTTCAGATATATGTTTTTTATGTAACGGTCCGTATTTTTTTGCTCCTGCCTACCTTCTTTTAAAGTTTAAAAGGTCACCCTGCGCCACTGTCAAGTAATGCTGGTTTTTCGTAGTATTTACACGAAAAACCCAGAAATCAGTTTAGTTGATCAATGAAATAGATAGGTTGATGTGCTGGCGATGTTCATGTTAAAGTGTTGCTGTTAGCAGAACACGAAACTACCAAAACCATTCAACTGATATGCCATAGACACTCAACTGTGCGAGGAATTCTTAGAACGGGGGTCCACAAAGGGGGGACATTTAAATAACCGTGTTACAATAACGACAATTTCATACATGAAGTTGCATGCGGTGTCGAAACCCCCTTTAGGTAATTTGGTTTGCTCATTCTAATTTGCTCCACCTAGCTTCACCAAATAACCAATCAGCTAACAAACTGAAAATCACCGATTCACCGCTAACCGCGTCTGAAACAGCAAATATTTTAACACATGACTGAGCTCGTGGCCGCAAAGTTGGCAGCCAACTAGTTAACTTCCCAAACGGCAGCCAACCGGTTAACTTAACAGTTGAGTGGAGATAGAACTTGGTTTAACCTGCGATTTCCCCGGGGACGATCGGAGACTTATAGGTACACCTATTTGGTAGTTAAGATGTCCTATCTAAGGGTTAGTGCACATGTAGCACAAATTAGGGAAACGGCGCGCTTGTATCGTCTAGTTTTGCGAACAGTATTTTGGTAATTGCTAATCGCGAAATGCGATAGTCGCAAATATTTTTTGAAAAGAAGCGCAGAAAATCTACATACCTACCTATTTATGACCGCTAAAGTATTAAAATCCTCAAAACTAATGATAGACAATCATAATAATTGTTCTGATGTAATACTCGACGGTTCTAAGTAATAAATTATACAGGGAATGGGCGGCAGCGTTCGCTGTACCTAAATGCAACATCTTGGACTGAGAGAGATGAGTATGGAAATAACTCCCAAAAAAGGGAGGTCCGTGTCCAATAGTGGACTGCCGTTGCCGTGGTTGTTATAGAATGGAATACTCGGTTCACCTATCGGTCCTTTGAAATAACAAACATAATAAAAAAGAATGTTTAACTAAACACAAAACACACACACAGCTGTTGTGTAATTTGTACCTACCGTGTTGGATGTTTGTACCTGTTATCATGGGGATTGTCCCGAATGCGCGCCGACCTGATGAAAACGCAGCCCGGTTGACAGATGGGGTGACAGCCGACCGCAGGCATTAGTGATTAGGAATAGAAATGTAATGCGGAATTAATGCAGTGTGCAATGCTATCTCCACGGGTTGAATCTGTACAAGAGAAACAACAATAACAGAATGTGTGAATGTGGTTTCCAGCATAAAACAACAAAAAACTTAAGAAAGTGACCAATCAAACATAAATTGGCGAAATTGTCACACGTTGTCAGAAGCCATTTAAAAAAAAAGTTATCTAAGGAAATGCAAGGATAGTAGTGACCTCCGCTGCGTGATGCGTATTGTCCGCGCGTACCCGCAAGGTGAGGACTCGTGCGAAGTTCACTCACTCCATCTGCACCGCTTCGAGCGCGGACCGATACACACGTGCGGTCTGCTTGACGCAGCTGCGGGCCTAAATGTGTTTCTTTAAGTTTAGGCTTTAGATAATGCCTTACAAAAAATAACATATACATTCATTTTTTACAGAATTGTATAAGGATTACCTTTACCATTGCATGTTTTCTTCTATTTTTAATAGATTTAAAAAAAACATGGAAACCCGCAAAGCGGGACATGTTTTGGGAAAAAGGGAGAAGGGAGAGGGGGAGCGCAAAACACCGGGCGGGATCGTGTCCAACGAGGTCTTATTAATCTAAAAAAAACTAAACTTTAAGATTAAAGTTAAGTCGGGCTACCAGTCTAAGATTAAGTAAGATCCAGAACATTGCCCAAATGTATCAATTTTGTACCCGAATAGCCTTCGAATCCAAGTTAACGTGTACCATTTCTCTTGTCCCCAGGAGTTCGCGACCCTCACGAAGGAGCTGAACCAGGCGCGGGAGCAGCTATTGGAGCGGGAGGAGGAGATCTCGGAGCTCAAGGCAGAAAGAAACAACACCAGGGTAAGCAGATTCTTTCATAAAAATAAGTCTTGATTCACAGAAGAAACGGACTCGAAATAGCAACACTATTATTTGCCTCTTTTTCATATTACATGACATTTGAGCAAGATGTCAACAATAATGTCGCCATTTTCTTTTTTCTTCTACCTAAGCATCAGGTAGTAATTGAAACTTGAAATTTAGTAGGACTGTGGCGTACTGCGAAATCAAGTAAAACGAGTAGGTACAGTACCTACGACCACAAATTAGGAAACCGGCGCGCGGGTGCCTTTATACGCCCGTCTATGCCATGGACATAAGGTCTATTTTTCGTTCTTGACATGTCTTTTAGTATGCTGCTTCATCATCATTGGCCTCATACGTCTGTGTCAGACGATTTATTCAGTGTCTTGAGGCAATATTAGTATGCTGCAAACTGCTATAAATATTACCTTTGCCTATGATCGGGTAAAAAAGAAAACAAATAAAATATAATGGTTGGTAGTGTCGGTGAATACCGTAGAACTTACCTACTTTAAAACTTCTTGGCTGGTACTTAGTTCTAGTTGCTGGTGTCTAAGTAGTAGATAGATAGTTAGGCATTATACTTACTAGAAAGTTACCTCTTACATCTTCCTAAGTAGGTGCAACATGGGTGCAAATGCTAATATAGTAGAGATGAGTTTGTTTACAAGTTGCTTCGTACTCGTAGCAGGAACCTAGTATGTTCAGAACAGTTTGCAGCTGAATAAGTTATGAGAAAGGGTAATTCTTGACAAGTTCCCAGAACTTGCTGCGGTTTGTCGAACCAAGTATCTTCATGCACCTGTTGTTACAGTAAAAATAGTTATTGAAATAGCTGATTTTCATGATATATATAGTACTTCCTTCCGTACCCCAAATAAATTGGGATAAGGGCAGGCAGATTAGATGGTAGTAGGTACTAACTTCCGTACTATCTCTCACCTCTCATCCCATCCAGCCTAAGTCATCCCACTGTTGGGCAAAAGCCTCTCTCTTCTCCTTTGTACTAAGTACAGTAGAAGTTAAATTAAAAGCCACAAGCATACATTTTCATAAAGGTGAAAGGCACAACTTACTTTACCTTACCTTTACAGCCACAACTATTACAAGAAAATATGGAGTGTCAGGTCAGGGATGGTAAAGTGAAAACTGGAACAACATTAACATACGAGTATGAAGCATAAGTTTGGGAAGCGAAAAAAAACTAGTGCTAAGGGGCTACCTTCACAGATGAGACGTGCGACGCGAAACTTAAGATGACATCTGTCAGACAAGTAAACGTCACGTGTATAGGTAGACAAGGTCTCTCGTTTCATACAATTTATTTGTAAACAAACGGTTTCAAGCGTGGTGATGTCGCACGTCTTACGTCTCCGTCTCAGGTCATCTCACCTGTGGAGCTAGCGCCTAAAAATTTACAAATTGAAGGGTGCATTCTAAGATTGAAGTAACTTTAGTATTCAACAACAGTAATGCCTTGACGGAAGCTGTGAAGAATCGCTGAATGTTTAAAAAGTTTTCTTTCCTCGGAGAGCACGGCTATGAAACGCGAGTGATGCCCGTCAATACTTGATCCTTCACTTTTGACATTAAGAATTTATGAACCAAGAGTGAGTGCCTTGTTTCACTGTAGTTTCAGTTGGTGGTGTTGTTTTTTGAACGATATTAGGTAATAGAATTACGCCGTGAGATGCCGGCTTTGAATAGCATTAGGGTGAGAATCCACCAGAGCTGTGCGAGTAAAATGTGTCGTACGAGGATGCGTAGCTGTGCTGTGGAAATGTGTAGGGGTTTCCACCAGAGCTGTGCGAGTAAAATGTGTCGTGCGAGGATGCGTAGCGGAGCTGTCAAAATGCGCATTAATGTGCGGAGCGAGGATGCGTTGCGAAGCTGTGAGATGTGTGAGCGGGGGGAATGCGATGTAGTGGAAACCTCGCAACACATTTCTCGCAACGCATTCCTCGCAACGCATTCCTCGCTACGCATTCCTCGCAACACATTCCTCGCGCACATTTCTCGCTTGTTTTGTATGTAGAATGGCCTCGCTTCGCTCAACCCTATTCCACCAGAGCTGAGCTGAGCGAGGCTAGGAAAATGAAGTGATTCTATTGGTGGATTTTTTCCTCGCTCACCGCCTCGCTACCTCGCACAGCTCTGGTGGATTCTCACCCTTACCCCGTTTCTTTCCTGTGGGTGTTGTAAGAAGCGACTAAGGGACTCGAGGGTTACATATTTATTGTAATTTTGGGCGACAGGCTGTCAACCTGTCGTTATAGTGATGCACGACAATAGCTAAAACGGTCCTAAAATATTTGTCCGACGTTTCGATAACGACCGTTTACGACCATAGCGGCAGGTTGTCAGCCTGTCGCCTAAAATTGCAACACACATCAACTCTCAAATCCCTTAGTAGCTTCTAGACAGTAGGTACTGCAAGAATCCAGTGTAAATCTCTAGCATTAGCATAGTATTTCAAGGTAATATTTCAATGCCCCGGGACTACTGGGAACAATTGGTCTGAGGGGTGAATGGGGCCCGGAAGGACAATTTTTCCGACGCTCAGACAACGATAAAACACAATTGGAAAACACCTGAGCCTTTTAAGTGGGTGAAACATTACCTGGGATTTGGAGAATGTTTTCAACATTATCTCTATCAATGTGGTTGTGATTTTGTGATATTTTGAGTTGATTCTGAGTGGACTCGGGGTGGTAGTATTCTTAGCCGCTACCACATGAATATGAAACCACATATAAAAGCCTCGACGCCGCACCGCCGTGCGGACTGCGGCCGTCTTTTGCAGCACGCAGGACGAGTGAAGACAAGCTGATTGATACCTCTACCACAACACCCCAGAATATTGTGTTTTCGTCTGGCAGAGCTTTTAAGCGCTTTTGGCTGTTCCACACCGCATCCGTATGCGTGACATGCACGTCATCACGCACGTAACTATGACGTTGTAATGACGCGCACGCATACGTCCTACATACGGAGGCGGTGTGTTCTGCCCTTAGAAAGACAAAGTGTTTTCAAAGTTTCGGACTTTTTTGTTAAAAACGTGCACTATGCTCTCCTAATCCAGTAACATAAGAGAAGAGAGATAAAATAGCTAGAATCGCCTCTCAGTGGGTCAGCCGGTCTGTTTAAGTTTCACCTTATTTGCCGCTGGCTACGTTGTGAATTATTCATCGCGGGTTTGCTAGAGTTTGCTTGGACCTTGTCTCGTTGGTCTGATTAGAGCGTGTTTAACAGTGTTCTTAGTTTTACTAACAGGAAATCTAACTTTCGCCTCTTTTTACAGAGTATCATCATCTTCCTGCCCTTATCCCAATTGCTTGGGGTCGGCGCAACACGTTTTGTTGAACACAAAATCGTATTGCAAAGGATTCGGCTTAATTTTACGACCGGCCGCCTACCAGACGTCAACCCTCCTTGGGAATGCTTTTGTGGTGGATTAACCGCCACCATACGGTTGGCCCTGGCTGTTTGGGTCGGGTTTATCCCTCGGGCGCCTCTTACGACCCCCACGGGAAGAGAGAGGGTGGTGCTATTCTACTCTGCCGGTACCGGTATCATGATCTTTTGATTAGTCGTAGGGTATTTATGAGTTGGTACTTACTAGGTATACTTAGCTCACTTTGCATGCGGCGGCGGGTTCGCTAGTGCAGTGCAAGGCGTTGGATTCCACGTATGCTGCTGTTTAGGATTTATCACTAAATCGCCTTTTATGACACCCACAGATAGAAAAAAGGTGACTTTATTCAGAAACTGCATGTATAAGTACCTACCAAGATATAGGTAGTCAGGCTAGTCAGGTCAACAAGGCAGTAATACAATACAACCTGCCAACCCAATTATACCGAAATGTAGACACTTCCATTATTCAAGAGCTGTCTAGAATCTAGAACCCAGTCTTTAAGTCTGATTAATGCCTAACGTTGAACTAAATTCCGTAGTAGTAGAACCAAGTTAGAATTTACTTCACAAAACCTCAACTTTTAGTAGTTCATATGAGACAAGTTTCGTAGTTTAGGACGTAATAAACACTTTGCGCACAGGAGGGAGGTATTTAGTATGATAAAGTAAAGTTACATTTTCACTGAGTTTAGGCTAAAATAAATTTAAAATAATACTACGAATAATACTATACTCTTTGTACGATAGTAGCCTCAAAATTTTCAATAGCGCGGGCGGTGTAATCTGACGGATTGAGTGAATGAATGAATGATTTGTTTTCAATTTATTATTTACTACACCAGCGCGATGTCAAACATAATGTTCATACACTTTCTATATACTTGCGGCTGTGTAGTAAAACTTAATGCAACCCTATGAAGCTTCGACTGACGACTTCCGGTGTTTAGTTTCGCTACTCGATACTAGATGTCATATGTAGTTCTTTAGTAGTACTAAGTTCGTCAAATAGAGGGCGCCTTTCGAAGTTTTGCCGGTTTTGTATTATAAAACTTTCTGAACCTCTGTGTTATAAACCTTTTTTTAAAAGACTTCGGCACTAGAAAAATAATGTAATAATAACCATAGAAATAACCATAGAGTAACTTATTATTTGTAGGGAAATAACCCTGAGAAATAATAGGAAAATAGAAGGAACTATTACTTAATTTTTTTTATGTTCGTCGACCGTTACGGCGTGGTTTACTAAAAAGCCCTGTGAAGTAGAATATTTCTTTTTATTCTTCCCTCTATAATTTTCTAATTATTGTACATTTCCTTGTTGCAGCTACTACTAGAACACTTAGAATGCCTAGTGTCAAGACACGAGCGGTCGCTGCGGATGACCGTGGTGAAGCGGCAGGCGGCCGCGCAGTCAGGAGTCTCGTCCGAAGTCGAGGTGTTAAAAGCATTGAAGAGCTTGTTCGAGCATCACAAAGCGTTGGACGAGAAGGTAAAGTTGATCCGTTGTTAATAGATGGCGCTGTATGATATTGAAACGCGCGGTAAAGCGTAGCCTCGTTGGAAGTCGAGGTGTTAAAAGCATTGAAGAGCTTGTTCGAGCATCACAAAGCGTTAGACGAGAAGGTAAAGTTGATCCGCCGTCAATAGATGGCGCTGTATGATATTGATACGCGTAGTAAAGCGGCAGTCTTATCGGAAGTCGCGGTGTTAAAAGCATTGAAGAGCTTGTTCGAGCATCACAAAGCATTGGACGAGAGGGTAAAGTTAATCTGTCGTCGTCACTAGATGACGCTGTATGTTATTGAAACGCGTGGTAAAGCGTAGCCTCGTCCGAAGTCGAGGTATCAAAAGCATTGAAGAGCTTGTTCGAGCATCAGTAAGCATTGGACGAGAAAGTAGGTTTTATTACCTGATTCATAGAAGAAAGGGACCTGAAATGGCAACATTAATGTTTACGTCTTTTTCATATTACGTGACATTTGAGCAAGACGTCAACAATAATGTTGCCATTTCGGGTCCCCTTCTTCTATTAATCAGATAGTATTTATAAGCTCAGTGAAATACCCTAGCATTCATTAATGGGATATTATAAATTGCATATCAAATAAATAATCGCTTATCAATACATATTCATCATTTATATTTTTTTAAATCAAATATCTTACTTCACTACAAATAAACTAAATGTTTAACAAAACATAAACTGCAGATAATGCGAAATTTTACATCAATATGACAACTTTTTTTTCTCATAATGCAATACAGATATATTTATTTTTGTTCAAAAATACTACATACATAGCATGAATACTGACTGCACAGCAAATTTTCCATATTTCCTAGCAAAATAACTATCCCAGTCGCATATTAACCAGTAAACATACGTAAGTAAACATAAGTATATAGGTCCGTTAGGTATAGCCTAAGTTAGGTTAGGTTAGAACTTTGACCACAACGCACGAGCCGAGTGAGCGGAGCGAGCGTGCCGCGGCAGCGGCTGGCGATGTGCCAGAAACGACACGCTATGCGCGTCATCAATTTAAAATATGATTATCGATGTGTATGATTAACGATGATGATTCATCTCTAATAAAAACTGCTGTAAATAATATAAAAATAGAAGCTATATTCAAAAGAAAAACGAGTTAACAGGTATAATATGCATTAAGATTATTAGCTGTGCATTGATGAAAAAGCTTTTGCTTTAGGAAAAATCGCTGTACGCTGCTGAAAATAAATTGTAGTGTGTTTAGTGATATTTTGAGTTGAATATTATGCTGTGCAATCAGTAATTTTGATGGGAATTTGGAATCTTATTGCATAGAAAAAGGATATTTTTTGATTTGCGTTTAAATACTACCCTTCATTAATTAGATCGAAATTGATTTGGGCGTTTAAAACTAGGTATGCCAATATCAATTTAGATCAGAATGGCATTGATCAATCGGTAGACATTTGCCAGTGTCAAGCGTGCCCATGATTTTATTAGACACATGTTTACAGTTGATTTTTGTTGGTCATTGGTGATAAGAATTTGTTGCTTGTGTGTGCCAGGTAAACCTTCTATAATACACGCTAAATAACTTTTTACTTAAAATATAAGCTTCTTTTTTGTGCGTTTCAGGTCCGGGAAAGATTACGAGTAGCGTTAGAGAGGAATACAGCTTTAGAAGAAGAACTCGCCTTAACCAAAGAAGAAGTAAGTGACCGACCCTCTTTTAAGCCATGTTTACCTACATTAGGTACTTATACTTCCATTTCCATCTGTCTTTGATCAAAACGAAGTATCCCACTTCTGATATCAAACGTAGGTATATCTGAAGTTAGTCTATAAACGTTTGCGACAAGGCGTCTTGCTAAATTCATTTTTATTCCAAAGTTACAACAGTACAAGTCGTCGGGCGGTCAAGATGGCGACAAACCTAAAGAAAACGGCACCGCACAGACCGGATCGCCGGAAAATGGCGAACAACAACAGACTAAGGTAAATTACAAACGCTACTCTATCTCCCTTCACCTCTTTATTGAAAACTCGCGCAGATAAAGAAATGCTTTGTAAAATTACTTAGCGTAACCAGAAACAAATAGAAATAAACCCACCAGGAAGAAACAAAAAACCAAAATAAAGGCTTTCATGGTCATATTTCGTGTCATCAAGTACATTTTGATAGCAAAAACTACAGTGGTTTATATGAACTCCTTATTTGTACCTACCTAAATGAGCGCGGTTACCTAAGTGTGAGGGAGAAAGTTTGAACCCCTCCTGGTGTATGTAAAAGCCTCAGAGCGAGCGGGGAAGCATAACCTTCGGCCTTCATTTACAAATCCTTTCTATATCTGCGCGGATTATACCTACTTAAACATCTATCTACTGCTGTAATTTTGATATTGTCGGTTAACACAAACGCACATAAAATACCAACTACAAATTAAGGTAAAAGTACAATGTGGGCACACCAATACTCTTATTTTATTTATGAGATAAATTCATTGTTAGTGTAAAAAAAGGGAGAATCTGTACGTCCACACGCCAGAGAAACCTACAAATAATCTAACAGGAGGTAAAAGATTACAAAAATATTTTTTCTACAATTTTTCCACAACGAAAGAAAATCTTTTAAAACATAATAAAATTAGTAACAAATTCTGCAACAAAGAAAACGTGTTGCAGTTTTAATGTAATTACAAGAGCACCGGACAAAAAGCCGGCTAGGTACCGTGCCCGCGAGGCGCTAGGTCATGCGAAAAGCTGTAAAAGATAACACAAAGAAAAACCCATACGAGTCGCCAAAGCCATTTTAAAATAATTATTCCGTTAGAAGTTGCAGCTTTAGTTTATCGACGATGTTTTGTTCTAGAATAATGTAATTTCTAATTTTGTCATATGCAGTATTTTCGGTCCTTTTATAATATTTTTATTTTGTTTTCCGGGAAGTTGGTACAAAACTTGTATGATTAAAAGTTTTGCTATTTACAATAACAATTTTTTTTGTAGAAATGAATTAATTTACAAGGTTTATTTTGACGTATCTACAATTTTCTTAAAAAGTAGCTCGCTTGACTACAAACAGCCTTTTTCTCTTTCCCTTTATCTAACCTAATCCTACAGGATGTTGAATGCAATATGCAGAGCGCTGAGGGTTGTACAAAGGCATAAAGGTGCTAAACAATTATATAACCTAAAAGTAGCTCGTTTGATTGTCAAAAACCCTATTACCCTACCAACTTCCCCTATAACTTAATCCTACAGGATGTTGAATGCCATAGACTTATATATTTGAATGCAATATGCACAGCACTAAGGGCTGTACAAAGGCAGAATTATACCTGTCACCATAAAAGTAGCTCGTTTGAATGTCAACAACCCTACCCACTTCCCCTATAACTTAATCCTACAGGATGTTGAATGCAATATGCTCAGCACTAAGGGCTGTACAAAGGCAGAATTATACCTGTCACCTTAAAAGTAGCTCATTTGACTGTCAACAACCCTATTCACTTCCCCTATAACTTAATCCTACAGGATGTTGAATGCAATATGCACAGCACTAAGGGCTGTACAAAGGCAGAATTATACCTGTCACCTTAAAAGTAGCTCGTTTGACTGTCAACAACCCTATTCACTTCCCCTATACCTAATCGCACAGAATGTTAAATGCAATATGCAGAGTTCTGAGGGTTGTACAAAGGCAGAAAGGCGCCAAACAATTACGGACCATTCCATTGAGACCGGTCTAGAATGTGGGACGACGCTGTAATAGGGTGTATTGTATTGTACAATTGTAACTAGATTTGACTATTGAGAGAGCTTGCAAATGAATTAAGAGATTTGCGAATGAAACGTGTAATCATGAGGTCCTTTAATGAGTAGGTTTTCAGCGTTAGGGTTTAATTAAGTACAAATATTTTAATGGCATGTTCTACTCACAAAACTGAACAACTTCTATTAGAAATATTTTATCAAAATATGAAAAAAGAATTGGCCCTCCTAAGGAATACTAAGTGACGAACGTTTTCAACACTTATGGAAAGCGCTAAGATTTTTTCCATATTTCGAAGAAAAGTTTCTAATTGAAGTTGTTCAGTTTTGTGAGTAGTTAACTCTATAGTTCAGTTTTGAGCGTTTTGAGAGTAGTAACTCTATAGGTCTTGGTATACCTATTTAGATGGTATTTTTTGGTGTGTCCACATTGTCTTTCTGTAATTTTCAAAAGTAATGTTGTGTATTTCAAAATGGTGAGCACATTTTCATACGGCTGCACAAGTGGTATTATTTGGTAAAAAAGGGAAAGTTGTAAAAACATCAAAACACTTTCCATACTCACACAAACACTTTAACACTAACATTTTTGAGTGTGTAATAAAATAATAAAAAAAACGTTTATTTAAATTGATGTTTTGATTTATCTAGCCGCTTGGATGTTTTCTGTGAACTGTGTTTCGAGTTTTCAATGTTTTACATAAAAGTGGATATTGGTTTTATTTATGTTAAAATTGTAAAGGAGCATTTACACTGAATGCATGCTTAGAAAGACATGTTTTTTTGTGTGTCTTTTAAACAAAATCCAAATAAAAATATGACTGAAACCAATATCTACAAAGTTTTGCTTACTGAAAACAGAATTTTATAGAGTAAGCATGTTTAGATTGTAACGTTTTTTGTTTGATGGTCGACACAGGAGCCAAATAGTGTAAACGGCGAATCGGAGTCGAGCAAGAAACTCACAGAGTACCAAAATACGATCGCCAAGCAGGTTAGAATCTACATGTACCAGTTATAAGCATATACAAACAAACAGACCTAGAGAACGAGGTCTGGCCATTGCACGATTGTGTCGCCATCTAGCGCATTTTTTGTGCATTTATCAGCAAAAATAAAATTTACATGTATGGATACGATCCTAATAATTTAAGCTTATATAGCTGTAATTTAGATGCATATTAACCTGTAGATAATACTAACAAAAATGCGTTGAAACTAAATAAAAACTTGTCAAAAATAAGTTTCAATGCATTTTGAAGCTGCATGCAAATAAATAGACAGTAACAATCTATGTAAATACCTTAACCTGGCATGATATTAACTATAGGTGCATAAATAAAAATAATATTAATTAACCACAACATAATGTAGGACACTAACCGAATCATTCATCCAACATTTCACTAGTAACCCAAAAGTCACTAACTAACACACAACGAAGTTTCACCTGAAATGTCATAATTAAGATCACCGTAGATGGGATATCAGTTCACTAACCCTTGTATCTTAGATGGCAATAGTGGTAAGTAAGGTAAATAAGATTAAGATACATATGTTTAACATATGTTTAAAACCTAAGTGTGTTGTCTTCTTAAATATTTTATTATTTGAAATGAAGATATTTCCCAGAAGTATGTTTAAAATTTTGACAATTATGTTTCCAAAGTACTTAAGATGCTTTTAGGTTTAAATTGGCATTTATTAGCTGATTGGCTGCTTCCAAAACATATTCCAAAGCTTTCCATTGCAATATAAGGTGATATTAAAGCGCAAAGTCTCCCATGATATCACAAAATAATAAAACTGACTATTACTTTTACAAGATTTGAAAATAAAATGTTTTATCCGCATCGTTCATTACGATCAATTTTCTAACACTGTGCTTGAGAGGCTTTGCGATTTTGTAATAAATAGGGTCATCTCATAGTCGACATAAATCGTTGACCCTAAACGAACACCCCAAAATCTCCAACAAAAATAACGTTATTTTTCGCCTTACAGTCAGCAGAGCTAAGCTCGTGGCAGCGGCGAGTAGCGGAACTAAACAACAAAGTGTCAGACCTAGAGGAGCGGCTTCAAAGAGGCGAGAAAGAGCTAGCGAAGAAGCAAGAGGAATGTGCGAAGCTGCAACGGGATCTCAGGGAGAACGTTGCGCAGAAGGAAGACCAGGTAGGGTTTTGTGCCAATTACTAATTTATAGTTAAATATTTTCAGCTCTAAAGAAGGACAACGGATTTCAGCAGTAGGTTTGAAGCAGGCTACCACAGAATTGCCGAGGTAACACGACGGGTTAATGTGATTAAGATCTACCTTTTAGAAAATGGCGTAAGCTGTTTAAATGTGTGTCAATGTCCGAACTGAGCAGTTCGCATTAGTTAGTAAATTTTTACATGTCTGCTCAACCGAAAAAGGCCTTTAATGTTTTATTTATAGTTATGATGTTTTATGTTTTCGTGCAGAGCTCATTACAAGTTTAAACTATCATTTAAACCAGTGTTTTTCAAACTGTAGCTAGTGGGTTTTCAAACCTTACTAGGGGGGTCGCCGTCAAAACACAAAAGTCAAGGTAGAAATACAGATTAGTGGTCGGCTACAATTCAGTAAAACACAATTGTAGTGACAAAGAATGGGCTTGTTTGTTTTTCAAAATATTCGAAACGTTGGCTTATTGTTTGCACTAATTTGCAGTATGCAGTGTAGTATACGGTATTTGCTTGTTTCTAGCGTGAAAAGTCGGGCTCGCTTCGCTCGCGTTTCGTGCGCCTTTCTAACTGTATTACATTCATGGTTAGCGTTAAGGCTTCTCGCTTGTTTGTAACGTGATAACTTGTGCTCGCTTCGCTCGATATACGTGTATTTTTCAGTTTATTTTTCAATAGCGACCAGTGCTTAAAATTCCATGCTCGTTTGTAGCGTAAAAAGTCTTACTCGCTTCGCTCGCGATACATCCGGGTACGTGTGCCTTGTTTTTACCTGAAAACTTCAGCCTCCCCAGATAAATATCCTGAATATGCTCACAACGCTTGAGGTTTTTCTGTATCCACCATTCATTAATTAGATGGTGACCCAACAGGGGGGTCGCCAGTTAATTTTTACCTGGAAGGGGGTCGCGTATCCAAAAAGATTGAAAAACACTGATTTAAACAATCTATTGGGATTTTAATGCACTCACAGTGCTATATTATTCTCACAAGTGAAAATAAGAAATACAATAAATGTCATGCATTAACTGGGTATCGAATCCAGGCCGCGTGGGTAAACGCCCCACCGCTCTGCCACTGAGCTATCGATGCACCGGTTGATGAATGCCAAATTTTCTATCTCTTGATGCTCGTCTCCAACTCATTTAAACAATTTGCATTTATACAATTTTCCAGGAGGAGCGGATAGCAACCCTCGAGAAGCGGTACCTCTCGGCCCAAAGGGAGTCCACTTCACTTCATGACCTCAATGAGAAGCTGGATCAGGAGTTGCAGCACAAGCAGGCGCAGCTCAAGGTATTATGATTCTACATACATATATCACGCCTATATCCCTTGCGAGGTATGAATAAACAGCTGTACTAAACAGAAATTTACACCACGTCTGACAAAAGTTTGAGACCCGATGAACCCTGGAATTAGAGTTTTACAACCGTCTAATGCAAGTAACAGGCCTCTACGGTGTAAAATGATGATATAAAGTGTAATTTTAAATGCTAGTGCTCAAACCATCATCATAAATAGATTCAACTTTATTTTTTACCTCTCCTATCGTCCCTCTGTAAAATAACTCTATCATCATCTGCCTGCCCTTGTTCCAAATCTTTTGGGGTCGGCGCAACATGTTTTGTTAGAGCACAAAAACCGATCGGCCGCCTGCCCGACAATAACCCCATCAAAACAGCTAGTACAATCGTCTCTCTGTACAATATCCCCATTAAAACAGCCATAGTACAATCGTCTCTCTGTACAATATCCCTATCAAAACAGCTATAGTACAATCGTCTCTCTGTACAATATCCCCATTAAAACAGCCATAGTATAATCGTCTATCTGTACAATATCCCCATGAAAATAGCTAGTACAAACGTCTCTCTGTACAATAACCCCATCAAAACAGCTTATACAATCTAGATATCTCACTCCCCACTCGCTCACGCTTTCCAGCTTCACGAGGAGAAGATCGCAGCCCTGGAGGAGAAGCTGGAGCTGTCCACGCAGAAGCTGTCGCAGATGTCCTCGCTGCCCGAGATGGAGGAGCAGCTCAAAGCCAGGCTCGAAGCGCTCAATCAGGTCAGTATTGGTTACAGTAACAGGGTAAAAGTAGGGAAAGGTTAGGTAAGGACGAAGAAGTTACTTTTATCCAAAAAAAAGACACATATTATGATATGATAGATACCTAGATAGTAAAAAAGTTTTGAAAGAAAATAGTTTGGGGATAAAAATATATGTATAAAATGAAGAAATACGCATACTTGTGTACCAAATTGTGTATGTATCTGTAAAGTAATTGTTAGGTGTATGTTCATGCTTACGCTTTAAACATTATGGCGTTGTAAACATTGAACCATATCACCGAATTATTAATTTTTATGTAGTTTCAAAACATTTATAATTGTACCTAATCTTATAGTTCATCTGTAGGTCCCATTTTCGAAGATCGATCACAAAACTTCTCCTATCATATCGTCCTTATGCGACAAGGATGGTTTGCTTTCTTTCTAGAGTATTTAGAGCCCACTACGCAGCAAAATCGTTCATATCATTCCATACCCCAACAACCACTTCGAACCTTACATTCTGAGAATAAATTAAGTTAAAATATAGTCCGGGTTTCAGGCGCAAGAGCGTCACGGTTCGGCGGAGGACCGCATCCAGCGGTTAGAAGCGAGCGTGGAAGAAAAGAACGCCGAACTGATGAGGCTGAACCAAAGACTGCGGATGAATGAGGAGCACAATACGAGACTTTCGGCCACCGTCGATAAACTGCTCAGTGAAAGCAACGATAGGTAAGGCATTCTACAATGTTTTGAAATATGACCCTTTTTCAAGCATTTGTAACAATGCAATATCTGTAGTGACTTGGAGCCTGGTAATGTCAACATATGTGGCCCTTTCTCAAACATTTTCAATGAAACACCGAACACAGATACGATAAATGTTAAATGTAAGGGTTAATAATTGTTGTATTGGCAAACTTATGTTATGACTTATGACCTGTGAATCTTCTGATTTCATAAGACGAGAAAAAACGTTCCGCTGGCATATGACATTAAAGATGACATGACATGCCTTTTTCCCAAATAATTGTAACAATGTAACCAAGGTGTGTTACCGATCAGGTAACAGAGTTGTCTTCCTTATAGATTTATGTGTTGGATAGTCAAGGTTTGAAACAATTCCATGAACTGACGAACACAAATTTAAAAGCCCAGTTTGATAAAGAATTTTATTTTTCTGGCAGATCGTCAAACTATCGAGTGTTCCCAATAAACAAGCTGAATAAATGGACAGCTTTTGGATTCGATGTCTCCCTATGCATAGACTTACGATGGTGACTTTTTTGTGTGAAGAATTCGTACCACTGTATAAACCATGTTAGTTAAACTGGGTCTTATATTAGGGCCTCATAATTTAGACCTTCCACACTAGTTGTCATTTTCAATGCAAAACGAAGATTCCGTTACTGAATTATACGCAAGTGGAATCTGCGCTTTAAATGTGCATTGTATTACGTTGATGTGTGTCTGTTTGGTTATTTTGTACCTATATTATCACTTTATCCAGTACTTTATCAGTCAAGTCCACATTTCTCATTGAGTGGCTGTTACTTTCTAATGCTTTCCTTCATTTCAATTAAGTAATTCATTAATTTGCAATTGCAATGACTGCAATGACAATCTGTCCATGCCCTTATGTGTTTGTACAATGTTTTTGGAAAAGTATTATGTTCCTTTCTAGAATTGAACAAGCCAATGAAACCGGAAAATTCTTTGAACCTCTTGTATACAAATGTGAAGGCATATCTACTTAAGAGTGATTTTGTATGTGACGTAATTTTTTTCCACTGTTCCAAAGGAGTCTTTATAAGCTACTTTCTGTTGTGAAATATTTTCATCAAATATTTTTTTACATCACACCATATAAATTCCAGGTTACAAGTCCATCTAAAAGAGCGTATGCACGCGCTTGACGAGAAGAATGCCCTCACGCAAGAACTTGAGAAGACGAGGAAGTATGCTGAAGAGCTGATGGCTGAGAAGCAGGATATACTGAAGGAACTGGCCAAGTGGAGGATGGAGACCGAACAGGTATTAACGATTTACCAGTTATCAGAGAAAAACTGTTATTGGGTTTCCGATTTATTAGCAATAATTTTTCCAATCGTTGTAAAACGTTTTATACGTTGCTTATTGATAGTCCCAATATTTGATTGCAGTAGAATGTACTACCTGATTCATAGAAGAATGGCAACATTATTGTGGACATCTTGCTCAAATGTCATGTAATAATGAAAAAGACGCAAATAATAATGGTCCTTTTCTTCTATGAATCAGGTAATATGTATTTCGGTTACTCGACAAAAGAATGCGTTGTTAGTTCTTTAAAAATTAATCGCCCCAATTGCGATTATTCCCATTGCGAGTGTTCCCGTTATGGCAAATACCTAATTTACCAAAAAAGAAAAGTTTTGCGGAAATAGAAATATTTTATTTGCAAGAATTCATGTCAATACATAATGCCAGTACAGTATTCTGCTTGCCTCATGTGTGCTCATGAACAATGTCAATGTTGTAAAAAAACTAATAATTTGTATTTTTATTATTAAATTAGATCACAATAAAATAAAACTAGAAATGCGAGATGAAATGTCAAATAAGAAGAAGAAGAACAGTAGATGAATAAGATTGTTTCTTCCACTTCCAGTTGAAACGTCAAATGCTGCAACAAGAAATAGCATTCAACATCCAGCAAACGGACGCTCTGACAAGGTCGCTCTCCCCCGGCGCGCCGCAGCAACCGCCGCCGCAGCAGCTCGCCTTCATGCAGAGCAAGGTAAACTTCGACCAGGTAAACGAGCGTTCAACAAGCGTTCAACAGACGCTCTGACAAGGTCGCTCTCCCCCGGCGCGCCGCAGCAACCGCCGCCGCAGCAGCTCGCCTTCATGCAGAGCAAGGTAAACTTCGACCAGGTAAACGAGCGTTCAACAAGCGTTCAACAGACGCTCTGACAAGGTCGCTCTCCCCCGGCGCGCCGCAGCAACCGCCGCCGCAGCAGCTCGCCTTCATGCAGAGCAAGGTAAACTTCGACCAGGTAAACGAGCGTTCAACAAGCGTTCAACAGACGCTCTGACAAGGTCGCTCTCCCCCGGCGCGCCGCAGCAACCGCCGCCGCAGCAGCTCGCCTTCATGCAGAGCAAGGTAAACTTCGACCAGGTAAACGAGCGTTCAACAAGCGTTCAACAGACGCTCTGACAAGGTCGCTCTCCCCCGGCGCGCCGCAGCAACCGCCGCCGCAACAGCTCGCCTTCATGCAGAGCAAGGTAAACTTCCACCAGGTAAACATTTCATTTGTTAGTGGACAAGATATACTTGCATAAATTCGCAGGCTAGGATAGAACCGAGGTAGCCCAGTTGGTACAGTACGCGAACGAGTTCATGACCATCCTGAAATATGCGCATTCTTGTCGCACACATCGGTATCATTGCGAGTATGACAAGGAAGCGCATATTTCAGGATGGTCAAGAACTCATTCGGGTACTGTAGTAACGTCGACAGTATGTAGGTACAGATGTTGAAGCTCGCGGTTCAAATCCTGCCTGCGATGAAATATATTGCAAGTTTTCCAAAAATTTTGGGAGTGTTTAAAATGTTACATGTCACTTCAATAAACAAATTAAACCATGTACATAACAACTCCCGCCTACTACGCCACAGGCAACGCCGTAGCATTGCCCAAGTATATAGAGCAATATTTTTTGACTCAATCACGAAACCAAGGACAAAACGATACGGTACATACATTTCTGAAACCAGAAACACTGAATGAGAAACGCAAAATAACGAGTAAAATCTGGAGACCCTATAAACACAAGGTCGAATAACTGGAGGTCTTATAAATATTCTGTCCATTTGGACAAAGATAGAAGGACGCTAGGTGATTTTATGAGAGTAATTCCTCACTATTCCTGTAAGAATTATATTGTAAAACAGTGTTAATTTTCATCATTCCAGTTGGACGGTTCCTGGGAGAAGTTACAGCAAGCGCATCACTTAGCGAACGTTCAGCAAGCCTTCGACACGTCGGACGCTGAGGTGAGATCAATGTTCTTCTATTAGGGTGAAATTTTACTAGTGACCGATAGCAAAAATCCATAACGGGCTGGTATGGGTAATATATAAGAAACAACTTTCCCAAAAGAACATAGGTCGGAACATGAAAAAATAAATTTGGAGCTCCCATAGTTACTCGAATCAACTGATCGGCAATTTTGTGTAGGAGATCCAAATTTAGGGGTGAAATTTTATGAACCAGCCCGTAAATAAAAGGCTTCCTTGAAGACGCGGAAATTAATTTAAATTTTCCGTAAGAAACAGCGCGACCTTCTAACACAAAATATTGTAACGTAAACTCTAATGTCATGTAATCTGAATATGCACGCCATCTATCGGTTAGAGAACAGAGATTTCTCTTATAAGTAGCAGTACAAACTCTTTGTAGCAATCCAGGACCACGAGTCTGCTATTTTTTAACCATTGTAATGCCAGAGACATCTGACATTTTATTTTTATTCTATACTATTAATAACTCTAATACGAAATTACAAAAACCATTCAACTGGCATGCCATTGCCACACAGCTTAAACGATTTTCAATAAACAGACTTCGGCCCCACTTAGTTCGTTAATCTAGTGGGCTTGGTAGGATAAATTTAAAGCGTCTTTTTCGTTCCAGAACGATGAATCAGACGGTGGCGTAGAAGGTGGTCACACGGACGCGGCGGCGCTCGCGCTCATGCTGCAAGAACAGTTAGACGCGATCAACACGGAGATACGACTCATACAGGTACAAGCCCCGCGAAAGACGAACCAAACTGTATATGGCGGTAGGATTTTATACTCTCCCGATCTAACATACATTCTAAACTCGCACGCCGCGGTAACGCAAGCAAAAAAATAATCAGTTTGTTGTGGTTGGCGTGTTTTTTGTATGTGTTTAATGGAGGAAACTGTTGTTGGATGTCAAAAACTGAAAGAAAAACATCACTGCCTCGCGAGGCATACTTACGCTTGTGCGCAGGCGAGCCAAGTTCGGCCCAATTTGGACGCCTAAATAAATTAATAGGCAATTTTCAGGTGTGCGTTAATTTTGGCTCGGCCCGCGCGCGTACTTCCGAGCATGACCTTGCGTTGCCTCGGGTGAGGCACGTAATTTTTGCGGCTACTCGCTAGGTGTGGACGCGCCTATAGTCGACAGATATTCAGCCGAGGTCAAAAACTCTACGTCGCCTTTTACGAGACCCCTGAGTGGACTAGGGGTGGCGTTGGGGGTGGCAGTATTCTTAGCCGCTACCACATAGACTGATGATATGAACGATTTATTCACCGTTCCTATTTTAAATTCCAGGAGGAGAAGCAGACCACGGAGGCCAGGGCCGAGGAACTGGAGTCCAGGGTGAGTGGAGCTCCAAGTTAAACATTACACCTGTCAAAATATGAATTTCCTTGGAATTACCATATTATAAAATTATAATTATAAGTCTATGGAATTTTCTGTGACAATATCCGCCATTGCATGGGACTCTTTCTCAACCGTTCAAAATGAGGCCTTTTCTTTCAAAGCTATTAAAAAAATGTAGTTAGTAAAATCAACGGTAGATGGCACTAGCAATAGATGGATGCATACGATCGCAAGGTATATAACGAAACTAGCGTTCTAAT
The DNA here is from genome assembly GCA_024500475.1 of Phthorimaea operculella. Classification (NCBI taxonomy): domain Eukaryota; kingdom Metazoa; phylum Arthropoda; class Insecta; order Lepidoptera; family Gelechiidae; genus Phthorimaea; species Phthorimaea operculella. The sequence goes on from JANFCV010000081.1 coordinate 1,463,084, forward strand.
ATAGTATGGTCTATGATTTTTTAAATGCGTTTCCTAAAACACCTTTACTTGCTCGTAAAACTCACTTACTGATTTGATTGTCGTGCATGATATAAAATATGATCGTTGTCAAAAAAGCCCAGTGCAAATAATCCAGCGCCATCTATCGGTGATTTTTGAAAATACTAAGTACCTACTTATTTTTACTTTTTAACATAGTCTAATAAAACATGGTCTTTCCTTCCCAGAGAAACACAAGACAACGTCACTTAGTATTGCCACTTTATTTCAATAAAATACGTTATGGGGTAAATTCAATCTCAGACCAATGGGTTAAAATATTTCTTAATAATTTTATAATTTAGATTTACGTGTGTATTAACTTAAACTTTACAGCAACACTCAAATTTTATTTATTAGTTAACAGTATCTTATATGATTTACAAAAATAAACAAAAAGGTGGGTAATTTTGGTAACCCACAAGCATGATGACGTAGTCTTGTGTTGGTCACGTGGTTCACGAGTCTCGGAAAGAAATACCAGGCGGAGTATCTTATTATACCATGCTTTTTAATAGCTGTCACAATAAGCCTCATTGAATTGACATGACCACTTTTCGATCATTATTAGATCTCAATTCATGTTACTTTTATTTTCCGTGTTCTACTTAATCATTATCCATGTTCTACCTAATAATATGCAATTCCCGTGTAGCAGGTGGGATCGTACGAGCACATGAACCTGCTGTCGCGGCGCGGGGAGTCCCCCCCGCTGCCCGCCTCCCCCTCCCGCCCGCACCTACCGCCGCACCACAAGTATCACACGGTAAGTAACAGCTATTTTGTAACTGGTATTTTTAGGGCTAAAGTGCTGTGAGAATAAATCTTTGAAATAATTAGCCATGTCAAAAGAATCAGAAATCAGATTTAATTTCACAGTAGTTTCTAAGGTTTTTGTATTTTTCTTATTGCTAGGCAAATTCAATATTTAGAATTTTTACCTCATACAAAATAATAGGGCGCAAACATACCAATTTAGCGGAAAAATCTTGTTATATCTCACACTTCGCATCCTCTTACATGAATATGTACTTAGGCCCTACCCGCTCACCAGTTTCAGGTAGAATTTTGATTTTATATATCCTTAAATCCTGTAAATGATATATTTCTTTCGCTATAAACTACCATATCATCCACGTACATGCTAGGCGCCCGACGTTTTGACTAGTGAATCATGTAAACAGGCGCGGATACAAGTTTTGGCTTGGGATGGTGTTTTAAGAAAATTATGGGAGTAATACATCTACTACATACATTGCACGTCTTAGTGAAGCCCCAAAATGGGGCTACACACATAAAAATAAATATCCCTGGACGAGACACGCAGCGCCATCTAGCCCCAAACTAAGCAAAGCTTATACTATGGGAACTAGACAACTGTTATAATACTTATATGTTATACTTTTTTGTAAATAAATAAAATAAATGTTTGTGTTTGGTGGGAATCGAACCCACGACCCTCGGCGTAGAAGGCAGGGGTACTATCCACTACGCCATCTGGACATCGCATTTATTACTTGTCCCTATGCCCCCACATTGTATCCGCGCCTGCCTATAAAATCAACCGTTCACTATATTGACCATGTCATCCGCACACACGCTAGGCGCCCGCGGCGATGTCCCCCGCCCACCAGTTCCGCCAGGCCGGCGCGCCGCCGCCGCCCGCCTGCGACAGTCTGCCCGCTAGCCAGGTCTGTGAGCCCTACAGCAAGCCCGTCTTGATAAGTCCGATTTCACAGCTTTCATTCTTCTTCTTCGTCGAAGAAGTAACGGTTTAAATAAATTTTGAACAGTGCTTTCATTAAATGCCATTTTTTTATCACTTCTCGTGTTAGGTATTAAATTCTTGGAAAACTTGCGAAATGGCACCGCTGGCAGGATTTGAACCAACATCCTTCGGCATCAGTACTACCGACGCCTCTACCAACTGGGCTACCGTGTGGTCAAGATACACTTGCGTGTCAGTTTCATACTCAAAGAGACGTCATCATAGGGGGTCCCTATGATGACATCTGCTAAAGAATCAGCTCACTACTCGTTGCCAAATCGGACTAATTAGGATGGCCTTACCGTAAACTGAGGGTAAGCTTTGATAAAGGTTTCTGTGTCAGTTAAAAGTTGCGAATAGAAAAACATCAGTGCTCATTTCAGCTGACTCGATATGTCTTTTTAGATCTTATCTCGACTTCACGGCAAATGACATACCTATTGTGCGTTTAAACAAATAGTTCCGCTCGCATCATGTTGGTAGCATTGGAAATGGGCGCCTTCTTAATTCGGACGGATTATAGGCGGCCATAATATTACGTGTGGCTCAACATGGTTGCCGTATAACGCGTCCGAATTAAGAAAGCGCTCACTTACAATGCTACCAACATGACGCCAGAGGAACTATTTTATGGAACGTAGTGTGTACTATAGTGATAGTACCGTAGTGTATAGTGCCTGGAGAACAATTTACACCCATTTTTCGCAAAATGCTTGTGAATGAAGGCATAGATATACGAGTAAATCAAAGAATCACCAATTTCAATTCCCGTAAATGAATTTCTACTAATAAAAATCATATTGGTCTAATGATAGAGTATTTTCTTACTTATGATCAGTCAAATCCATCAATATTGCGATGTTTCACTACCACAGAAATCATTATCAGAGCTACCTCTTAGTAATAGGGCTAATAGGTATGTGTTTGCGGCTTGCTTCCTCAATATACCTGTATTTATGCTCACCTACAGCATTATATAGTATAGCAAGCCTCTGTGACACCGCTGTATTATATCTACATAGCAACATTCGAAATCAACCACTATGTTTATTTACTGTATCTGCAAAAGTGTGCTGAAATATCTAGCTAGCAAAATATATATCTATCTACCTAGCAAGCCTACAAGCTATATTTCAATAAAACTAAATGTGCATCACCACCCAAGATCACCACCCTAGCTTTGTATAAACCGAAAATGCATCGTATAAATTAATGTACTTTTTGTATTAGAATATAAGTGTGTTATCTAAGAATATAAATAATTTAGTGATGTAATTTGATTTTTGCTTTTCTTTTCATATGTTATGTTATAATTAATGTTAGCAACCTTGTGTGTTAATTAATGTTAGCATACTATAATCTAACTTTGCTTTCTTTGGAATATACCTGCTTATTATAGATGTATAAATAGTAAATAATAAAAAGTATTTAGGTAATAATTTCAATTAGAATGTTTCTTGTTGGTACTTTGTTATGCATTTCTATGTGTCAATGAAGTTTAAATATTTTGAAAAGTGTAGTTAAATTAGAATAAATAACATGAATAAAGGGCCCACATAATCACGGCCAGCTTAGTCAAAGGACAAAGCGATAAATTAAAAAGGCCTTATCACAAAAGAGTTCGAAGAGTATTGAACACTTGATTAAAATAAAACCTCATACAAAAAAAAAACGCTAGACACACGTTCAACTCAAGTCTAACTTTTGTGGTAATGTCCTACCTAAATACTTCGTTCGGGTTTTACTTCAAAAACATCTAAAAAAAGTTGCGTTGAACGCGTGCTAGAGTTTTATTTTCATATGAAGTTTTATTTTAAAAACGCGTTGAACACTTGTCTAACTTTTTCATGGTAATGCCCTTTGTTTTCACCGACCTTGGAAAAAGCTGTTCAGTAATTTATTATAATTATGTTTTGGAAAAAATGTTCATACTTATGTGCGTAAGTACCAACCAACTGCCAAAAAATTACCCTGTACTTGAACCAACGTCTCTAAACCCGCAGCTTCAGCTCTGCGAAGACAACAGCGGCGGCGGCAGCGGCAGCGGCGGTGAAGGGGCAGAGTCTCCGCTCACGGCGCGGTCTCTGCGCCTCGAGCGAGCGGCGCGAGCGCTGCACGCAGAACGGGATAGGCTCCGGACGCACTACCCGCAGCCCTATGACTCGTAAGGAGGCCCTTTTCATATTTACTGGCGGCCCTATAGCGGTTTCACCTGCAACTCAGTTTCCCGCGGATAAAAGGGTTTTCTCTACATGTGTAATACATGTAAACCTTCCTGTTGAATCACTCTCTCTATTACAAAAAACCGCATCAAAATTGGAAGAATTGGAATTTTCTAACAAGCATTCCGCTAAACTTCAAGAATGCAGTGGTACCTAGGTATTAAGGCAGAAAGTTGTGACACCCAATCAGTATCTTAAGGTAGAAAGATTCCAATCAGCATCTATAGTATAGACAATTTTACGTAAAATCATGCAATTACATTAACTGTAGTTGGTGGGTTTTAATGTCGGGCAAAAGTTTTACAACACCTCAATGCAACTAGCCTATAACGCCATGATTTGCTTCATTTTACAGTAAGTTTTTATAACGGATCAATAAACTGATGCCAGAATTTAATCGCTCTAATTATAGGGACACGTATTTATTTACTCAAATGTATCTGCTTATGTTTACAAGCTTGACATGTCTTAAATTTGTATTTTTCTTCACGCTGCCAAGGAGTTCGATAATGTCCGGAAGCCTCGCGAGGATCCCCATACACAGGTGTTCATCTACAGCTAACTTAAGACCTAGACCTAAGCCTAGACTAAGACCTAGATCAGTTACTTCAGAGATAAACCTATCTAGATTTAAACCTACTGTAAGACCTAGAATTTCTGCAGAGACAAACTTAAGGGACGTTTGGTGCGACTGTCCTGATACAATGTTCAACTATAGGCCACACAAATTATGTTTAAAATCCAATTTGTATAGAAATGTTGATAGTTATTTACTACATCATCCTAGTTTAGTGAAATCTGCGAGCTATATTTGATTTTTCGAATATATCTGTGAATTTTTGGACTGATTGACACAAAAACGCATTTAATAAAGTGAAATTACTAAGGATTTTTAGTTTGCCTTTCTATGACCTTGAACATGTCATCGAAAAAAGGGTATGTCCTCTCTTTCAATAATTTTGTGTGCCCCTTGTAGTCATCCCTCTATTGGCTAAATATCCTGGACAAATAAGCTAAGAATCCTTGGTTATTTCATTTCAGCTAAAGCTCCTATTTCCAAATATCTTTGGCAAGTAATGCAGGTATAGAAAAGAAAAGTGTCATGTTGTAACCGACCGAATGTGGGTACGAATGCTTAAATAATTCAGTATGCTAGTGTAAAGAAGCCTGTAGTTTTTGTGACCGATAATAAACACGCAATAAATAGCTCCGTAATTAGAGCGCCAGAACGCTATGTGTTAGCAAGCTCATAGGTTCCTCATAAATGAAAATAAGAAGTAGACCGCTGCTCGAGCCCGGGCCACATGGGTCAACACCCCACCGCTCTACCACCGAGCTATCGATGCACGGATGGATGCCTGCCAAATTTTCAAGCTCTTGATGCTCGTCTCCAAGCGACGACGATCAAGCGACATCTGTAGAAAGTATTTACAACTTTATTACCTGGCTTGTCGACATTACAGCAGGAATCCTTATTATCATTTATGAGAATAATATAGCACTGTGAGTGCAATAAAATTCCAATACATAAGTTACCTTCCTGCGTGTGAGTTGTTGATAGCAATAAAACTTTATCATTTAACTGTCTTTGTTCCCACCAGCTCAAGTCAAGAATCTCTCGGCGGGCTCGCGTCGGGCCCGTCGTGGGGCGGAGGCGCGTCGCCCGGGCTGCCTCGGGGCGTGGCCGCGGCCGCCTCGGCTGTCTCCATCGCCTCCATGCACCAGCAGAAGAAGAGGGGCATCAAGAGCTCGCTTGGAAGACTGTTCAGCAAGAAGGAGAAGGGAGGCATGCCGGTAAGGTCGCTTGGTTTTCAGGCTTCATCAGAGCATAATTCATGTCATTGCTTTGTTTGTTTTCATGAGTCGAGTTGTAAAATATTTATCTGTAAGATTGATGCCCTAATGAACACCTTATCTTTGACAAAAGTGCTGTTTTTTCCGAAGGACATACATAATTTCTTATAAGTAGATTCTTGCCAAACTATACCGTCAATGTTGGCCTATCATGAAAATACTGTCACATTTTCCCAGATGCAAGGAGGGCAAGCAGGCCGGTCTCTGTCGTCCACCTCATCGCTCGGCCTATCTTCACTGGCGGACGACTCGGCGTCGCACGATGCGCTGACGCCGCAACACCACTCCATGCACCAGGACTACGCCCGGGGGAAGAGCAAGTCAGTATATTACAAACAAACCATGATCGATTTGTTTTTGCCACGTTTCGCGTTTAACCACTTAATATACTTTTCGCGATTTACTGCTATTCTGTGTCTAACTCTGGTCTAACCTATTGTAATGACTTCCTGCCATTCTGTGTCAAACACATTGTAACTTTGCGCCTTCCTGCCATTCTGTGTCAAACACATTGTAACTTTGCGCCTTCCTGCCATTCTGTGTCAAACACATTGTAACTTTGCGCCTTCCTGCCATTCTGTGTCAAACACATTGTAACTTTGCGCCTTCCTGCCATTCTGTGTCAAACACATTGTAACTTCGCGCCTTCCTGCCATTCTGTGTCAAACACATTGTAACTTCGCGCCTTCCTGCCATTCTGTGTCAAACACATTGTAACTTTGCGCCTTCCTGCCACTCTGTGTCAAACACATTGTAACTTTGCGCCTTCCTGCCATTCTGTGTCAAACACATTGTAACTTTGCGCCTTCCTGCCACTCTGTGTCAAACACATTGTAACTTTGCGCCTTCCTGCCATTCTGTGTCAAACACATTGTAACTTCGCGCCTTCCTGCCATTCTGTGTCAAACACATTGTAACTTCGCGCCTTCCTGCCATTCTGTGTCAAACACATTGTAACTTTGCGCCTTCCTGCCATTCTGTGTCAAACACATTGTAACTTCGCGCCTTCCTGCCATTCTGTGTCAAACACATTGTAACTTCGCGCCTTCCTGCCACTCTGTGTCAAACACATTGTAACTTCGCGCCTTCCTGCCACTCTGTGTCAAACACATTGTAACTTCTCGCCTTCCTGCCGTTCTGTGTCAAACACATTGTAACTTCGCGCCTTCCTGCCATTCTGTGTCAAACGCATTGTAACTTCGCGCCTTCCTGCCGTTCTGTGTCAAACACATTGTAACTGTTGAGTTACTACATTGACACTGGCAACATTGTCTCTAGTCTATTGTCTATCTGTATAGAAAAATGGTGGATTTCGTTGTGTATGAAATGGTGTCGAGAAAATAAAATAAGTAATATGTTTATAAAGTGCAAAGCCGCAGTTTTAATCCACTAATTTAACATGGTAGCCGAGCGCTAAATAAACTACGAAATAAATAAAGATGAATGAAAATATTTATGGTAAAAAGTGATTGTGAAAAATAACAAGAAAATAAATGAAAAACGATGGCGTCAAAAAATGAAATAAATATGCAAATTTTCGATGGTGCTGAATATAGCCATTGGAAGATACGAATGCTAAAATATCTACAGTATAAAGGATGCAAAGAAGTAGTTACGCGTAAAAAGAAATCTACTGATGACGACGCAAAATGGGATGAACAGGACATCCAAGCAACGAACTACATTTATAGTGTAATCACCAATAGGCAGTTGGAGCTTGGAGTACGTATGTGAGTTGGAGACTGCATACGACATCATGCAAAAATTTGACCAGATGTACTTGAAAACATCAACAGCCCTGCAAATCGTAAGTAGGCACAACTTGGAGAGTATAAAGTTAGTAAACTACTCGAACCTGACTAGAGATGAAAATTACCTTGAAACTTTCCTTTTCTGAGGTAAGTTTCCTGAAAGTTACCTGAATGTTTCCTGGCGAGGAAGTTTTCAAAACTGATTATTTAACTTAAGAAAAAAGTTGTTATATTAATTATTCACTTAATATTGCTTAAAAATTTTCTGGTATCTACAGTTTTTATGGAACAGGGAACATAATAAGTCCGGTTTTATGCTTTTTATTCGCAAAGGGGAGGTAAACAAGTAAGGAAGGAAGTTCAAAACAACTATAAATGATAAAAAAGTTATATTTCTTTACATAGTCATATGGAAAAGTGTACGAGATCAATTAGATCACGTTAAACTTCTACTTTAGACTTTCTTTTGTTTTTATAATGTGAGCGATACGAATAATTTTCACGTTGTAACTGTAAAGTTTGTCGTGCTCGTAGATGTGCCTAAATACCTACCTTAGACTATTTAATGGTCTAAGCTGAATACATAAATAATGATGATGATCTTTCCGGCCGGCTTCGGCCATGGCGACCACTTCTACTCCTGATCAAGTCGGCGCTGATGCGCTCGCAGGTGGCTATTGTAGCCTATTTTGGCAGTGAACTAACCCGCACAGTGTGGGCACGTGAGTTTGCCATTGATATAATTGTAGTTAATGGCGACAGGAGGACGGGCACTGATTCTGCTATTGATCTCAGCATCAAGGTCACACTTAGCTGTTATAGTGTTCCCCAGATATCGGAACTTGTCAACCTGTTTCAACATATCTTCACCAAGCTTAATTGTCAGTGTCCCACGACCTTGTGTATCCAGGGACATCACTTCCGTCTTTTTGACTCTGATCTTTAGGCCAAATTTGCAGCATGCTTGGTGAAAGACGATCATCAGTTGTTGCAGGCCTTCTGGGGATTCTGCAAGGAAGCACAAGTCATCGGCATACATAATTTCAGTAATAAGTGCATTCGAGACTTTGGAGCGCGCCTTAAGTCTAGCCAAATTGAAAAGACTGCCATCAGTGCGGAAGCGGATGCGGACTCCTTCGGAGACAGTATTTAGGACCTCCTTAATATAAGGCGAACAGTGTGGGCGCTAGAACGCATCCTTGTTTCACCCCACAGGTGACGGGGAAGAAATCAGACTGTTCACCGTCTACAGAGACGCAGCACTGCATATCATGCAGGAGTCTCAGGAGGCGGACAAACTTCTCCGTGCACCCTAGTTTCCCTAGCATCATCCAGAGGGCTTCACGAGGACGCATTTTCTAGGTCAACAAAGCAGAGGTACAACTGACGACCTTGTTCTCTGCTTTTTTCCTGCAGTTGACGTACCGGGAAAATAGCTTCACATGTGCCTCGGTCAGGTCGGAAGCCAAACTGGGTCTCGGGCAGAATCTTTTCTGATAAGTCCTTCAAGCGGTTTAATAGGACTCTTGCAAAGGCCTTTCCGGGGACCGATAATCGGACGGTCACCTTTCGGTTCGGTTCTTGTAGAGGGCGCTCATGCAAGACACACAAATCATCCGGGACTCGCTCCTCCTCCCACATTCGAACAAAAAGTTTCCAAATCAACGAGTGCAGCTCTTCACCACCATATTTAAGTATTTCACCGGGTATAAGTAAGGTCAATGCCAACCGCCCATTTATTATGCTGCTGTCTGATGGCAGTAAGAACCTCATCACACGACAGGGGCTCGTCCAGCTCGGTGGCTAGGGGGAGTTAAGTACATTGAACTCAACATAGATGGCGTTATCTGAGGATTTGAAAAAAAAAAACAATGAGCTTTAAGAAAAAAAAATTACCTAATAAATAACATACAAAATACAAATTTTTAACCTTATTTTCATTTAAACATACTTATTATCACTAACTTTTTACGTTGAAAAGACATTTTTGAAAACTTCCTCGCGAGGAAACTTTCAAGTAACTTTCGGGTAAATTACCTGAAAATTACCTCGAAACTTTCAATGTTTCGGAAACTTTCAGAAATTTTCATCTCTAAACCTGACCCAATTCTTTGACGATTTTGAGAAGGCAGTAAACGATCTAAAACACGCAGGAGCGACCGTATCCGAAAGTGAAAAGCTGAATTACATGTTGAGGGCGCTCCCCGAGAACTATGCATATATTGGTGATTTGATTGATATCTTAAAAGAGAGTGAACGAACTGTAGACTATTTAAAGAGTAAAATCCAAGTGAAATGGGCAGAAAATTTAAACACGAATGAGAGGGCAAATGCAAATGTCTTCAAGGCAGAAGCCAGACCTATCAGCAAGTGCTATGGCTGTGGCAAGCCAGGGCACATCCAAAGTAACTGCCGTTACGGAAATGATATGTACCGAGGACGAGGATTTAATACGAATTATAGAGGACGAGGATTCTATAACACAAGATATATAAACTCAACTAGAGGACGAGAAATTAATACAGGACATGGAAGAAGCACAGGTCTAGCAAACAGCTTCCATACGAGTATCGCTAATAATATATACACTAGTGAAAGTGAAAAAGAAATGACAAAGAGAGGACAAATTGATTGGTTGCTTGACAGTGGATGTACAGACCACATTATTAATACAGATGAGTACTATGAAAGCTGTATATTATTAAAGAATCCCGTAAAAGTAAAAGTAGGTGATGGGGCAATTCTAGAAGCAACAAAAGTTGGTACTATCAACACATACTTCCCTGTATATGGAGAAAAATCAGAAGTGCTACTGAAAAATGTATTTTACGTTAAAGAGATGAAAGCAAATCTATTGAGCTATTCAAAAATCACAGACAAGAATGAAATTTACTCAAGAGGGAGATTGTCAGAGATCTACAACCCCAATGGAGATATAATAGCTGTTGCAGTTAGAGATGAAAGACTATACAAAATGAAAAGCTATGTAGACCAAGAGAATTTGCAAGCAAATTATAACAAAATTGATATGACGATGAAGGAAAAACTACACACGTAAAAATAATTAATGGTTAAATAAACTTACCTGAAGTGAAGTTTGACCATAATTATACGAGACGTTGCATCCGAAGAGATTTACATATTCACTTTGTAGTCCACTTCTCAATGTACCAGGCATCGATCACAATTTTAAGAGCTAAAAAGCTAAAATCAAAAAGAAATGAAACGATTTGTCACCCTACAGTACCCCTTCCCGCACCCACCCCGCCACTCCGCCCCTGCGCCCGAGTCGGCCATGCGTCATTTTTTCAGAGAGCACCTATTTCGTGAAGATTACAGGGGTCATAGATAAAAGGTTACAGGGCAGGGTGGGTGTAAATCTCTTCGGATGCAACGTCTCGTATAATTATGGTCAAACTTCACTTCAGGTAAGTTTATTTAACCATTAATTATACTTCAACGTTGCATCCTCGAGATTTACATATTCACTTTGTAGATGTTTAGAGTAACTTCCGAAATAGGTGATATATTTATGGTAAATGAAAACACTCACTACTTGAAAATGATAATAAGCGTTTTAATTTATTAATGTGCATGCAAAATTTTAATAAGCTATAGTAAAGACAATAATTTACTAAATTTAATTGCCATAAACTGCTTCTGCAAAAGCGTTATCTTCATTTTCATCAACTATTGGTCTATTGTAAAACTTTGCGAATACTAATGAATTTCCTGACCAACCTGCAGTCTTTTTAATAAGATCTAAAGACAGGCCTCTACGACTTGCTGCTGAAGTAGAAGCATGACGTGTACTGTGTGCTGAAAATATTGTAACGTCAATGCCACTCTCGGCGAGGACTGATTTTATCCAACGGCTAATCGTTGAAGCACTAGCGGTGTGAATGGGATTTTTAGTAGTCAGTATTAATCTATCGGTATTAGTAGATTGTCTAAATTCACGAGTAACTTCTATATATGAAGTTAAAGCTTTTGCAGGGCAGATTTTTTCATTATGAGGAAAAAATGGTATTATGAGCCGAGGCATTTGTCTACCTGGCGCTGAAGTTTTTATGAGATCGTTTATGATTATTTCAATATGAGATGTCTCAACTCTTACGTTGCTCAGTCTGATCAGTGACAGCGTCTGCACACGTTGTCCTGTAGATAACGCGAGCAGAGCTACCAATTTTTTAGTTAAATTTGGTAAAGACAGACCCATGTTAGGATATAATTTACCTACATAATCTAGTACCAAGTTTGGGTTCCAGGTAGTCTGATATTTTGGTAAACATGGCTTTGTTCGAAAGACGCCTTTTAAAAATCTAGAGATCTTACAATTTTCACTAATCCTTTTTCCTAGAATTAATCCAAGAGCTGAACGTAAAGTATTTAAAGTTGAGTAGCTAGCACCATTTTTACATTCGTAAGTAAGAAAATTTAGGACATTTAATACATTATTCGAGTAAAAATCAATATTATTTTTTAAGCAATATATCCACCACTTTTTGTAAGCGCAATTGTACTGACTTAATGATGATTTTGCTAGTGATGAAATCATTATGTCTATGGTGTCATCAGATAACGATTGTCTTCTGAAGGCTTCCCTGATAACACTGATGACACCAGGGTAAGACGGTTCCAAAGTGGATGGCGCGTCCTGAAAGGGGAGATTAATAACTCGCTGTCAGGTTCTAAATATATCGGTTTTTGACACGATAATTTCAGGAAAAGTGGGAACCACGGTTGGCTAGGCCAGTAAGGCACGACTAATATGCCTAAGGCTTTATCATTTATAATTTTTCGCAAGCTCTTCAAAATAAGCGAGAATGGAGGAAAAGCATAAAAGTAATAGTCACTCCAATTCAACGTAAAAGCATCAATATTGTAAGCCTCAGGGTCACGTTTCCATGAAACGTACCTTCGACACTTAGCATTGATTTTTGTAGCAAATAAATCAATATTTGGTCTGCCAAAAACATTTGTGATGCGCTCAAATGCTTGCTGAGATAAACTCCACTCGGTGTCGATATTACTACGGCGAGATTCTTCGTCAGCGTCTACATTTTCCTTTGATTTAATGTATGATGCGTAAATATGCAAATTTCTTTTTTCGCACCACTGCCAAATTTCGCGTGTTATATTATTTAAATGTAAATATTGTACACCGCCAAATCGATTTATATAAGATATCGCGGTTGTATTATCGACACGGAGTAGTATCTCTTTATTTTTTAAATGTTTGGCAAAGCACTTTAAGCCATAAAAAGCAGCCAATAATTCTAAGAAATTTATATGTTTATCTGCCTCATCGGCGTCCCAGAAACCACCAGTTCTCTCATTATCACAACAACTACCCCAACCTGTCAAAGAAGCATCTGAGTAAATTTCTAGAGCATATTTTCCTTCCCGAATAGGACTATTTGAAGTCATAATATTTCTGATCCACCAATCGAAATCTGGTTGCAAGTTTAAGTTTAAATTCATGTAAGTATCGTAATTATCATAAGATTTTTTCAATGCTAGGTATTTTTCACGTTCCATTGGTTTAGTGTATACCCATCCGTATCTGACAGCTGGGCACGCCGAACATAAGAGCCCCAACAGTTTAGCGAAATCTCTAATTAAAATAGTATTTTGTTTTTTAATATTTTCTACTTTTTTCAAGATTTTTAAACGTTTTTCATATGGTAAATTTAGGGTCATATTTAATGAATTTAATTCAAAACCCAGGTAAGTTTGAATCTGATTTGGAACTAATTTGCTCTTAGAGTAGTTTATAATAAATCCTAAAGATTCTAGTAATTTTACAGTTTCTGTGACGCAGGTAAAGCACTCCCTTTTATCAATACCTATACATATTATGTCATCTAGATATATAGCTAGTAATAAACCTTTACTTCTAAGGTGTGAAACTACAGGTTTAAGGAGCTTAGTGAAAACTAACGGAGCTGATGAAAGCCCAAAAGGTAAACATTGAAATTCGTAAGTATTTCCTAAAAATTTAAATCTTAAGTATTTTTTACATCTGTTTTTAATAGGAACGAGAAAATAAGCATCCTTCAAATCAATTGTAGACATGAAGCAATTTTTAGTCATTAATTTAGTAACAGTTCGGATGTCCTCCATTTTAAAATGTTGAGGAGAAATGAATTTATTTAAACTTTTTAAATTTAATATAAACCGAAAGGTACCGTCTGGTTTTGGAGTTAAGAATATTTTTGACAAAAACTGATCTGCTACATTTCTACATTCTTCGACAGCGCCAAGTTCTTTTAATTTCATTATTTCTTTATTAATTTGGACTATTTCTGAAGTGCAAAAATTATCATTTTCGGGGATAACAGATTGAGTTACAGGTTCACTGAATTGGATATCATATCCGTTTATAAAACTAAGTACCACCTTATCTTGAGTAATAGCCTGCCATTCATCTAAAAAGTAACGTAGCCTGCCGGCGTGAAGTGTTACCTCTATTGGCGCTTGCGAGTACTCGCGCTCGGCTTCATCGGCGCTCGCGGAGGACGATCTGGAGGAGGTGGGGGACGTCGGCTCGGCTGTGACGGGTACCGGTTCTTCCCACCTTGTCTGTGTGCCCGCTGAGCTGGTGCTCGCGGGGGGTTCCGCCAGTTTCCCTGTTGGTAATGTTGTTTCCTTGATGACAGGGCTATTTGGTCAGTACGTTTTATCTGTAAACCTGATCTTTCTGCTGATTTGGACGCTTTTATTTTCTCACTTAAATTCACGCCGAATAGGTAGGTATCTCTTTTCACATCGGAAATCATGTTTAGGAACTTTTTATCCAAGGATGAAGTAATTAATTTTCTTCTTCGTTTAGTATCCTCATAATGGAGATCGAGAAAAATTTGGCTGATTTCAGACAGTTTTTTCAATAACTCGATTTTATTGGTTTTGTCTTCAATAATATCTGATGCAATATTTGTAAGGCCTGAGATACCTAGCCCAAGTTGGTTTTGTGACTTTTCCAATAATTTATCGCGGTTTCTTGCCGCCTCGCTCAAGACTGGAATAATCTCTTGGTTTAATAGCGGAGCTTTTACTAGACGAAAATTATCAGGGATTAAAGATTTTTCTATGATCTCTTGTTTTTGCTCCTTTGTGAGACCGTCGACCAGAACACGCCCCCAACGTTTAGCAATTTCCTCAGGTATTTTCGGCCCGAAAACTTCTTCCTTACCTTTCGGGTTTCCCAGAGCTTCGAGGATATCATCTGGTAAAGGGGTTACCTCGTTGCTCGTGCTGGTGCCTGGATTAGTAGAAGGCACGTTGGTAGGCACACTAGGGGCCGAATTACATACTGCTTCAGTGGTATTGTCTCTGCCATCAGGGTTTAGTGCCGATGTTGTCTCCGGAGGCCTTTTGTCGTTTCCAGTAGTGGAAGCTATCACGGATTTTAATTTTGGGTTTTCTGAACCATCATCAGAGTCTGACAGTGGTATGATATCGAAATCGCTCATTGGTTCTTCTGACTGTTCGATTTCGCGTCGATTTTCATAGTAATATCGATCGTAATCCTCATATCGTTCTGGAATGTCAGATACAAAAAAAGGGCGTCATGCTTAAAGCAATAAATATATTATTTTAAAGTCACTGGACGTAATCACGTTACGTTACTGGACTATTGGTATCAGCCGTGTGCACGACACGGAGTGTAACCAGTAAGATTAACAAACTGTAAAGAAAATCATGTTAATTTAAAGTCATTGAGTGTACGCACGTTACACCGCTAGACTTAGTTTGTAGGTAATAATCCTACATACACAGGTATCATCCGTGCGCACGTCACGGCGTATAACCTATACTTAACCTATTTTATTTCGTAAAACAACTCGTGACCTACTTATCTGTCACGTAAATGATTTGCTTCGCAGTAGCAGCGTAATAAATAGGTAAGCGGCTAAAATAATGAATGCAATCTGCGCAATGTTGGTAGTTATACCTATTCATGTGTAATGTAATAGTGAGATGAAATATTTGAATGGGTAAATTCTTTTTACGTTAGCTTACGATAATATCATCGTATTGTAGGTAACACGTAAACGACTAAGTAGGTACTTGTTTACGTTTTGATAACCTCAAAAGTGCAAGTAGAAATCTTTAGGTTATTAGCTAAGAATATTAGCTATAAGCATAGCATAGCATATTGCAATCAGGTGATAAGAATTATGTTATTCTAACACTTACCGTCACTTGACTCGTCCGACTCCGATAAATAATCCAACAAACGTTCCTCGAGCCGTTTGAGTTTTTTGCGGAGGTATGATTTTTTATCCTTGTGTTTTCTTTTACCCATTCTCACTCACTAACACTTTTTACTTTTTCAAAAACTATTTGAGAAAAGATTCCGTAAGTTCGAAAGAAAAAATCACGGAAAAGATGTTACGATGCCCGCACAAAGAAAGCGAATGACGCATGGCCGACTCGGGCGCAGGGGCGGAGTGGCGGGGTGGGTGCGGGAAGGGGTACTGTAGGGTGACAAATCGTTTCATTTCTTTTTGATTTTAGCTTTTTAGCTCTTAAAATTGTGATCGATGCCTGGTACATTGAGAAGTGGACTACAAAGTGAATATGTAAATCTCGAGGATGCAACGTTGAAGTATAATATGTTTATAAAGTGCAAAGCCGCAGTTTTAATCCACTAATTCAACAGTAACTTCGCGCCTTCCTGCCGTTCTGTGTCAAACACATTGTAACTTCGCGCCTTCCTGCCATTCTGTGTCAAACACATTGTAACTTCGCGCTTTCCTGCCGTTCGTTCTGTGTCAAACACATTGTAACTTCGCGCCTTCCTGCCGTTCTGTGTCAAACACATTGTAACTTCGCGCCTTCCTGCCGTTCTGTGTCAAACACATTGTAACTTCGCGCCTTCCTGCCACTCTGTGTCAAACACATTGTAACTTCGCGCCTTCCTGCCACTCTGTGTCAAACACATTGTAACTTCGCGCCTTCCTGCCACTCTGTGTCAAACACATTGTAACTTCGCGCCTTCCTGCCACTCTGTGTCAAACACATTGTAACTTCGCGCCTTCCTGCCACTCTGTGTCAAACACATTGTAACTTCGCGCCTTCCTGCCACTCTGTGTCAAACACATTTTAACTTCGCGCCTTCCTGCCACTCTGTGTCAAACACATTGTAACTTCGCGCCTTCCTGCCACTCTGTGTCAAACACATTGTAACTTCGCGCCTTCCTGCCACTCTGTGTCAAACACATTGTAACTTCGCGCCTTCCTGCCACTCTGTGTCAAACACATTGTAACTTCGCGCCTTCCTGCCACTCTGTGTCAAACACATTGTAACTTCGCGCCTTCCTGCCACTCTGTGTCAAACACATTGTAACTTCGCGCCTTCCTGCCACTCTGTGTCAAACACATTGTAACTTCGCGCCTTCCTGCCACTCTGTGTCAAACACATTGTAACTTCGCGCCTTCCTGCCACTCTGTGTCAAACACATTGTAACTTCGCGCCTTCCTGCCGTTCTGTGTCAAACACATTGTCATATGGCGCCCATCCATCTGTCGTACGTAATGTATCAAACTTATTTATAGGGTGCTTCACGCCCAGCTGATATACGTGAACAAATATATTAATAAATGGCGTTCAAGTTTGCTGTTCATTATTAGGTCTACGGTGCATTCATATTAATAGTAGGTTGTTGACGAGGATGAAAAAATAAGACGTTGACTGACGAGTAGAGTTTGAAGTCCGAGCCGCAGGCGAGGACTTTAAAAATACGAGTCTGGCAAAGTCATTTTCCCCGAGGCTTACATAGTGCTTTTCTCAAAAAAATCCTAGGAAATTATAAAGATATTAATTTATTTTATAGTAATTTGATATAAAAAGTTGTTTTACTGATTACTAAGTCAAGATGTGGATTTGGAGTTATTCTTTTTTATTTTGTAATTTCTGAACGATTTCGATATCGCGCCAGAAAAGTTGTATTGGAATTCATTGCTGGTGTGTAAAAAAGAAATCGTTCAGAAATTA
Organism: Phthorimaea operculella; assembly: GCA_024500475.1. NCBI lineage: Eukaryota > Metazoa > Arthropoda > Insecta > Lepidoptera > Gelechiidae > Phthorimaea > Phthorimaea operculella. The sequence continues at coordinate 1,480,721 of JANFCV010000081.1, forward strand.
CAAAATCACAGACAATGTCAAACTTTCTGGATTGTTTTTTTGAAAGAAATTGACATATTTCCTAGCATGTTTGAGAAATGGATATTTGTTCCCCCAGAGACCGCGACTACCGGCACGAGCTGCTCGGCGAGGCGATGCGCGCGGGCACCCCCTTTGCTTTATGGAACGGGCCAACAGTGGTCGCGTGGCTCGAGCTGTGGGTGGGCATGCCCGCGTGGTACGTGGCCGCGTGTCGCGCCAACGTGAAGAGCGGCGCGATCATGTCTGCCTTGAGTGACCAGGAGATACAGCGGGAAATCGGTGAGCGCAGTGCAGTGTCCAACAGTGGTCGCGTGGCTCGAGCTGTGGGTGGGCATGCCCGCGTGGTACGTGGCCGCGTGTCGCGCCAACGTGAAGAGCGGCGCGATCATGTCTGCCTTGAGTGACCAGGAGATACAGCGGGAGATCGGTGAGCGCAGTGCAGTGTCCAACAGTGGTCGCGTGGCTCGAGCTGTGGGTGGGCATGCCCGCGTGGTACGTGGCCGCGTGTCGCGCCAACGTGAAGAGCGGCGCGATCATGTCTGCCTTGAGTGACCAGGAGATACAGCGGGAGATCGGTGAGCGCAGTGCAGTGTCCAACAGTGGTCGCGTGGCTCGAGCTGTGGGTGGGCATGCCCGCGTGGTACGTGGCCGCGTGTCGCGCCAACGTGAAGAGCGGCGCCATCATGTCTGCCTTGAGCGACCAGGAGATCCAGCGGGAGATCGGTGAGCGCAGTGCAGTGTCCAACAGTGGTCGCGTGGTACGTGGCCGTGGTCAGCGACCAGGAGATCCAGCGGGAGATCGGTGAGTGCAGTGCAGTGTCCAACAGTGGTCGCGTGGTACGTGGCCGTGGTCAAGAGCGCTCAGTGACCAGGAGATCCAGCGGGAGATCGGTGAGTGCAGTGCAGTGTCCAACAGTGGTCGCGTGGTACGTGGCCGTGGTCAGCGACCAGGAGATCCAGCGGGAGATCGGTGAGTGCAGTGCAGTGTCCAACAGTGGTCGCGTGGTACGTGGCCGTGGTCAAGAGCGCTCAGTGACCAGGAGATCCAGCGGGAGATCGGTGAGTGCAGTGCAGTGTCCAACAGTGGTCGCGTGGTACGTGGCCGTGGTCAGCGACCAGGAGATCCAGCGGGAGATCGGTGAGTGCAGTGCAGTGTCCAACAGTGGTCGCGTGGTACGTGGCCGTGGTCAAGAGCGCTCAGTGACCAGGAGATCCAGCGGGAGATCGGTGAGTGCAGTGCAGTGTCCAACAGTGGTCGCGTGGTACGTGGCCGTGGTCAAGAGCGCTCAGTGACCAGGAGATCCAGCGGGAGATCGGTGAGTGCAGTGGGTTCTCTATCCATTTGCATAAAAAGAATTGGCACAATATATTTTGGCACACTGTAATTTAAACTAATCATACTTACGCATAATTCATTTACGCATAAAAGTTTAGGCATAATTTCTTTACGTACAAAAAATATTCCCATAATAGTACATAGGCCTAAAATACAAAACCATAAATTGTCATATCCATAATCAAAATAGGCATAAAAATCTGATGCATTAGAAGAACCCCTAAATTGTATAAAAATAACCTAACCTAACCTAACGTAACCTAAACTGACCTAATTTAACTTAAAAAATACTAAACTGACTTACATTTCTTGCCATTTGAATTAAATAAAAAATATATTATATTAGTCCAAAAAAATTATTACAAAAGCAATTATGCCAAAATATTGTTAGTATAAAATACAATAGTCTAAAATATGATTATGCCAAGATAAATATTATGGCAAGAAACTATTATGTCAAAGCAATGGTAGGCGAAAAAAAATTATGCGAAACATGTTATGCTAAAACATATTAGTGGAAAAAAATTATGCCTATGAAAGGGATACCAGTGCAGTGCACTGTGTCCAACAGTGGTCGCGTGGTACGTGGCCGTGGTCAAGAGCGCTCAGCGACCAGGAGATCCAGCGGGAGATCGGTGAGCGCAGTGCAGTGTCCAACAGTGGTCGCGTGGTACGTGGCCGTGGTCAGCGACCAGGAGATCCAGCGGGAGATCGGTGAGTGCAGTGCAGTGTCCAACAGTGGTCGCGTGGTACGTGGCCGTGGTCAAGAGCGCTCAGCGACCAGGAGATCCAGCGGGAGATCGGTGAGTGCAGTGCACTGTGTGGCCAGATGGACCGATGACATAAAAAAGGCGGCTGGTAGCGACTGGATGGCAAAAACTGGAGATCGTGCCTTATGGCGTTCCCTGGGGGAGTCCTACGTCCAGCAGTGGACTGCAATATGCTGAAATAGCTCTAACAAAACATGTTGCACCGATCCTAACTGATTTAGGATAAGAAAGATGGAAATTAATTCAAAAAGTTTGAACAGCTTAACATACTTTATTATACCTTTAAATATAATATTAATACTCTACTTATCCTAACACCCTATATAATTAAACATTTATTTTTCCACTCCACCCAAAGGTTACCTAGAAGTTAGACCGCCTTCCACTATATTCTGATCTAAAATTAGAACTCTTTTTCCCGCAGGCATAAGCAACCCGTTGCACCGACTGAAGCTGCGTCTAGCGATCCAGGAGATGGTGTCGCTAACATCACCGTCCGCGCCGCGCGGCACCGCCTGCGCTGCGCTGGCGTTCGGTGACATGAACCACGAGTGGATCGGGAACAACTGGCTGCCTTCCTTAGGTGAGATATACGCTATAATCAATGACTACTATACTATAGTTTGATATACTTTATAACCCACAAAACTATACTCAACAACCCCCTACATTATACTCAACAACCCCCTACACTATACTCAATAAACACTCAGACTGAAGCTACGTCTAGCGATCCAGGAGATGGTCTCTTTAACATCACCGTCAGCGCCGCGCGGCACCGCCTGTGCTGCTCTGGCTTTCGGTGATATGAACCATGAATGGATTGGGAACAACTGGCTGCCTTCCTTAGGTAAGACCCTACAGGCCTATACTATACTCAAGGATCCATATACTATACTCAAAAATCCCCTACATTATACTTAACAACCCCTACACTACAGTAAGATATACAACAACCTCTCATACTGAGACGGAGGTACCGCCTGCGCCGCGCTGGCCTTCGGTGACATGAACCACGAGTGGATCGGGAACAACTGGCTGCCTTCCTTAGGTGAGATATTGTCAACATCAACTACATTATAAAGAGACATACTCAATAACCCCTGTACTATAATTAGATACAGTTAGATATACTAAACAAACCCCTACATAACACTCAACAACCCCCTACACTACACTCAACAATTCCGTTCATTAATACTCAACAACTTCCTACACTATACTCAATAACCCCTAATACTATAGTTAGACGTACTGAACAATCCCCAACGCTATACTCAAATACTATAGTTAGATATACACACACTATACTAAAAAATCCCCAAGATTCCATCCAAGATCCACTCAAGAGTGGATCAGAGAGATATCCAGGAGATGGTGTCGCTAACATCACCGTCCGCGCCGCGCGGCACCGCCTGCGCCGCGCTGGCGTTCGGTGACATGAACCATGAGTGGATAGGGAACAACTGGCTGCCTTCCTTAGGTGAGATATACGCAATAACAATTACAATACACTCAACAATCCCCTACACTATAATCAACAACCCTCACACTATACTCAACAACCCCCACACTGTACTCAACAACCCCCACACTGTACTCAACAACCCCCACACTGTACTCAACAACCCCCACACTATACTCAACAACCCCCACACTATACTCAACAACCCCCACACTATACTCAACAACCCCCACACTATACTCAACAACCCCCACACTATACTCAACAACCCCCACACTATACTCAACAACCCCCACACTATACTCAACAACCTCCACACTATACTCAACAACCCCCACACTATACTCAACAACCCCCACACTATATTCAACAACCCCCACATATAAACCATCTTTGAGATTTGAATCACGCACGAGTGGATCGAAAAAAAAGTTGCTGCCTTCCTTAGGTGAGATATACATTTGAATCTCGCTAGATATGTCCGCAGTTCAAACAAGTTTTCCAGATGATAAGAGGAAAGACTCATACTTGTATCTTTTAAAGAGATAAGATGGTACCTGAGATGGGGCTCGAACCTGGGCTGCATAGGTCAACACTCCTCCGCTCTGTTTCTGAGCTATCGATGTACCGATCGATGTTTGCCAAATTTCAATCTCTTGATGCTCGCCCCCCAGCAACGATCTAGTGACAGAGCGTAGGGACGTTGACTCATGCGACCCGCATATGGTAAATGCATGACAATTTTTTCAATTTTTTTTCATTTATTGCAAAAATATAGCACTGTGAGTGCATTAAAATCCCAATAGGTCTCAATTGATGTTTTGTTCCAGGATTACCTCAATATAGGACGACGTTTATGGAGTGTCTGGTGGACGCGCGAATGTTGGAGCATCTCACCAAGCGGGATCTACGGACACAGCTCAAGATGGTCGATAGTTTCCATAGGTGAGTAAAAAATACATATTTGTCTTAAATAATAGAGTTTAACTAGCTGCAAAGACTACGAAAGAAATAATTTACTGAAAATCCAATTTAATTTAAAAGTTTTTTGAACCATTTGAGGCCGTCCTAGGTATACTCTTTTGACCCCGACTGTACCTAAAGCTTTGTGATTTTTAATGCAATTTTACCAGGTGCATATAATAACAAGTGAAAACAAAATTAAAATTTTGAAAATACCCACGACAGTTTCCAGCAGCTCCCCCTGGTGAGTTATTCGCGAAACATCTAGCTAAGAACATTCCCCAGTCAAACCTTCATCATCTATCTAGTGGGTAAAGAGATAGGGTTGTTAAATTTTAGAGTCACGTGATAATAACGAGATGCCATCAGTAAACTTTAAAGTCGCTTGACAGATATAAGACATTTCATTGTTCAATTTTACAGTAATTTGTCAATAAAGACACATCATTTATGGAAAACTTGCAAAATTTTCCACCGCAGACAGCATTTTAACTTGCAACCTTCGGTCTTTATATCTGTGATTTGTATTTTCCAGAACGTCCCTCCACTTCGGCGTGGCGTGTTTGAAACGCGTCGGGTACTCCGTACGGGTGTTGGAGGAGCGGCGGAGAGCGGCCGACCACACCAACCGGGACGTGCTCGTGTGGACCAACGAGCGGCTGCAGCGCTGGCTCGTCTCCATCAACCTCAAGGTTGGTATCAGTCGGGTACTCCGTACGGGTGTTGGAGGAGCAGAGCGGCCGACCACACCAACCGGGACGTGCTCGTGTGGACCAACGAGCGGCTGCAGCGCTGGCTCGTCTCCATCAACCTCAAGGTTGGTATCAGTCGGGTACTCCGTACGGGTGTTGGAGGAGCAGAGCGGCCGACCACACCAACCGGGACGTGCTCGTGTGGACCAACGAGCGGCTGCAGCGCTGGCTCGTCTCCATCAACCTCAAGGTTGGTATCAGTCGGGTACTCCGTACGGGTGTTGGAGGAGCAGAGCGGCCGACCACACCAACCGGGACGTGCTCGTGTGGACCAACGAGCGGCTGCAGCGCTGGCTCGTCTCCATCAACCTCAAGGTTGGTATCAGTCGGGTACTCCGTACGGGTGTTGGAGGAGCAGAGCGGCCGACCACACCAACCGGGACGTGCTCGTGTGGACCAACGAGCGGCTGCAGCGCTGGCTCGTCTCCATCAACCTCAAGGTTGGTATCAATCACAGGAATCGCATCAGCAGGCCTGGGCAGTGGTACCAATACTTGAAGGCGCTTTTTCCGCGGACTAACGAGCGACTGCAGCGCTGGCTCGTCTCCATCAACCTCAAGGTAATTACCTATTAGGAGTCACTCAGCGAGCTCTGGAGAGTTATGCTCGGTGTTTCTCTACGTGATCGAATCAGAAACGAGGAGACCCGTAGACGAACCAAGGTAACCGACGTAGCTAAGAGAGTCAGTAAGCTGAAGTGGCAATGGGCGCCTCAACGTAATAATCACTTATTACGCTATGTGGCGCAAATTAGGGAAACGCCGTGACGAGTTTGCCGATTGCAACTGGACGTAACTAGAATCCAGTGCGTAACTACGAAGTGGCAAACCTGGCAGTGCCCCGGGGCCTTTGAAGCACTAATGTTAATAATTAAACTAGGAAAAAAAACTTCCAAATTCAAAAATAAGTAAACCCGAAATCCGACCTTCATTCGGCAACTTATTTGATATATTCATGGGATTCCCTAAAAGTGTCGTACCATAGGTTTGTTTGCCAGTGCCATCTGTCGGTCGATATCAAAATGTTTATGCACGAGAATTCACCCGGCGGTTCGGGGATTCCCTAGCGGCACGCGGCGTATCGTCTTATTACAGTTCGTTCGCTCATCCATTATTGTTTCATAGAACATAAATAATGATCATAAATGTACTTACTGCTGTATGAGGCAGTCATCGATACCTGTCAGCTGCAGTCGTCCATGTTTTCAAGTACTTTGGTTCTGGGTTTGGGGCCCTGGTTAAGTTTTGCCCCGGGGCCTTTGATTACTTAGTTACGCCACTGCTGGAATCTCAGGGGAAGTCAAGGTAACTAAGAATATGGTTGTCACGAACGTCATATTGATTAAAATTGGTTCAGAATTTTATGACGTTCTTGTATCCGATTGCTGTTTTGATGCACCTTGATGCACCAACAACTGGCAGGCTTAGACGAATTCTAACGAAACATAATTTTGTTTTACAGGAATATGCGAACAACTTAGTGGAGAGTGGCGTCCATGGTGCTTTGATAGCGCTAGATGACAACTTCGACGCAAACAGTATGGCGCTCGCGTTGCAGATACCCACGCAAAACACACAAGTAAGTTTGATGATCAGTATTCACTACATAAAACATAACAGGAATCACCTAGTTCTTTCTGTTAGGCAAGAAATTTGCATACTAATACTGTTTCAGAACTAAGTAAAGACACACACACACACACACACACACACACACACACAAAACCGAAGTTTATCAAGAAGTCTCGCCACTTGATAGGTCCATTCAGCATACCGTTTAGGATTTTCTTTTACGTACCAAAACAAACAACGAATTTGGTACCAAATTACAAGAATGAGGCTTTCTTGATTTCACTGGCAATAGATTTCGTTGCAAATCCTGCGAAAACCTGTTTTACCTGCTATTTACATTAAGGCCTGGATAATTCACAGTCACTTTATTTTTTGAGGCCGGCTCAAAATAGCATCACCCCAATTCAACCTGTGGGTGTCGTAAAAAGTGACTAAGGGATAATCATCCAGGGAATGGGCAGCAGCGTTCCCTGTCAATTCAACACTTGCACTGCGTTCGCCGATCCGCCAGCTAAGCGTGGTGAGTATGGCAGCGAGCAGTCGGAACTTTTTTTAAAATGGGGCGGGCTATATCGCTGACAAAGTAGTTCTATTTTGACACAATTGTTTTGAAATTGTTTAATAAACTTTATGCCCGGTTTTAATTGGATTCCTCTCCACCAGGCACGACAAATCCTCGAGATGGAGTTCGCGAACCTCCTAGCATCGGGGACTGAACGCAGCGCGCGCCCGCACCACGACCACGCCGCCTCCTGACATCACACCATGAACTAGGCCGCCGCCCCCCACCCCCGCACCCGCACCCGCCAGCCCCAAGGCGAGTGATAGCACTGGACTAGGTTAGACGGTTGGCTCCGAGAAGCGTTCCGCGGAGAATAGATGGCAGCACTGTTGAAACGTCAGTTGATTCTGTAATAACTTTCATTGGTCGATTTTAAAGTCACGTGATGGAAATGAAATAAAAAATGGAATCGTTGTAAAGACATTGGTAAATTTTTAAGTCACGTAAATATGTAACTGATCGGTTATAAAGTCACGTGATATGAAAGAAGAGAATATCATTGTTCGATTTAAGGGTCGCAGGATACAATAGTAATACAAAAGTCAGTGATTCATAAAAAAATGTTTTTGGTTTGATTTTAAAGTCACATGCGTTTTTTTTTAAGCATTAATGCGCTACGATGCTGCCATCTGTTGTTCGTTTGCTGGTTAGATGAGATTTCATATTTATTACTACTTATTTTGAAAAACAAGTCGTTTATTATTTTTAAATTACATTATAACGCTTCAGAATGTATGAATTGGTCAGTTAGGTAGAATGAAGGAAAGTTATATTTAAAACTGGTTCAGAAGAATCAAATCGGCATATCAAATTAAGATTTGACGAAAGAAAAGTTACATATTCAATAAAGTTTACATAAATGTGTGTATAAATTGTTTACATGGTTCTGACTTAGAAAACGCACAACTAAGTGTTGACATTTTCATTTTATTTAGTCTGGATTTAATATACCTTCTTAGGTATGAACTTATACTGTATGGTTCGCTTGATTTTCTGTCCATAGGCAATTTATGGAATCTCTACGTTTGAAGTATTAGGAGGTGGCACGGTTTGATCATTTAGTCTTTGATAGTAAAATATGGCAACACTTTTCATTATTTTTCTACCCTCGTTAATATTTTTCTCTAGATTTGGAGAAAATTTACTGATACATTTTAATCATTGATTATTTATAAAAAATATAAGTGTTGAAGTACAAACAAACATATTTTTTGTCACTAATATTTATTTTGTTAAAAAATATAAGTACATCCATGTGCGTCGTAACATTCTGTTTAGCAACATAATAATATTGAAAAGTGTTGCCATACGAAAAGTATAAACATTGTTGATACAATAAAAGTTTCCATTATCTTTGTATAATAAAATAATAACTACTAAATATAAATGTAGCAAGATATGCTTCGATAATAATATAACAATACAAAGTGCTCTGAATCCGTAGGTTATGTTATATGTACTTAATCTGATACTACTTATAAAACTAATACTAGGTTCATATTTAAATTATGGTGTTCTAGAAAACCTTAGGTATATTTTTCAGAACTACCTTTGAAATCCTTTTTTTTTATCTGAAACCTTACGAAGTGACCGAAGTATTGATACTTACTAGATAGATAACTTTAGACAATAAAATTAAGACGATTCATAAAGTATTAGCTTGAATCCCAAGTTTTCTAGAACACCATAGTTCTAAAAAAACATTCATGCTCTGATGCCAAATATTAGTTAAAGTTTAACTAATATGTTTTAGCGTATTCAATGTTTACATGATATCAAATGTAATATGATATTTTAAAACGATTTTAGAGTCATGGGATATAAAAATAAGTTATTAACCGTTTTAGAGTCACGAGATAAAAAAAATATGTCACTTGTCGATTTTAGAGTCACGGGATATAAAAAAATATGTCCTTGGTGGATTTTAGTGTCACGAGATATAAAAAATGACATTGATCGATTTTAAAGATCCGAGATATAAAAAATGTCGTTGGTCGATTTTAAAGTCACTTGATATAAAAAATATGGCATTGATCGATTTTAGAGTCTCGAGATATAAAAAATATGACGTTGGTCGATTTTACAGTCTCGAGATATAAGAAATATGTATGTCATTGGTCAATTTTAAAGTCCCGCGAAAATAATGAAGAGATTTGATGGGTTGATTTGAAAGAGTTGATCTCTTTTTTAGGGTTTCGTAGTCTACTAGAAACCCTTATAGTTTCGTCATGTCTGTCTGTCTGTCTGTCTGTCTGTCTGTCTGTCTGTCTGTCTGTCTGTCTGTCTGTATGCCGCGCCCTCATATCTTCGTCAGTTTTAGAGCTATCGACATGAAATTTGGTGAGAAGATAGATCGTGTTGACCCAAATAAAGAAATGTTAAGAAAAAAATATTTTAAATGTTTTTTGGACCCCCTCCCATACAAGTGAAAGGGGTGCAAAAATTTTTTTTTTCTTCTGCAATATTGAGTAGGGTATCGTTGAATAGGTCTTTTAAAACTAAGGTGAGGTTTCTTTGAAACAAAGTCACTAAAATGTTTCTGTCACGAGATATTTGCTTTTAAAAAGGGCGTTCTTGACCCATAATTTGTTCCAGCTGTAACTTCTAAAGTATAAACGCTAAAAATTTGAAATAAATATGGAATATAGCTTACAATCTGAAGTTACAATGAAAACTATAACGAATATCGTACCCTTAAAGGTTTCAGAAAAAATTGAGTTTTTCTATTTGCGGTTGGTCATCATACTGCTGCTAACAAACCAGCAACAAATTAAGTTTGTAATGCTGAAAAACCTGATATTTAAACGTTGACCACGAAACCCTATTTGTGGGCGTGTCTGACACGCTCTTGGCCGGTTTTTCAGAACTAATGTTTGATATCTTGTAAACATTGAAAAAGGGTTAGATGTTCATACAGAAAGTCGTACTACGTTAATTTGTCGCAAGCGTACCAAACCAACACGTTAAACAGTCACAACTATTTCTAGTTGAAACGTACAAAATATGCTGAAGGGCTTCTAATCTAATATTACATCCTTTTTCAAAAACAGAAAAATCTGGTAAAATAATTTTATTACATTGAAGCTTTTTAGCACATGTAAGGCGGTTGATATTACTCGCTGTAATTTCTTACTAATATGGGCTATTATCAGAATTCCTTTCTTATACAACCTGTTACATAACTAACCAAAAAAAATAATATTTTTCATTTTCATCAGTCGATAAAATAATCCCATCACTAGTTTAGGTCAGGTGCTACACTACCTGGCGAACAAAGTCCGCTTCGGCATACATTGCTGGTTGACTTAGTTTCTTGTATTGATGATATTCATGTAATAGCCAGCAATGTATACCGAACTGCGTTTCGCCGCGTCGGTAACTTCATTTGAACTTTGAGCTGTCAAAATTAGTGCTGCGATGCCACGATTAAAATAAGTGTAATTTAATAAAAAAATATTTTTTTCGTAGTTTTCAAAAACGATACTACGGCTCTAATTTTTTGTTAATTGACTCCTTGCAACGGACCTTTCCACACCCTTTCAGCTTTATTGGTTGTTTTGTAACACGTTGTATTTAGCAGGGATTTAATTTTGTGAAGTGGGGAAAAGGAGTTAAATATTCACTTGTTAATTTGATTATTTATCATAAGTCCCAATTTATGTACTAATGCTCTTTTTAGCATTATTTCTACTACCTACTTCTTGGGATTTTTATTTTGGTTCTGTCTTATGTTTTGTCAGCGGGTTCTGTTTTCTTATTTTTTTTAATCTTCTACCCATCTAGGGTAATGCTGTCATTGTCAGTGAAGAGAAGAGTTTCGAGTTTCTTAAAATGATAGGTAAAGTACGGCTGTTCAAATAGCCCATATTTGAGAGCTGCAAACTCATACTTTAATTAATGTCAACAAGGAATAATCCAGACCTTATGTCATAGAATTAACATGATTCTGACAGCTGTTAAATGTGGCCTATTCAAACGGCCGTACTGTAGCGAGTAATATGAGCGGCCCCGCATTGAGTACCTATACCTCTAGATACCTGTCAACAAGTGCCTCCGGCTGAGGTTTGTACATATAGCTTTATGTAGGTAATGTGTGCCTCTCCGTGCGACTACGTTCTAGCTATCTGTAACTCGTAGATAAAACTAAACATATGAATATCCTAATGAAAATACAAATTATGAAATAGGCTCGATAATTTTAGTTATATTTTTAAATAGCTGTTTCTACGGATGCACACAAACTAGTCTTATGTACAGTGTTAACGACATTGTTTTGTATTTCCTATTTTATTATATCGCAATCGGTTCAGCAAAGTGTAATTAGCTAGATATATTTTTGTTAAGCGTTTTACAGAATATTAAAAGTGTGGGCAGGTATGATTTATACACCGAGTGCATAGAAAGATTTTTCAATGTCGATTTAAATTTTTAAATCAATGAATTCATTGTCATATAGTCTAATTAAATTAAATACATCATGTAGAAAACTTCTATCACTCGGTGACAAGTTTATTTATAACAATAGTAAGTTAAACAAATTCTATTGTATAGCTATTTTAATTTGACGGAATCTTTAACTGTAGCGTATATTTTGTAAATATGGTTTCGATCGCGTAGGCAATGTAGCAATATTTAGCTAGGATGTGTTCAAACTACTATATTTTTATCAGTTTTTACTTATGCTTTATTTATTAACTAGGAATTATTATTTATAAAGTTTTAGAATAACGCGTCGGAGCTTTTTGTTTTAAGATTATTCTATGAATCCATACCTATTTAACCACTAAAAGGATTTTTTTTATCGACTGTAAAACATCAAAAATATTTAACTACAAATCGTTTTGATTTATTTATCCTGTATCGATACAACTTTTCGTTTTTCATTCTTGAAAATTTAAGTGGGGATCCTCTAGTTCTCTACTTGCAAAACTTAAAAGTGGAGATTAAAAATTGGTTAACAAATTCCTAAAGTGGTTAAATGTGGAATGTGGGTTCTGTTGATATAAACCTCATAGATTATGAAGACTTACCTCATAATCTTGAATGTATGCGGTTGTTTATGAGATCACAATGTTTAGTCTAGGGCATGAAGGGTTGCTAACGTACTTTGATTAGAATTTATAACGAGTGTATGTATAGTATATCGCATAACAGTATTAATAACATATAGGGACACGCCAGTGTTTATAGTAGCTAACTCGATGGACATACAAAACGTATTTCCATGTATTTAAATAATTCCTTCATGATTCTAAATTATCGGAACCCTGTTTGGCTAACTTTTGTCTATGTATAACCTTCTATTTGGAATGTACAGTAATATAAACTGTTCAGCATTGGTTTAGATGTTTAGCGGTGTCAATGCGACATAGATTTTATTACGCTGGCTAGTCACAGTATATAAACATCCAATGTTGAACTCGCGCCTTGTGAGCTAGAGAAATCGTCTCTATATCATTCATACACATCAAATTGTTTCATTATCAACTAAATATATTATATATAATATAAACTACATAAAGTTTTATAAAATGCAAGTATAATATGTTTATGAGATGGTTATTTAGTTATTTGTTAGTGTATAGCTTGACGTAGCTACGTTTTGTATAAAAATGGTTGGTAGATATGCCGTTTGGGGTAAAGTGGACCTCGATCCTAAATAGTGTTACTTTAGATAAGCTCGTCCGGTGAAAGTGGTTTTTCTCGATACTAAAACACTCTTAAAACTTCTGAATAATGGTTAACTAAATTGTAAATTTCATTCTTATCATAAACCGAAAACTTCAACTTCTAGTTTCCTTGTCAGCCGTGATAAACCACTTTCGCAAACTTCAAGACCGTTGGCGTCGATTCAAGTAAATTGTTAATAAGTACATAGTTGTCGGTTGTTCAAAGTCCTCGGTGTAATCTGTTCCATAGCCTCCGTAAGTGCCAATATGTCGACGGTCAGAAGCGGACGCAGCCTCTGAACAATAACTAGAATAATTTTGTATCTGACATTCCAGCGCACATTTTAATAAGCTCCCGATTGAAAATATGCACTTACAAATAATTTCAGATGTAGATTTTTATCGGGAGCTAAATGGCTGATTCCATAAATTCTCACGTTTTACTTAGAATCTCTACTGCATAACGAGTAGTGTTAAAAAATAAATTGCTGATCTGAATTATTCAAAAACTAAAACGTAATTTGGATTAATGTTGGACTTATTTGAAGTTTCTCATGACAGATTTGCAAGTGAGGATTTTTAGAATCACTGACGCAATAAGTGGGGATTTTTAGGACTACCAAACATAAGTGGGAATTTTTTGAATGACCCAAGCAAACTAGGAAATAAATCAGTGTCGAACAAAAGTATTTTTCCACCATGGTCCCAGTGGTTCGGGCTACCAAAGAGTATAGTTACCTTCACGTTAAGGAATAAATGTAAAATAGATTGTTAGCATTTCATGAAAATTGTATATAATTTTGCATATGTGTTGCATAGCTTCGTACTATAGTGAGGGATATTTAATGAAATTTGTACCTACAGCTCGTTTCAGATTACATGCCAGTCTCGGTTTAACATTCCAGGCTTTCTATTTAATAAATGCTTCAACAACTAACCATGTAGCCATATAACGGAAAATGTTAAAGTACAGGGGCATTTTAATGTCTGAAAAAGTTAACCTAGATGATTATTTTGACCAATGTAATCTGAACTGTGTAATCTTTGTATAAATATTTATCAAATGTGCGGACGACTACGTTATGCATAATGATAGGAGGTAAATACAATTTACACGATATAAAAAAGATTGTTTCATTTATGCTTCTACTTCATAGCTAAGTACGCGCGCGCGCCAGTTCATTACCAATTTACTATCCTGAAGTATGCATGCGTCTCTCGAGCCGAGATACTGGCAAGTGCGAATGGATGCGCATACTTTAGGATGGTTAATGGAGTCGCGCACGTACTGTACATTTCCTTTACTGACGTGCTATCATTTCGGAAGGTCGCGCACGAACTTGTCGGACTATAATTACAGTAATTACTAATACCTACCTAACTTTTAACTTTATAATTAACATAAAAAAAATCGAGACACTTGCGTTTTCATAGTCAAACAAAATATGAAATCTATGAAATAAATAGTTGCAATGTAGAAAATCGACATTAGGATTTTGAATCCTCGTAATACTCACTATTGAACTAAATTATACATGTATTCCAAAATAAACATATGTGATTCCTACAATCAACAATGTCTTAGATAATGTGATCCCAAAACATAAACTTGCTAAGTGTCTCCATTTTTCGGATGAGAAGTGTATTTGTCTGGAGCCAACAGAAGAGTTTAGGGCTCTCCAAGTTTGCTCGAAACTAAACAACATAATAAAAATTAAAAGATATTAAGTATTCTTATAACATATTTATTAATGAAAATAATCCTATACAATTTATTGTATAATCACATTTGAGGTTTCTTTTTACTGCCCATTTTACTCAAATGCCTACAAATCTTCTTTTTCAACTCCTTCTGTCTCTTAATCTTCTTCCATTCCTCTTCATCCTGCTGTCTCTTGTGTTGTTTGATTCTTTCTGCTGTGGCCGCCTTCTGAACTTCCTTCTTCTTTTCATAATTAGTTTTTAGCATCTTCATGACACTTGATACCTTCTGTTCATGAGGGTTTTTGACCACAGCTACCCTGTTCTTGAAAATGTCCTGTTTCTTCCCAGATAGTGTAGTCGTTTTCTCTTTAGGCTTGAATCTGTAGGGTAATCCTTTCTGCAGATTTTTAGGGATGACTAGAGGCTTGAAGACTTTTGGTTGCCTTTGTACTTCAGTGTACATTGAGTCGGTATTGGCGTCGTTTTGGATGTTGCGTTCTCTCTTCAGTTGTCCTTTAGTTTTCATGCCTTGCCACGCGTTTTTCTCACCAATAGGCAGCAAAAGATTGACCACAGGTGCATAGAATTTCGTCACATCCACTTTGAACCAAGTCCTGCAGAATATTATATCACTCATCAGGATTTTATCTTCAAATGTTGCTCTGAAAGCTCCCTCAGGCTTGTTCAAAGCCTTTTTGATTTGTCCTCTGATACCTGAGACTGTTTTTATTCTAGCTCCTTCGAATTTTGCTACTTCAAGGGTAGATGTGAACATGTCTTTGATAAAAGCAGTCTTTTTGTATATTTTCAGTGGTGTTCCTACCAGTTTCAGTTTCTTGACAATTTGTGTAGATTTGTTGATTTCATTCACACTTCCTGTTGCTGCTATTCTGAATCCTAGAGATTTGATTTCATTGTGGTTGTTGTTAACAGTTTGTAAGGCTAAAAAGCCAGTGTTTTGTGGCGTTATCGGTCCATAGAAATGCATGTTGCATGTGACATGTTCAGGAGTGTATTTCAAATATCTACATTTCATATCATCCTCTATTTTGGAATAGATAGGAAGTGTTTGGAACCGCCGCCAACCTAGCGAGATTATCAATGGATCATTGGTTTTCAAGATCTTTTTGTACCATCTGTGTTTCTTCACCTTGCAAGATACAAAACCAATGTTTTGCTCTGCCATGTTTAGGGCTCCAATGAGTATTGGATAGCTGGGATCAAAATTTGATACAAATTCAGAAGGCATGTTTTTAAATAGCATTCTGACATAAAGTCCAGGTCTAAACCCTTCCACTTCAATCCTCAATCCCTGATCTAAGTTTTCAAACACAGATTTGTTCAGCTCAGACTGCTTGAGAGCTTCAGCTTTCAAAGCTTCATAATAAGAATGATCTCCTTTGATTCTATGTGATTCATCAGGATTGTCATATTCAGAATCAAATTTAGCTTTTAACTTCATTTTCTTTTCAAGGATTTCAGATTTTATTGGTTCCCCTTTTCTCTTAGCTCCTGCTTCTTTGAGATCTTTATCGTCATCATTATCATCAGCTTTGTTTTCTGCTACATGTTTTACACCAGTTTCTAGGTCTTCAAAATCTCCAAACATTTCTTCATCATCTCCATCACTTGCATCATCAAGTTTCAGGAGTTCCTCTGCATCCTCATTGGCTGATCTTTTCCCAGTTACAAAGCAGTTTATTAAGAACTGCTTGTTACTATCGCTGGTCCAGTCTTTTAGGTTTGGCTTGTCCAGGGCATAGAAGAAAGAACATTCATCCATGTCTTGTTTTTCCTTTTCTTTGTGTTTCTTTTTCTGTGTATCTGTAACCTTCTTAAAAAGCCCACCAATTTCTTCATCATCACTATCTTCTGATTCTTCTTTCTTGTCTTTAGTTTTATTTCCAATTTCAAATTCTCCATACACTAGCTTCATTATGTTTTTAGATGTCCTTTGCCTCTCGAAATACGCCTCTGTAGCTTTCTCTCCCAGTTTTTCTTTCCATTTCATTCCAAAGTCTTCCGGATCTGAGCCGTCTGAATCATCATCATCATCCTTCTCATCATTATTATCAAAATCTTTAGGATTATCATCATCATCATTGTCATCCTCAGCTTCTGACCCAGATTTATTGTCCCAAGGAAGTTTATCAGATTTGCCTCTAACATCTTTCTCACTTTGATCAATACCACTGTCATTGTCTGAATCACTGTCATCTCCTGAGTCATCATCATCATCAGATGAATCACCCTTTTTACCTTTTCCTTGTTGTAGATACTCATTATCTTTTACCATATCAGGGTATATCACAGCTCCTCCACTGAAGAGCTTGAAGCCTGATTCTTGCATTTGTTCATCAAGTGTTTCTTTAGTCTCAACAACATTTTTGAGCAAGGTTTGCTTTTCATTGGTTTCTTCATCTTCCTTTTTATGAGAGTGTGAGCCTTGAAGCTCAATGTAGACTGCATCTTTGTCATAGACTATGCCTCCTACTCCGGAGAATGGGGCATATATCTGTCTCTCTCGCTCCATGAGATGGCGCTTCTTCTCACTGCTTGGCAGAGGACAGGGGTCTGGCAGGTAGGACAGTTCACTGATCTTCATATCTCCTACTCCTGAAAATACAAGATGAGAATCATGTTAGTAATTGTTTTAAGAGTGTGCACAACATTTTTAATGAATGAAAATAAAAACATCTTTATCTTCTTTTTTCATCAGCTAAATCAATGAAACTTTTCTATCAAATTGAACTTAACAATTAGATTTACACAGGCAGAACCAAGAAACAACTAAAATAATAGTCACCTGCAACATGCACCATAGATTCCTTCATCAATGGTACTCCTCTGACATAGCCATACAAGACCACATCCCTATTTGCCTTTGCATCTTTCCTTATAATCTCCTGGTTTGTGATGTCTTCCAATCTATCCGCCAATATGTAAGAGTGAGTTGATCGCCAACTAAGAGGCCTGAATTTCATAACAGAGATGAAACGGGACAAGTTCTTGATTTCATTCCGCAAGTACTCCCCATGGACTATACCAGACAAGTAGAACAACTTTGCTCCAGGGTACACTTCCGTCCAAAATCGATGCTTCAAAGTTTTCTTTGTAGCTTTCAAAGTTTTGGCATTCTTGATCATGTCGAGATGTGTAAGAACTCCCATAATTTTGGGCATTCCGTGCACTTGGCAGATGTTGAGGAACTCAAATATCTCCATTTCGAAGCCGAAGCTAGCGTCACACAGAAGTAAGACCAAATCAGCGCATTTAGCTATGTCTATCATTGAGTTGATATCATTGTTGCATTCTATCAAGGTTAGCCGCCGTTTCTTGGAAGTAACTATTGTAATGGGCCCGTTAGTGCTTGTAACGTTCGTTTTGATGAAACTCTTGATCAAATTGTTGATGAGAGTGGTCTTGCCGACTCGTGGTGGGCCTACAACGGCGACGACTATCGGAGGCGGTTCTAACGGTGTTTTGTCCACCTGAGGGATGTGCTGCTTCTTGGCGATCACGTTTTCTCTGTGCCTGAACTGTTTCTCAGCTCTCACGGCAGATTGGATAGCAAAAGCTTTGGGATTTCTCTGACGAGCGGATAGGTTAGATTGGTCCACTTGGGCCTTCTTTTTCTTTTTTTCTGCTTTGCGCCCGGCATGTTTAGCACGATGCGCCTTTTTCTTATCAAATGCGGTTTCGTCCGCCATCGTTTCTACTCAATTTTATTCACTAAATCGCTAAATATCCCATGAAAACGAATCAAAATAAATTCTCACGTGTTATTCATGTTTTTGACATTGACATTGAATGAATGAAAGACCGAAATCGATCGAATGGAACAAATGGCTGTAGTCTATGGTCGTCACGTACAGACGAGCGTTTTTGGTTTAACCAAAGTATACGCACGAATGACGACAAACCCGATTTACAAACTTTTGTACGGTGGCAACACTGCCAACAGCTGTCATTGCAGTCTACACAAATCAATCTTGTGTCTTGTATTTTTGTGCAAAAAATCCACAATTTGGATGATGATAGTAAAAAATTCGGCTTCTAATGATAGCTCGCGAGTGGCCAATACTGCTTTGAACTAAGTTCCGTTGCTGCAACCATGAGTACTTCAGAACTGGACAGCCGAAACATTGCGATTTCCATGTTAGTGTAAAATTTCTTTATAATAACTAATTATAGCGGGTTTACGTCGTATTTACTGTTATTTAGTGGCGTATTTGTTGTGTTTGCTTTGTTTATTAACGCTTCAGCTTGTAGAACTGCTCTCCCGTTCATTTAGTTGGTAGGTACTAAAAGTAATTTTATGTTTGGGTCATTGATCTAAGTTGCACCTAGTTGAATAGATCAGTAAAAGTTTATCTCGCAATGCAGACGTAGCATCTCATTACCCTGTCTATCACACACATTCTATTGCCGCTTATTATCTGCAGAACTTATCTATTAGCCACTCAGAACTATAAAAACCTATGTGAATGTGAGCCTATTGTTTTGATATGCAAATTAACTATTTTATGTCCTCAACCTTGCTATGTGAGTGTAGTGAATGTTACATGAAGCATGAAATTAAGTTTTTTTTGGTACAAATAATAATAGTTTGCAGCTTGGTTGTATTATTGAACTTGTTGGAAAAAGTTTTTCTTTCTTTTTAATTGATATTTTATTTTCATCACAGGTTGCTATTTTGTAATTTTGAGTCCTTACCACAACATAGTTTAATTTTTACCTTACAACATTTAATACAAATAACAAGTATACAACAAACAACAAATGGAAAACAATCACATAGCCACACATTTTTCTACATATTTCCAGAACAGCTATTTCAAAGCTCTTCTTTTCACCCAACTTCCTCAGGCGGGTTATGTTTTTCGAGAGTATGTATTTATGTATCCAGAATCGTTTTCATGCGCTATAGCCTTAACATAATGGTGGCGGAGCGACTCTGGCTATATTCAAAATTCATACATTCAAGCTAGCGGATTTTTATCACAAAATACAACTTTAAATTTACTGCAGTCAGATTTTTGTTTCTTAATACATCTGCTTGTTTATTTGTTTAGGCGCAAATCTGTGGAGAACCTGGTGATCTCCTCACAAGATGCGATTGGGCAGAGCATCAGTCAGGCCCTGACATTCTCCGGAGTCATCACACAGCAAGCTCATCAGATGATGGATACTAGGTGAGATTCCATGATGTATATTTTTATGTGAAGTTTTATTTTCATTAGGCCAGAATTTCTATTAGTTGTAAGTTAGTTACCTGCCACTTTACTAATGGAAACCTTAACTTTCATATCAGTTGTAAGTCACTCACCATTCATTTTTAACTTTATTACAATGGATATCCGGTGTGAGATATAAAAGTAAAAATGAAGATTTCCACAGTAAGGAACCTTCTGTGACATCAAGCGAGTTAGTAGGTGTTAAAAACAAGAATACCAGCAACAATACTAATCTCTCTCTCACATGTACTGCACTTAAAGACTGTCGAGTGCTAGATCCAAGCACTGATTGCAGTTGAAAAAATTATTTTCTATTTTTATTTCAACCATTCATAATCATAAAATAAAAGTTTCGTCAATTCAGTACTAGACATTTGACTCATAAGTATATTTCTGTTTTCAAGTTAGTTCATCTTGAAATTAAATGTGCTAAATGCAAAATGATTCTCAATTAGCAAGTAATTTTTCACAGTAATCTCTTAATGATTCCGTCATGTTTTTGGCCCCCATAGCAAAGTGCAAAACATTTCAGCATCCAGTAGAAAACAGTCTGGAATGAAGCCTAGGAGTGTGTCAGTTTAAAATTTTATAAATGTGTGTCTGTGTTTTTAAGTATATGGGCAGATTGCACAAAGTGTAAGTATGGAATTCTTACCCAGTTAGTTCTTTTATAAAAAAAATAATGTCTGTATCTGTATCTGTATCTGTGTATCCGTGTGCGAAAAGGTGAAATAATTATGCAGTTCATGACCTTGAAAATCTTCACATAACTTACATAATATTATTTTCAAAATATACTATTATCAAAATATTCCTGTACTATCATCATATTGTTTTAAAAATAGTATTGACATTAGGCGCGTCTACACTGACTGAGGCTGCTCGTGTGCTCATTGCCTCGCGCGGCATACGCTCGTACGCAGGCGAGCCAAGTTCGACCCAATTTGGACGCCTAATAAATTACATAATAGGCAAACTTCTGAGGCGCGTTGATTTTGACTCGGCCCGCGCGTGCTCGTAATTTTTTGGTTGTTTGCCGCGCGAGCCAGTGAGCACGCGAGCAGCCTCGTTTGGTGTGGACGCGCCTATTGACATACATACATAGAAATTATGGTAGAACAGAAGGTATTTTATGTCAAAATATTCCACTATTTCAGGAGTAGCCACCTTTTATAATGAACACCACAGTGAATCATTGTGAGCTTCCTGTGAATAAAAGTGTATTAATTCACTAATCAACACATTAATAATTTGCTACAATAGTATAAACAGTTTGTCCTAATTAAGACAATGAAATGAATATCATACAAACATCAGAACTATTTGTACAAAGCTACCTAACCTACCTACTACTATAACAGTCCACTGCTGGACATGGGCTTCGCTCCGTAAGGGGGGTATATGCCATACAAACCACGCTTGGCAGGCGGATTGGCGAGCGCAGTGCAAGGTGTTGTATTTACAGTGCTGCCCATTCCCTGCATTCATCCTTTAGTCGGTTTTTACGACCACCACGGTTTGATATAGGGTGATGCTATTCTAAGCCGGCAGCACATGGCACTAGAAGGACGCAAAAGATTTGATGCGCGATAGGAAAAGCTGGGGCGCTAAGTTATGCAATACTCCTTATACTATAAAACTATTTTATCTTCCTCTGAAGCATACTATCAGGTATAGTATGTTTACACGTCTCAAATATTTGGTTTAGCTAAGGAAACTATTACTTCGTTCACATATTGTAGGTATAATAAAGTTCATAACAATTTATAGCGTATTCGTCAACCAACGAGTGTTCGTCTTATTTCGCGTTGCATAACTACACGAACTGCTAGTCTAAATGTGCAGCAAAAGTGCGCAATTTAGTGATTCTCGTTATTATTATTTTCCCAAAACCACTGGTGTTTATTGTCGCCATATTAGCATCAGGTAAGTCAGAAACTGGTAACTATTGTGTAGTAACTCGTGAAAAAGAAGTGGGGTACAGTACAATTCGTCAAATCTACAACTATAAGTATGATTCACGGGAGACCAATCATAGTAATAGTTCTAGATTTATACTTATAAGTTCTGGCGCCTCGTTTCGTCGTCGTTATGTGGAAATGTCTTATCCACAACGTGATAAGAGAACGTTGTGGTATAAAAGAAGACGTAGTGACTGGTATAGAAAAAGGTATGCTTTGATGGTTTGGTCACGTTGGGAGGATGAATGAAAGAAGATTAACGAAACAAGTACATATGGCAAACGTGGATGGGAATGTTGGAAGGGGAAGGCCTCGACGAACGTTCCTTGATCAATTCGGGGACGTGCTAAAGAAAGGCTAGGTCAAGAGCACCACAAACCGACGAGCATATTGTATGAAAAGCTTGATGAATGTGGAGGAAGCGAAAGAAGTGTCTCAGGATCGTAGCATGTGGAAGGACGTAGACTCTGCCTACCCCTCCGGGAACAAGGCGTGATTTTATGTATGTATGTCTTTTCTGGTGTGGGACATCGAGTCGACGAACGATCCGATGAATTGCCTGAAGTATCTGTGCCCCTTTTAGGCTTCCAGCTAAGCTTTCTCCTTCTTTGATTATCTCTTACGGTTTTATCAGGTCCGGCACTATAGTCAAAAACAAAACTAAACACCATTCATAAAAAATCTTGTAGAAGTTGAAAATATTGATCTATTCTACGTGTTAGTATCCTAGTTACGATGTTATTTTATTCAGACTGTTATTTAGACTAGTTCTGTACATTTTTCCCATCTTATCCATTCTTGGTTATTGTTACTAGGAGAAAGTGTTTTATATACCGTGAGAATGAAAAATATTATGATATGAGTACTCATAGTACTTGCGCGGATACTAAAGAATGGCCTTGAAATACCCAAATTGACAACATTGCTGTTAACATCCTGCTCATATGTTTTGTAATATGATAGAGAGGTAAACAATAATGTTGCAGATTCGGGTTCATTCTTTATCCGCGCAAGTTATAATAAAACTTGAGAATAAAACCCAACTTATTTCGCAGGAGGCGATATAACAGCAAGTTTTTAATGCAGCAGCTGTACAGTAGAGCACAGCTCAGGTTAAACACTTTAAGAATTAGTACCGTTCATTTGATTCACGCAATTATAGTATAAGCAGTATAAGTAGCGATTTAGATTGTATACCCGCTTAAAATAATAGCATCAGCCCAATTCTACACGTGAGCGTCATAAAAGCGACTATGGGATGAATTCGTCCAGGATATTGATATAGGCAGTAGCGTTTCCTTTCCTGTGCGAAATCCGGTAGTGAGCTCGCCAATACGCCTGCCAAGCGTAGAGAGTATGGTATGGTTAACAACCCCCCCTCTTGGGAGGTCCATATCCACTAGTAGAAGACTGTTATGTATGGCTGTTAACGTATTTATCAATACATAGTATGCAATCAAGTCGATTTTTGCGTTTCTATGTCTCTCTGTCGTGGAATTCGCTATTGATTTTAATGCGGTGTTTTTTAATAGATAGAGTGATTTAAGCTGAACTTTTGTATGTATAACACAAACGTCTTTTACCGGGATAACGAATTGAAGCGGGTGACACCGCATACGGGCCGCTACTGTTTAATGTAATGAATGTACTGAGCTCGACTGTACCGCGAGTCACGCCTCAGTGGCTCAGTTCCAAGCCATATCCGCAGTACTGGCGAGAACTGCTGTGCTGATAACAAAAAACTGCGAACAAACTCTTAACTGGTAGATATTGAAAAAGTTTCTTACCTAACTGCTGTTCTATTTCTTTTTATCTTGTGTAAATGGGGCTATTGATATACTACCTATATTAGATGGTGTACCTATCATTCATTATTTATCGATTATAGCTAATTGGTTTGAGATCGTAAATGCTCATTTGTCCTATACCGACCTCGCTCAAGGTTTGAATTAGGTATCTTAAAAATCTAAGGAGTAACGTAAACTTATTTTTGGAAAATATTCAAATCTTTCTAACGCAGGGTATGAACCTTTGACTTTCTCATCAGTACTGCCTACGCCTCTGCCAACTGGGCTACCGCGGCTCATTCCTGCGAATTAAGCAAGTGTACCTTGGCCACTAAAGTTTTCCAAAAATAGTATACCTAAAAAAGAAAGTGTTTTTAATCAAATCGAAAAATAGTATACCTAAAACGGGAAGTGTTTTTAATCAAATTATGATTAAGCTTAATAATTTAAGAACTATTATTCCTAATAAAATTCGTTCATTACATTATCCTATTAATAATTCAGGTAAGTCGGCCACCATACGAGTGTGGTTAAGTAATTAAATAGACATTCACCTACTACTGAATTATTGATTCCCTACTACATCATTCATCATCTATTTAAGGTAAATTATACGATATGCCTACCTAAATATAAACATTTTGGGTAGTCGAATGAATTAAAGAGAGTTAAACAAATGTTTCAAGGATAAAAAATATATAAATTGAATAAGAATGTTATGTAATAAAAATTATTATTGAAAACAGAATAGGTCTTATTTCTAAAAGTATACTTACTACGCAAATTCCTATAAAAGAGTAGCTGATAAAAAAGAACATACAGTCTTCACTTCTCCTACAAATTCTAAATACTTTTTGTGTTCATAATGAACCTTTAAATAAGTTCTTTCACCTCACCTCACAAACGCTACTAAATATGAATTCACGATACATTCACCTACTTACTTGTACTGATATCAGAAATATTGTTTACTATATTTATTTGTATCCCTTTGTAGTCTGATAGTAATAAATAATGTAATTATTGCATTGTCTGTTGTGTTTTAGTTGATCTTGAAACGCGAAGGAAACATGTCGACCTTAAATTATCAATTCACGAATCATACTCGAATTAAGATTTAGTACAAAGTGTGTTGAAGTTTAATCTAGATTTAGTACAAGTGTAACAAGTGTAAAAGTTAAAGCGTGAGTTTTGTGTGTAAATTGTAAGGACAAAATGCAAAAGTTAATAATAAATTTTTCGTAGTGTTCTAAAAAGATCTTTTTGTACAGTGAAACTAAAAATTTTGTGCGAAAGCAAGTCTGAAAATGTCACCAAGTTTCTATAATTACATTTGCGTTTTGAGCGTACCTAGCTAATTATTATCACAACATTTTATCAATAGCTAATCTGCAGATAGTGTATCAACGATTGACGAACAGTCGCGAAATGAAAATCAACAAATATGAAAGTGACAAACATCCAAGTGCAGTACTCCCAGTTGGATGCCAAAGTTATGATTAAGTAAGTTCAAGTTGATATGAGAAAAAGTTCGTTTAAGAATAGGGTGATGCGTTTTTCGCAGCGAATGCCGTCTTTTTGTTTGTAAGTAGAAGAAAAAACCTTAAAGAAGAAGTTAAAGTTCTTTGTTGTGTTGTTCATTTGATCATTGGCGTATTTACTTTACATAGGTACATATATCACGCCTATAGGTATCCCTCGCGGGGTAAACGGCTATAAAAGCGGTCATTTACACCGCGTTCTAAATTTGAGTATTTATTATACCTACTTGGTTTGAATTACCATGCTGTTTTGAAAAGCAGTGTTTTGTTGCAGTAGAGAGAGACATTTTCTTCCTTAGAATGCTTTTGTTCTGTCTATAGTACGTTACCCGTTACGCATGGATTTGGATTGAGTTGTCTTGCATTTGTAGCAGACAAAGAAACAAAATGCAACTTGTGATACGGTGGACGCCGTAAAATGAAACGAGAGTCTAAGTTACACTGTGGTTTATTAAAAGTACGTGAACACACAGTAAAATCACAAATATTACAAGAATGTGCAAGAATAGGAAAACGCGGCAAATCTGGGAGGAACGATAGTACGTGTATCCCGTCCGGTGGTGGCGTACCGACTCGTTGCCCGAACGGAGGTTCGGGAATATTCGGGATTGGTCGGCGCGGCGGCATGGCCGACGCGACGCGCACGCAACATGGCGCTAGCAAGGGGCGTGTACAACAACTTCCGTTCGTAGTGTTACATGCTCCCCCTTTTGACCTAGTTAGTGCCCTCACGACAGGTCAAACTCTTCCGAAAACAAAACGGAGAGAAACAAAAAATAGTAAAACAAAACCCGAACTTACATATAAGATAAACTAGGTGATAGGCTTGCGAGGACGGCCTCGCTTCCTCTTCGGTGCTACTGGCACAGCTTGATCACCCTCAGTGCGGGCATGATAGCGCCTGAGATCCATGGTGTGGTACTTTCCAATAACTTCATTGGATGGCTCGCAGTGGCCCAGTAGATACGTTGTTGGGCTGACCTTCTTTACGATGCGATAAGGTCCATCTCGTTTGGGTACAAACTTTGAGCTCACACCTTTACTAGTGCTGCTTAGCACATGGGTCTTGAGCAGGACTAAATCACCAGGCTCATACTCCTCTCCTTCTCGACGTGTCGCATCCTTCGCGGCCTTGCGACGATCTTGCTCGTGCTCTATCTTCTCTTTAGCAGTACTCAAGGTGTCTGCAAGCTTGAGCAAATATGGCGTGATCTGAGGCACGTAGTTTTCAGACTCTACAATGGCTCGTAGGTCGCTCTGCGCTGCGATAGGTGAACGTAGTTCTCGTCCGAACGTGAGGTACGCTGGAGTTTGTCCTGTACTGCTAGTCAAACCAGAGTTCAGAGAAAAACGAATGAATGGCAATACCTCCGGCCATTTGTTGTGTTCATTCTGAACTAAGAGCGCGATCTGGGTCTTCATATCGCGATTTTTCCTCTCGACGGGATTGGCTTCCGGATGGTAGAGCGGCACCAGATTCTGCTTCACTCCTAGAACATACATGGCATGCTGCATAACATCGGCAACAAACTGGACACCATTATCAGATACGAGGCGCCGTGGCAATCCAAATCGCAGGAAAACTTCATCAATGAGTTTCTTGGCACAAGCTTCTGCCGTGGCCTCATTTAGAGCGAAGACTTCGACCCATTTGCTTGCGGTGTCTTCGACGATGAGGACCCATCTTTCCCCATTAGGCCCCTTGGGCAATGGTCCAAAAAGATCAATGGCTAGTACCTCAAAGCGTTGTGCAGGAACTGGTGTTTGTATGAGGCCAGGCGGCTTCTGATTGGAGGGTTTATATCTCTGACAATCGACGCACGTCTTCAGATAGTCCTCGACAAAACGACGCATGCCTGGGAAGTAGAACCGTTGCGAGATCCGATGTAGAGTCTTTTCTACTCCACCATGTCCTGAAGTAGCAGCGTCGTGGCACTCTTGCATGACTTTCTTTCGCAGGTTTTCGGGCACGACGAGCTGCGGTTCTTCTGATTCGGTGTCAGCATAACGGTAAAGTACTCCCCTCGACATATGATCTAGACACACGGCAGTGTGTCCGCCAAGTTCGAGCAAAAAAAGCGACACACCGGCCGTGGGTTATATTACACGAACCATTTCGGGCCAAGTTCGACCCACCTATGACTCAAAATCTATTTTATCTACGCATATGAAATTTCTAGTATCTGTCGAGATCTACTTACTTATCTAAAATACAAAATTTCATTAATGTACCTATTGTAGGTCTTGAGATATTGACGTCAGAAAATCGCTATTTTTACTATACACTCACTGACTGACTGACTCACTCACTCATCAAAAACCTAGACCACTTCCAATGGTCGTATTGACTTGAAATTTGGCATGGAGGTAGGTCTTTAGTTCAAGGTAAAGGAAAAAATCTGAAAATGGCCAAGTGTGAGTCGGTTTTAAAAATAATGAAGGTGTAAATTCATACCCCTAAGGAACTAAAACAAAAAAATTATCTATATCTTCCAATCGTCGTACCGACCTAAAATTCGTTACGAAGGTTTGTATTTAGTCAAAGTAAAGTATAAATGAGATATTTCCTTACCTAACTTAATCATAAGAAAAAGAAAATAAACCTTACAAAAATAATGAAATCCACCCAAAACATAAATGTGAAGGCTGCCAAGTTCGATAATATTGGAATGCTTCGCCTATAAAAGAAGTGAGATCTAAATAAGTACCAAGTTCCATACACAGACCTCAGATAAAAATAGTTACAGGAATGCACACTTGATTTTCCGCAGTTTGGAAAGTAGATTCTTATTTCCAAACTGCGAAAAATCAAGTGTGCATTCCTGTAACTATTTTTAACTGAGGTCTGTGTATGGAACTTGGTACTTCTTTAGATCTCACTTCTTTTATAGGCGAAGCATTCCAATATTATCGAACTTGGCAGCCTTTCACATTTATGTTTTGGGTGGGATATCCCCTTTCTGTCCATCTTTTGATAGCAACTTCCTCTGTCCCTTCCAGTTCTTTTATTATTTTAGCGACCTCAGGATCGGCGAGCTGTTCTGCGCGCACAGCAGTAGCGTCCCAGCGCGGCGTCTCCACGATGACGGTGCACATCCCGCACGCATCACGAGCTTCATCATTGCACGGCGGGCGACTGAGCGTATCAGCGATTACATTCGCCTTTACAGGTGTATAGTCCACGTTCAGGTTGAAGGACTGCAGCTTCATGGCCCATCTGACCAGTCTGCCGGTGGGTGACTTCAGGGTGAGTAACCACTTGAGCGGCTGATGGTCGCTTGCGACGCGCACCTCGTGTCCGTCGATGTAGCCGCGGAACTTCTCGACTGCCCACACGACGGCCAGAGCTTCGCGCTCCGTCGTAGAGTAGTTGCGTTCCGCTGGCGTCAGCAGACGGCTGGCGTACTCGATGGGACGCTCCTCGCGCGGCGTCTCCCCCTGGAGTAGAGCACATCCCAAGGCGTAGTTGCTGGCGTCAGTCCTGAGGATGAACGGGCGGTTATAATCTGGTTGAGTAAGTATTGGGGCAGAGGTAAGTAGTCTCTTCAATTCTTTAAA
This sequence comes from Phthorimaea operculella, assembly GCA_024500475.1. Taxonomy (NCBI): domain Eukaryota; kingdom Metazoa; phylum Arthropoda; class Insecta; order Lepidoptera; family Gelechiidae; genus Phthorimaea; species Phthorimaea operculella. Next base: position 1,509,618 of record JANFCV010000081.1, read on the forward strand.
AGCATTGGCTTGATCTGGTTCCCACATCCAGGCCTGATCTTTCTTTGTGAGCAGAGTCAGCGGCTGGGCAATCTTAGAAAAGTTGGGAACAAACTTCCTAAACCATGAACATGTCTGTAGGAAAGATTTCAGATGTTTCACGTTAGTAGGTTCCTTCATATCTGCGATGGCTGATACCTTGTCAGGATCTGGAGACACTCCTTGCGGTGTAATCACATGACCAAGGTATTTTACGCTGTCCCTGGCGAACACGCACTTGGCGCGGTTGGCTCGAAGGCAGAAGACACGAAGGCGGTCGAAAACGGCGCGTAAGTCGCGCAGATGCTGCTCGTAAGTCGGGGAGATCACGATCAGGTCATCGATGTAACCTAGGATGGTGACGTCCTTCAAGGCCGCTCCAGTCCTAAAACGATCGATCAATCGTTGAAACGTCGCCGGCGCATTTTTCAGCCCGAACGGCATCCGCTTGAAACGATGAACCCCGAACGGCGACGCGAACGCTGTTTTATCCTTATCCTCTTCCCTGACGGCTACCTGCCAATAACCAGATCGCAGGTCGATGGTGGTCATGAAGCAGCTTTTACCTGTATACTGTAGCAAGTCATCTATAACGGGTAAGGGATAGGCGTCGCTCTTCGTTATAGCGTTAAGTTTGCGGTAATCCACGCAAAACCTGAACGATCCATCTTTCTTTGGCACTAGCAGAGCGGGCGCGGCCCATGGGGACTCGCACTCCTCAATAATGCCCTCTTCCAACATCTTATTGAGCTGGTCTTCCATCACAGCTTTCTTGGCGGGAGTAAGCCGGTAGGGTGGCACTGCGATAGGCGGATGGTTACCTGTATCTATACAGTGCTCCGCGAACGGCGTAGCTCCTCCCCCTTCTCTGAAGATGTCTTCATACTCCTGCAGCAGGTCAGCTAGGCTGCTCCTCTGCGAAGGTGACAGCATCGAACCCTCATCCGCACGCAGAATATCCGCGGCGGCGCAGCCAACATAGTTGCGAGACTCCTCGGTGCGCAACGGGTGAATGACCTCAGGCGATTAGCTGAAAACCATGAGTTATTGTCGAGATTAATAATGATACGTGCTTTGCGTAAAAAATCGATACCTAACAAAGTGTCGTTATCTTGTGCATCCGGAAATATAACGAAAGTGGTAGGTATTACTAAACCTTTCAAGTTAACATCCACATCGGCGAGTTTGATCTCCCTATCACACACGTAACCGTCGGCGAGTTTGACCTTCATGACGTCACTACGAAAAGGATGACCATTCCTTTTAAGTAGGGCGTAAAGGGTAGAGCCGGCAACACTACGTTTCGCGGCATTATCCGCAAATCCCGTTCCCTGCTGTCCGTAAATCTCGATTTCCAACACGGGACGTCCTCCGAGATCAGCAACGCTCGATGAAATACACTCGACACTGTTATCATTCTTATCAGTAACGAAATCGTTTGAATATAAACACAAAACATCTTGATTTGCATCAAAACCCATGCGCGGGCTTGCATGCGACGTGTTAACAAACGTTTGGTTAGAAAGCAATGCACACACATAATCTTTATCATTCGTACATGGACGGTACATAGTAGGTACATTGACCCTAGGCAAAATATCTTTAGGTACATCGGTAAGCAACGAGTTAAAACAATCGTCAACAGCTGTTTCGTTAGTAAGCAACACATTTGTAGGTATTTCCGTACGTAAAACATTCGTAGGTATTTCGTTACGTGAAATATCCGAAACATTTTCAACATTAGGTACAAAACTGACAGGCAAAGTGTTTATCATTACAGTAGGCAATGTGTTAGTAGGTAAAACATCGTTAGGTAACAAGTTAACATTCGGCAAGTTGTCACACAAAGCGCTATTACAATTTTGAGTGGCCGAAAGAAGCATATGGCTCGGAGTAGTGTTGACCTCGCGGTCATTGACCTCCGCGATCGAAATATTCGGCGAAATCGAAACGTTAGAGTCTCTAGGTTTCACGGATATGAAATCGCAAGCATAGAAAGCTTCTTTAGGTACATTATTACGAGTACCACCACTGCAATCGCAATTTGACCTTATTACGCCACTTTTACCACACGAATAACACGATATGCCGTCACTTTTAGGTTTGTTCAGTTTGATGCATGCACTTTTATCGTGACCGGGACGTTTACAATAAACACAAAACAGTTTACCTCTTAGTCCGGCGTTGCTTACGGATGGGTCCATGGACGTGGCGTGGCTCTGCTTGGCAGAACCCCCGCTGACACGATGAGCAGATCTCTCGGCGGCCGCCGTCGGGGTCGGCGAGGCGGCGGGCGCGCGGCGTCGAGGCGCATCCCGCGCCTCCGCACGACCCGCGGACGACAGTCTCGTATCCACGCCGCTCGGCGCGCCGAATGACGCGCACGATGCGCGCGCAGCCTGCGTGCCCGCCGCGTGCGCGCGCTCCGCGCTCGCGCCGGCCGGCACACGAAACCGATGAGTCCACCTCCGCCAATGACTCCTCGACTGCTCTGGCCTTCTCGATGAGTTGATCCACTGTAGATACGCTCTCTCTAGTGACGCGCTCGCGAATATTCTTATTGAGCGAGCCGTATATGATATCTAGTTGCATCTCTTCTATGACGTCGTAGGGTAGCAAGGCTATTTCGGCGCGAATTCTGGCGATGAAGACTTGAGCACGCTCGGGTCCTTGATCGCTTCGAAGTAACCGACGAAATATCGTAAACGGTGGGCGCGGCACGCCAAACATGGCGCGCAAGCGCGCGACCGCGTCGCTCCATGTCGTAATGGCGGCCTTTACCCCACGCCACCAAACTGCCGCTTCTCCTTCCAGTAGTATTGGTAATCCTTTGAGTGCGTGAACATCACTCACGTTGGCACATTCTTTATATGTTTGAACGGCGTCTAAAAATGCCTCCAACAGCTCCGGGTCATTTTGTTCTCCGCGGAACCGTGCGGTGCACCGAGCGAAACTACCGGCGGGCGCCGTGAGCCCCGAGGGCGACGACGCAGACGCAGGATCTGGATTGAATCGTGAAGCCAACAAAGATTCTACAAGCTGCCGGTTGGAATCAGCTTGGATCTGGGCGAACGATTTTATCAAGTCCTCCATGGTTTTTTCACTCGAGTCCACGGTATCAGTTGATTGAGTACGAGCACTTTTGCGTACTGGTGCTGCTTTTTTCATTTTAGCAAGCATAGTAAAAGTCACGAACACGAAACCACACACGGTAGGTATGAAAGTCACTCGCGGGGACGCGACGCGTGGTAACGCGGGGACGCCGCGGCCATTTTGGTCGGCAAAAAACTGTCTCAGTTCGTGAATTTACAGTCCGACGTGGGCGCCAGTGTGATACGGTGGACGCCGTAAAATGAAACGAGAGTCTAAGTTACACTGTGGTTTATTAAAAGTACGTGAACACACAGTAAAATCACAAATATTACAAGAATGTGCAAGAATAGGAAAACGCGGCAAATCTGGGAGGAACGATAGTACGTGTATCCCGTCCGGTGGTGGCGTACCGACTCGTTGCCCGAACGGAGGTTCGGGAATATTCGGGATTGGTCGGCGCGGCGGCATGGCCGACGCGACGCGCACGCAACATGGCGCTAGCAAGGGGCGTGTACAACAACTTCCGTTCGTAGTGTTACAAACTGTAATATTTTTTATTTCTTTTTAATTTAAGTAGTGTATTCTTCTTCTTCTTTTCCAGTGTGACTCCGAGTCCAATAGTGTATTTATTCGCCAAAAATGTTTTTACGCGTTTCAATTCTTAGGCATATTTTTTCACATGATTTGTGGATGAATGTTGTGTTGTTTTTTATGACTAGTGCTGAAATTTCAGCCTGAACACTGTAGCTGTAGCGGCAATGACCTCAATCATCATGAGTTACCGGAAGCGGTTCATTTTGCACAGTTGAATACCTATCTGCTGGTTATTTGTCTGTGTTTTATTGCGAGGGTTTTATGTGCCTAGTATTTCAGGCGATGATGGGTTATTAAAATATTATTATCATCAGCTTTCTTTCCCAGTTAGTTTGGGGTCGGCACAACAGTAAAAGTAATACACTACATAATTTTCTAAAACGAGCCCCATAGGTATATTTATCAGACGTGGCGATGACGATCGAATATTCTACGGTTGTTTGCGCTCTGCCAACTCCACAAGGGTTTAAAGGCGTGGCTTGTTTATGTATCTTTGTTATTACAACCAATATGGCTTAGTACTGCTACACAAAAATCCCAGTTAGTTCCTTGGCCGGAGCAGCAGATTTGAATGCTTAAACCTCCCTGTCTACCCCCTTCTCCTTCTTTTCGAGTGGGACACCGAGTCGTCCAACCCCCTAAGCATCCAAAGCAGTCAAAAACCTACTATAGTCTTTATTACGGTGCGCACTATACCTATCTACCACTGCCAAAACAGTCCACTGCTGAACATTGCCATAGGTAGGTACTCACCACGCTTGGCAGGTGGATTGACAGTGTTGTGAATATTCACAGGGAACGCTGCTTCCCATTCCCTGTGTTCATCCCTTAGTCGCCTTCTACGACACCCACGGGTAGGGGTGATTCTATTCTGAACCGTGCGTGTCATACGAAACTAAATTACAGTTCTTTTAAGGTTGGTTTATTGTCAGAATCAAAGTGAATGCCATTGCCAAGGTGTCGTAACCGCGTTTTTACAGTTTTGTAACGAGCTACCGAGAGACCATTTAGTACACTTTTTACTGTTTTATCGCATCGAGCGATATTTTACCATTGTGAGTTTTTTTTAGTTTCAGTTGGTTTTGTGTAGGTAGTTTTTGTGAAAGTTGGAGATTGCTGTAATGACAATGTGAGTGTGTTTTACTTAGATTTGCGTTAATAAGCTAATCTATCGGACCAGGAATTCAAAGTTTCTGGCCGAAAATGATGGAAGAGATGGTGTAATTGTATGGAAATGGACTGAAAATATTATAATGACTCGTTTTCCTTGAACCATCGTTATGACCGTATTTTGAGACCGTTAACGCTTACCCTGTCTTCGATATCATTTACCTATCGTCGGTATCTGTGGACTACACCATTACGCCACTCGTAGAGAGAGGCTTTTTCCATACATACAGACCAGGGAATTAATCGTGAGGCGGTCGCTCTGACCACTAGACTACGAAAGTATTTGTTATTTATTATTATTGTAAAATATTGTATGTTTGTTTGCAGAAATGTGTCCCGATCACCGTCACCGTCACTTCGCAACAGCGGAGAGCGGACCAGCGAGGGCGCAGACAGCTTGGAGAATGATAAGGTTAAACACTGTTTTAAAAATTATTACGATATAAGAGCTTGTTACGTTACAGTCTACACCATAGGTTTCGTTTCTATCAGTTCATCTGGCTGCAGGGCGTAGACTTTTCCCAGGACATGCCATAAAGCACGATCTTCCGGTTTCACCATCCAGTCACTAGTAGACGCCTACTTAAGGTCGTCAGTCTAACTGTCCGTAGCCAGATTATGTCTTTTGCTTTGTTCTTGAACCGATAAAGATAAAGATATTTTAAAGACGGAAGCTTGTAGCGACTGGCGAAAACGGGAGACCGTGCTTTATGGCAAACCTTGGGCCAGGCTTACGCCCAGTAGTGACTGTGATGTGATGACAGGTTGCTAAAGCTTAAAATGAAAAGATTATCAGTTTTGTATTTGTTCATAATATTGTCATCCTACTTCATACTGCATAAGATCATAAGAGGAAATGGCTTAAAATCAGCGTTGACGCAACTAAGGCCTTGCCAACAATAGCTTTAGTCAATTTTATTTCGTTTTTAGTTATTTAGCTAGGCGAAACGTTTTTATTCAATGTTCCACATCTGGGAAAAGGCCTTCTTTCTTTCGCTTTATTTTATTATTACTTATTTTTTATCGTTTTATTTTTTATCAGTAGAAACTTACGTTCTAATTCTATAGGATTTCTGCACTGGAAATCTTATAGAAGCATCTTCATTGCAGGGGGAGCTATCCATTCACGTGCCTTCCCACCCTGCGGGGGATACTGTCTCAGTCTCCAGTGCAAGTGATATAGCGCCTTCGCCACCACCTGCTAGGAATGACAATCCCAAGGTAAGGCTGTAAAACTTGCAAAAAATTTATGTCACAGAATTTTAACCTGCGACAATGGTCGGGCACCAAAAGTAGTTAAACGTGCTGAGCGCAATCATCATCTGACTACCACTATCCCAAATCATCGGCACAACTTGTAAGGATTTGGCAAAGTTTTATGACCGGCCGCCTGCTTAACATCAACCCTCTTTGGGAACGCTTTTGTAGGTGGTATCACCGCTACCATGCGCTACGTTCCTAAGTAATAGAATTAACTGAGAATATCCGTGTGTGTTGCTTGGTGAAAAAGGAAACATAAGCCTATTTTTTACCCATGTTTTTTTTAATGCTACAGAAGGGCACCCAAGGAATAAACTCCAGCTCATGCCTTTACAACAACCCCCAAAAGACCTTTTCCGCAGTGAGCTGTTGCGGTTGCGAGTCTTAAAAAATATCTGAAAAAAAGTCTTAAAATATTTGAGAGACATTCAGAAGACGAGTGTATTACGATAGCGGCAGGTTGTCAGCCTGCCCAAAATTGCAATACAAATCAACTCTTCTCGCTTCTTACATTACGGCACGGGAAAGATATGTAGAGATGTGATCATAAGATTTTGAACAAAACAAAGAAGCTTTTCAAACTAATCTGTAACATTCCCCATTCCAGGCTTCAACCCCAAACCCCACGCGAAGTTCAGACCCGGCCGCTCGCGTCAAGAAGAAAAGCTGGTACACCTCACTCTACCCGACGTATAAGAGCAAATCTGACGACTTCAAGCGACTTTTCAAAGATCTCCCTGATGATGAACGGCTTATTGTCGGTAAGTTCATGTCATATTTGTATCAAGCTATATATCTGTATTTTTAATTTATGAAATTTGCACGTGAGAAGTAGAGCTCGCTTCGCTCACAATGTGTTTCGTTGGTGTGGCGCCCTTCGCACATATTTTAACGAGAAATGTCCAGCTCGTTTCGCTCGCAATAGGTGTTTAGTTAGTGTTGCGCCCCTCGCAACATTTTAACGTTTTATTTCCATCTAGCTTCGCTCGCAATAGGCGTTTCGTTTGTGTGGCCGCCCCTCGCACTTATTTTAACTTGAAATGTCCAGATCGTTTCGCTCACAATGTTTATTCTATTGGACAACGGCTCTCTCACATATCACTAAAATATCTATTTTGTTTTTCTCGCAATTTAGTCGTTTTTCCTATTTACGAATTAAAATTTCCTTTCTGTACTAAATTCTTGTGTGGCGCAATCTTGGTCTCTTATTTTCAATTCAATTCCATTTACACGTCAAATTTTTCTTTACAGACTATTCCTGCGCGCTACAAAAGGACATCTTAGCACACGGTCGGTTATACGCTTCACAAAACTACCTCTGTTTCTACGCGAGCATATTCGGCTGGGAGACCAACGTCACACTAAGATGGAAGGACGTCACTGCTATTACCAAAGAGAAAACCGCGCTGGTGAGTATTTATTCTCACTTCTAGACAAAAGTTCTCAACTCGTTCGCTAGATGGCGCTGAGAAAAATATTGCGTGAGTAAGAAGTGTCTTAAACGCGCAAGCAAAGTTTTTTTACAATCTGCATAACCACAAAATCCGAAAGCTGTCAATGATATTATAAAGGTATGAAGCTGTCTCAGAGTATGTTTAATGCTGGCTCAGACTAGCATCACCTCACTATGCGAGCATATTCGGCTGGGAGACCAACGTCACACTACGATGGAAGGACGTCACTGCTATTACCAAAGAGAAAACCGCGCTGGTAAGCATTTATTTTCACTTCTAGACAAAAGTTCTCAACTCGTTCGCTAGATGGCGCTGAGAAAAATATTGCATGAGCAAGAAGTGTCTAAAACGCGCAAGGAAAGTGTTTTCGGCGATCTCTATACATCGACTATCATCTATCACCAAAGAGAAAACCGCGTTGATATGCATGATGCTGGTTCAGAATAGCATCACCCCATATGCGTCACAGAACTACCTCTGCTTCTACGCGAGCATATTCGGCTGGGAGACCAACGTCACACTACGATGGAAGGACGTCACTGCTATTACCAAAGAGAAAACCGCGCTGGTAAGCATTTATTTTCACTTCTAGACAAAAGTTCTCAACTCGTTCGCTAGATGGCGCTGAGAAAAATATTGCATGAGCAAGAAGTGTCTAAAACGCGCAAGGAAAGTGTTTTTGGCGATCTCTATACATCGACGTTCATTTATCACCAAAGAGAAATCCGCGTGGGCATGCATGATGCTGGTTCAGAATAGCATCACCCCATATGCGTCACAAAACTACCTCTGCTTCTACGCGAGCATATTCGGCTGGGAGACCAACGTCACACTAAGATGGAAGGACGTCACTGCTATTACCAAAGAGAAAACTGCGCTGGTAAGCATTATTTTCACTTCCAGACACAAGAAAGTCATAAGAGTTCTTAACATACGAAGTACGCTGGTAAGTATTAATTTCACTTCTAGACAAAAGTTCTCAACTCGTTCGCTAGATGGCGCTGAGAAAAATATTGCATGAGCAAGAAGTGTCTAAAACGCGCAAGCAAAGTGTTTTCGGCGATCTCTATACATCTACTATCATCTATCACCAAAGAGAAATCCGCGCATGATGCTGGTTTAGAATAGAATCACCCCATATGCGTCACAAAACTACCTCTGCTTCTACGCGAGCATATTCGGCTGGGAGACCAACGTCACACTAAGATGGAAGGACGTCACTGCTATTACCAAAGAGAAAACCGCGCTCGATTTTCACTTCTTAAAACGACATAAAAGTTCTTAACACATTCGGTAGATGGCGTGTTTAGTTTCGCATCAGGTATACGCGCGTTTTATTGTTTCCCGCCATTTTCGTCTGACAGACCGTGGCCTGTGACTGACGCCAGCTAGTCGGCCGACGCCATCTTTTTCCCTTTGTTCGTTCAGTCGGTTCGATACCACGCGGCCGCCGGCAAATATAACCTTACTTTTAGTCACTCGCGCGTCCGGTGTTAGACACATGTTTTAAGTAGTCTGGGTTTTATTATTTTGTGTGTGCTTTGACCACCAGGGAAGAGTTCCCTGTCCAGTGTGGAAGTTAATCCTATATTTTAATTGTGTGGAACTCTCATGCGGGAGAAATCTTTTAGTTTGCGTTTTGTACAGCAAACTCATTGCTGTCGCAACCAGTAGTGTGCGGGAGAAATCTTTGTTATTAGTGTGTTAAAACATTATTCGATGTTGAACTGTGAACTAGTGAATAATAGAGTGATAAACTAATGTGAAACCAAAATTGCTGAAGGGACGGAGTGCCACACGAGCTGGTGTCCGGGTGCAGTAAGTCTAGTATCTAAATCCCAATCCAAATGTCCTCCTCAAAACCTGATACCTTTTTTCCTGTCAAAAACTAGACTTACAAGGAAACGGCGGCGTCATAATTCGCACGGTAAGCAATTCGCTGCTAGGTCCTGTTTAAGTAGACTTTGGAAACAAGAATTTCTCGGCCGGAAACTTTCCGGAACAAAAATTCTCTCATTAAATTTATTTTATTTAGCTATAGTAAAGAGCACTACGAATCGTAGTCAAATGTTGTTCCGAGGCTGATCGACCATTTAGTTTTAGATTTTAAGATAACTTTAACTTGCTTCCACTGCGCTAAGATCAGCTTCGGAATCAAACATGGCGCTAATGCAAAAATGCAATAAAACCAAGTATTTAAAACGCGCAAGCAAAGTCATCATCTTCCTGCCCTTATCCCAATTACTTGGGGTCATGTTTTGTACTCAACATGTTTTGTATGAACACAAAATCATGTTGCAAAAGGATTTGGCATAATTTCACGACCGGCCGCCTGCCTGACGTCAGCCCTCTGTGAGAATGCTATTGTAGGTGGTATTACCGCCACCATACGTTTATCAGATAATGTAGCCAAGGTCGAAAACTCTACGTCGCCTTTTACGAAACACCCTGAGTAGAATAGGGGCAGAATTCTTAGCCGCTACCACAAACAAAGTGTTTTCGTCAATTTGCATAACCACAACATCTGAATCTTCCTACTGAATGCTGTCAATGATATTATAAAAGTATGATGCTAACTAGAGTATGTATGATGCTGGCTCAGAGTAGCATCACCTGAATTCTTATTCGGCTGGGATGTGAGACCAAAGTCATATTTAGATGGAAAGAGTGCAGAGCTACTATCAGGAAACCTCGTATGTCATCATCATCATCATCATCATCATCATCATCATCATCAACTGCATTCAATGTCTGCTAGCATATCATGTCATGTTCACTTGAACTTTGAAATTGAAATAGTTTTTGTATACAACGTTGTTCTATAAACAACAAGTAAAGCCGAAAGGAGGTGAAGGTAGTCATGAAACTGAACAACTTTCCCGTGGAACTAGGTCCAAAAAAAAAAAAATGGATCCTGCATAGTTTTTCAAATCAGCTGATCGGCAATTTTGTATGGGAGGTCCAAATTTTTTTCTTATGTCGACCCATGTTCCATGACAAAAGTTGTTCAGTTTCATATGTACAGTTGCGATTTTTTTCAGCCTGTAATATTTAACAACAATAATTGTTACTTTTCTAGATGCCGCAACATTTATTGAATCGTACAACATAGTTTTTGTCCGGCTTGTCGGTATAAATCACAAGAAAATCAAAACCTTATAAATGGGGTTGTTCATGAGTTAGCGTGAGAGACTGTACCTTGACTTCCTTCCGGCTTTTTTTTTGTAACGCACTGTAAAATGTGTCTAAAGAAAACTTGTTTACACTTTTAAGAATGTCCCTCATTAGTCAAGCAGTAGTATTACTAATATGAAGTACAAAATAAGTTTATGTCATTTCTTTAATTTACATGGTCAGTTATCTGGATAACAGAATTTTTATTAACTGTAAGTTCTTCGCAGGTGATCCCAAACGCGATCCTGGTGTGCACGGAGGGCGAGAAGAACTTCCTGACGTCGTTCTCCGGACGGGACAAGGCCTACCTCATGCTGTTCAGGATCTGGCAGAACGCGCTCATGGACCAGCCCAACACCAGCCACGACATCTGGCAGTGGGTGAGTGCACCATACAGGAACTAACATAAGGACCACGTTATCTTTAGGGCACGAGAAGTGAGGCTGCCTGCGTTGTGTGTAAGCCCCCTTCGGAGGCACAGGTATGTGTGGCTCGCTGCGTTGTGTGTAAGCCCCCTTCGGGGGCAGGGGTATGTGTGGCACGCTGCGTTGTGTGTAAGCCCCCTTCGGAGGCACAGGTATGTGTGGCTCGCTGCGTTGTGTGTAAGCCCCCTTCGGGGGCAGGGGTATGTGTGGCACGCTGCGTTATGTGTTAACCCGTTAACCCCCTTCGGGGGCAGGGGTATGTGTGGCACGCTGCGTTATGTGTAAGCCCTTCGGGGGCAGGGATATGTGTGGCACGCTGCGTTGTGTGTAAGCCCCCTTCGGGGGCAGGGATATGTGTGGCTCGCTGCGTTGTGTGTAAGCCCCCTTCGGAGGCACAGGTATGTGTGGCTCGCTGCGTTGTGTGTAAGCCCCCTTCGGTGGCACAGGTATGTGTGGCTCGCTGCGTTGTGTGTAAGCCCCCTTCGGAGGCACAGGTATGTGTGGCTCGCTGCGTTGTGTGTAAGCCCCCTTCGGAGGCACAGGTATGTGTGGCTCGCTGCGTTGTGTGTAAGCCCCCTTCGGGGGCAGGGGTATGTCCTTCGGGGGCAGGGGTATGTGTGGCACGCTGCGTTGTGTGTAAGCCCCCTTCGGGGGCAGGGATATGTGTGGCTCGCTGCGTTGTGTGTAAGCCCCCTTCGGGGGCAGGGATATGTGTGTTTAAGCCGTCTTCGGGGGCAGGGGTATTTGTGGCTCGCTGCGTTGTTGCCCCTTCGCTTGCGTTGCGTGCTTGTGTCAACTAATCTTAAGGGAAACCGCCACTTGCCACTTCTTCATAAAAAATTCTTGCCAATTCAAATTTTTTTATTTAATCGTATGGCTTACAGTCTAGTAATAATCTAAAGAAAGACATTTAGGTTTTTAAGCCAGTTGGCAGCGTCAGAGGGAAGGTCAAACAGATCTCTGGGGGATCCCTTGTAGGATGACAATGGACAGCGCTGGATGATGTGGTCCACGGTTTGAATTTCCTCACCACATTCGCACATAGCACTATCTTTCCAGCCCCACTTGTGGCGGAAGTAGTTACAACGGCCGTGTCCAGTCCGTAGGCGGTTCAGGCGACACCATTGGTTACGTGGTAGTTCGAAACCCGGTAACTTGGCCGTAGGGTCAAGGTCGTGCGCGGTTGTCCCGACTGTTGCTCTACTCCACTCCGATTTCCAGTTTTCTGCTAGGCTGAACTCAGGTGAGTTTTTGGCTGAGCAATATGGTGGATTTCGGGACTTGAGCCGATGGGGCGGTGGCCTGCAAAAGTGGTCGTGTGCCGGGAGATTGGGAAACGATTTGATCTTATCAGCTTCTCTTTGTAAAGCATATCTTCTACGGAGGTCTGCGGGGGGCGATGTGACTGAGGACGGGAAGCCAATGAGTAGGAGTCGATTTGATAGTTCCCGTAATGCACCGCATGGTATCGTTAAGCTTTACATCCAGTTTCTCGACGTGGGCGCTGTTAAGCCAGACTGGGGCGCCGTACTCGGCAGCAGAGTAGACCAAGGATATACTGGACGTACGCAGGCAATTGGCAGTAGCGCCCCAAGTAGTACCGCAGAGCTTATGGATGATGTTATTCCTTGTGGAGACCTTCTGAGATAGCTTCAACAGGTGCTCCTTGTAAGTCAGAGATCTATCGAGAGTGACTCCAAGGTACCTTGGGCAGGGGTTATATTTTAGAATCTGGCCATGAAAAGGTATCTGTGGCTGGTAGTTTGCCAACTTATTGTTTAGGTGAAAGCATGTCACTTCCGTCTTGCTCGCACTGGGAATCAGACGCCAGTTCAGCAGGTATTCACCTATGATTTCCAGGTCAGCAGCCAAGATTGACTCTCCTGTACTGAAATCACGGCTCTGTGTGACAAGCGCGATGTCGTCGGCGTACATAAACTTGATACCCTTCGTTTGGGGGATGTCGTGAATAAACAGGTTAAACAGTTGGGGGGCTAACAATGATCCTTGTGGTAATCCATCATTTAATATTCGGGTACGGCTCTTAGCGTTACCCAAGTGGACCTTAAATTGGCGTTCAGTCAACATATTTGAGATGAGATTTGCTATTTCCCTGCTTGGTATTACCGTCAGGATTTTGTAAATAAGACCTTGTCTCCAGACAGTGTCGTAGGCTGCAGTTAAGTCGATGAACACAGCAGTGGACTTGAGCTGTTTTTGGAAACCCGCCTCGATGTAGCTAGTGAGTGATAAGACCTGGTCTGTGCAGTTTCTTCCTTTTCGAAAGCCGGCTTGCTCTGGTGGTATGACTGCCTCAATGAATGGTTCGATTCTACCAAGCAGGACCCTTTCTAGCAGTTTGTATATGCAACTAAGCAGGGCTATGGGTCTGTAGTTTTCAGGCGAGTGTTCTGACTTTCCAGGTTTAAGAGTTGCTACTACTTTTGCTGTTTTAAAGCTTTTGGGCAAGTTGTTTTTAGCCAATATGTCCGAGAAAAGAGCGGTGATCCAGCTTACTCCTACTGGTCCCATGTTCTTGAGGAACTCATTGAAGACATTATCTGTACCGGCAGCCTTATTATTTTTTAGGAGTTTGATTCCGTGCATCACCTCCGCTATCTCAAAGGGTCGGGCTATGTGTTGGTTTGTGGGAGCACTCTCTTTGAGACCTTTAAGACTCTGTTTAATTTTCTTGGTGAACAACTTGTCGCGCTTGGCTCGGGTCACCTGGACCATGCGGGCTGCGATAGCATCAGGGTTTGCTCCTTTGCACACATTATTCGGATGGAATTTACCAGTTAAACTATTTAGAGTCCTCCAGGCCTAGCGGCTTGAAGTTTTAAAATCCATTTTCTCGACTACATTCCTCCACTTTTCGCTTCTGTGACAGTCAAGAGACTGGAGGAGCTGAGCACCTTTACTGTGATCACCGGTATTTTTGTATTCCTTAAACAGATTCTCGCTTTCAGCATTCCAGCCCGGGATATATTCCTTCCTATAGCCTCTGGGAATATGTTCCTTAGCCGAGCGGAAAATAAAGTTGACGAATTTATCGTAGTTTGAAACGGTGGGTTCTAGGTCCGCGGACAGGAGGTCTGTATCAAGCTTCTTTTTATATTCTTCCCAATTAGCTCGTCCAAAATTTCATCTAGGTAGTGGCATCGAGTTCGATATCGGTATTTTCATACCTACATCTAGGATTACGGGTCGATGTTGGCTATTTGGAAAAGCAGACAATATTCGGCGGGTAGTGGGTAGTGGTTGTTCCAATGGATCCTTTGATGTAAATGTGAGATCAGGGTTATAGTCCTTACCCCATCTCGCCGAGTGGAAAGTACCCGTATCTTTGGCGTCGAACACTAGGTGAAGGTCGAGGAGTTCGGCCCATTGCACCAGCAGTTCCCCGTTTTCGTCTGACTTTCGGTACCTCCAGTTAGTGTGATGGCTATTGAAGTCACCCGTATACAGGCAGGGATGCGCGTACTGAGGCAGGCAGGTTTGAGGCCAAATAGCGTTAGGAGGTTTGTAGACATTTGTAAGGGTCAGGTCGTCGACTTTAATGGTTATGGAAAATATCTGGTGGTCATCACATGTGTTTAGGAGCTGGACACCACTTAGAGATGATTTTGCGTGAAAGAAAAAAAGAGATAGAAATAGCACATAATTCCTCCATTTCTCACTGTTTTCAAATTGCCATTCTTTCTGCACTGCGAGCCTATTATTATTTAAATCTCATCACACTTATTTTCATAAAAATTTTGTCGAAAACTAAAAGCAAATGTTGCGTTCGTCTATTGGCATTTCTAGTGCAATAACAGATCTGGAAAACCAAATCAGAAATTGTTGTAAATCTCGTCACACTTGTTTGCATAAAAATTTAGTCGAAAATCTTAACACAAATGTTGCGTTCGTCTATTGCCATATCTCGCGCAATAACAGATCTGAAAAACCGTATCAAAAATTATTTGCACACTTTAGACAACGTCAAGGTCACATAAGCCATGTCAAACCTCTCCGAAAGAAAAAGACAGAGAGAATATTAATATTTCCTTGTTTTCCACAACTATTACTCATCATCACAATAAAAGTTAAAAATACCAGTCGCCCGAGAACACGTGTTGTGTTAAGTGCCCGCTACGCTGATGACAAACACGATTTAAATACGTGAAAACGTTTTAAAGATGAGACAATATAGTGATGAAAGTGTTCAAAAATTCTGATACCATTTGATCATTTCACAGGTAAAGTAAAAACATTTATCCCTTCTTGTAATCTCTTAAGCAAAACAAACCGTGTTTTGTATGTTGAATAAACGGAATATAATTTGCTCTCCCCCTGTTTTCATGCAGTCAGCGTGTGTGTTTGAATTCAATGAAAAAACAGATTTATTCTGGTATTACATTTGGTCCCGATTCTTGCAACACATCTTCGAATTTTGTCTTGTCATTTTCTAAATATAAATAAGGAACTGCAATTCTTATTGATTTGATTCTAAACTAAATCTGAAATGATTTTGAATCGCAAAGTGACGATTTATTTCTTAAATTAGAGACGAATTTTCTGTGGTCCTGGCTGTGTAATTAAAAATGTGAAAAGTTAAGAAGATAACGCTAGTCTTTACAAATGCTTGTTTATAAAAGTGATAGATAAGAAAGTGTCTAGTCAGAATTGTGTTCATGTTGTCACAAAACATTGCTTACACAAGTGTTACCTATTAGAAATTCAAACAATATTTTAATGCAGTTCGGTTTATACTACAGATTTCTGTATAGTACAGAATTCCCACAAAGATTTTATTTTGCTTGATATTCTCGTTCCATTTGGTGAATTTAACGATATCGGCCTTTTAATTGATAACAGCAGGGAAAAATGCAAGGAAATTCATGAAATTATCCCCAATGTTTTCCTACTGCATGTATAAATAGGAATTGTGCAAGACTGATTTTCGGAGTTCATGTTTTCTTATTTAGTTTGTACCGGCTGGTGATACTGCCACCCCTAGTCCAATCAGGTTATTCAGGGTGTTTCGTAACAGGCGACGCAATTTGACCTCAACTACCGTTGTCAACCCGCAACATTCCCAAAGAGGGATAGCGGCAGGAAGATGATGATGATTATCTTAAAAGTGTCGCTAAAGCATCGTTAACGAAAGGTACAATCTTATTTATTAGTTAGTAACTTTAAAGAATTAATGTTCAATTTAGAGATAAACCAGCATAATTTCCATCTTTTTTCTTAAACATATTCAAAAAGTGTTGAAGTACATTAAGTGCGACTACCTGCGACGCAGAGGGTTCCGGGTTCAATTCTTGGTGGGTCACTCACAAAGTTGATTATCATCACTTTGTGAATTTATTCCTACTTTGGTTAGAACATTGCAAGCCACCTGATTGTCCAAAAAGAAAAGGCGGTTCTATGCTTCGGAGGGCACGTTAAGCCGTCAGTCCCGGCTGCTGTCTACGATTACTTAGACGGCGGTCGTAACACAACCATATCAGAGGCCTGTGTAGGCGGTTGAATAACTCTGACACCAGGGTTCATCGGGTAGGTGGACGACTCGATTTCCCATTCGAAAAGAAGGAAGCTTCTTCCCTAGTTGAGATTCTCTGTCTGGTAATTCTATAGTTTAGTAGTTCTGTACTATAGTGCACATTGTGAGGCGGGTATAGCACCATCTCAAGGCCACCATTCAAATCAGTTTGTGAGGTTCTCGCCGGGGGAAACACTCATGGGATATTTCAGTGTTTAAAAGTATATTTTGTTGTGCGATATTTTTTATTTTTATTTTTGTAAGTATTTATATTGATGGAGATAAAATTTCTTGATAAAAGACCAGACGTCTACAGCTGATGTGATTTCTATAGATAGAGTACTCATTTCAGACATAAACCTATACACTTAATAGCTGTATGGAAACCAGTATACGTTAATCCCTTTTAAGGGTAACTTATAGACGTTCTGTTGATAATGCCTACAACAGATTACATTAAAAACCCCCCTTTTTAAAAGTCTGTTCAAAATCATAGCATAACCCATAGGTAAGGTAGCTTCTATTAGTAAAGTACTGAGTAATTAAACCTACCTCGCGAGCTAGTTTATAATTAGTACTTACAGTAACGCCCTTGCGGGCCTACGTGTGTAGAATCTAGATCAACAAAAACTATGTGAAAATTTTCAAGTGCTTTTTTAAATGGTTCTAAAAAGCTTAGCGAAATCTTGACCGTATGAACGCTAGAATTCACAAAGAAAATACTGCGTACCTATTATGAAAAGTAAAATATATTTTTAAATGCGGTCTATAATTAGACTTTTAGTAGTATTTTTGGCATAATTTGTTGCGTGCGTGTACAGCAAAATGATCACGCCCAAAGATTAAAATGACGTCATAGAGCTAAGCCTTCTACTTAGCAGTGAAATCGTGTCATTAACGTATAACTAATCAGAGAGTTCTATGCAAAACGAGTGAAGTGACAACCAAATGAAACCTGCCACATCAAAATCGGTATAACAATTTTCATTTTATTTGAAAAATGCATTTTACCCAAGTAAATATTGCGTGATCATCCTCTTCCTGCCCTTATCCCAAATCAGTTGGTGTCGGCGCAACATGTTTTCTTCGAATACCTACATTATACAAAATCATGTAACAAAAGCATTTGGCTAAGTTTTATGACCGGCCGCCTGCCTGGCGTCAACCCTCTTTGGGAATGCTATTGTAGGTGGTATCACCGTAACCATGCAGTTGACCATAGTCGACAGCTGATATTCAGCCGAGGTTAAATCTCTACGTACTCTAAAAGGGATTTTCCGAAAAAATACTTTTTTTGAAGTTGGTTAAAAAGCAATACGTGCCAAGCGGCGATGAAAAAGCTTAACTCAAAATATTTCTTACGTTTCGGAGCAGAATTAAAACTGAAACTGACCCTGTTAGTAGACTTCAGCAAGCTACTTCTGTAATTTTGCACGATCAATATGGCTAACCACCTGTTGCTCACCATATCTAACCTACAAATCTTGTAACTTTATTTTACAAGCCGTTTGACCTGCTTATTGTCGGAGTCTTGTACAAAGAGTGAATAAGAGAAGTTTAGCACACTCCATATCGTATTAACAAGTTTATCTAGTGCTACAATTAGGTGCAATGCCGGGTTCTATTTTCAATCAATAGAAAAGAAACTATAGGTTAGGAGAAGTAGCTTACTAACCACGACAGTAAACTACCAATTAGAGGGACAAAGTTTGGACTGTTTCTGTTTATGTACTGTATGGAAAACCAGAATAAGGTGATCCCTTAATAGGGTAGATTGATGAGCTGGTGGTAGTACCAACTTTATCATTTAACTGCAAATACAACAAATGTACAGATCGCGCGCGGGTTCATGACCATTCTCAGATTTGCGCCTCCTTGTCATACTCTTGAGTGATACTGGCGTGTGTGACGAGAAGGCGTATATCGCAGGATGGTCAATGGTCATGAACTCGTGCGCGTGCTAGCCTGCCGAAATATAAAAAAAAATGGACCTACCATAGTAACTCTGATTTTGTACGGGAGGTCCAAATTTTTTTCATATTTCGGCTTATGTTCCTTATTGAAAGTTGTTCCTATTATAGAGTTTTCGCTATCAGTCACTATTAAAATTTCCCCCGATATAACCCCATTTATTTTTGTCACCAGGTGCACAGCTGTTACGGTGAGGAGCTTGGCTTCGGTTCTGATGACGAGGGCTACTCCAGGGACACCTCCTTGCCAGCGCTGCCACCACTAGACGCCGCCAGCGAGGTAAGATGGGCCACCAGGTGCGGTGAGGAGCTTGGCTTCGGTTCTGATGACGAGGGCTACTCCAGGGACACCTCCTTGCCAGCGCTGCCACCACTAGACGCCGCCAGCGAGGTAAGATGGGTCACCAGGAGCACAGCTGGTTCGGTGAGGAGTTTGGCTTCGGTTCTGATGACGAGGGCTACTCCAGGGACACCTCCTTGCCAGCGCTGCCACCACTAGACGCCGCCAGCGAGGTAAGATGGGCCACCAGGTGCGGTGAGGAGCTTGGCTTCGGTTCTGATGACGAGGGCTACTCAGGGACACCTCCTTGCCAGCGCTGCCACCACAGACGCCGCCAGCGAGGTAAGATGGGCCACCAGGTGCGGTGAGGAGCTTGGCTTCGGTTCTGATGACGAGGGCTACTCCAGGGACACCTCCTTGCCAGCGCTTCCACCACTAGACGCCGCCAGCGAGGTAAGATGGGCCACCAGGTGCGGTGAGGAGCTTGGCCTCGGTTCTGATGACGAGGGCTACTCCAGGGACACCTCCTTGCCAGCGCTTCCACCACTAGACGCCGCCAGCGAGGTAAGATGGGTCACCAGGAGCACAGCTGGTTCGGTGAGGAGTTTGGCTTCGGTTCTGATGACGAGGGCTACTCCAGGGACACCTCCTTGCCAGCGCTGCCACCACTAGACGCCGCCAGCGAGGTAAGATGGGCCACCAGGTGCGGTGAGGAGCTTGGCTTCGGTTCTGATGACGAGGGCTACTCAGGGACACCTCCTTGCCAGCGCTGCCACCACTAGACGCCGCCAGCGAGGTAAGATGGGCCACCAGGTGCGGTGAGGAGCTTGGCTTCGGTTCTGATGACGAGGGCTACTCCAGGGACACCTCCTTGCCAGCGCTTCCACCACTAGACGCCGCCAGCGAGGTAAGATGGGCCACCAGGTGCGGTGAGGAGCTTGGCTTCGGTTCTGATGACGAGGGCTACCCAGGGACACCTCCTTGCCAGCGCTTCTACCACTAGACGCCGCCAGCGAGGTAAGATGGGCCACCAGGTGCGGTGAGGAGCTTGGCTTCGGTTCTGATGACGAGGGCTACTCCAGGGACACCTCCTTGCCAGCGCTGCCACCACTAGACGCCGCCAGCGAGGTAAGATGGGTCACCAGGAGCACAGCTGGTTCGGTGAGGAGTTTGGCTTCGGTTCTGATGACGAGGGCTACTCCAGGGACACCTCCTTGCCAGCGCTTCCACCACTAGACGCCGCCAGCGAGGTAAGATGGGCCACCAGGTGCGGTGAGGAGCTTGGCTTCGGTTCTGATGACGAGGGCTACTCCAGGGACACCTCCTTGCCAGCGCTGCCACCACTAGACGCCGCCAGCGAGGTAAGATGGGTCACCAGGAGCACAGCTGGTTCGGTGAGGAGTTTGGCTTCGGTTCTGATGACGAGGGCTACTCCAGGGACACCTCCTTGCCAGCGCTTCCACCACTAGACGCCGCCAGCGAGGTACCACATCTAAACAGAGTTGGGCAAAAGTTATTCGCGAATAAATCGTTTGAAGAATTAAATTTTTCATGAGTAAAATATATAGACAATGACCCATAAAAAACTTAAATTAAATTAAGTCTACATAATTATCTTGTAATAACGAAAATAATAAATCTTGCATTTTAATCTTTGTTCAATTAAAAATTTACAATTACAATACAATATTTTGACCAATTCTGCATCCAAATCTTAATAAACTGATTCAATTTATCGCTGCACGTTAGCTAAATTCAATCTGTTAAGAATGAATGATAGAAAATTATTTGCAAAACTATCCCGGTAGATGGAGCCCTACCAAGTGTTATTGCCAAGATACACTTGCTCTATTTCGTTCGCAGGCTTTGATTGTGCCGCGGTAGCATAGTTGTAGAGACGTCGGCAGTACAGATGTCGAAAGACGCAGGTTCAAACCCTGCCTGCGGAGAAACTTTATATGAAAAGGCGGAAAACAAGCGTCACTTATGTATTGTATCTTGCTAAGTAAGCCAGCTGCGTCAAACTGTTATTTAACATTATCTATCACACCTGTTTTAACAGTTCTAGTTCAAGGCCAGCGCACACCTGTTGAGATACCTAAAATGACGTTACTGATTAGTTTTCAGGCGATGTTTCTTATCAGTGACTAAAATATAAATATTGTGCGTTTATTCCCTAGACAGACGTTGCAGTATCTATCCCGTGGGTGTCGTAAGATTCGACTAAGTGATAAATTCATCCTGGATGAATTTTGCAATCTGATGACGAGTATTGCAAATACCCCCCTACTAGGGGGAGGCCCATGTTCAGCAATGGACTATATTGTGGCTGTTATAGTAGACGTTGCAGTGACAGCAGACACTGCAGCCCATTCCCTTAAGTATTTATTCTTTTGTCGCTTTTTACTACACCGGTAGAATTGAGGTGATGGTATCCTAAGCCAGCATCCGGAAGTGTCACTTTTCTATTAATTTATAGGGCACCGTACGCGGAGGGTCTAAACGGGACCGTATTAGGTACTGAGACTTTGCTGTCTGTTTGTCCGACTGTATCTTATAAACCATAATAGTATAACAACACTTACTAAAAATAAAAAACTAATAAAAAAATTAGTGGAGCTCACATACAAAAATGTTTTTTTGTTCGCTTTTATTTATGATGATTCATGGGCTGTGGCCTGTGTCTCATAAAGTTGAAATTTTCACAGAAAATTTGTTTCTATTGCCGCTATAGCAAACACAAACAAATACCCATACAACAAATAAAAAGTTTATGCCTTTTTTAAACATAATGGTAACGGCATACTTCATG
The DNA here is from genome assembly GCA_024500475.1 of Phthorimaea operculella. Taxonomy (NCBI): domain Eukaryota; kingdom Metazoa; phylum Arthropoda; class Insecta; order Lepidoptera; family Gelechiidae; genus Phthorimaea; species Phthorimaea operculella. The sequence goes on from JANFCV010000081.1 coordinate 1,531,398, forward strand.
AGCGGGTCCGACTCGCACTTATCCGATTTTTTATTGTCAATTTTGCCACGAGACAAACGTTATCTAAACAATAGCATAACAATATCTGTATTCTGGCAACAGTTATCGCTTATCGCTGATAACCAGGTGATATACAAGCAGAACGATTGATAAATCAACAAAGCAGTAGTGTTGTAGTAAACTCAGCGCATTCAACATGAATCTAGTGAGAAAAAGTAAGAAAAAAGATAAAGAGAAAGTGAGTTGACGAAGAAATCTGATAAATTAAACTGAGATCCGTGCCCCGGAAAATCTGCCCGCGATATCATAGTGCATTATTGCCGTGGCCAATAAGAAACCAATTCAACACGATAATAACGAAATTTCATTTCGGCGGAGGTCTAGCCGAACAATGTTGTATGAAATTTCGTTATTATCGTGTTTGTGCATCTGATGCCTTGAGTTTCAAGTTTCATGTTTTTATTGCATAGTCAAATTCACATAGAAAGATAGTACCTAAAGAAGCCTATTTAGTTTTATTTTTTACTAGCTGCCCGTCAGCGGTGTTACCCGCTGCAACCTATTATTCCGCGGGAAAAAAACATTATTCGCCAAGAGATGTCGCTGTTAGTTTTCGGCGAAAACGTTTAAAACGCGAATCGGCTCAGTCACGCCACCTATTTCAAAAATATTGGAAAATGCGTGATCCCGTGGGAATGAGACATTTTTCCGTGGTAAAAAGTATCCTATGTGTTATTCCAGATGCCCTTTTATATTTCTGCAAAGTTTCATGTCAATCTAATCAGCCGTTTTTGCGTGATGTCGTAACAAACACACACACAAACATCCGCCTTTATAATATTAGTAGGATAATGGCACCATTTCAAAGGAAATGGAAGTGTTTTTTTAGGTTCAATAGTATTATGAATTATGATACGAGCTTCGGCAAGCATAGCTTTGATGTTGAATCAATGACTTTAAGAGGACGGCTGGAAGTGACTGGATGGCGGGCCCTCGGGAAGGCCTATGTCCAGCAGTAAACTGCAATGGGCTGACGTGATGATGAGAGTGTTACGTAGGTAGTTTGATCCTCTTTGGAAGACAGTGCTGCGTCTCAGCGACCTAATTTTAATCTGAAGGCGAGCTTTCAAAAGATTTCTACAATGTCCTGTCATCAGATTATAACATGGTGACTATGGGACCACCCTGCAAGTGTACGCTTTCAAACACACATAAATTTATGTTTTTAGATTTTTGCGGTTTTTCACAACACTTACAGAATAATTTCCCGAATCGGTTCTCATAATTACAAAAGAAAAACAAACAGAGTCTTGATGTCTTGAACTTCCTTTTGATATCTGTCGAAAATCCGAAGAAATAACTACCTGTTTTTTGTTCAGTTGGACCTGGTGGACTCGTCTATGGAAGCTGTGTCTGGCGCAGAGACCAGAGATGATCGGTCTACGCGAGGTTCACGCAGCAGAGACAGAGATTCATCACCACCGCTTGGTAAGCCTGTTTTTACTTTTTTTCGCACTAAACCTCTTACAGACTTAGCAATCGAGGAACACTTTAAATCTTATATCCTAAAAAGTACTGAACTATAGTTTATTTTATTCCTATTGTAATGTGGACTAACGAGGTAGTAAAGTTGTAAATCCTTTCTACAGATGTAGCTAGATCGTCGCTTGGAGACGAGCATCAATACATATATTCATCACGCCTTTATTCCTTGCGGGGTAGGCAGAGCGTAAACAGCTGTAAAAAACGGCCCTTCACGCCACGTCTGACAAAACTTTGAGAGTTATTAAGAAAATTGTGTTTTGTGTATCACCATAGTGACAGGTTGTCAGCCTGTCGCCTTAAATTGCAATACATATCAAGTCTCAAATCCCTTAGTCGCTTCTTACGACACCCACGGGAAAGATATGTAGTGATGCTATTCTAAGCCGGCACTAAGATTGAAAAATATGGCAGGCATCTACCGGTGCATCGATAGCTCAGTGGCAGAGCGGTGGGGCGTTGATCCATGCGGCCCAGGTTCGACGGTTCGAGTCCCGATCGATGCATGAAAATATTTTAATTTATCTGAATTAAGTAATTGCGATGAAGTTTATAACGACACCTCTAAGTTACATAATTCCTTATAATAACTGTAACATCTTGAAGGCGTACTCGACAGTATTACAACCACTTTGTTATCATTACTACTTAGTATTACTACCTAAAATTCAAAGAATGCAATCTCGACATTTTCAATCTTAACAGTATCAAACAAAGTACTCCATAACAGTAAGTCTTTGTTTATATCAAGCTTTAAAGCTAAATTTAGTTGCTGGCTTGATTGATACAAGACGAATCATAACTTTCAACTTTGTTGCAAGCTCGATAAGGTTGAATAAATTGACTCCTTCATAAGAGAATAACATTTTGAATAGGTAACAAACAAACGGCTTTTTAGACGTTAGACTTACCTAACTAAGGGAACTCCCCTACTTTGAGGCATTCAAGCTTTTTCTTGCCATGTGGGACACCGAGTCGATGAACGACCCGATTAATCCTGGAATGCGAGTTTTTAAAACGCTCACTTAGGAACAATTAGACCTCTAACGTGATTTATTAACGGCTATGTAAGTAACCATAGCAATCGAGAACGACGGCTCAACGTGCCCTCCAAAGCACTGAACGGTATATCTTACAGATATTCCGGTGTTTTAGCCTGATATACGGAGTGTAAGGGACAGTGTAACGAAAACTTTGCAGGCGTACTCAGACCATGAAACTAAACAACTTTCCCCATGGAACATATAGTGGTAAACGATAAAAAACATTGACTGCCTCGGTTGACTTCCCATACAAAGTTAATCACCTGATCGTGAACTTTGTATGGGAGGTCGGAATTTTTTTTCGCTTCCCTTTTTTTTCGTTTAGGGCAAAGTTGTTCAGTTTCTTGGGAAGGTTCACCCCTTAAAATATTTGCAGTTGTTTTTGTTACACCTTATATATCAAGCTGAAACACCTGGTTGTCTGTAAGATATACCGTTTCGTGCTTTGGAGGGCACGTTCAGCCATCGCTCCCGGAATGCTATCTATGCTTACTTACATAGTCGTTACAAAATCACGTTAGAGGCCTACTTGTTAAAAGTAAGATTTTTACAAACTCAAATACCAGGGTTTATCGGGTCGTTTATCAACTCAGTGTCCCACACGGCAAGAAGAAGCTTGAATTCCTCAAAGTAGGGGAGTTTCCTTAGTGTAGTCGGCGTAAGACGCTCGAAACGGGAAATCCCCGGTTTAAAGTTTATGCGAGTATAGAATGAACCTACTGTTAGAACCATCTCACGTCTCAATTTTAATTTATAAGCAAATGATTTGCTTAAAGCATATACTGGATGTTTTCGCTGACAATTTAATGTGTTCTCCAAAACACGAAACCATTTTGCTTACGGACAATCAGTGCCCTATTTTGCCAAACTACAGACGAAATGCGATGTACATTGCGTAGCCGGTTAGCCATTATGATACCATTATTAAACCGGCTACGCAGTGTACATCGAATTTTTTGTAGAATTGTAGCCTGAAGTTTGATAATATCGGGTACTGGTATTTCCGTCAGCAACCAAACTAGTAACAATTTGATTTTAAGGTTCCGTGGTTATTATCACTCAAACTATAAAAACATTATAACGGGTTTTAACTCACGGTAAATAAAGGGTGCTCGATATATCCCTACCGTGAGTTAAAACCCGTTATAATGTCTTATAGTAACAATTTCATTTATTACCAAATCAATCGTAAGTTGAGTATCGAACCGAGACCTCCGAGTTATGAGACCAACTCTCAGCCTATAAGACCACGGAGACTATAAGCGATTTTTAAAATAACACCATTGTCCAACAGATTTTCTTACACATATATCTTGTAGTAGGTATAGGTACCTTTGTAATCAGTCTTAGAGAAGCATAAATAGCAGCTGAGTCCTGCGTAAAGTTAGTATTAATTCGCGCATGCGTTAAAGGCAGACGAGCGAGCCTGACCGTAATTTTACTTAGTTTAATAAGCGTTTGTTTTTTGATTTACAAATACGTAGAGCTTCAAAAGCTACACTAAAATTGTGTTTGGTTTGACAAATATTTAGAACTATTACGTATATCAAACTTAGCAATCATTTTAGAAACAATGTGTGTTGTGTTCAAATTGAAATTGTTGTTCGTAACTTAAAAATTCAAATTCTACAAATTCAATGTGTTTACAATTACTGCCTCTAGTTCGTAAACAAATCATAATACAAACTTTTTCTATAATTTCGTATTATATAGCTGCACGAATGTGGGCGATCCTAGCCAACGATATCTTGACCTACGTAATGGACTACGTATATTTACGCCGCGGCGCAGATTTCACGACGCGGAATATCGAAGATTTTGAATACATTGATGTAGAAGAGAGTTTCGTGTCAGAATTATGGCGCGAAGAAGAAGGGTATGAGATAGCGCAAGAGGTTAAGTGCGCATCTCCTAATACCGACGGAAAATACATGTCTCGAAATTTAGAAAAGTGTAGGATACCTCAAAGTATTGATGGTTTTGCCGTAGTAGAAAGCGTGGCTTCTCGTTTACGGAAAAATGAGAATGAGAAAGCGCAGAATGAAAAGTGCGTATCACAAAATATCAATGGTTTAGCCGAAGAAAGTGTGGTTTTTAAGTTACAGGAAGAAAAAGAGTATCAAATAGCGCAGGACGCAAAGTTTATATCCCGAAATTTCAATGATTTTGTGTTTGATAATTTCGATGTAGAAGATAGTAAAGTGTCTCAGTTACGAGAAGAGAATGGATTTAATATAGTGGAGGAAGCCAAATGTGGTTGGTATACAGAATTATTACTGGTTAATCAGTAATCCGACTCCTAGGAAAGTTTTTACTGATACACTTTTCTGGTTAACATACCATACATGTGTCAAAAACAAAGCTACTTTATGTTGAGAAGGAGGGCAGACACGCACCAACACACACACACACAGACACACACACACACTCACACAGACACACACACACACACACACACACATAAATAGACGAAGGCCTTCCCCAGGGTACGCCATAGGTCTTGATTTTTGTTTTCGCCAACTAGTCGCTACAATCCATCCATCCTCTTTAATTTTCAGCCCCTCTGTTACAATATTCAAATCTAACATTATCATCTTGCTGCCCTTATCCCAAGTACATGTACCTACTTGGAGTCGGCGAAATTGTTTTGTTTGAACACAAAATCATGTTGCAAAAGGATTTGGCGTAATTTTACGACCGGCCGCCTGTCAACCCTCCTTGAGAATGCTATCGTAGGTGGTATTACCGCCACCATGCGGTTGACCATAGTCGGCAGATATTGTAGCCAAGGTCAACAATTCTACGTCGCCTTTTACTAAACACCCTTAGTAGAAAAATGACCCGATGAACCCTGGTGTCGGAATTTTTCAACCGCCTACTGCAAGTAGCAGGCCTTTGTCATGGTTGGGTAACGATAACGACCGCGATCATAAACAGCAACCGGGACCGAAGGCTTAACGTTCCCATCCGAAGCACGGAACCATCTTGCTTTTCGGACAATCGGGTTGTTCAGCCTGCAATGTCCTAACCAGACTGGGAACAAATTCACAAAGTGATAAATATCAACTTTGTGAGTGACCCCACCGGGAATTGGTATCTAATACCATTATATTTTTTTCAATTTCCAGTGACGAATGGAGACACAGGTTTTGCAGGGGGAGGAGCAGAGGGCGACGGGGAGGGGGACACTCTACCCACAGACATGTCGGACACAAGTGACAGCGATGACAAGGACAAACACACGTGAGTATCAGGCTTATACAGGGTGTAAGGGACGGTGTACTGAAAATTTTGCAGGCGTGATCAGACCATGAAACTGAACAACTTTTACTATGGAGCCAATGGTGGGAAAAGAGAAAAAAATCTGGCCTCCCATACAAAGTCAGTCAGCTAATCACAAATTTTGTATGGGAGATCGGATTCTCGTTTCCCACCATTGGCTCCATAGTAAAAGTTGTTCAGTTTCATGGTCTGATCACGCCTGCAAAGTTTTCATTACACCGTCCCTTACACCCTGTATTCTTGGTAGCTTCTTGTGTAATTATTTAGTTAGGGAGACCGGTCACCTGGCTATTCCTCGAGAAACTCGTATAATTTTCCAAACCTTGACACTGGCAGAATTGTCCATTGGGAGGGACAGAAGCCATTTTTCCGCCGCTGAGGCTCATAAGAGGCAGACGTATTATCGTGTCGAGTCCCTACAATGTACGACATAATATTGTAATAATGAAGCACGATATGGTGGATGGAATCAATGTCGCCATACATCACCCCGTACCGAAAGTGCACGACACGATGGTTTGAGACATCATGTGTTGTGGTAGAATAGTGATGTGACTAGGTCGACAATATTGTATGTATTTCTAACTTAATCGATATTGTTTTTATATGTATTCTTTAGTGAGCTTGGTCGCTCACTTCGTTTGCTCCAGGGGGTCACAGTTCTAACCTAACCTAACCTACTGTGTCGGATTTGTGTTAAGTCGATCAAAGTCAACACTGTCACATCACTTCATCCGCTGTGACGTCATTTGTTTTGATTCCATTTCCACCCCTGTACATTATCGGTCCGGGCCCGTATTTCAAGACCGTCCATCCATCATGTAGTACAATGTTCTGCTGTACAATACGCGCCCTGCATTATCCTGCCGTGCAATGAGTATGTCGTGCATTGTGGGTCCCCATCGTGTCGCTCGTAAATCAAACTGCCATAGTTCACAGTAACATAGTGTTTAATAATTTGTGCATTAGAAACTGTACAAATCTATTAGCTGATGCTTAACACGCTTGTTACTGTTTACATTGTTTAAGTTTTAATGTTTAAGTTTACCTTGTTACCTAAAGTCGAATTTCTAATTGTATTCACTGATTTGACGTTTGGTGGGTGGCCGCTTTTTTGGGAAAAATAAATAGTGATGTGCTAAAAAGATTAAATTGAATCACTCACCTAGCGACATAGTTCATAGTTATTAAATCACTAAGTGTTTTGGTTACAATATTAGTACAATAATTGCAAGCACGTGTTCTTCTCACAAAACTGAATAAAATTTATTAGAAACTTTTCTTCAAAATATGAAAATAAATAAATTGGGTCCCTCGTACTAAGTGACACACTTTTTCAACATTTTTATATTAGGAGTATAAAAATTTAGTAGGAAATTAATAAATAAATGTGAGTGACCTGAGTATGAGGTTTGAATGAATCAGCTCACCTGAACTTAAAAATCGAACTGAAGTACGTCACTAGTGATATGGAGTTGGTATCATTATTTTGTCGGCATCTGTCATTTTAGTGAATAGAATTATAAATTCGACTATACTTAGATTCTACTCTGCCTTTGGTTACTCCGGGGGGTTATCTGTTATTAGCTCCACAAACTTGTTACATTATTCTGAGTTACCTACTATTATTAAACAGCTGATGTGGCGCAGTGGTTAGTATGCCTGCCTGCCACGCAAAGGTTCCGGGTTCAATTCCCGGTGGGGTCACTCACAAAGTTGATATTTATCACTTTGTGAATTTGATCCCAGTCTGGTTAGGACATTGCAGGCTGAACCACCTGATTGTCCGCAAGTAAGATGGCTCCGTGCTTCGGATGGGCACGTTAAGCCGTCAGTCCCGGTTGCTGTCTATGACGGCGGTCGTTACACAACCATGTCAGAGGCCTGCTACTTGCAGTAGGCAGTTGAAAAACTCTGACACCAGGGTTCATCGGGTCGTTGAACGACGTTCAGTTGAAAAATACATTAAAAACTGTTCTGGAAGGTTCGTCAAAATATACCGGGAGTAACAGAAAGGGTATAACAAGGAAGAAAGGAGTATCTTGACCTCCGAAAGGAGGTCAAGATACTCATGAAACTAAACAACTTTCCCCATGGAACATGGGTCGAAGTATGAAAAAAAAATTTGGTCCTCCCATACAAAATTGCCGATCAGCTGACTGATTTAATATGGGAGGTCCAATTTTTTTTTTCATATTTCGACGTATGTTCCATGGGGAAAGTTGTTCAGTTTCATGAGTACCTTCACCTCCTTTCGGCTTGTTATACCCTTTCTGTTACTCCCTGTATAATAATATTCCGATTGAGATAAGAGAGCTACCGAATAAATTATTTAAGGTTAAATTATATAAATGGCTCAATATTAAGAATTTTTATAGTGTAAACGAATATCTGCAACCAAATAATTAATTAAGTACCTACTCTGTTTTTGTTGTTGTTGTGAATGTGTGTTATTGTTTTATTATATATTATGACATAATTTAATTTTTATTCTATTATTTATTTGACAAATGTATAATTAATTTAATTTAAGAATGTGATATGCCTGCCAACTATCTATATAATATTTGCGTGCTATTTATTACGATGGCTGAACATGTTTTGTACATTACCCTAATATTACCACCTTAAATACCATGTTTTATTGCAAATAAAGTTTTGAATTTTTGAATCTTTTGAATCTTTGAACGACTCGGTGTCCCACACGAAAAGAGAGGCCTACTATTATGGAAATGAGCTGTTGATAACCTAAATAAAAAAATAAAAGAAATGATTTGAATTGATATTTTCTTATCAGAGCAAAATCGCTCAAGCTTTGTCAATCAGCTCGAGGGTTTCATGTGTATTGCAATTTTAGGCGACAGGCTGAGAATGATAACCTGTCACTTTGCTGATACACAGTCTTTTGAATGACTTTCAAACTTTTGTCAGACGTGGTGAAAATAGCAGTTTTTACAGCCGTGTACGCTCTGCCTATCCCGCAATGGATAAAGGCGTGATATATGTTTGTTTGTATTAGAGAGAAGCTACATTCATTTTGTTTGATCCAAGAACTATAATTTCTCTCTTTTTCCACAGAGACGAGAAATGCACATCGGAGCACGGCGGCAAGTTACTTATGCGCGGCCAATTCCCGTTCAACATCGACCAGCTGTTCACCATGATATTCACCAACTCCAAGTTCAACCTGGAACTACTCGCAGCTAGGGGGACCACAGACTATGTTCAGGTATTACTACTTTATGTGGTAATATTCCCGTTCAACATCGACCAGCTGTTCACCATGATATTCACCAACTCCAAGTTCAACTTGGAACTACTCGCAGCGAGGGGGACCACAGACTATGTTCAGGTATTACTACTTTATGTGGTAATATTCCCGTTCAACATCGACCAGCTGTTCACCATGATATTCACCAACTCCAAGTTCAACCTGGAACTACTCGCAGCTAGAGGCACCACAGACTATGTTCAGGTATTCTACTACTTTTTTCTGGCTCTTTCCATTTGTCAGGGGCGGTCCTAGCCTTCGGTTTCGGAGGGGTCATGGCTGAAGCACTACCAGTTGTTTTAACCACATAAAAATGAGTGCGTTTTTCGTCAGTGGCGTATGAGGCTCTATTTTTTACGTACAGGGGCGGCACACGACAACAAAATGCATTACTTTTTACGTTAAATGTTGTGTAGTGCTAGAAGACTAAGAAAACGAGGGAAAACGTTTCAATGTAACCAGCTAAGACCAGGAAGGTTCGTAAATACTGAAAAAAAAATGTATTACCATATTTTCCGTGGCTGTTATAAGAAGCGACTTAGGGATTTGAGAGTTGATGCCTATTACAATTTTGGACGACAGGCTAACAACCTATAACTATAGCGATACAGTGTTCTGAACGACTCTCAAACATTTGTCAGACGTGGTGTAACCGTTTTTTACAGCCATTTTTGTATGTAATATATGAACCTAGAATTAAATGTTTCTTATTTTCTGTTTTTTGCAGGCGCCGTGGCAGGTGGCTGGCGGGCAGAAGTGTCGGCAGGTGAGCTACGTGCTGGGACTCACTTCCGGACCCATCGGGCCCAAGGAGGTGCACGTCACCGAGACACAAGTAAGTCCTAATTTATGCAAAAAATAACACCCTACATCAGTCTAATACAGTTCACTGTCTCTCCGCAAGATCTCTCTTTTTGCCATGCAGTCGCTACTAGCCGCCCACTTAACTTAAAGTTATAATAACTTACCGATAACTTAATCGGTTCGGCCAGAGGGCGTCGAACACTGCAAACAATGCCCTTGGCGAATCGTTACAACAATCTAACGATCAAGCTATCGTATTATCCTCATCGATGAAGTTTTCGGATGACACTCATAGCACTCTGTATTGAAGTAACCCGTTTTAGGGTATAAAAACAATGAGCCTTTAAAGATTTTCATCCGACTGCTTCAGAAGGGTTATGTTTTTCGTAGACAATGTATGAATTTTTCGTAGACAATATATGAAAACAAGAAATTCGTTTTCATGGGCTACAGCCCAAACGGCTGGGCGGGTCTTGGCATGTGAGGTGTCGTTAGATTCGTCTCAGCAGTGCGACTGACACTGGCTGTATTAAAAATCATAAATTCAAGACGGCGCGGCGGATTTTTTATCGCAAAATACAACTTTGAAATTGCCGCAGTCGCACTTTTGTTTCTTAGTACATCTGCTTGTCTCGATTAATATTCCTACTGAAATATTGATTTAAAAGTGATACTTTCAGTTTTATTTTTGTTTTTTCCAGGTAATGAACAAATGTTCGAAGCCGGGCCACCTGTATTCAATAGACGCTAGCAGTGAAAACACAGGCATTCCTTACGCAGACTACTTTACAGTCGAGGTGAGTGAAATGAACATCTATCATTAACAGTCACAACAGCAGTCCACTGCTGGACACGGACTTCTTCCTATAAGTGTATTGGGATTTTTAATGCTTTCACAGTGTTATTAGAGTATTTAGTTGTTAAAAATTACTACTACATGTCGGTTAAATCGTCGCTTCGAGACGAGCATCAAGTGATTGAAAAGTTCATTAGGGTCTGCCAGGCGCCCGTAGCTCAGTTGGCTGGTTCCCCACGGCACGGCACGGCACGGGTTTAAGTCCCGTAAATGTTTCAATTTTATTATTTTCAATTCTTCCTATCAGTATTGCCACTTAACAGGCGGATTGGCGGGCGTAGTGCCAAACAACACTTCATTTTCAGAAAACGCTGCTGCTCATTTCCCGGAATTATCCCTTGGCGTGTTCTGCGTCACACAGATTGTCCGCGCGAAGTTTACTCACTTCATTTGCACCGCTTGAAACAAAGTGAACTTCGCGCGTGCACGTTTACTACGGATGGAAAACTAAAATAGCAGTATCACCGCGGTGACCAGGGGAAAAATAAAATCTCTAATTATTATATCGAAGATAGTAGGGTCAAATCCTGCTTGCCTGTATTTTTTCCAAGATTCTATCTGATTTTTTTTCAGTGCCACTACTGCCTGTCACGGATATCAGAACACATGACGGACTTCTCTCTCATAGGATACGTCAAGTACAAGAAGAGCATGTGGCCCATGGTCAAAGGTATGTGGCATAGCTTTTATAGAAATAAAAAATCACGAACACGATATTTGAACCTATGAATTATAGAGAATTTACGCTCTGACCTTGTAATTTTTTTGCAAGTTTGCTTTACAGCTTTGTTATTGATGACGGGATGGGGCGAGTATTTCATTATTACGGATATTGGAAGAGTCATAACATAACATAAGTGTGTTGTAAACAATTTATTAATTAATATATATTTTTTAATTTAACTATGCTTTGTTTAACCCAAGTTCAATTAAATTTCTAAATTATACTTTTGTATTCGTAGTCAGTTTAAGTAAGAATTTAATCTATACTTACAGCATTCCTAGAAAAAAACACAATGTCTGGTCTAGAAGAGTACGGAAGACTGATGGAGGCGCGGCTCATAGCTGAAGCACAAGGACAAGTTCCAGCGGCCAGGAAATCTAGAAGACAACGACGCTCTAATGGTAAACACGAAACTTCTTTTTTTAGTAGTTCCACGTAAATTCAAAATTTATTAATTATATTTGATTTTAAAATGTCAAAAAAATAACTTCTTCGTTCTCAACTATTGAAAATACGCTTTTAAATATTGGGAAACTGTTTTAAACCTCGGAAGACCTTTTAAACTTTCGAGGAATACCCTTCTAAAATTTCGGGAGAATACCCTTCTGAACTATCGTTTCGGGAGAATACCCATCTAAACTTTCGGGAGAATACCCTTTTAAACTTTCGGGAGAATACCCTTTTAAACTTTCGGGAGAATACCCTTTTAAACTTTCGGGAGAAAACCCCTTTAACTTTCGAAAGAATACCCTACTAAACTTTCGGTAGAATACCCTTTTAACTTTCGGGAGAATACCCTTCTAAACTTTCGGTAGAATACCCTTTTAACTTTCGGGAGAATACCCTTCTAAACTTTCGGTAGAATACCCTTTTTAACATTCGATAGAATACCCTTTTTAACATTCGGGAGAATACCCTTCTAAACTTTTCGGTGAAAACCCCTTCTTAACTATTGGGAGAATACCTTTCGAAACTTTCGGTAGAATACCCTTTTAAAGTTTCGGGAGAATACACTTTTATACTTTCGGTAGAAATCCTTTTAAACTTTCGGGAGAATACCCTTCTAAACTTTCGGTAGAATACACTTTTTACTTTCGGGAGAATTAGCTTTTAAACTTTCTGAAGAATATCCTTTTAAACTTTCGAGAGATTACCCTTTTAAACTTTCAGTAGAATACCCTTTTAACTTTCGGGAAAATACCCTTCTAAACTTTCGGTAGAATACCCTTTTAACTTTCGGGAGAATACACTTTTAAACTTTCGGGAGAATACTCTTTTAAACTTTCGGGAGAATACACATTTAAACTTTCGGGAGAATACCCTTTTAAACTTTCGGGAGAATACCCTTTTAACTTTCGGGAGAATACCCTTTTAACTTTCGGGAGAATACTCTTCCATACTTCGGGAGAATATTGTTATAAATTTTTGGAAGAATACCCTAATTAAATTATTATCGCGTCAATAAATATATACTAAAACATTGAATTGAGAACCTCATCCTTTTAGAATTTCAAAATAATATTCCAGTGTCATCATCGGAAGTGCCGCCGATCACTGCCAAGGTCCCGCCGGCCGCGATCCTCGCCCCGCGCGCGTCCCTCCCCCGCGCACGCCCCGTCGCCGCCGCTACTAACAACTGGCTAGTCGGATCGCTGGTTATACTACTGGCTCTGAACGCGTTATTGTATTGGAGACTGTATCACCCGCCACATGGACACGATTTGCAAAGCAGGTGTGTATTACAACCATAGTTGATACTGTAGTTTCTGGCCCTGTCGCCGCTGCTACTAACAACTGGCTGGTCGGATCGCTGGTTATACTACTGGCTCTCAATGCGTTATTGTATTGGAGGCTGTATCACCCGCCACATGGACACGATTTGCAAAGCAGGTGTGTATTACAACCATAGTTGATACTGTAGTTTCGCGCCCCGTCGCCGCCGCTACTAACAACTGGCTAGTCGGATCGCTGGTTATACTACTGGCTTTGAACGCGTTCTTGTATTGGAGACTGTATCACCCGCCGCATGGACACGATTTGCAAAGCAGGTGTGTATTACAACCATAGTTGATACTGTAGTTTCGCGCCCCGTCGCCGCCGCTACTAACAACTGGCTAGTCGGATCGCTGGTTATACTACTGGCTTTGAACGCGTTCTTGTATTGAGACGGTATCACCCGCCGCATGGACACGATTTGCAAAGCAGGTGTGTATTACAACCATAGTTGATACTGTAGTTTCGCGCCCCGTCGCCGCCGCTACTAACAACTGGCTAGTCGGATCGCTGGTTATACTACTGGCTTTGAACGCGTTCTTGTATTGGAGACTGTATCACCCGCCGCATGGACACGATTTGCAAAGCAGGTGTGTATTACAACCATAGTTGATACTGTAGTTTCGCACCCCGCCGCCGCCGTTACTAACAACTGGCTGGTCGGATCGCTGGTGATACTACTGGCTTTGAATGCGTTATTGTATTGGAGATTGTATCACCCACCACATGGACACGATTTGCAAAGCAGGTGTGTATTACAACCATAGTTGATACTGTAGTTTCGCACCCCGCCGCCGCCGTTACTAACAACTGGCTGGTCGGATCGCTGGTGATACTACTAGCTTTGAATGCGTTACTGTACTGGAGGCTATATCATCCGCCGCATGGCCACGATTTGCAAAGCAGGTGTGTATTACAACCATAGTTGATACTGTAGTTTCGCGTCCCGTCGCCGCCGCTACTAACAACTGGCTGGTTGGCTCGTTGGTGATACTACTAGCTTTGAATGCGTTACTGTACTGGAGGCTATATCATCCGCCGCATGGCCACGACTTGCAAAGCAGGTGTGTATTACAACCATAGTTGATACTGTAGATTCTCACAACCATAGTTGATACTGTAGATTCTCGCGTCATCGTTACATACTAACAACTGGCTGGGTGGCTCGCTAGTGATACTACTGGCTCTGAATGCGTTACTGTACTGGAGGCTGTATCACCCGCCCCATGGGCACGACTTACAAAGCAGGTAAATATGACAGTTGCGCGTATGCGCGTTAGGGCCGTTTTTTGCTCAATGTTTTGTGAACTTTTCAGAAAGGTCCACATTAGGTACACTTGTCTCTTATATAATATCGGCGGTACCCGTTCACCAGCACCCCAAAAGACAAAATTGATGGTCAGTCTCAAAATTAATCCGCTTCATGATTGTGCTTAGTGTGCCGGCCGTTAAATCAATAGTCATGTTGCGAGCTAAGTGAGCTCGTCATTTCACGACAAAATAATCGACCACATCAAGCTGCAAGCTTTTGAGAAATTAGAATAGAACCCTTTTGATTGAACCACCTTTAACTGCCTTACCGTGATACTAAGCTTAAACCAGATCTGACTTCAGGCTGCGCGAGATGGGCACGGGCGACATGGCGGACTGGTCGGCGCTGTTGGATACACACACTAACAAGCAACGAGGACAGCTGTTGGCCTGGAGAGAAGCATTGGACAACACTGTGGCACATCTAAGACAGGTAAACTATAGCAATTTTACGCAATTTCTACGAATATTACTAGGTCCTATCTTTCCATTCACCTGCACTCAAGATGAACTTTTTTTGCGTTAACCAAAAAGGCGTCCATGTGGCTACGTTTCGGGCTCATTGGAATTTAAAATATTCCTTTGCAATTGCCTCGAAAGGTCTTATAACTTCTGAAACTCTATCTTGTGAGTAAAAACAGAAACACACAGATTTTAGATTCATGACGCGAACTGTTAGAAAAATTTTGCGCATTTTAAATAAACCTTTGGTGTGATCTCTAAATTGCCCCCAAATACAACAAGAAATTAATTTAGTATGTCAAGCACTTGGGCAAATCAAGACAATGTATCCGTGTCAATTGTTTTTACGTTGATGTGTTAATAATTGTTTTTACGTTTCACAGACGGAACAAGCTCTCAGAAAGCTCCTGGAGACCATAGAGCCGTCGCTCGCCAAAGCCGACGAGACCAACTCACAACACGAACAAACAAACACACACACAGGCAAAGACGCGACCGACAAACCGCCCGACCAAACACCGAAGCAGCCAGTCAAGGGAGAACTATGAACTGTAAGCTCAGAGCGATAAGTGTCAATTTGCTTTGGTGTTTGAGTTCACGGATATTGCTTTCGACTATTTTAGGGGCGTCTTTTGACAAATAGGCAGAATCGTGTCCTAAATAGCAAGTAATGGATAGTGTGGACGTCAATGTTCTGAAAGTTTCAGTTCTGTGGCATTTTCCTTTAATAAGTCGAAATGTTTCTAGTTCTTAATCAATAGATGGCAGTGTTTCCTGTTCCTGATAGCTTTCAGTTAGATCCCGATAGATCTCATTGATCTAATCATAGCATTAAAAATGTCTCAGAAAGCGGGAAAACCGGGTAACTGCATTTTAAAAAACAGTACTTTTATGTGAAAAAATACATATGTATGTAGCTAATTTAAAGCTTCTAAGTAACCTATGAACAGGACTTCAAAATGACGCATTTATAGAAAACTAGAAGTGTATAAAAGGCTATCTATAAATGCCAGGAGCATCAATATTCGTGTGCAATAAGTTATTTATCTGTTAAATATCTGCTGGAGGTTTTCATGTACTTATTCATAGATTAATACAGGGTGGTTCAAAGTGCACGGAGATTACTTATGATTCTTCGAAAACTATTGGTTGGCGCGTTTCATGGAACTTGGACGACTCGGTGTCCCACACGATGAGAGAGAGATGGAAATTGATCTGCCATGAAGCCAATCAAATCGCATAGTTTTCGAGAAATTAAAGAATCATAGCCCTTTTAGGTCACTTTGTAGTTGTCCAAGTAGCACATTTATTGTAAAACTAACCCTTATTCACTATACAAAAGGCTCTAACTTACTTACCAAAGATATCTGAAGTGTTCTGTATCATACTCATACTTCGATCAATACGAATTTACTATTTTAGTTTTGACTATCTTAATTCTTTTATTAGATCGCAGATTTGTTTTAAATGTTGAAAACCTCACAGACAACTGTGATAGACGTAATTTACGTTAATTTAATATTCACGTGAACGTAATAAAACGCAGGCCGTTGCAAGAATGGATTTACGTGCATGTGACTATGGAAAATAGAATCGCAATGTGTGTTATGTTATGGTTATGTATAAGAAAGAACTTATGAAATATTATAAAATCGCTTATTCATAACAATAGTAAATGTTCAATAATAACTTAAATATGTCAATAAAATAAAATACAGTTAAAAATATAAATAGAGATAAAAAGCCAGACCTTTTGCTTGAGAGTCCGTGAGTAACCAAAAAGGAAGTACTCGTGAAATTGAACAATTTTCCCTCCTGGAACATGGGTCGAAATATGAAAAACAAGAATGAAATCTCCAAAACAATGTCTCCCAAAAATTTTTGTCATGTTTTAACATACGTTGCACAGGGAAAGTTGTTCAGTTACCTGAGTACATTTATCTCTTGTAATAACATTTGTGTTACTCCTAATATAGCTGGCGCCCTCTAAAAATAGGTATTTTTTATTTGCTTGAGTAACATAATTAATTACTCAGAGAGCTTAGCTATACCGCTGCTTACAAATCAAATACAGTAATTGCATTCCTTTCTGTAAAGCTAGATTAGCTATTAGAATAGTATTTGTTTTGGGTTTTAGTGAAGTTCCTAGTTATTTTAGGATTAATTTTGTAAGTTATCAGATGATAATATTTAAGTTTCTTTAGCTGGAAATGGTTTCAATTTTGCAGGACCATTTTCCATAGCATTTTTTTTATCTAAGAAGACAGGAATAGCTAAGAATTTACTAAAGAGGTTTCTTGTCTGAATCAAGCCAAAAGTAACTATCAGCGATTACAATCTACAAGTAACATCATTACAATATACAAGTTTGCCCACTTGAGGAACAACTTACACTGGATTTTCATGTACTGGTTATTCTTTCTAAAATGGCTGATGATAGTAACGACGGTAAAAATCTTAAATAAATTAGCAACCGCCAAATGTTAGATATGTTGAATTCGTGTGTTAGTAAATATCTTAGCAATAGCTACGAGATTTAGGTGTAATAGCTAAATGTTTGTTCTCTTTAATAGATTTCTTTTCAAATCATGTTTTCGTAGTTACAAAATTGAATGTGGTCGTACCAGTCGCAAAAACATCAATGTGCTAAAAATTATATTATTTACTGTTCCATTAATATCAATCAATCAGGAAATCCTGACTTTTTTCGTTTCTTCGGGTCGTTAGACGACTCGGTGTCTCAAACAAAAAGAAGATGTTTGAAATATTGGTTGCGATATAGACTATTTTTACGGCCGTTGTTAGCGACCGGTACGACGATTCTGATTGTATGTTGTAATGTAAATAAAAATCATAAAATTATATCGATTGTTAAGAAAATTAGAATATTTTAATGTTACGATTATTAATTATGTTTAATTAAGTTATATCATAAAAATGTATAGTAAAAATAAAATTTTCGTTGTAATACTTTTAATTTTAAAGGATCTCTTTTAAAAAGCTTAGCTACTTTTTTGGTGCTTTTATAATTTTGAACTACATTATATTTATTTCACATAAATCCAATATTATTTATATGCCCAGTTTTGCATTGTATTATACTTCATTCCATTATAATTATCTGAGAGTATCTGAGAGTTAAGGAGGCATATTATTGAAGTAGTAGAAATCCGATTCGCATACGGATTAGACTGCGATTAGGCGCTGTCTTCACGCATAAGACGTGCGACGCGAGACGTAAGATGATATCTGTCAGACAAGTGATCGTGGATCGATGCCGATCTTCTGTTTCATACATTTTTTATGGAAACGGTTTCAAGCGTCGCGATGTATCACGTCTTATTGTGTGGAAATAGGCTCAAAGCTTGTATCACATTCTCATTATAAAGTCCATTCATGTGAAGAGTATGCGTAGTGCCAAGACTCATTGTCCCACCCGACATAAGAGTAGTAAGTGTGAACGATTCTTGTAGTAGAACATGTGATACGAACACCGGTTAGACAATTCATGGCAGGCTTATGCATGCAAAATCAAGTCCCAAATTCAAAAATACGCCTCCTATTTGTAGCTAATACATATTTGGGCGAGTAATAGATTCCTAATAATTTAATAACCTTTAGGTGCATAATGTCCATTTTGCAAAATGTCCAGTGGTGAAAAAATGTCCAGTTTACATAATGTACAGTTTGCAAAATGTCCAATTTGCAAAATGTCCAATTGCAAAAAGTCCAGTTTGCAAAATGTCCAGTTTGCAATAAGTCCAGTTTACATGAAATACCGGGTCACTGACCAATGTGTTTTGGGGAAAGTTGATCGCTTTCATGGTCTGAACTCACACCTTAATTTCGCAAATTGTACTTTTGCAAACTGGTAATTTTCAAGTCAGATAATCTTCGAAATGGACATTTTGCAATTGGACATTTTGCAAACTGGACATTTTGCAAACTGGACATTTTGCAAACTGGACATTTTGCAAACTGGACATTATGCAAACTGGACATTTTTTCACCACTGGACATTTTGCAAAATGGACATTATGCACCTAAAGGTTTAATAATTGTGCATTTTAATATCGAGATTTCTATGTCTGTGCAACTTTTTATTTATATAAATTACGCCACGTAGGCAGACATCATTCCAGTATTTCATTTATAATCAAAAAATATATATTTAGCAGAAACTGATCCGAAAGATGGTGATGTACGCCGCCATAGTCGAAATCAGAAAAATTGACAATTTTTTTTTGACATCTAATCCAGCAGTCTTGTGGTTTACAAAGCCATCTTTCGTAAAAGTTTCTTAAAAAAAAACATTCATTACACATGGCAAAAATACATAGAATGTTCTCGTCGACGCAGGAATGCACAAATTCCGTAATATGGTTTTACGTTATGATAATTTTAGACAGTTCTCAGTATTGAAATAAATACAGATTGTGAAATATAACTACTTGTTTTTCTAAATACCCAGAGATAGCTAACTACACTTCTACTTAGAGAGTTATAGAAAGAAAACTACAGAGTAATTTTGAAAGAATTTATTGATGAAAAACTTACTTACCATGTAGAGACGATACCACCATACTACATCACAGCCATCACATTATTTCACTTCACTTTACACAAAAAGGGAATGGGAAAATGGGTTAGGGGTATATGTAGGGTTCCAGCAGTATTATAATAATCTTATTTACAATTTACCTTCTGATCAATAAGTCATAATGGGTTAGGGGTATATGTAGGGTTCCAGCAGTATTATGAAAATCTTATTTACAATTTACCTTCTGATCAATAAGTCATAAAATCACGACAACAATTAATGTAGGTCATCCATTATTGTGACCAAAGAACCACCAGTGAAATGAGATAAAAGTTAAGAGGTGTCGATATACTGGAGCTTATTTACAGAATATTGTCACAAAATAGAGAATTTACAGAAGGCCAGCTCGCCCCTTCTTTCGCTCACTTATGCCTACTCTTTAGGGTTGCTACTTGTACTTTCTGATTTTTTAATGAAGTTACCTACCTATCGTTTGTAAGTATTCAAGTAAGTAAGTATGAAATATCCGGGATCGTAAAAGTCCATTTGGACTACCATAGGTAGGTACCTACGTGATTGTCGGAAATGAAGATGACCTGGACCTTTTGCTATCGGTATTTCGGTACTCATCGCTTCACCTCAAATGCTGACTAGGTAGGTATCTATCTATTGTGGGTAGGTACCTATCCCATTTAATCTACCAAATCAAACTAAAGCGCAACCTACCTACTTCTAAGTACGTACCTAAAACGCTGAAGCACATATTACGCACGAAAAATAAGATTATTAAAAAAAAATCCCTCCACATCTAGTGTTTTGAAGTAGGTATCTATTTATTTATCAAATAAAAGGGTTCTACTTACTTTTCATTATTGCGTGGGAAACTGAAAACTGACAATGCACAATTTTCTGTGGTGTTATTACACCCAAACACAGCACAAAAATATTTTTCTTTACTCGCCATTCCGTCCGCCCGCACCGAACGCGCCGTTCACACTCAACCATTACCGGTTCGACACGGTTCCACAGAGCGCGTAAACGGCGCGTGTGGATGTCTGAGTGAGTTTAGCCGCGTTTGCTCGAAGCCGACTCTCTGGATTGCGCTAGCCAATACTTACTTTGTGATATTGTGGTAACAGAAAACGTTCAGTGTAGTAACAGCAATACTGCTAATAACCCTCCTTATTGCTTTGCTGTAGTCGGGTAAAAAGTGGCCACTTTTGGCAATTTTTGCTATCTGCAACTACAGTGACACATTTATTATTAAAACAACATTCTGTAAATAAGCGGATTTTCGAAAAATAAAGATTTTTTAAGTGGGGGCGGCACCTATACTCTGTAATCCCGGTAAAAAGGTAAGGTTGTCATGGATCGTTAGCAGGTCGTCCCATTCGCAACTCGTCCCACGTAAGAAACTTGTCCCATTCGCAACTCGTCCCATTCGCATATTGTCCCATTAACTTAGAAAATAACCTGTTGATTTTAATGGAAAATATAAAATTTATCTACACTAATATAATAAAGAGGAAAACTTTGTTTGTTTTTTTGTTTGTTTGTATGTAATCGATAAACTCCGAAACTACTGGACCGATTTCCAAAATTCTTTCACTATTAGAAAGCTACAACATCCCTGAGTAACATAGGCTACTTTTTACCACGGAAAAATTCCTCATTCCTACGGGGAAACGGTTAGCAGCAGGAAAGCGGGAAAATAAAGCAGATATTACCCAAATTAGCCAAACCGCTTTACCGATCCTCGCGAATTTTGGCACTGATATTACTATCATATAAAAGACGGACATGGTCAGCCCTCGAGGATCTGGAGTACCTGATGAAGACCACCAGCATCCCATATAAACTATAAGAGATACGGTCATGGCTTCATAGAAAAAGTTGTTCACCATGACGGGCCGCTTCTGCTGGCACATGGTCATCGAGGATCTGGAGTACCTGATGTAGACCACAAGCATCCCATCTAAACTATAAGAGATTCGGTAATAGCTTCAAAGTTAAAGTTATTCAGAATGACGGGCCGCTTCTGCTCGCACATGGTCACGAGGGTCTGGAGTACCTGATGTAGACCACCAGCACCCCATCTAAACTTTATTGGACTGGGTAATGGCTTCAAAGTTAAAGTTATTCAGCATGACGGGCCGCTTCTACTGGCACATGGTCACGAGGGTCTGGAGTGCCTGATGTAGACCACCAGCATCCCATCAAAACTATAAGAGATACGGTAATGGCTTCAGAGTTAAAGTTATTCGCCATGACAGGCCGCCTCTGCTGGCACATGGTCATGATGAGTAACTTCTGCTAGAATGGATTAATGGACTTTTTACTACGGGCAAAGATCCCATTTCTACGGGAAAACAGGTAAGTAGCAGCGAGTGAAACCGCTGGGCGGGCCGCTAGTTATTTATAATATCAATTGCTGAACTGATTTTGATCAGTAAAGAGTTGAACTGATTGTCGGACTTCAGGTTATGTTGTTCTATGTTAGTGTGACAAGTAGCGAATGGGACTATTCGCGAATGAGACGAGTTGCGAACGGGACGAATTGCTAATGGGACAAGTTCCTTGCGTGGGACGAGTTGCGAATGGAACGACCTACTAACGACCCGTCGTGGGGTCGTTGTCGGGTGTTGTCACGAGAGATGGGCACGTACCCGGGTATTTACCCAACTACCCGGTAAATACCCGTACGCACCCGGTAAATACCCGTATGTACCCAAATAGGTGGGTAGATAAAAATGTATGGGAAGTCGAAAAAATTTTCTCGTTTGCCATCATGGCCTCCATAGAAAAAGTTGTTCAGTTTCATGGTCCGAGCATGCTCGCAAAGTTTTAGGCAAACCGTCAAGTTCACGCGTAAAAGTTGTAAAAAAAATAACTGCAAATATTTGAAAGCATAAACCAGCCCATGAAATTGAACAACTTTTCCTAAGGAACATAGGTCAAAATATGAAAAAATACAAATTTACTCTTTTCTTCCTATAACTTAACTCCGTCTGCTCGTACAAGGCCCTCTATATATTATCAATCATAGCATTCATATTATCTAACGAACCGTCATGGTTAAAATCAAAAATAATGAGAATTACGAAAAAAATATTACTTTTCAATCTACCCACCTATTTGGGTACATATGGGTATTTACCCGGTAAATACCCAATTACCCAGGTATATACCCAAATGGGTAGATTGGGTATATACCCACCGCCCATCTCTAGGTCATCCAATCGTGACTCACGATTGGATGACTAGCGGTCAAAAGCGACACTGCCTAAAAATCCGCAAACATGAGACAGGAATCGAACCCAAGACTCACCAGCACAGACGAACTCGGGGCAAGTATGAAATTGATGTCTGAATCTCACAGGTCAGAAGCTGACACACCTAGCGCCATTGGATGCGAAACGATATGCCAGATATACGCCGACCGGTATGGTTTGACACTTCGTGCACTAGAAACCATTCAAAAGAAAATCGAGTACTCACCAGTCTAGCCTTTGTACTGAACGCGATCTTGCCCCGAGACTAATAAACTGGCTAAATAAACTACCACTGCTAACTAAAAGCTGGAACCACACACCAGTACTCACCTTACATCCAAAGAAACGGCCGTAACCAATAAAAAACCAGAAAATACCCCGACACTGTGTCAAGATTTATTTAAAAATCCGTCATACACAGCAGTCCGAGTGACCTTAACCTAGTAGAAGTAAGTCATCTATTTGTCGTCGTCCTTGAAGACCATGGTGCTGTGGCATTTTCCGCAGTAGTGTCGGTCCTCCATGACTGCCATGAAGACTCCGGCGCCGCACTGCTCGCCGGTGCACTCGCGACGAAGACGGTGGATCTTGCCGTTCTCGTCGACCTGAGGAAGGAGGGTTGGGTTAGTCATCATGTAGTTTAGACTATAGGGGCCTTACCACAAAACAGACTCGCGTTTAAAATTAAACTTCATACAAAAACACTTTGTTTTTACTTGTAAGCCACTCTACAGATAAGAATTAAAAGAGTGTGCCGAAATTCGGCGTTAAGTCGCTGACTGTTAAGGAAGTAATTGTTTTGTAACAGAGTAGGTACAGTTTAAACGCAAACAATGATTTCAAGAAGGAGGGACATAAAATGAATCATTAGACCTTAAGTTTAGGCAGTATGTATAGTATATTCAAAAGAACCCTCTCTGATGTGTTCAAAAGTTCACATACTTCTATTTCCTTCCTGCTCGTATGCTTTTCAAAACGTACAGTCATCGGAAACAAGTCCTGACGTGCACGTATCCTAATGAATGCGCATTTTCAGAGTACTTGCTGTACTCAAAGATAAATGCATAAGATAGCAGTGACAGCGGACTTGGGTTTTTTACTTATAAAAGGAATATAACTGCATGACTCTCAAGATTGTTGCAGGTCTGACTTTTGAATAATAGGATATTTTTATGGCATAGCATGGCACGAGAACGAATCTATGAAAACTTCTTCAAAAGTTAAAGAAACATCCTAAAACAAATCGCTACAAGTTTAACGATAAATTAGTTTTATCTACGATCATTTCAAGATCCTTTTTGTTATCTATTACAAATATCCCACCTTTCTCCCCTAATTAAATTGACAAACTATCTGCACCTGGCTCTCCGTCTATAATGACCTTGAACATGTTGGGACATGAATTTCTTAAGGTTTCGTGTTAGCTCATTCGGTAATCTTGGTTCCAATCATCATCATCATCATCATCATCAACAAGAATGATGTCATACTGTGGGAAGTACATTGTCACCAAAATCGGTAAGTAATAAATTGTTTAATGGATTACTATCAATCAGTATTTACTTCCAGAAATGTTTGAACAAGCAGAAATTAATGCTGTCTGAACTAACAGATTATAAAATCTAGGCACTTTAGGTTTGTCACTACATTTCCAGGCAAGTATTTCCTGGTATGGCTACTTGTGAGTCAGCATCAGCAGAGATATTTTTCAAGACCAACATAACTTTTCCATTCAAATGTTTGTGGATGATCTAATCAATGGACGACCAAGTTTTACAAGTAAACCCCAAGTGCCCTGTGGCGTACACTGGCTTACGTCCATTAAAGGATTGCTTGCTGGCTAGTAGTGGCTAGTAGTGTGATGGGATGTGAACCCACCTAATAGAACCTAAGCACCTGGTGCTATAGGCTGATGTGATGTGTAATGTGTGTGTGAAGGTACCCACCTTGTAGAACCTAAGCACGGCTAGTTTGACCTTCTTCTTCTTGTGTTTGATCTTCTTGGGGGTGGAGTAGTTCTTCTTCTTGCGTTTCTTGGCACCACCACGCAGAGGCATCTGGTGCTATAGGCTAATGGATGTGTGTGTGAAGGAACCCACCTTGTAGAACCTAAGCACGGCTAGTTTGACCTTCTTCTTCTTGTGCTTGATCTTCTTGGGGGTGGAGTAGTTCTTCTTCTTGCGTTTCTTGGCGCCACCACGCAGACGCAGCACCAGGTGGAGGGTTGACTCCTTCTGGATGTTGTAGTCTGATAACGTGCGGCCGTCTTCGAGCTGTTTGCCGGCGAAGATCAGCCTGGAGGGAAATGAAGGAAGGAAATTAAAACTTTGTTTCTGTGGGACACCGAACGATGTAATAAAACGAATGATGCAAAGAAACAAACTTTCTCCAATGAGTAATATGAAGACTAAATTTTACTTTGTTCAAACTTCTGTTTTTCCTGAGTTATACTATTACTTACGACACACGCATAGCCACAACGGCCACAAAGCTATGGACCTTATAGGTACCTAAGTGCCATTGGTTAAGTTTTGCAAAAGTAGAAGAAATAACACTTATATATGTGAGGGAAGTGGTTCAGTTCAAGTGTCAAGGTTTTCCTATTGTTGCGATACTACTCGCTTCACAGAAGAAAGAAAATATAAATGGCGGCAGTCCCATAAGTGGGAGAGAAAGCATGACCTCCGGCCGCCATTTATATTCCCTTTCTTCCGTGAAACGGGCAGTAGTTACTTATTTTCTCTAAAGCATTCTTCTATGAAAAAAAAAATCGTTGGTTTCTTACCTCTGCTGGTCAGGAGGGATTCCCTCCTTGTCTTGAATCTTGGCTTTCACATTCTCGATGGTATCGGAGGGTTCGACCTCAAGGGTGATGGTCTTGCCCGTTAGAGTCTTTACGAAGATCTGCATCTTGGCGTAAGGCCTGTAAAGAACAAATATTGTGGGGTAAGTTCTCCGAATTCAAGAGGCAGTTGTTTATTAAATTGCTGACATGTTACAAAACAACAAATGAAAGCGAAAGAAGGTCAAGGTACGCATGCAACTGAACAACTTTCCCATGGAATATGGGTCTAAATATTTATGAAAAAGAAAATTGGACATCCTAACAAAATATACCACAGCAGCCAACCAAGTCAATTTAATTTGTATGGGATCAAATATATTTTCCATGGAGAAAGTTGTTCAGTTTCACGATTAACTTGAACTCCTTTCGGCTTTATTTCTAGTTTTTTAAAACTTTGTATGTGGGTGTTTACTGTTTGTTATACATAAAAAGGAAGGGTTTTTGTAATGTGTTACCTTTTTACTTTTAGTCCTAGCGGTAGTTCAAAACATGCTGCACCTGAGAGAAGAGTTCTGAAATTTGGTACACTTAATCTTTAGGGTAAATGAATCGATTTGACCCGTAGTACACAATTTTAAAAAAATCCTATGAGGAGTAATGACGTCATCTTTTTTTTGTATGGGAAAAAAAAAATTTTTGTTCCAAAATCTATCGTGTGTGGTATCAAATGAAAGGCCTTGCTAAGCCGATTCTAAAAATATATCACATTATTATATTTAAGTCACTTGTATAAAATTAAATAGGAAATAATTCTCGAAACATGCCACGTTTGGGCTTCTCCAGGTATGATACGGTTGAATCAATACTTATGAAATATACGTAATATAATGTGTAATATCCTCATTTCTAACCTCAAGAAAGGTACTACGGATTTTTTGTCTTAAAGTAATTTTTTTTGAATTTTAAAGTTACAGAAATTTATGAAAACACACTTAGTTGAAATTTGGCATCGAAAGTTCAATTTTGGACACCGAAAATGATAAAAATATAGCCAGTTGAGATTACAATCATATTATTATGTACATCACATCATACTCGTTTTGCAAAAAGAATGTTATGTGCTTCGGAGGGCACGGTTAACCCTCGGCCCCATAGCAGTCGCTCTCTATGAATAATAAGACGGCGGCGGTCCGTCAGGGTCGTCAGTTAGGGGCTGAATAGTAACCATGGTTCATCGAGTCGTTCGTAGACTCGGTGTCCCACTTTTCAAAACAATATTTATTAATAATAGGATGATAAATACAAATGCGAGAGAAGTTTTTGATTGATGGTTAAAATGATCATTTCTCTATACACACATTATATACACACCGGCAAAATTAACGGAATCTATACATAATAATAAAGTTGTAGAGGGTCGAAAGCCTGTATATAAAAGATATTGGAAAATGAATTGTCAGCGAATTCTTGAAATTGATAACAAAACACGTTTCAAAAGTTTTTACATATTTTTTCCGTTTAGATGTTTGTATGTGGCAACATCCTGAAAAACTACTGAACGGATTTTGATAAGATTGCTATCGCATTGAAGAAGGTAAAGGCTACTTTTTTTCTCCACTTGAGGGACTGGAGTACCTGATGAGTACCACTAGAAGCACAAACACGAGCCCAGCTAAACAATGGGAAATATATTTATGGCACCAAAGCAAGAATTGTTTAGCGCGATGGGACGTGTCTGCTGGAAAATATAAATCGAAGGTTTGGAGAACTATAGGAGATACATATACGGCCCCGAAGAAAAAATAATTCAGCTTGATTAGGCCCTCCTGCTAGCAATCAGAAATCAAAGGTATTGAAAACCTGATGTAGACCATCAGGAGTACCAAAAATAGCCCAGATTAAATAGGTACATGAGATATACATATGGCCTCAAGGAAAAGAATATTTAGCATGGCGTGACATTTCTGCTGGCAAATAGCTAATGAAGGTGATGGTTACCCTGGGAATAAATGTAAGGATGCTGGTGTGGGAATAATGTGTGTATAGACAAATGAAAATTATAAAGATGAACCAAAACTCCTCTCGCATCTGTATTTATCATCTTATAATTAATAAATCTTGTTCTGTCAAGTGGGACACTGAGTCTACGAACGACCCGATGAACCATGGTTACTATTCGGCCCCTATCTATCGACCCTGACCGACCGCCGCCGTCTAATTATTCATAGAGAGCGACTGCGATGGGGCCGAGGGTTAACCGTGCCCTCCGAAGCACATAACATGTTATTTTTGCAAAACGAATATGATGTACATATAAATAAAATCTCATCTGGCTTTATTTTTATCATTCTCGGTAGCCAAAAATGAACTTTCGATGCCAAATTTCAACTAAGTGTGTTTTCATAAATTTCTGTAACTTTAAAATTCAGAAAAAATTACTTAAAGACAAAAAATCCGTAGTACCTTTCTTGAGGTTAGAGATGAGGATATTACACATTATATTACGTATATTTCATAAGTATTGATTCAACCGTATCATACCTGGAGAAGCCCAAACGTGGCATGTTTCGAGAATTATTTCCTATTTAATTTTATACAAGTGACTTAAATATAATAATGTGATATATTTTTAGAATCGGCTTAGCAAGGCCTTTCATTTGATACCACACACAAGAGGTTTTGGAACAAAAATTTTTTTTTTCCCATACAAAAAAAAGATGACGTCATCACTCCTCATAGGATTTTTTTTAAATTGTGTACTACGGGTCAAATCGATTCATTGACCCTAAAGATTAAGTGTACCAAATTTCAGAACTCTTCTCTCAGGTGCAGCATGTTCCATACATTCGGCCAGCGAGCCGCTAAGGCTATTTCTGGTAGGTACGTGTACCTATGTACAGTAGGTATTATTTTATGGAAATTACTGTACAATATTTCTTTACTTGGAAGGAGAGATATGCAATCTTAAGTCTGATAGAGTGATACTACTCTACCTGAGTAGACAGGGTTGTCTCTCTACCTATTTGCATTTGTTCAAATGAGAATAGGTTTTATAAAGTACCTAATTCACAATAATAAATGACCTCCCCTTACAATATGAAAGGGCTGACATAACATTAAGCAACCCAAACACAAACTGTTTCAAACAAGTCTGAACAGATACTGAGGGCTAATTTGTAAATGATTCACAACATTACAATGCAGGGCTGTGTAAGCATGAGTCTGTTATAACAACAAACTTGACAGTATCAGACTTCATTTGAGTTTTGTGCAGTGCAGTGTACAGTTTACACCATGTTAGCAATTTCATCCATGGGTAAGTGGATCTTGTCGGTTTTTAATTGTTATTCTTATTGCGATGCATGACAAAAAATTAATCTTCACAGAATGTAAACAAGTTTATAGAAATTTAATTCTTAAATATTTATCAAACTGCAGAGACCTATCTAATTAATTTTAATTACAATATTTTAGAGACTGGGTAGAATAGTAATGAACTTAGCTCCTTAGCACCCACATTCAACACCCAGGGGTATGTAATGGGGTGATGCTAAGTTGACTACTCAATACATGGTAGTCATGGTAGACCAAGTCAGGAATTTTACTAGCTTACCTAGGTTGGGTATAAGCTAGATATAAAGTAAGAAATCAAAACAAGCATGGCCATCTTTACAGTAGGTTTTATTCATAGCAAAAAATGAAGTTACAACAAAATTTTAAAATATTGAATGTTCAATAAATTAGACCAATAACACAGCATTGATGCAACCATCATTCTCAGGGTTGTTCGTCACTTGAGCATACTTTCCCCAAACAACTTTGCCGGCTTGCGTTACAAGACCAAGCTCGGAAATGTTGACTTCTATCACAGTACCCTTGGTGATCACACCGAGGCTTGTGTACATCTGTGAACTAGGGTTCTTCTTCACACCGATGATCGGCAAACAGAATGTGGCTTTTAGCTCAGGATGAGTTACATGCGCTTTCTTAAAACGGAGTGCCATAGGCCGGATGAAGCGCTCAAACTTCGGAGGTTTACGGGTGAAGTTCTCGCCAACAAATGTGACTTTAGTGACCATACGCTTCCAGGCTTTCCGCTTTGATTTACCAGATTTTAGTACTTTGAATACTTCAGCATCAGCTTGTGCTCGTACTTTGGGTATCGGAACATCCCATTTACCAGCCTTTTCTTTCCGTTTCTGCTTGATCATGTTCGACAGAACTTTAGCCCTTGATTGTACATCTCTGTCAAGAAGATATACAGGCACAGCGCCTTCGGCGACTTTTTCTGTGTTTTGTTTGACATTTCTTTCCTCGTGCGCCTTGATTTTCTTCTTCATCTGAATCTTCTCATTGCGGCGCTCCTTGTTGAAGATCTTAGCCTTGATTCCTCGGAGTTTCTGCGCCTTTTCAGCTCGTTTGTGAGGCTCACGGGCCTCCTTCTTTCGTTTCCTCTCCTCATAGTCGAGTCTCCTACCGTAAAGCTTTTGATGGCGCTCAATGTATTCGTTCTGCGGCATTGTGGTTGCTTATTCGGCAACTACAACAAAATCAGAGGCTTATCTAGTGTTTAGAGCACAACGCGTCTTTTAATAACCTCAATGTTTTCGTATCCTGCATGTGAAACGTTCTTCTATGCTTTTGCCGGCTTTCAGAGTATTAAAACTACTGCCAAAACGTGAGCTTTCATTGGAAATCAATAGAAATCACAATATTAAGGTCTGTTATTCTTCACTAGAAACCAGCAAGGCAGCAAATTGCTGTCTCCACGTGTATAAGTTCAAAATCGCGTATTTCACAACTTTCAAAAGAAACTCGGATGAAACAATGAATATTACTCACTCGCCGATTGATATATCTGATAATACGTTAAATTTTCACAATATTACGCAGTAAAAATAAGATTATTGCTCAAAATTGCTAAACTCACCTTACGCCGACACCATGCCACAAGGAAAAGGAAATGGCAGATTTGACAGTCAATGCGACTAGTGAAAAAACGAACTATAATTCTACTAAATTGTGTAAGCCGTCAAAATGTATCGAAGCGTAATAAATTTATGGCTGTTTTTAATATGGACGGATAGCAATCGCATTATAAGGGTACTAAGTACAGTTGTATGGAGATCTAACAACAAAACTCAAGGATATGGGACTTTTTAAATTTGTTGGTTTGTGGCTGGCAATCTGGCATTCGATCTGTCATGTTGGCGTCATTGAGCAGTGTTACCATTGTATTCTTCCATTGAATCGCGATTATTACATCATAATTCTCTTCTAAATAAAGGAAATTAGAGTACTAATTTATTTAACAGGGTGTTCTAATTATTTTCTAAATATGAAATTTCTAAATATATGTAGTCTTTCTTTTCTACAGAACCTAAGTCATGAACACTTTTTTAGATATGGCAACGAATAATTTCGGTCGCGACGTGGAATGTGTATGTAGCTGTTTTTAGACCTAGAGCCTGCTGACGTATTTATACCACTAAACATATGTTTTGTTTGTTTGTTTGTATGCCGCGTGGTGCCAGTTTAGCATAGCATCACCCCAAATCTACCCGTAAGTGTCGCCAAGAGCTACTAAGTATAAGGATAATACATCCATACATAATACATATATAAATCACGCCTTTATCCCTTGCGCGGTCGGCAGAGCATCATCGGTCGTAAAAATACGGTCGTTATCGCCCCGTCTGACAAATATTTAAGGGCCCTTTCGGCTATTGTCGTGTATGACTGTCTTTAGTGTCATCCTGTCGCCTAAAATAGAAATACTTATGTAACCCTCGAGACTCTTAGTCGCTTCTTACGACACCCACAGGAAAAGATGGGGGTGATGCGATGCTATTCTAAGCCGGCATCATATAAGGATAATCATCCAGAGAATTGCTAATTAGTTTGTTTATTGTCATTCTATGTAGGAATACGATACCTACGAGAGCAACTATTGGATCAGGGAATACGCGAATTTCCTTCAAAATCCCGGAAGATGATAGAATGTATTAATCATTTCGTCGCCTTACTAAAAAAATATAGTAAATCTATGACATCTTGGATTTGTCTATCATTTCACTAGACTAATCTAGTTAACAATCAGGGGCCTGTTAACAATGTCTGAGTCCTACTTAACCAAGTCAGGGTCTCATCAACCACGTCAGAGTTCTGTTAACCATGTCAGAGGTCTACTTAACCATATTGTAGGCGTGTCAACCATGTTTTATGCCTATTGAGCCAGTATACCGTATCGGAAGACAGTAGATCATGTCAGAACAGAAGCCTACTTAACTAAGTTAGGGGCAAAGTAAAGTAGGCCTCGGACATAGTTGACTGGCCCCTGAAATGGTTCAGCAAATCTCTGACATTGTTAACAGACCTCTGATATGGATGACAAGAGACAGATATCGTAAAATAGGTCTTTGAAGTGGTTGACAGGTTCTAATATGGTAAAGTAGGTTGGCAGACTTCTGATATCATTGACAGGCTCTTGGCTTGATTAAGTATCCCTCTCACATGGTTGACGTGCCTCCGAAATTGTAAATCAGGCCTCCGACATTGTTTACAGGCCCCTGACATGGTTCAGCAATCATCTGACGTGTGGTTATTAGACCTTTGATATGGTGTCAAGATTCTGACATGATAAAATAGGTCTTTGACATAGTTGACAGGCCTCTGACATGGTAAAGTAGAACTTTAAAATCACTGACAGATCTCTAATAAATATAATTGACAAGAACTTGATTTGATTTAGTAGACCTCTAATACGGTTGACATGCCCCCTGACCTGACATGGTTAATTAGGACGTTGACAAGGTTAAATAATAGGCCCCTAACTTGGTAAAGTAGACGTCTGGCATAGTTAATAGATCAATGATATTGTTGGTAAACCCTTGATTTGGTAAAGGCCTCTGACTTGATTGACAGGCCCCTGACTTGGTGAATTAGGCCTCTAACATTGTTGACAGACCCTGACATGCATCAAAAAGCTTCTGATATGGTTGACAGAACTATAATATGGTTGAGAAGGCACTGACACGGTAAAATAGGTCTTTGTCATGGTTGACAGACATAGTTAACATGCCCCTGACGTGGTTATTTAGGCCTTCATGAGTAACTGATCCGTGATTTGGTTAAGTAGGTCTCTGACAAACTTGATAGATTTATCATTTGGTTGACAGGCTTCTGCCTTGGTTAAGTAGGCCTTGAGCATGATTAACGAAACTCGGTAAGATTTGACAGAGTGTATTGTTAAAATTACTTTTATACGTATTTAACGTTTATCACGACTAACCTTGTTGTTTTAAGTCGAGGCTTATAGAGTCTCGACGTTTCGGTGCATTAAGTGCACCTTCTTCCGGAGTCCGACAGGTCGCTCGCGCGCGTTACCACCGCCCGTCGGGAACTGACCCGAACCCGATGAGTTATCCTTGTTCGTTTAATAATTTAATACTTTTATACGATCGGGGTGAACCAGCACATGAAACTGAACTTTCCCCAAGGACCATACATAGCTCGAAATATAAAAAAACCTGGCCCTCATAATTAAGTACCTAGCGCAGCCAACCAAGTAAATTTTTATGAAAGGCTCAAATATTTCAACCTATGTTTTCAACCTTGGAAAAGTTGGGCTTTTGGCATGAATGACAGATCCGTGATTTGGTTAAGTTACGTCTTTGACAAAGTTGGCAGACTTATATCATACTTATACGCTAGTACTATTAATTACATACATACATCACGCCTCTTTCCCGGAGGGGTAGGCAGAGACTACATCCTTCCACTTGCTACGATCCTGACAAACTTCTTTCGCTTCTTCAACGTTCATCAATCTTTTCATGCACGCTCGTCGGTTTAGGGTACTCTTGACCTGGCCTTTCTTTAAAACGTCCCCGATTTGATCTAGGTACGTCCGTCTAGGTCTTCCCCTTCCAACGTTCCCATCCACACTCGCCATATATACTTGTTTCGTTAATCTTCTTTCATTCATCCTCTCAACGTGGCCAAACCATCTAAGCATTCCTTTTTCTATAACAGTCACTACGTCTTCTTTTATACCACAACGTTCCCTTATCACGCTATTCTTAATCCTGTCACTCAATTTTACTCCTATCATACTCCTTAACGCTCTCATTTCTACCGCATTTATTCTACTTTCATGCTTTTTCTGCCATACCCAACTTTCACTCCCATACATAAGTGTTGGAACTAACACCCCTCTATGCACAGCCAGACGGGCCTTATTAGACACTTTCTGGCTATTCATAAAGGCATGCAACGCTCCATTCACCATGTTGCCGGCATTCACCCTCCTATCAATATCACTTTCACACTTTCCATCTGATGTAAATTTTGATCCTAAATATACAAACTCTTTCACTTGTTCCACTCTCTCCTCTTCAATTATAATATTACACTCTGTCGTACTATCCTCTTTTTCAAAAACCATTGCTTTCGTCTTACTAACATTTACATTCATTCCTTTCTCTTTCAAAGCCTCATTCATAATATTTACCATCTCCTGTAACTCTTCAGCCGACGACGCAAGAATAACTTGATCGTCAGCATAGAGCAGACATTTGACGAGTAAATCGTTCATTCTTAGTCCACATTCACTCTCTTTCAAATCTGTCAAACAACTATCCATGAATAGATTAAACAGCCATGGTGACGCAACACAGCCCTGTCTAACACCTTTCTCGATATTAAACAGTTCCGTGTATGCGCCGTTGATCCTGACACAAGCACTGGAATCCTTATATAAGGATTTCAGCGCTCGTATCAAGATACTGCTCACCCCATGCATGGATAGAGCCGACCACAATTCATTCCTCACCACTCTGTCATAGGCCTTTTCCAAATCCACGAATGCGCAATAGACTTTCTGGTTTTTAGCCAGGAACTTTTCAGCTATACACCGCAAGGAAAAGACCTGATCCGTGCATCCCATCCCCTTACGAAACCCTGCCTGAGCATCCCATACTTTCTGATCCGTTTCTTTCACCACTCTTTCAATCAACACCTTTGCATACAGTTTGCCGACAACACTAAGAAGGCTTATACCGCGATAATTTTTGCAATCTAGCTGCGACCCTTTTCCCTTGTACAATGGTACTATAACAGCCTTGCACCAATCACTTGGCACTCGACCGCTTTTCCAGCATAGGTTCAAAAGGAGGTACAGCTGACTAGCCACTACACCTTCGCCAGCCTTCAGCATTTCGACCGATACTCTATCATATCCTGCAGCTTTTCCAGATTTCATGCTTTTCAATGCTTTCACGATCTCATCCATTTCAATCTCGCTTTCGTTCACAATTTCATTCATTTCTTCCGTAGGTATTTCTTGCGCTATGTCTTCTTTCTCAAATAAACTTTCAAAATATTCCTTCCATCTTTTCAATACACATTCTTCACCTCTTATTATACTACCATCCTGGCTTCGATCCTACTCAACTCGGATGATGCTGTTTTTCCTCGAGCTGTCCTTATGGATTTCCAGAAAACTTTCAAGTTGGAACGAAAGTTTTCAGATAGCCTCCTATCAAACTCATCCTTATACTCATCTTTCTTTCTTTCCACTGTCTTCTTGACCACATCTTTCACACTTTTATATTCTTCTCGTGCTTTCGCTACATCCTCATCCGTCGCTTTTAACATTCTTCGGTTAGCTTTAGTAGCTAACCAATCCAACCATGCTTTTTTCTTCTTTTGCACAACTTCTTGCACTTCTTTACTCATCCAAGCACTCTGTTGTGATTTTCCTTTCATCCTTTTAGAAACTCCACATACTTCTATCGCAACATGCACTACACCTTTCTTAAATCCTTTCCATCCTTCTTCAATGTCGGACATCTCATCCAAGCCATTGAATTCCTCTTTCAATCTTCTAATATACTCCTTTTTTACTTCCTTTTCTTGCAATTTTTCCACTTTCACTCTTTGCAAAACACTAGTACGCTCAGTCACTCTGTGCCGCCACCGATTGAAGAGACCACTTATACTATTAATTATACTGTGCTTATATGGTTGACAGGCTTCTGGTTTGGTTAACTAGACTTTTACCATAGTTTACAAAACTCTGAAATAGTTGACAGGCCCCTGACTTGGTAAAGTAAGCCTTTAACATGGTAAACAGAACTGTGATATGGTTGACAGGTCCCTGACTTGGTAAAGTAGGCTTTTGACATGGTTAACAGATCTCTGGTATGGTTGATAGGGACCTGGCATGGTTAAGTGAACCTCTTACATGGTTAATTAGGCTTTTGACATGGTTGACAGACCCGTCATTTGGTTAAGTAGGCCTCTGAAAAGATGTCAGGCTTATCATATGGTTAACATGCTAATGTCTTGGTAAAATAGGCTTTTTATATGGTTAACAAAACTCTGAAATGGTTTACAGGTCCCTGACTTATTATAGTAGGCCTTTGACATGGTTAACAGGACTGTGACTTATTAAATTAGGCCTTTGACATTGTTAACAGAACTTTGACATGGTTAACAGTAACAGGCCTATGACTTCATAAATTAGGTATTTGGCATGGTCAATTAGAACTATTACATGGTCGACAGGCTGCTGATTTGGTTAAATATGCTACTAACCTGGTTGACGTGCCTGTGATTTGGTAAAGTGAGCCTCTGACAAAGTTGACAGACTTATCATATGGTTGAAAGGCCTTTGCGTTGTTTAAGTAGGCCTTTGACATGGTTAGAAAAAAATTGAAATGGTTAACAGGCCCCTGACTTGGTAATGTAGGCCTTTGACATGATACCAGACGCCTAGCTTAATAACTTAGGACTTTGACATGGTTAACATTTCCTGCTATGGTTGAAAGAGTCCGGGCATGGTTAAGTGAACCTCTGACATGGGTAATTAGGTCTTGACATGGTTGAATTGACAGACCCGTGATTTGTATAAGTAGGCCTCCGACAAAGTTGTCAGACTTATCATATGGTTTACAGGCCTTTGTCTTGGTTAAGTAGGCTTTTTATATGGTTAACAAATCTCTGAAACTGTTTACAGGCCCCTGACTTAGTAAAGTAGGCCTTTGACATGGTAAATCGAACTTTGATTTGATTTCTTAAATAAGGTCTTTGATATGGTTAATAGAACTCTGATATGGTTGACAGGCCCATGACTTGGTTAAGTAGGCATCTGACAAAGTTGACAGACTTATCATACGGTTGACAGGCCTCTGTCTTGTTTAAGTAGGCCTTTGACATGGTTAGAAAATCTTTGTAATGGTTAACAGGCTCCTGACTTGTTAAAGTAGGCCTTTGACATGATAACAGGCCCCCATCTTAATAAATTATTAAGACCATGTCATGGTTAACAGATTTATGCTACGGTTAATGGAGACCGGGCATGGATAAGTGAATCTCTGATATGGTTAATAAGGCTTTTGACATGGTTGACAGACCCTGGATTTGATTAAGTAGGCCTCTGAAAAAGTAGTTAGGCTTATCGTATGCTTTACAAGCCTCTGTCTTGGTTATGAAGCTTTTATATGGTTAACAACTCTCTGAAATTTTTTACAGGCCCCTGACTTAGTATAATAAGCCTTTGACATGGCTAAAAAGCCTATGACTTAATAAATCAGGCCTTAGACATTGTTAACAAAACTTTGACATGGTTAACAGGCCTATGACTTTATAAATTAGGTCTTTGACACGGTTAATAGAACTCTGATATGGTTGACAGGTCCCAGGCTTGGTTAAATATTCTACTGACCTGGTTGACAGGCCCATGACTTGGTTAAGTAGGCGTCTGACAAAGTTGACAGACTTATCATACGGTGACAGGCCTCTGCCTTGTTCAAGTAGGCCTTTGACATGGTTAGAAAATCATTGCAATGGTTAACAGGCTCCTGACTTGTTAAAGTAGTCCTTTGACATGATAACAGGCCCCCATCTTAATAATTTATTAAGACCATGTCATGGTTAACAGATTTATGCTACGGTTAATGGAGGTCAGGCATGGATAAGTGAACCTCTGATATGGTTAATAAGGCTTTTGACATGGTTGACAGACCCTGGATTTGATAAAGTAGGCCTCTGAAAAAGACGTTAGGCTTATCGTATGGTTTACAAGCCTCTGTCTTGGTTAAGAAGCTTTTATATGGTTAACAAATCTCTGAAATTTTTTACAGGCCCCTGACTTAGTATAATAAGCCCTTGACATGTTAAAAAAGGCTTTTATTTAATAAATTAGGCCTTTGACATTGTTAACAAAACTTTGACATGGTTAACAGGCCTATGACTTTATAAATTAGGTCTTTGATATGGTTAATAGAACTCCGGTATGGTTGACAGGGCCCAGACTTGGTTAAATATTCTACTAACCTGGTTGACGTGCCCATGTTTTGGTTAAGTAGGCCTCTGACAAGGTTGACAGACTGATCATATGGTTGACAAGCCGCTGCCTTTGAGATGGTTAGAAAATCTTTGAAATGGTTAACACGCCTTTGATTTAAAATAGGTTTTTGACATGATAACAGGCCTCATCTTAATAAATTAGAACTTTGACATGGTTAACAGATCTCTGCTATGGTAGATATAGATCGGGCATGGTAAAGTGAAGCTCTGACATGATTATTTAGACCTTGACATGTTTGACAGACCCGTGATTTGGTTAACATACGGTTTACAGGCCTCTGTCTTGGTAAAGTAGGCCTTTGATATGATTAACATTTTTAAATGGTTAACAAGCCTATGACTTTATGAATTAGGTCTTTGACATGGTTAATAGAACTCTGATATGGGTGACAGGTTCCAGACATGGTTAAATATTTTACTGACCTGGTTGGCGAGCCCGTGATTCGTTTAAGTGAGCCTCTGACAAAGTTGACAGACTTATCATATGGTTGACAGGCCTCTACCTTGTTCAAGTAAGCCTTTGACATGGTTAGAAAAACTTTGAAATGGTTAATAGACCCCTGATTTGGTAAAGCAGGCTTGGATATGATAACAGGCCTGATATCATATCCAATCAGGTTGATGGAGACCGGGCATGGTTAAGTGAACCTCTGACATGGTTAATTAGGCCTTGATATGTTTGACAGACCCGTGATTTGGTTCAGTAGGGCTCTGACAAATTTGACAGACTTATCATATGGTTTGCAGGCCTCTGTCTTGGTTAAATAAGCTTTTTATATATGGTTAACAAAACTCTGAAATGGTTGACTGGCTCCCGACTTGGTAAAATAGGCCTTCGATTTGATTAACAGGCCTATGACTTAATAAATTATGCCTATGACATGGCTAACAGAACTCTGACATAGTTGACAGGACCCTGACTTGGTATATTAGGCCTCTGATATTGTTAACAGACTTCTGGTATTGTTGGTAGGCCCCTGATCTAGTAAAATAGTCCTCTGACATGGTTGATAGGCCCCTGACAAGGTTAATTTGGCTTCTAACAAACTTAAGAGATCTCTGTTTATAATTGAAAAGCCCTGCCTTGGTTGAGTTGGCCTCTGACATAGTTAAAAAGCTCCTGACATTAACAGTCCTCTGATATGAATTATAGGCCTCTAACAACAGGGTTAACAGACCTGTGCTGTGATATGGTTGAAAGGCCTCTGATTTGGTTAAGTAGGCCACCGACATAATTGACAATCTCCTGACTTGGTGAAGTAGGCCTCTGACATGGTTAAGTAGGCCTCTGGCATGATGAACAGGGAATGAAAAGCAGTATTCCCTGTGAATACAACACCTCTATACCCTCCAATAGGATAGGGATACTCATTTCTAGTAGTAGACTGTTGTAACTATTGAAATTTTAATTCGAAAGCTCTACTTTTGTGTTTGTGTCCTGAAATCGCGTGTCGTGTACAAAATTTTGCGTATAATGTAATTGGGCAAAATGTAAGAAAAATGTACCTAGAGAAAATTACTGGGAGTAACAAAAAGGGTAAGTATAACATGCCGAAAGCAGGTCAAGGCTTGTTATACCCTTTTTGTAACTCCCTGTAATTATCTTATTAACCAAAATCTTATCTTTTCTGATAAAGATTTTGTCTCAATCCGGCATACCTATGCCATGGCAGGATGGCAGCCGTGTTGCTTTGCTCGATAGATATATGTCATTATCTCTGTGTTATTTCACTATACAGTGTGAGTCTTGATAAAGTGTACATATCAAAATCAGGGAAACTGCATCCAAATTTATCGATGAAAAAAATATTAAAAAAAATAAAAAAAAATATTTGAATTTTTTATGATTTTTTTAAGATTTCGAATTGTACCTGTTGACCCCATTTAGGTAAATTGTCATAACTTTTAAACTAAGTGTGTTATCAGAGTGGAATAAATTTTGTGATGATTGCTAATAATAAGCCGTACTCATGAAGTAAAAATATCCCAGAGAAATAACGTTGTTAATTTATAATTAATAGAAACTTGAAGAAAATTTTGTTTTTTTGTCATTCATTTTACTATTATTTTACAATTTCTTAAAAAGTCACCCCGTAAACCCTACTTTTTTTTTTATTTATGCTTATTCTACATGGCATTAGCTTTCTAAAATTAAAAATTGCACGTTTACAACTCAAATACAACAGTTTCTATGAGCCTTTATAAGTGTCCATGCGCCTGCGAGGCGTGTTGTTTTTTTACTTCACACCATTGTTTTCAAATTTCATGCATTAGGTTAATGATAATTTTAATTTGATTTAAGAATAATAAATGATTATGCAGAAAAAATACTTATGTTTTAATCATTATCCAGTATTTAACTAAGTTAACTGTTTTTTTAAACGCTGATTTAAGAAGTTGTAGTTGAGTTATAATCATGATTTTTTTACTTTTAGCAAGTTAATGCCATGTAGAATAAGCATAAATAAAAAAAAAGTAGGGTTTACGGGGTGACTTTTTAAGAAATTGTAAAATAATAGTAAAATGAATGACAAAAAAACAAAATTTTCTTCAAGTTTCTATTAATTATAAATTAACAACGTTATTTCTCTGGGATATTTTTACTTCATGAGTACGGCTTATTATTAGCAATCATCACAAAATTTATTCCACTCTGATAACACACTTAGTTTAAAAGTTATGACAATTTACCTAAATGGGGTCAACAGGTACAATTCGAAATCTTAAAAAAATCATAAAAAATTCAAATATTTTTTTTAATTTTTTTTAATATTTTTTTCATCGATAAATTTGGATGCAGTTTCCCTGATTTTGATATGTACACTTTATCAAGACTCACACTGTATTATGTTTATCCGTGATCTGCTTGCTTTGATCGCTAGAATCTTTTCGGTTCTCAATTTCTCATGCTGCTGCACGCAAGAATAACCTATAAATTAAAAAAGCTCTGAGTTTAGTAAGTTTGAGATGATAGTGCAAGTACAACACATGTTTTTCAATAAGCTCTTAGACTATAATAACGTTTTAACGTTTAAACTGTACAGCGCTTGTTTCGCTTGATGTGTAAATGTCATTTTACAAATGGCGGGAGGCTGTGTGGCCAGATCACATGAATTATGCAGAACTAGTTGCAGTTATACTTAGAGTAACAGAAAGGGTATAGCAAGCCGTAAGGTGGTCAAGGTATTCATGAAACTGAACAACTTTCCCCATGGAACACGAAATACGAAAATAAAAATTTGGATCTCTCATAGTAAATCAATCAGCTGATCGGCAATTTTGTATAAGAGGACCAAATTCTTTTTTCATATTTCGACCCATGTTCCATGGGGAAAGTTGTTCAGTTTTATGAGTACCTTGACCTCCTTTCGGCTTGTTACTCCCTATGTAAATTCATGCATCGGATGACGCGACGCATAAGGAAAAAAAAATGTGTCTATTTTTTTATCATGGGTGGGCATGGCAACCCTGTAATTGAAAAGCGCTGTCAAGCGCCAGCTTAGAGCGCTCGAGAAACTGGCAAAATACCACCATCAAACCACAACCAACACAACCTACCAACCATTCCAACCGAACGTTGCAAAGTTTGGTTTCTATAGTATATCGTTAGATTATGAATACAAGTGCTGTACATTATTCCTCAGGTACGTAGAAATTATTAAACGCATATTCTAATAATTTCTACAGCGATTCTATAGTGTTAAGTGCCAAAAATCTGTGTGCATGCTTTGGGTGTGTTTCGTTGATGAGTATCAAGATAAATTGGTTGGCTTCAGGTTTGTATTATATCGTGACGTGATGCATTCGAAGGCCGGAGCGTACTCTGCGTACTAGTTGAGTATAAAACTGGTTTTGGTCAGAATACTTGGAAAACATAGTAGAATGCTTGATACCTACACTAACCTATAACTGCCTACTTGGCTACTGGTATTTTTCGTACATTGATAAAACATATTGAACTGTAATAGTGTAGTACAGACTCTACAGACTGCTACTGATATTTCCTTGGTTGTCAAATACTGTTTTATGTATGTTTCGGCTTGCTTTGGGCCGTCCGGAAGGAATTATGAGATATTTGTAACCGTTGGATTATGCAGGATATTTTCAGACATTTTTATGTAAATGATGAATAAATAAAATGAGGCACAGAATTATTGTTGTATTAAAGGATTCAAAGAGATGCCTGTTGATTTATTTATATCATTAATGGAAAGTGCCGGCAGTAAGCATGCAATTCATGAATGTATTTTCCGCACTATAATCAGTGACCTTATCTTTCTCATTTAAGTATGAAAGATAATTTTTCACTATTTACTATTAATTAATATTATAGAAGAAGTAATGGTATCAGCTGATCATCATACAGGGTGTTATGTTAAAATTAAATAATTAAATGATGTAAAAAAATTACTGCATACAACCTGTTACATAACTAACCAAAAAAAAGAATATTTTTCATTTTCATCAGTCGATAAAATAATCACATCACTAGTCTAGGTCTGGTGCTACACTACCTGGCGAACAAAGACCGCTTCGGCATACATTGCTGGTTGACTTAGTTTCTTGTGTTGATGACATTCATGTAATAGCCAGCAATGTAGACCGAACTGCGTTTCGCCGCGTCGGGAACTTCATTTGAACTTTGAGCTGTCAAAATTAGTGCTGCGATGCCACGATTAAAAATAAGTGTAATTTAATAAAAAAATATTTTTTTCGTAGTTTTCAAAAACGATACTACGGCTCTAATATTTTGTTAATTGACTCTTTGCAACGGACCTTTCCACACCCTTTCAGCTTTATTGGTTGTTTTGTAACACGTTGTATATGGGGTGTTAGGGACGGTGTAACGAAAACTTTGCAGGCATGCTCAGACAATGAAACTAAACAACTTTTACTATGGAAGGAACGAAAAAAAAAATCCGACCTCCCATAGAAAGTCAGTCAGCTGATCATGAATTTTGTATGGGAGGTCGGAATTTTTTTTTTCCCACCATTGGCTCCATAGTAAAAGTTGTTCAGTTTAATGGTCCAATCATGCCTGCAAAGTTTTCGG
Source organism: Phthorimaea operculella (assembly GCA_024500475.1). Taxonomy (NCBI): domain Eukaryota; kingdom Metazoa; phylum Arthropoda; class Insecta; order Lepidoptera; family Gelechiidae; genus Phthorimaea; species Phthorimaea operculella. The sequence continues at coordinate 1,574,488 of JANFCV010000081.1, forward strand.
TATACCGTCCCTAACACCCTGTATTTTAAGGGGTGAACCAGCCTATGAAACTGAACAACTTTCCCAAAGGACTAAGGAAATATGAAAACAAAATTGGGCCTCATTAAAATGGTACTTGGTCGGTCGGCTGGTACAATTAGTTATTTATTGCAAATATTTGATATGTTCCATTATTTCAGGCAGATAGCATATTGAGTGACCACTGATAAAAACCACATTATACTTATTCAACCTAGTTTGTATGCTATTTACTTTTTACATAAGTACTATCAGCAGCAATTCATGTTGCAGTAACCTACCCATTAAAGAGATCACTTCTCTTCATCTTTCCATATACAACCAGTATACAGGGTGGCCCAAGGAGTGACGTCCAAAGATAAAATATAAACCACCTTCATGTATGTTCCGCAAGTTTTTGTAGTTTCATGGTTATTCGACTTTTATTGTTGTATTGGAAGAATTCTACTGGTAGATACCTATTTCTCCTTTTTTTACTTCTGTGATAAGGTATAATATACAGGGTGTTAGGGACGGTGTAACGAAAACTTTGCAGGCATGATCAGACCATCACACTGAACAACTTTTACTATGGAGCCAATGGTGGGAAACGAAAAAAAATTTCTGACCTCCCATACAAAGTTCACGATCAGCTGACTGACTTTGTATGGGAGGTCAGAAATTTTTTTTCGTTTCCCACCATTGTCTCCATAGTAAAAGTTGTTCAGTTTCATGGTCTGATCACGCCTGCAAAGTTTTCGTTACACCGTCCCTAACACCCCGTATAGGTACTTGTATAAGCACACAATAAAATGCTTACTCAATAGAATTTTTTCCATACAACTTTAAAAGTTGAATAACTCTGGAACTACAAAAAATCATAGAACATACAGATTGATTTGGATGTCTCTCAGTATAATAAAGATTTATATTTTGTCTTTAAAGGTCACTCCCTGGGCCTTCCTGTATGTAGATCCCTTAAATGGTTAGATTGAAGTGCTGCTGATGGTACCAATAGTGCCTACAAAATGTTGTGAATGGTTTCTTCTGTATGATTTCAGAATCTTGGAGCCGACGCTGTTCCGTTGAGAGCATACTTACTATACAAGGAGTAGAAACAGGTGGGTGGCTTTACTATTTTTGTATGGATGTCTGTGATTTGTGTGTGTTGTTTGGTGAATGCTCTAATTATTTGTTTTAAGGTTGAAACACTTCACCCATCTGTATTCAAAGATGTTAGTAACATAACTATTAATTATTATATGTAGAACATTATTAGTGCTCTCACTATGTTTACTACCTTTCTGTATTTAATTTAGTTTTTATGTATATTCATTCATTCATTTATTTATTTTTATATACAGGTTGTTTTAGAAAGAAGTAATTTAAAAGAAAACTTAAATATGTCTAGAGTTTCTGAATAAAATTTACCCTCATGACTTCAGAACATCCCTCCAAAATTAGTATGATGTCAAGTTTTTGTTGGTTTTTTGGTATGATGGAGTTTCAAAAACACCCTGTATGTTTTTATTTATTATCATAGATCCTTTAGACTTATCTGTACATAATTTGATTTTTATGTTAAGTACTTATCCATCAGTTATCTTTATAATATTGTATTATTTTGTTTAATCTCTTTTATCTACATGATTTTATCATAGTTTTTGGCTTGTATGCCCTTTGCCAGAAAGTAAAGGTTATTTGGTATTTTTATTGGTTTTACACAATAGTAGAATAAATACGGCTTCCTAGATAGTAGGTAGATAGTCTATAGAAAACATATCCTATAGATAAGCTAGGTATATAGGATGGTTCCAACCTAACAGAGAGTGTTTCAAAAGTAAAATAAGCTTGGGATTTTCATCTCCACTCTTTTTTACGTTATGTATTTTTTTTTAACCCTGTGCATACCTATCTGTGCGAGTCAATTAATTTACACCAAGTACCTAGGGTCATTGTGCCCGTTCGCGACCATGCGTCAGTTCGCGACCATTTTCAGGTCTGATCTCAGTAATATTGCAATAATAAGAGTTACATTTCACTCCTTGTAAAAAAGTGTGGCTTAAACAAGACAAGGATAACTGTAGAATCTACGCCTATTCAAATCTGTTCATTAAACCTCACCAATGTACCGCAAATAAATCATCCATTTTGCCAGTCGCTCTGCCCTCGAAAACACACCGAAAACCTATCCAAAAAATAGCGACCACGTGCCACTTCAAAAGTGAAATTTTCAGGTATTCGTCTAGTTTTTACAACTATAACGGTTTTATGGTGTTGATACTTTAGTAAAGTATCTAATTTAACGATATTTTCGTGTTATTTTTAAGTAAATTTATGATTTATTAGATGATCGCGAATGGGCACGCAATTTTTAGAAAAATGCTGGATAGCGACCGGCCGGTCGCTATCTAACACGATGCTTGAAAAAAAGTTAATTTTTTCCAGGTCATCTTTTAACAAAGTTTTGATTCTTACAACATTAATCAATTCTTATAGACGTTTTTTATAGCGTAGTTAGTTTGCGACCGTCAAATTATGATTATTTGACCGATTTTGGAACAGCTATTTAGTTGAGTGGTCGCTATCTAGTACATGCTAAAAAACCATGTTTAGTTAGCGACCGCCTCAAAAATGTATGAAAAATAGACGGTCGCAATCAGACTCTAATTTTTTTTTACGTTACTTAGCGACCACCACTTTTGCTCTTGCACTGTTTTGTTGGCCCTTTGATAGGTTTTTGTTACAAATATCTTTAACTAGCCTATTATACCGCTACTCTTAGGCTCTTTGTCTTGGAACGCGCTATAACTCTGGAATCTCTATGTAACAAATAAAACAGTGTGGGACGCCGCGCGCCCCGCCAACAGCATCTCATGGACCCTGTTGGCTTTTAATATGGTTTCCGCGTTCTGAAGAAGAGGACCTGTTTCAACTTCGTATTCGTTTCTGTTGGATTGTGCACAATGGACATATGTAAAGGGCGCCAGCCGTACCCACTTGCCTTCCTCGAGCTGTGCCAGAAGTACAGGCAGAGTTTCTTTGGGCTGTCCTGGTCTATACACGCCACCCCTAAATCTTCACTCTTCAATCAGAGCTATTTCGTAACGTCATAAATGCCTGGGGTGAGGTTCCAGTATGTGCGGGTCAGCTGCGTGGAGAAGATGCACGTCCTAGGCTCGGGGCCTGGGTGACTTCTGTGCACTTTGAGCTGAGCATTCAAATTCCTCATTGTCCAGAGAATTCAGCCCAGTTTTTGTTGTGCAGCAAAGTGTTGGCAGAGAGACTCCTTATAGCGTATAATCAGTCGCTCTCATCGCTCTCAGGAGTTGGGTCTTGTAAAGCAGTTCGCCACAATAGCGCAGCAACGAAGAAGCAGGAAGTTCTCACTTTTTAATGACCTCCACACAGTCCTTGCCTTAAGGGAGAAGGGTGCTGCCATGTAAAAGCAATGTTTTTGGATACAAGGGTATTTTATTTCACTCTGGCTACCGCCGCGAACCCACCTGATTACAACGATCACATTTACATTGCACCAGAACTTCCATGCCTTACTTAAAGCCCAGCACCATCACTTCTGCGCCATAAACCCATGCCTCCACGCTAGCGTAAAACTGGGCCTATAATTCTTCAGGGTAGCTTGCGTTGGCAGATTCTCGAGCTGTGTCATACATAATTGCTGGCAGTGGTTGAATCAGGCTGTGCTGCTCTCACATCCTTCAAATTTCATGTTGGGTTGAGCAGTTGCATGACGTCATAGATACCCGTTTAAAAGGTAGGTGAAAAAGATCTGCTTTTGCACCCACACCAGTTTACCTGGCGCAAGTAGCCTGGGTAGTCATAGTCAGCTAGACCTGCAGACTATGAAAGCAATACAGTGGCCAATATAAAAACCCAAGGGTTCTAGAAAAATGGAAGAAGGCTAGAGGCTTGATGAGCTCCTGCGACGTGACTGACGAAGATACCTCCAACAGAGCGAAGTGAATACTTCTTCTTTGTCGTATTCTTCATGACTGAAGGTCGTGTCCTTTATGAAAGTCCTTCGCGTCTTTGATGACTTGTGTCCATACATCTCGTTGTTCGGCTTTCCTTAGGGCAGTTGTTACAGCTCTCTGTAACAACTGGTCTCTGACCAGTGAGTGCTTTCACCTGGTCACACCAACGGCTAGGTGATCGGCCGCGGGGTCATCTTCCTTCTACTTTGCCCACCACAATCAACTGGTCGAGGCTATCTGGTTGACGATGAGCAATGTGTCCGAAATACCCCAGGATTCTTTGGTAGCATATTGTTGAGAGTCTAGTCTTTATGCGAAGCTGATCCAGTATAGACTTATTCCTTCTCCTTGCACGCTTGAAGCAAGCAGAATACTGTACTGGACTTTAATTTAAGATCACATTATGTATTGACATGTATTCTTGCAAATAAAATATTTCTATTTCTATTTGTATTTCTCTTGGCATTCCACGGTATGCGAAGCATCCTTCTCCAACACCACATCTCAAATGCGTCTATTTTCTTCCTGTCTATGGCCCTGATCGTCCAGGACTCCGAAGCATTCAGAAATATAGAGAAAACCAGTGTCCGGACAAGTCTCATCTTAGTGCTATTGGAGACCTTCCGATTTTGCCAGATGCAAGTCAACTTGCTCATGGCATTTTTGGCTATCTGCATTCTTCTCTTGATTTCTCGCTCACTTCCTCCTTGATCGGATATCAACGCTCCGAGATATACAAATTCACTGACAAATTCTACGTCCGAGAGTTCTCCAGTCCTTGAGAGTTGATCAGTTCAGTCGACAAGCATCACTTTCGTTTTCGACTGAATACAGGAGACCAGAAAGGACTCACCATAAGATGAAGAAAATAATTGCCAAGGATAGACAGCTACGTTCTTATGTACTTCTATTGTGTGTTGTTGGCCGACAAGAGTCTTTGTGCAATATTTATGGGTCGCTCTTGGTACATCGTGGGTCGTACTGTGTAAGTGAATCAGGAAGTTCCAAGACCAATACTTTGTAGCACCGTGAAGTAGCGACACCCGGAATTCCTTCTAGCTTTTGCTAGGGACTCGAAGACCGTCGGTCTATGTGCTCTAGCGTCCGCGCATATCTAAAGGCCTGTCTCCTGAGCTCCCTTTGATGTTTGTCCACTAAAGCCCACCTCAACCGAGGGTGGAATTTCATGCCCAGTTGCTGCGTAAGACAGATTCTGCTGGTCGAGTTTGCGGATGGAGCTGAACACCCCTAACATTGCACGCTGGCGTGATTGGTACAGGCAAAGTTAGTGTTTATGAGCACCAAGGTATGAGGCATGGACAGTTCTGGTGCGGTGTGACCTTGAGAGCTAGAACCGGGCTGGGTCCTTGGCAGTTCCATCAATGAAGTAGAAATAGTTGATCCTCCTCAGTATCAGGAAATACGCATTAACCTAGCTAGGATCGATACAGTACAAATGCGCGCTGAAGACCAGCGAGGTCTTGATGCCTCTTTGGTTCACGCTGAGGCTTCGGAGACAACAAAACGTAATAAACAGCGTCGGCAAGGGTTGTGAGGCAGCAAAATCAGCAGTAGTCATTGCTGTGACACCTGTTTGGCACTATGAAATATTGTTAATTTTTTAATCATGTCTAGATAGGTACTAGGTCACAACCTTAGGTGTAGATTTAAAAAGGATTGTTCAATATGTATGAGAAATGTGCAAAAGTAATTTATTTTTATCAAATAATGGTTAATATGCCCATAATAACGATAGTAAAACGGGCGGTCGCTATCTGACGCACATGTGGTCGCTATCTGAAAAAAGCGGTCGCTATCGGGCTCTTTGGGTACTTTTCGGTTCAAAATTATTTTTAAAATAAACTGTTACAGTATTTCGCTAATACTTCTCGAAAAGAATATCTTGATTATATCTGCTATGCTCACAAAAAAAATCAACCTTCAAATATGAAACCTTCATATTAATATCATGGTGCAAAGTTGGGAAGTCGACTAATCGGTCGCCAACGGGCGCAATGACCCTATAAGAACTAGGTAAAACCACAGGCTAAAACTTACAAGATAAATATCTACTTGTCATATTGTAAAATTCCACACAGTCTTAGCAATGTTGTGTGAATTGGTAGAAACCTACCTGCCTAGCTAGGTATTATACCTACCTAGTAAGCACTTACAATAACTTTGAGTCATGTTCTTGAGCAAGTTTCAACTTGCAACTTGTGCACTTTTCCTTATATTAAGTAGGTACTAATAATAATAGCTATTATTCTATCTTACCTACTAGGTAAGTACCTACTAATGGTAGGTACTAATAATATTATCCGATCCCATTAATTCTGTGATCAATACGTACGTTTTATCTTTGAACATATACTTTCTTTCAAAACGCGCCCGGTAGTGCCATAGCCAAGTTCGCTATTTTTGGTCCAAAAATTAATTACTTTCAGCAAACTTAATATAAAAATAATTAATTAAATTAATGACGTGTACCTACTCTCGTGTAATAAAATGGCTTTAATACGAATGATTTCTCGATTGCATTAAGTGGTGCAATAAGTTTTAATTCCGTTTCACGCAAGTCCTGTAAATTAGTTTGTCTATGATAATTGAAATATTAATACGAAAGTAAATGAATAATCCATTTTATGCTTGTTATTTACGTAAAATGTTAAATGTATAATATCATACAGGTTTATATGTTTTTACGTGTTTTATGAAACAAAATAAGTCGTCTAAATTAGAATTTTCTGGCATGTCCTCTTATGCGTGCAACGAAAATTCTTTTTTTTGTTTATGGTTGGAAGTCGGATTAATCTGTCATCAACAGCGTTTTAGCATCTACCAGAAACATTACAAAGACGAAGTATATTCGAAACCTAACCTAACTTATTTGTAACACCAGCAGCTGTAGATGTTATTTACGCGGCAAAGTCAACATTTTTGGCGGTCAAACCCGTTCCCGCGCATTCACCGCTCGCCGCGTCAGTGCAATGACTCAATGATACGATTCACGCGAACACTCAATGAGTCGCAAGTGGCTACGCTACAGACTTGTTCGAACCTGTCGGAATCGCTAAATTAGATACGTTGTGCTAGATAAAAAGTACTTTAATTACTGGAAAAATTGAAGCCACGTTTGTAATATCTGTGTGAAGATTAGGTATATCTTTAGTGTTAGCTATCATATCGTTTCGTTGCATGATAATATCACCTACTGACTTTATGCCTTCCTATCTGTTTGTTTCTGTACAGTCCTGTCCATTCCGGTCCAATTTCTGATGTTCTGATGAGTGATCTTCTTTGACCTATGCTATCTCTATCATATCACATTTTATAAATTCTGACAACTGTATTGCATTATATTATGTACATAATATGTTCATATTACTTAATCATCTGTACCTACATTCCTATAAGAACTTTATATTTACCATTGTTACATTCCATAGGGGTTTCCCCTGGACATATTTTGTTGACAATTTCCTGTAGGTAAGTAACTGCCTACATTCACATTTTTTTACTTCCCTTCCTATGAGTCAATTCCTGGAAGCAATACATTGGTATTCGAATCTTGTTCGAACATGTTGTAGCCTCCCCTATATTTATCCCTATTGGGATTTTCCCCCTCGATAGTTTTGCTTTGTCAACTTTCTAAATTTCTGTATCTACTTTAATTTTTAGAACCGAATATGAATATTGACTCTATTAAACTGAAAAATTTATGATTCATCCTTCCTGTAAGAAAGTCAATGAATTTATACTACAATGAATTAATACTGGTGAAGTTTTGTAGCATTTTGATTGGTCTTGTATATTCTGCTTGCTTTTTGATAAAGTTTTGAAGTTTTCTTTCTGCTTATGAATAAGAACCTGACTACTAATAAAGCAAAAGTTAGGTATTCTTCAGACTTGTCAAGTTAAGATTGTAATCTTTTTATGATATTTGCAATTTTAAGAAGTTGTCTCATTTCAAAACTTTATCACTAAGCAAAGCCATGTTGTGTTGGTAGAACTAACATTAACTCATGCTGATGGTATCATCAGGTGTGTGGTGAGCCCTGACTGCGCCTGCATCCAGGACTGGAAGACAAGGACGCACCAAACTGATCATTTGACTGATTTTACCTTGCTTGTGTTGATTTGGTTGCTTTAATATTTGATACCGGCTGGCGTATGCTAATGCTAGAGGCAAATATTTGACTTGAACTACTGATTTTGTCTTGGATTGCAAAGTTTGCTTAGGTACCCTGACCTGAGGGTTCTATAATTTAGTAATCTTTGTCACGCACAAAGATAAGGTCTAAGTTTTTAATTTGAATCCGATTCTTCCAGCAAAGAAGTCTTGCACTAACTTGCAGACACAGCTAATAAGCTTTCGCATTCGTTAATATTCAGACTAGATTTAAAACCATAAATCTTGATTTTAATATTAGGATTATTTCCGACAAGTATTTCGTGAAAGTTTAGCATTTAAGATTTCATTCAGAATAAATATTTGCCTCTTGAATTTTAAATACGCTAGCGGCTTAAATTTTAAAGCAACTAGTTACTCATAAACCTATATTGATTGAATTGGTCTTCATTGCCATGTGACTAGCTGACAAGTCAAAAATACTGTCGAAGCATTATTGATTATATCGCTTTTTGCTTGTTTATACTGTTCTCAGTCATACATAATTCCATGCTATTTCAATCCACAAACACATAGCACTGAGGTATCACACAGCTACATACAATCAAGTTAATATTAATTTTCTCTTGTGATCATTGTTCTGCTTGCATCGCATTTTGAAAGTGAACGTTTGGTTGTGTGAAGCATTTACTACTTATACACTTAATTTAAGGTTTTTGTGTAAAAGTAGTTTTATATGTTTTAATCACTTTTTGTATACTTTTCTACTGTAATTGGTAAGTTTGCAGTGGATTAGTAAATTAATGTTCTTGTACTAATTAATATAATTAGCAGTGTGATTTGATTATGCATGTAAAAATATGTTTAGTTTAGACATTGTACATGAATGAACTTTAAAAGAAAGGAAATATAAGTGTGGCACAAAAAGAAAAAAAGAAAAAAATATTGAGTACGAAATACGAATCGAAAGAATTATAAAGACAAAAAAGTAAAAAAATAGTGAGACCAAAAAAGTTTGAAAATGATATACTAGAACAATAAATTTCTAAAACAGATACAATTAAAAAACAAAAAAATAAAGAGAAAAGCAAAAAATAATAATTAAAAGATTGCCAGAAGAAATCAGTGGACAGTAAAAAAAAAGAAAATTACAAAAAAGAAATAGCTAACTCCTATCATTTTCATCTTTGGACGTTTCAACGGGCAGTAGGAGTTGGGACCGCCATAGACATCAATCAGTGATTGGAGCAAAGCATAGACAATCGGTGTGCAAGTGTAGCGTAGACGATGTTGTTGAAGTTGAGTGTGTTTATAGATTTTGTGCGCGACTCGTCCGATACCGAGCTCTCCGATGGAGTGGAGTTGGAGCCGTGTACAGACTGCGAGGAGGACGCGCCGCCGCTGGGACGCGACTCTGACGAGAGTGATGTAAGTATACATACCTACAGGGTTCATAGGGTCTTTGTTGAATATGTATCCCACACGTAAAAGCGACAAAAAAATCAAACTAAAGTGACAGAAGTGGAACGAATCCAGAACATTATTAGCAGTGTCGCCTATGATCTATGCTATCACCGACAATAACACCGCTTTCGGTAGAAGTGGTTGCCATCGCCGAAATCGGACGCAGAGATCTTTTTATGGCAGTAGATCCAATTTAAGTATTTTAAACACAGCAAGCATTTTTGTTCAATATACTCAAAATATCCCTTTATTCGCCTACTTTATAGTCCAGTATTCCTTGTCTATTTCAAAATAGTTATATGGAGGTACGGTGTTGCATCTGCCAAGATCAGTCTACTTTAATTAATGAATTTACTCATAGTCGCAATTAATATCCTGACTTCTTGTTTCATAAAAGATTTTCCTTCAATTTCCAGGACGAAATTATAGCAACAAAGGTGGTAGAGGTCTCTGTGCTGGACGATGGAGACCTCGAGTTCGCCGATTCCGAGCAGACGGACACAGAGGGCGTGGACAGCGAGGTTGACCTCTGCGACTACTGGCACTGCGCGCAGTGTGGCGCGTCCAACAACAACCCGATGTACCGCTACTGCGAGTCCTGCTATAAGGTAGGCGGTTGAAAAACTCTGACACCAGAGTTCATTGGGTCGTTGGACCACTTGGTGTTCCACTCGAAGAAGAAGAAGGTGAAATGGCTTCTACAGCGTATTACAAAACAACAAATAAAGCCGAAAGAAGGTCAAGGTACCTCAAGAAACTGAAAAACTTTCCTCGTGGAACGAAATATGAATAAGAATTTTGGTCCTCCCGTGCCATAGTATAACTCAAATCAGCCGATCGTCGATTTTGTATGAGAGGACCAATTTTCTTTTTCATGTTTCGGCCCAGGTTCCATGGGGAAAATTGTTCAGTTTCATGAGTACCTTGACCTCCTTTCGGCTTTATTTTTGTTTTGTAACACCCAGTATGGTGCCTTGCCGTGTGGTGCCGGCTTAGAATAGCATCAACCCATATATTTTCCGTAGGTGTCGTAAGAAACGACTAAGAGAGTTGATGTGTATTGCAATTTTAGGCGACAGACTGACAACCTGTTGCTATGGTGATACACAGTTATCTGATTGACTCTCAAACTTTTGACAGACGACGTGGTGTAAATGGCCGTACAATCTTAATCTTAAGAGATATAGGCGTGATATATGTATGTATATTAGGCCTCACTCTTAACCCATTGTCGTAAAAGGGTAGGGATGGATCCAGGAAATGGGTAGCATTATAGCCTGCCGAGCGTGGTGAGTATAGTAAACACCTCTTTATAGAGGCCCATGTCTAACAGTGGTACCCGTTTGTGGCCGTTAAACTTGAATTTGAGACGAGACGCTGAAGCAAGTTCAAAATGACTGAACAATATACGTCCATATGTATATTTGTCAGAGGTAAAACCCTACACAAAAGCTCGTTTTGTACATTTATTCCCGGCCGCAGTTTTTTTAATTCGAAACGTGTGACGGCTATAGAATCGAAAGCATGCTGAATCAAATCGATTGTCTAAACAAATGTTCTAAATTAATTTATCAAATTAATAATAATTCCTAAATTGGATTTCAGGTGTTCTGTTACCTTTACTTACCGTGACTACTCAATCAATCAAAAGCTATGTAAAAATTTGTTGAAAACAAAGATTATTTACGTTTGCTTAGTAGATTAGGTAGGTAGGAAGGTGCGCTATATTGAAAGGATATTGGTAGTATCTATCTAAAATTAATATTTTGTAATAAAAAACAAGCTTTGAATCATCTTATGATAAAACAAAAGCCATGCTAACTTGTCAGCGAAAACGTATTGTGTTAAACTGTATTTAAGATTGCGCAGCTCTTAAATAAAACTAATTAGTTTGTGTGTATACTAAACTGTTTACTGAATTCTAGGTACGTAAAAACTTCTTCCCGCCACGACCGAAGCGCAAACACAAAAGGAAAACTGATCGAGAGGATTCGCGCCCAAAGTCCCTGGAAAAAGAACGGTTGTCCCCCAAAGAAACATTAACTTCGTCCCAGGAAAGCGGTATCGTTGAAATAGATAGGGTTACTCCTTTGACCAACACCGATGATAATCAGGAAAAAGATAGCCTGAATTTTAGGATAACGAACGATCTACGTACGCTATCCCAAGATTCAGGCTTCGATAGCCAAGAAATCGGATCGCAGGGCACGTCGACTTCGGGATTCAGCCAAGAAATCAAAACTGTTATTAGTGAGGTTAGGTTAAGTAGCAATAATAAAGAAAGGCCAACAAAAAGGCGAGCGGGCTCAGCTGATCGTAAAGCTAAGCGGATCAAAGTAGAAATTTCTAGCGATAGCGATTCGAATGATTCCGACCAAGTTTCGCCTATAGTTAAAACCGTTAGCGATCCCTCTATATCCGTCGAAGACGTGAAAGTAACTAAAAAAATAATAAGCGATACGGTCAAAGAAATAGATCAGGACAATAATATGTGTATAGTTTGTCTATCCGAGCCGAAATCTGGGGTTTTCGTTCACGGTCGCATCGCGCACATCTGCTGTTGTTACAAATGCGCCGTCAAAGTTTGGGCGAAGGCGAAACGCTGTCCAGTCTGCAACTGTAAAGTCAGCAATGTTCTGCGCGCGGTTGTCATGTAAACATGCCGGTGGTTTCGTATATTACGACTTTTACGCACGATAGCCTGTATTTGTCTGATCAGATAATTTACAGAAGTAGAGACGAGCAAAGTGTGTCATTTCTCCGCTTTCCACGTCTGTGAATTTTCTGATTAAACAATTATCGGCTATAGCGGGGATACCGTCAAGTCTGCAATCTAGTGATTTTAAACGAGGTGTACCTAAAACTCCGCAGACTAGGTCAAACCATTAATGAACTGCTTAAATTTTTCAAAATACCCGATCATTTGACGTTCTTCGTACTTGATTTGGGAACTGACTTTTTTCGTTTTTCAACATAAACAAACGTGCTCCTAAGGGAAAGTTGTTCAATTTCGTGGACTGATGACGCCTGAAAGTTTTCGGTACGCCTTACCTTGCTGCATACTGGAGTAGTAAAAAATTTTATTTTTTGAAAGCAAACTAATTTAGTAATTCATGCAACTGAGAAATGAGCACTAGAATACGCATTTCGCAAAAGCATTCGAAAACAATTTATAGCATTTTATCTTGTCTTGACTGCCAGTATGCAAGAATTTTCGTATATATATATTGCTCATCTTCACTATGTATGTATCTAAGTATATATTTTGTGACAGCCATGTTTAACTTCGAACATTAATTTTGTGCATTTATACGTATGATATATTTTGTGCGACTTGGCAAATCCCTGCCGTGCCGTGCCTTGAATTTCATAAGGCCTTAAATATTTTCATTTTGAGAAATTAATTATTTTCCTTAAATAAACGGAGTATATTTGCGTTAAAATATAACAAAATACTAGTCCACTTTTGACCTTTAATCGGTTAACCCCGCATATTTATAACAACTTCAATAATTTTGGCATTATTATTAAGCCGGTAAGTATGTATATTTAATTTAAGTTGGGATTTCATATTGGGTTTTGTGTAAATAGGGCGTACCACCGAAATAAAGTTAAAATATAATATATTTTATTGAAATTTCGTAGGTATTAAAATATTGGCGGTGCTAATTGCACGTCAAACATTTTCTAAGGATCATTAAGTTTTACATAACTTCAATTACTTCATGTAACTTTTAAATTTGCTATTCCTAAAAGCCGGGTAACATATTTTTTAATATTTCATTCACTTTTTGTTTAATCTGAGAAAATGTCTCGATACTTAGATTTAGAAGAGAAACTTAAGAATTACACAATTTTAGTATTTAATTCCATAGACCAGAAATATTTTCACATACCTATTAATTCGTAGACATAAGTTCATGTCTGAAGAATTGACTATTTTTTGTTATTTAATTTAGAACTTGGCTGTTTGCACTACCGTGTCCTCTCCCGTTTTCAATATGTTTTAAAAAGAGAACCACTGTAATTTTAATGTCTCCTTTTCTTAATTTTGCGTCCGCTAAATAGGGCTAATATACTATTTCATTTTCATTAGTTTGTCCGTTAAATAGGACTTTTAATAGTTTTGTACATTTATGTATGTACCTAGTGTGGTACCTACCTGCTTAGTTTTTAAGAAAGATTACGAGTTCTATGTAATCCGTATAAGTAAACTATTAATCATCTAGTACCGTCAGAGAGTAAAAAGCAGATGATTATTTTTTAATTATTCGTGTGCGTCAGAATGGCTGGTTGTCTGTGGCGTTGGTTTATGAGAGATGATTCAAAAATTGCTACATAATTGCTTATATTTGCTACATATAATAAATAATTGCTACATAGGATAGATTTTTAGAAATATAATTTATTTTTTGACCAGCCATCCTGACGTTTGGTTGGCTGGTCTCCTCCTAGTTTATTGTCAAGCATGCAGAGTTTCCCGAAATGTCTTGCGTCAATAATTGCTACATATTTACTTCATCTACCCTAATTAGTTGACACTTCAAACATATGTTAAATAAAGGATGTAGCAATTATTTAAATTATCCCAAGGAAAAGTACCTGATAAAATAATGTAGGCAAATAGTCTGTTGCAGTGCGTATTTACTCAATGGTAGGCGTTTTAAATTGTTAAATAGCATGAGATAACTTATTCGTAGTTATGTGAAAAGTAAGCACAATATCGTAAATAAAAACAAAATCTAGGTCGTTCAGAACTTGGACCAATATATCAGAACGACTAAACCGACACCTAATAAATACACAACTAAGTATTTGCTTTTATTATTTTATCAGGCACATTTCTTGGGATAATTTAAATAATTGCTACATCCTTTAATTAACATATGTTTGAAGTTTCAACTAATTAAGGTAGATGAAGTAAATATGTAGCAATTATTGACGCAAGACATTTCGGTAAATCTGCATGCTTGACAATAAACTAGGAGGACCAGCCAACCAAACGTCAGGATGGCTGGTCAAAAATAAATTCTATTTCTAAAAATCTATCCTATGTAGCAATTATTTATTATATGTAGCAAATATAAGCAATTATGTAGCAATTTTTGAATCATCTCTCATAAACCAACGCCACAGACAACCAGCCATTCTGACGCACACAATTATTCTATGTTAACAAATTTTATATTGTTTGTAGGGTTGAGGTACCTATCTATTATAGATTTCGCCTTTACCTGTCGAAATAATTATTATACGCTAAACTATATGTTGTTGAACGTATGTAAAAATTCAAAAGGCATGGGCTTATGTACCTACTACTTTCCTCTTGTTAACTGTGTTGACAATATCTCATTTCATTAATGTAAAATTGTAAATTGTTTAGCGTAGTGCTTCGTTGTAAATATGACACAAAGTATTTCTGGTCTATTCCTAAGGTAGGTTAACGCGATATTATTGTTTCCCTAATTCGACAACCCCACCAATACCCTACCGTTTCGTTGTCTTTTCAAGTCTTTATTTTCATTAGAATTAATTATTAGATCTCCATTTATTAAAACCACTTGTAATTTAGCTTAATATTACGCTTATGTAAATGGTTTAAAGTTTTAAAAAATAGCACATGCAAAAAAAAAGATGAAAAGAAAACACTATTAAAAAATAATTAATAAACAATTTTCTTTTTCAGCAAAATTGGTTTTTATTTAAAACCCATTCAAAACTTGGAAAACAATAACGCTTTTTTGTCTTGGAAATCCCTAAAAATAAACATTAAGTTTAAAAAAACTAGGGTCAGCATCCCAGCAACTTAAAGGACCAAAACAATTATTTTTGAACTTAGTAAGGAATAATTATATTTTATTTAAAATTAATTATTTTCGCAGGTAGAACTAATAAAAATTATAAAACGTTGACTTACTTAACTTAATTTTCTAAGTTTAATCTTTCGAAGCATTTATTTGCTTTTTGGCAGTTATCAGGTACATACGATTATGCTTTTGTTCTCTTCATGATCAAAAATCAAACAAACGCTTGGAAAGACTTAATTGAATTGGTTAGAGTTGGAGAGGATGGTTTTGTGACTGGGACTTTGACCCTATAATAAATTAAACAAAAACTAATGTAGAGTAGAGTAGGTAGGTATCCTACGTTTATTTACTGGGAAACACTCTGAAGATACATATACCTATAGGACGACCAAAGACAAAATCCGAATGTCTTGTGTTGGGGTACCTACCTGATGAATGAGATGACTTGTAATGTATGTTTATGATGGGGTAGTAGGTATCCGAATCACTCTCATGTATGATCCGCGAAGTTTTATTGACTCCGAGAAAAACTGGGTTAGCATTTTAATTTGTTTGGGGGTTTGGGCACAAATAGAATAGGTAAGTCATGCATGAAGATTGAAGATTATGTTGCAAAAAATTATAATCCCCGAAAAACTCTATTTAAAAAAATGCCTGCCATTTGTACTATTATGAAGTGGAATGGGAAAACTTGGAAACTATAAAAAAATCACGGAACAGGTAAGGTATTCATGAAAATTGAGCAATTTTGTTCCTCCGTGTGGGTATACCTACTTTTATTTAGGAAGGTAGTAAGTAGGTACTCAATACCAATCTATTGTTTTCGACGTGAGACAACAGTGGCATCATTAGCTGCATACGGGAAGCCCATGTTTCGTGGCTTGCATACTAATCAAATAATTCACAGCAAACGATGCATTTCGTAAGTATAATGAAAATGTCAGGCGTTAGTTTACGACAAATTGGTTTCTGAAGAGAACGAAGGATTCATCCATCACTAAAACTTATTGTAATTTTTTTCCTTTGGTATTCCGAGTTGACGAACGACCCGATGAACCCTGGAGACAACACTCGACAGTTACAAAACCAAAGTATAAAACAAACACACACAAACAAACACAACCGACCAAGGTTTATTTGTATTGGTTTCAGTTGTAAGTGTATGAGATTTTAAAGAATAGGTAAATAAAATGAAAAGCAGTCCACTGTTGGACATGGATCTTCCCCTATTTTAGTCTTTGCCATCATGGTCTAGTCACCATCACCATCTCTTAATGTACCTACCAACGTCTAGAGATTTCATACCTAAATATTTATTTTATTTTAATATTTAATACAGAAACAAGTTTCGTAGATTAATGAATTTATGTAAGTACTCATAGATATCCTCAAAAGATATTTTACTCTGCTATCATAATAACTGCGAATAACTTTGCTATTGGTATCTAAATAGGTACCTAAGTTATATTATTATAGTGAACTACATTCTCTCAAACTCTGCTAAGTTTACAAAAGCAAGCATCTTATTCCCATCATTGTATTTTTATGACATCATTCCGTAGTTCCGTACCCATACCTAAGCTAGTTTGATTCCTCTATATTACCCTTCTCATTTGTTTTCAATCCAGTATTGATAGCGACATGAATCACCGTCGGTTACTTAGCTTCGACCATTTTAGTTAGAGCCCTGACATCTCAAGTCTTAAGTTTTGAAGATTTTATGTAAAGTGTAGTAGGTATGTTAACAATTCGCTACTTGACAGGGTCGTAAATAAAAAAATACAAAAGTTGTATGCAAAAAAATATCGTCCAGTAATACTAGCGACCTCATTCATCGTTTTTCAAAATATTCAAAGTTAAAATTACGAAAAACAAAAAATAATTGTAAGTTAAGTACTGTTTTGACTCTATCCAAAATATTGAAAATATTGTTTTCGGTCGTCTTAAAAAGTAATTCATTTGACCTGTCAGTCAAGTAGCGGATTCCATCAGGATATTTAACCTTATCTAACTCTTGCAGATTTTTTTTGGAAGAGTCAGGTGATATGGCATTCTGGGAGGATGGCATCAGAGCAGAGAATTTGCACCCTCGCTTTGAGGTTCAAGTTTAATTCTCCATGGCTGGTGTAGACACGCACGACGCTCAAACAAAATGATGTCGTCAAACGACACGAAAAATAAAGAAAAAAGGGTAACAGAGAGAAGATCAAAAGTGATTCCTTATGTACCTAAGTAAAATCACAATAATTATGTTTAATCTAGGTAGGTACTCTTTCCAAGCCACATAAATTAAATGTACGTACCTACGCGTAATATGGGGGTACGGTAGTGCCGCTGCCAAGTCACCGCGGAGCCGCATCAACAGCTATGCCATCTTTTCTGGATGTTTTTATAAACGATGAATACTAAACGATGATTTTCTGCACAGATTTTATGGATGTTTTTTATACACGATGAAAGACAACTATACTCCGTGGTCTAGCGTAGCTATAACAGTGTGTGTATTATTGTATTACCTGCCTATTCAAAGAGTTGGTGTCTAGTAATGAAAAGTCGATCGATCATTGACCAGGCCTCCGACCGACCTCATCATCAGTTCAAGTACGTGTATTTCTGATTGTCTGAAGCAATATCCTGTTCAAATACTTCAGAATGTAAAGCAGTTATAATTCCCCATCCATCATGAAACCTCTCTAACGGAAACCGGTGAGAGTCCTTTCTAATTTGGTCAAGTCACCCACCCACCCCTCCGCATCGCATCGTGGACGGACGACCGATACGCACGAACCTCACTACGGTTGCTCTGCCTTGCTTTGCTGCCTTGCCACGGTCGTCGCCGACATTTAGCGAGCGAGACGACTTCACGCAGTCGCAAATTGACGAGCGAACGTAGTGCACGTACCCCATTCCTTTTTTCTACACCAAATAACTTTGGTAAGTGACTCATATTTTACTTTTGCAATCTATGAGAAAATTGTTATAAAGATTTGAAAGAAGAGTGTGGTAAAGTATGTCGAGTGTGCAAGGATGCTTTTGTAGCAACTTTCTTTTTGTTCCTGCCGGTCCCGCAGGACACCCCTGCCGGCGATCGAAGGCATGTGTTGTAAATTGTACAGATGCACTTGTGCGTTCATTGATAACCTTTTTTATTGCGGTGAAATCTTATTGGAATTTAAAAGTGCCGTTAACTCGACCGTTTTGTTCGTTAAATTCATCATGAGTGGGAGCGGTGCCGGCGTATGATTTCATGCGATCTGCAATTTTTCCAAACTGTTACTTCGTTGGTTTTCGAGCGGACTTCGGAATATTTCCTTTCTTAATCCGTATGCAGCCGGTGTCAACACGATATCCGATGGACACAATGCATTCCAGTTGTGTGTTGAGTTGAGGTACATACGTGTCGATAAACTGCGTAGGATTTTTATCTTACTTACTACACTTGCCTCCATTTTGCGTTTCGAATTAAAGTTCAATTCTTTGTTTTCTTTTATGAGTCATTGTATTGATTTCCGGTAGGGACGTGCGTTGAATTTAAATTAAAAAAAACTATAAATTAATAAGCAGACTTCGGTTAAATGCGACCATTAATAATTTTATCCTCCTCAGAGACAAATTGTTTTATTGAAGTGCTCTCATCAAAACAGGCACAAAATGACAAAGACGCTCTTATTATTTGAGAGGGTGTGGTCCGATTTTAGGGGGAGATATTTATTGAAACATCCTGTTCTGATGAACAAAGACTTTATCAAAACCATCGTTTTCTTAATAGGCTCATAAATCACACTTCTGGTTTAAAAAGAATTTCCAAAATTGTCTTAAAAAGTTGGCGAAAAAGCGAATTAACCGGTTTGCTACGGTTCGTTTGGCATCATGCAATATTTTATGTTAATAAATACAATTACCCGCTGCGTTAAAGCAGTGGTGTCATTCAACCCAGATCAAGCTGTAGAAACACAAATTAAAACATCATCTATGTAGATCAGCTAGTTTAGAATCACCTTAATTAAAATATCATCCACGTAGATAAGCTTCTTAGCGGGGCTAATTTAAATCACCTAAACTAAAATAAGTATCGTTTATGTACCCTTTCAAACAGTTCCAGAAGTACAACTTTAAATATTAGGACGTGAAATGCAGTAAAATTTACAAGCCTTTTTTGAAGGACCTGAGTGATGCTTGGAATTCGTGTTAATGAACTCAAATGTTTAAGTTTTATCATTAGACTACTATAAATAGTTCAGATCTGAACCCGCACATGTGGTTGACACAAGTCATAAACAAGATAGATTTTCGTAGAAAAAACTCGAAAGAGGCAATCGATGTACCGTTTAAAATTAGAACACCATAATGCTATTGCCTTTGATTGTCTATTAGATGAATGTAATAAATATTCCATCAAATCGGTCGTTTTCTCGTCTTTCATCTCAATAAAATTGAATAAAGAATTCGATTTCACCGGCTTTTACGAGTTTAACATCCCCGTTCAATTACTTGCAAATTTTGATAAGTACTTCGATTACGTAAAGAAGAGATAACAGTTACCAATTCGGTGAGGCATTAAAGTGGCATAAGCTTAAGACACGAGCTTACAAAAGAACCGGTCCGGATCAGTCTTGTTGCCGGCTTTCTCTGCTCTCTCGCGTGACAGACAATCAGCACCGAAATCAACATTGCACTAACTCAATTATGCGATGAAAGCAACGTAATAGACAATACTGATCAGCTATCCCACTTCTGATGATAAGAGAATCGTGAACTCGCTAATAACTTGCATTTGCCTGCTACAGCCAGCTACATGTGGCAGGTTACTATTGGTTTGATTAATTTTCCGGGTTGGTTCATATTTGTGGCATACAGTTCGTACAGTGCAAATGGCATTCAAAATACGTAGGCAAGCTTCCAGGAAAGGCCAATTTCACTCTTCTTTATGGCTCATTTCACTCGAACTCCAAGGACACAGTTGTAAAACTTTATTACTTCGAAACTGCAATAACTCATCCCTCTATTCCCTGGTCATACATACTGTATGTCTGCGGGTATGTTGATAAATAATCAAATCCGTGGGACAGTGGTTCGTGAGGGAACGGGAGGGATATACGCATTTGCGTGTGCGTGAAAGAGTCGCAACACTTCCCGAATCGCGAATCGATTGGCCGGAGTGGAGAGCAAGCAAACGCACCCTAATGCCTAACAACGGCAGGGTTGTCTGGGAGTCAGTTAGACCCATTAGCAGATTTGCACAAAATAACATTAGAATTAAAGTCAGAAGTGGGAAATGACGAGCACAGCTAAACTTTCGTCACGTTATCCTTATAAGTACATACCTACTGCTGTTAATCTGACACAGGTTATTAAAATTATAACTTTGTTTTGAGTTAATATTTTAGGTATGTACTTATTTCTATCCATATGTCTTGTAATCATGTTATGGATGACAAAAAATCACAAAAATTTATTGCGAAGCAAGTTTCCAACTTCGTTCTAAATACTTTTATTCGTAGCGATAAATATGTAACTTTCCTCTACTCGTTCGTTCCCAGTCCACTCCTCTTTTATCTAAAACGGAATTCCATGGCGCATATAATCCTGTTTCGCGTAAGCCCTAGGCTCTAGGTATCCTAGGTCGGTGTGTGGGTTCGGACGCCGGATCGATACACGCTGAGGG
Source organism: Phthorimaea operculella (assembly GCA_024500475.1). Classification (NCBI taxonomy): domain Eukaryota; kingdom Metazoa; phylum Arthropoda; class Insecta; order Lepidoptera; family Gelechiidae; genus Phthorimaea; species Phthorimaea operculella. The sequence goes on from JANFCV010000081.1 coordinate 1,595,548, forward strand.
GAGCACTAACGAACCCCATTTCGAGGACTACCGACTGCCAAAAAGTTGATTTTATATCCCTAGACGCTATACGTAGGTATTGCTGCCTTTATATTTGCAACGTTCTTGTTGTGTTGTTAATGTCACGTTTCAACTTTAGTCCTTGTACTAAGTGCTCTATTTTTGGATATCTCTGTAGCATCTTTGATCAATTTGATCAAATTGGCTGGCCACTTAGAACTTTATTACTTTTCCAACGCCAGAGTTACCGCTCCATAAATTTGATATGCTGCGAAGTTGCGTTCTAATGTCGAGGTCAGTGAACCTCTTTCGGTATTGCGTTCCGAACTGAATTTTGATATCGATTCTAAAAGAGTAAGTGTATTTCCGTGCCAAGGCGAGCCAAGTTCAACCACATATAAAATTCCATTGTCTTGTCCCATAATTTCCGTTTCTCATTGCTTTTCAACGGCCGCTCTTGCCTCTTGCTTTCAAAGTTTTAGTTGGAAATGGGTTGCTTTGTTCGGTGGAGTTAATTAATGATCTATCTGGTTCATAAATCTCTTTAAACTTATCTCGTACTAGTTTTCTTGCAGCACTAGTGGTTTGTTCGCGGAAATAAAGCGGGTGAAAAGCTATTTCAGCTGGAGAAATTTTTAGAATAATATGATCTACCTATACTAATTACTCTATTATGTAGATTTTTTGACTTTTATTGAATAGTCTACGCTATTGATAAAATCGTCCATGTATGTCCAAACTTCAGCCTCTACAGAAATAATTGTGAGCGTCAAGATGGAGGGACCAAGTCTCGGATTCCCAATCTATTCATATCAGTTTTTAGTACCAAAATTCTACTATTTGCTACCCTTGTTTAAATTTTAGCTACCTCAATAGTTTTGTTAAAAAATAAAAAAATATTTGGTCCCGCCATCTTGACGTCAAGATGGAGGGACCACGTGCAAAAACCGTGTGGATAAATAATCTACCTATGCAGAATTTTAGTACCTAATTTCTACCTTAACAATATCGCCTTTGTTTGTGCCTCACGTGAAAAGTTTAAAAAATATCGACTATAAATGTTGGTCCCTCCATTTTGACGATTCAAACATTTTGCATTACGCCGTAATGAATACGTTTTTAAAGATTTTTCAAAAACCATAATTTAGTACCTATTTTCTACCTACAGATAATACTACAGTCCGTATTTTAAAGTTTGATTTTACATAATAAAATTGATTTTTTAAATTTGTATGAAGGCCTAACATAAGAGCCCTTTCACACGGGCGAGTTTTGCCGGTGATTTATCTGTGGTGCTGGTGCAGTATCGAGCAATTAGAAGAATCACCAGGTCAAAATAAGTATCACATTTAAATTTTTGTGTTTTCTAATCACTACAGTTTTTATTTCATCGAAATTAGTCCAGTATAACCAATCCAAGGATATAGCCCTGTAAAAATCAGCTACGTTTTCGAATTTGCCGCACCGACGATTTATTGATGAAAGCGAGTGACGTCAACACATGGGATCAACTTATACTGGTTATCTTAAGTAACTGTATGTAATCCAGTGTAAGTTGATCTCTCCATACAAACTTTGTCTGCTGCACATAGAACAATACTAGCGGTCAGCCATATTACGTTCTCGTATTGAAATCGGACTTGATCCATATTACCCACATTACGTTCTCGTATTGAATTTAACTTGTACTGACAATCACAATGAATATTGTGACGAGGAAGCCACGAGCGTTTGTTTGTATGGAGAGATTATCTTATACTGGTTTCGTTCTCGTATTGAATTTAACTTGTACTGACAATCACAATGAATATTGTGACGAGGAAGCCACGAGCGTTTGTTTGTATGGAGAGATTATCTTATACTGGTTTTTCATACAGTTACTAAGGAACCAGTATAAGTTGATTTCATGTGTTGACGTCACCCGCCTCCGTCAATGAATCGTTGGTGCGGCAAATTCGAAAAACGTAGCTGTTTTTTACAGGGCTATATCCTTGGATTGGTTATACTGGACTGATTTCGATGAAATAAAAACTGTAGTGATTAGAAAACACAAAAAATTTAAATGTGATACTTATTTTGACCTATTGATTCCTCTTATTGCCCGATACTGCACCACCGATAAATCACCGGCAAAAATCGCCCGTGTGAAAGGGCTCTTATGTTAGGCCTTCATACAAATTTAAAAAATCAATTTTATTATGTAAAATCAAACTTTAAAATACGGACTGTAGTATTATCTGTAGGTAGAAAATAGGTACTAAATTATGGTTTTGAAAATCTTTAAAACGTATTCATTACGGCGTAATGCAAAATGTTTGAATCGTCAAAATGGAGGGACCAACATTTATAGTCGATATTTTTTAAACTTTTCACGTGAGGCACAAACAAAGGCGATATTGTTAAGGTAGAAATTAGGTACTAAAACTCTGCATAGGTAGATTATTTATCCACACGGTTTTGACGTGGTCCCTCCATCTTGACGTCAAGATGGAGGGACCAAATATTTTTTTATTTTTTAACAAAACTATTGAGGTAGCTAAAATTTAAACAAGGGTAGCAAATAGTAGAATTTTGGTACTAAAAACTGATATGAATAGATTGGGAATCCGAGACTTGGTCCCTCCATCTTGACGCTCACAAATAATTTATAGGATATATGGTATTTAACCAATACCTAACATTTTTCTAAGAGCAGTTCTTGGAAAGTTATGGTGATGCAGTGACGATACCATATCAGATGGATATGCTTGCAATGCAACACAATGCTGACTTGTTTTGCACTAATAACGACTGTTTGTTTGTAAGTAGTTAGGTGTCGTGTAGGATTATTCTGCGTTGCGTTTAGCCTTATCACGCGTTTTCAAAGCAGTTTGTCTAAAATCAAATATCTTGCATCCAGCAGCAGCTAGGAGCAACATTTTGGAATAGTGCTATTTACTCAATAAGTCTCATAGTTGTGCATTCTATTCCAACTTATGTGAATTAGTGAAGATTACTTTGAGAAGCAATGAAGCCATAATCCATTGATGGCGTGTTACAGTAAAGACGATACATTCTGAATAACAATAGCAAGCAACAGCTACTGGCTATAAACAGTAGACTTAAGTATGAATCATCGGTAGATTATGTGACTTGAGTAAACACTCCGTAGCATAATTAATTTATAACTCATGCATGGCTGTCAAGTCAAGACATTTATTTAATTTCCTCGGTAGATTTAGCCGGAATCCTCTTCTGCTTTCCCATCTTTCTCTGTTTTGTCGACTTTCAGACATCCATCAGACAAGAGAGTCTTTCAAGCCAATTTACTACAGTGCTAAAGAATAAACCCACAAGTCAGCCAGCGATACAAGAATGGCCGGCGCGCGTGCCACTTGCCACATGAACGAGAGATTCTCGCACCAACATGCCTTTGTTTTCCACTAGAAATTGTTCGCACTTCCACCTCGTTCCATTTTCTTTCACATGTACATGCTTGTAGCAGTCAATGCCGGCTCTATTCAATGTTAGACAGGCCATATACTCGACTCCTTTATGTTTAGAATCATGATGTCATGCTGTCGTACCTACTATAGACTCTATAGTCGTAGTAAAATCTAGATTTATGATGGATGCAGAATGTGGATTAAATCTTGACCTTGGGTATCAAATTGGCTTTATTCTTGACATGGGCTTAGGTCAAGTCACGATAAAGAAAGTACCTAGTTAAGTTACTTCACTTCACCTGCTATCAATACTATCAATATTGTTTTGCTGATGGTTCATATTATTTTTCTCTATGTTGGTCTTATCGGGCACATTCATCATTTCTTTTTGACATTACATTGATAAATATTTATTTCCATTTTGTTTCTAGTAATTTAAGGATAGGTATACCTACCTAGATAAGAAATTGATACCGACAATAACAACAAACATGATTCACAATGGCGTATTTAAACTACTGAAGTGTTATCATAATCCGATCAGACCTAGGCAGTGCAACCACCTATTTATGATGCCTCTTCGGTGACACTCACTGGTGACTATCAATTATTCATTTGTAAAAAAAATGTTTGCTTAAATACTTATTATGTTATGATCAATTTCTAGAATAAATAGCATTTTGATAAATATTTCATCAATCAGGACATATTGATATACCTAGTATATGCATTAAGGACGCAGCCGAAAGTTGAACTGATCAAACGTACAGATTTAGATGTCATTTGACTCATCATCACATCGTATCATACCCACAAAGTGAAACGACAATGATAGCGAATAACAATGGAGATAAAGTAGAATACTGGATCACAACACATAGCCCACTTGAATTTGAATAAGTATTTAAATCCGTTTCTTTTTGTCAAAAGCTGAGTGCCACTTGAGACTTTCTGCGGCTGATTTGGCAGGTAAACACTCAAATGTGTTTACGCGGATGATGCCGTTCAAAATGGCGTTAAACGTTCCAAATTCAAAGAACTGTCAAAACAAAAGCTCGTTTTTCCCGCGCTCCATGTCCCTCAGTTTCAAAACATGAGAATTCATTGCGACCCGGTTCACATCTGCGCCATACATGGATGCAATGTCTAACTCTGACCGTATAGCTCGCCTTGTATGGACGTCCTAGCCAAGGTTAGCGATACTCCCGACTTAGGCAGAACACATGCTCTGCGGAATGCTCCTTGAGGGTATAAATAGAAAAGGATTAAGGTTAGCTTGATCACGAACTGGATAACAGAACTGTGAACGATCAAGTTGAACAAGTACCAAAGAAAGATAGATGCAAAATTCTGCATGTAACGTGACATTTTATATATTGGGGCCTCGTTTTTTACTATCGACAGCAATGGATTGAAATTCTAGAATCAATACAGAATTATCCGTTGAAGTATGAATGAGCGAGACCTTGCGGCTTCGTTGCGGGTAGGTGTAAAAAACAAAGTATAAATCCTTGTTACACCTGATCATATTACGTGACTGCATTTCCAAGGCACATGCAAACTATCTGAGACTATTTGTATGGCATTATTTATTTCTTCAGCGCAAAATAGTCGGTTGTGTTTATTACTTAAACGATTAAAGGACCTGAAGGAAGGATTGTAGGACCAACCTTTTGAGTTAGAGAGACAAAGTAAAAAGGAATTCGGAATAGACTAAGTAAAAAGATCTTCTAACTAACGAATTACTAACGATTACCTATCGCAGACCAATTCTAAGGAAAGTGAAACTAAATTCGCAGCCCAATACAATAACTGCCTAGGTAAACTGCTGATATCGATAACACCCAGCAAAAATCTTTGCGCACTCAGATATGGAAACATTGTAATTACAGCTGCAAGTAATATAGCAACAGCAGCGTCATAGCATAAATCAACAAAAACGGAACGCAGATCTGCTTACGGTGAAATTTTAATAACATTTAACTTTCTACTGTGTCGAGGTCTCGGTGTTGTTCTGCTGGTATTACGGCCGCGGCGCGTTCGTTTCGTTCGTATTCGCGTGAGTCATCGTCTCGTCGCCGGCCGGTTCACTGTCCCCTCCCGCTACAGAAGTGCAGAGACACGCAAGTTGCCAACTTATTGATCTCAAATTCCGTTGCTTCTTTTGCATCCTGGAAAATATCTTCCCAATCAAGGTATACTTTAAATCAGACTTCAAATAATCATTTTGGGTGTGTTGACGATGATTCAATACAACATGTTTTTCATATAGGTAATTTTGCACATCTTAATGATGCATCATGTAATTCTTGCACGTAATGCATGTTGCCCAATGTCCATTTGCATAAAACAATGACATGAGAAAAGGCTTTGCTTGAGTCATCCATAATTACCGAGAGATTTCATGTTACATTTGTATCAGCCAGCATACACGTGTTGTGGAGTTTGCTATCATTTCTATTCTATAACATTTACAGCAACGATAGAGATAATTGCACGTCATAATAACCAGCCGATTGAAAAGGGACTTTCTTCCCATCAATCTTATTCAACCACAACTAATAACTGCTATATGCGGATAAGTCACGCAGGAAAGTGGAAACTCCCATTGAATTGCAGTCTTTGACGGCTAAGTATCCACCAGTGGTTGACTCCAAACAAAGTGCCGCAGCCAAGAATTCCGAGAAGAAAGCAGTACAGCAGCAAGGCAACAGCAAGGTGCCGCTAAAAACAAGCTCGGATCAAGCGTCTTCCGGCAGCGGCAGGATCCTCAGAGGACGTCAAACTTAATTATTGTTTTGCTTGTTTTGTACAAATTTTTCTCATGTGGCTCACTCTGTGCCATTCCAAATTAGCCGTGTTATACTGTGTTTTCAAAATTCTCTTTTTATAATTTCTATTAACGGGTAAACTGCTGTTCACAATAATATTTTTAATTTGGAGGTTATTTCTATCCTCTCTGTGAAACCAACGAGTCCTACCCGGGCATTACAAAGTAATGTCAGAACGGACGGCCGCTGTCACTTTTTTTTTTTTTTCCTTGAAATGGAAGTGCGTAACTGTACTATGTTTTTGTGGCTGATTGATAGCAACTTGTGTGTCGCACATTTTTCGTTTGGTGAAGTGTGTACTTTTAAGACAGTTCAAATATTGTTATTTATTTGTTTTTCTCTGCTTGTATTTTTGTTTTATATGTTGTTAAATCCATTTTCTTACGGCATAGCGCAGCTGGTGTGGTAGTGTTGCGATAGTTATATCTAATTTAATTATTTCTTTAAGTTAGTATTTTATTATTTATATACATATCGAGACGGCAAGATAATCAGAAAGTGGGTTAGCAGCTAATATTATTATTTACAATTAATTGCACGCGAAGTTTTAAAAACTAAGGAATGCTGAAAGGTCATTTGAGCCATGCGCTACGCCCGATCGCCCAAACAACACTGATTCAAAATCTTTCTCTATTTCAAAAGATGTCCTTCACACAAGGAACCTCTTCAAGTGTCCACAACATGTCGGCTACATGCCTCGACAGACGACGCGGCGCCAGCGCATACATGTCAGAATGCTCTCTCCATAAAATTACACAAAAATGCATTTTACTTCATTTCTCAGTATTTAAATACTTCACGCTCCGACACGGCTATCCTGACTATCACACGTCCTCGTGTGATCTTAAATAGCCAATTTACAGTATCGTTCGGTTATCCTGACATTATAAATTATAAGTCAACCAACTGCTAACCCATTAAATCATACTGACTGAATGATCAAACTTCAGAACAACACTACTAAGGTCTTTCAAATGCAAACTGGTCTGATCCATGATCCATGTAAACGGCAAGAAACTAAAGCAGCTCAATATCCACTTCAGCATTTACATCAGCATTTGCTTCACAATCCTGTTAGGTACTTACTTACTTCTTAACCAGTGACTAAGGTGTAAAAGATGTTATACAATCAAGTACCTACACAATATGTTGCATAGTTTACGTACCCATTTTTTTACATTCTAGCATCTGCTGATTGTAACTATGTTGATTTGCTACTGCTGAAATCAAATCTAGTAAGTACTCGTACTTAATACTTATCGTTATCACTTAAAATCGGGTATATTTTGAACAATCTGTTTGTAAGTGAACAAAATATAGCTTGGAAAATAAACAAATAGGCTCATATGTGTTTATTTAGATAACAAATCTCAGTTATGAATTTCAAAAATGAATCCAATACATTTCCACAGCTCTTACAGAATACAATGCACTATTATATTGCGCATCCAAACTTAACAGTTGAGCTCCATAAAAGACAAAGATGCTATAATCACTACAACTTTTGTTTTTTTTTTTAAATACTGGTTTATTTTGTGACAAACTGACACATTCCAAAAGAAAATACAGATTTCAATTCCTAAAAGTCAAGTTCCCACAAAACAAAATTGTAAATTCAATACAAAACAATTTTAACACCGCAATAAACGCAATAAAGTCTTATGTTGCATCTGGCCACCGTATTAACAGTCACAGAGATGAACCCCTTGAGAGCCACTCCGCACTCTGCTGTCAATCACGGACACGGATCCCCGCCCGGATCCCAAGGCCGACACCACCACCTGTGGCACGCCTCAAACGCGTCAACAAGACACCAAAAACGGCGGAACGTGAATGCTACTGCAGCTAGCCCTTCACCAGGTCAGATCATAGTTCCCCGGGCTATATCTGACCCCAGAGACCACACTGTCTCCACGACGGCCCACGCCTTTCCTCCCCAAAAGTCAAAGTCAGAGTAAATACGTAGTTATTACGTGCACAATCCGTACACAGGTCACACTCATAGTCTATCGTCAGGAGGAAAAAAACGCGCCCATCAAATCAGCCAGCAACAAAAGAAACTTTAACAGCAACTTATAAACTTCAGAATCATTATTTAAATCTATGGGTACTTCACTTTTAGTCATATTATTTTTTTTTAAAGTAGATTGACTTACATCATAAGCATTTCATAAGTTCAATTTCCTTCAAAGGAATTAACAACTTAGTGTCGATAATCATAAATGGTCTTTGTTCTTTTCTACTTCGAGTGGGACACCGATTAGCCCAACAACCCGATGAACTCCGGTGCCAGTGTTCCCCAACTAGACCGGAAACAAATTCACAAAGCGACAAACTCTTATCAACTTTATGAGTTAACCCACCAGGAATCGAACCCGCAGGCAGTCGCACTACCACTTCGCAACACCGGCTGTAATAGACCTTAGGATTAAACTTGAGTTTGAATTTAATTTGGTATCTTTCCTCATTTCTTATAAGTAAAACATAATCTCCAATCTTAAAATTTACAACTCTAGCTTTCGTACGGTCGAACCGTTCCTTATCATAACGAGCATTTTTTTTTTATGTTTCTCAAAGCTTGGTCTCGAACCTCGGAAATATTTATGGGTTCTTCGTCAACACTTAAAAGCGAAAGTGGCCTTGCAACGCGCCCAATCATAAGTTCTAAGGGACTCGCTTTTGTTACCCTATTAACTGTAAAATTTATGGCCAAGACCAAACATATTTTGAAAACACTCATAACTCGTTCCACTTGTCCGTTCGCTCGACTTGAGCCTGTTGCAATCAAGTGCAGTGTTATACCGTGAGAATCACAAAGTCCTTAAATTCTTTCCCAGTAAAACATCGGCCCTGATCCGCGATAACACGTACCTACTCGAGTGCCAAACAGGAAACAGATGAATTTAGGAGCTTCAAAAAATAACTATTTACAAAACTGCAAGTTATACAATTGTTAACAAACTCACGAACAATATTTTGGTATTTAGTCATTGGAGTTCGTACAGTTTTCTCCAAGACGCAAAATCACTTCATACATGTCATTGTTCCTGTATTAGATTCAGCCGTATTGAAGTAGAAAACTGATAACACGTTTGTCTTAAAAACCACCTCAGAACCAATTTAGGCTCACTGACAAACCATCACACGGATTAAAATTAAAACAGCAATAGTAAATTTTCCGCTTTCAGGAATTTATAACTGTTGTTTGGCAAGTCATCATAAAGCTGAAAAAGTATTTTTTTTATCATTGAATTTTAAGCATCTCATCAACAAATTGCTCAATAAAAGTCATTCATGTGTCTCTTTTTTTTTTTTGCAATTTAGCTTCCCATCCTAGCAGGGCACATAACAGCTATATGAAGATAGCTAGAATTACGTATTCCTGCTCAAGAAAGCAAATTGGTATTACGGTATTACTAAGGCATCTCACCAAAGTAATACTTCATAACACAAAACTGTACAATAAAAGTCATCATAAGTCGTTCGTGTATTTCTTCTATTTTCCACGTTGAGACCTTTTTAACAGTAGCAACATGTAGGTACCTATCAATCGAGTCAAGAGAATCGAAAACCCAAAATAGGGCCAGCGACTCCTCTGCAAACTCTCTATTTTGCTTCCTATTCTACTGGTAATCAATTGTCAGAAAGGTAACAATCGCAACATGTTTTTGTTCAACTCTATTATACGAATACTGTCACCATCAACACAATCTTTACAAATCGAATACAAAAGTGATTCTCAAACTGTGAGTCAACTTGACCCGTTAATCTAATAGCATCGCCGCCGTGATCTTAAACCAGTAATCAACTGTTCGTCTTTTGAACATGATTAATGGAAGCCAAATAGGCATACCTACTCAATAATAGGATTTCTGTGTTAAAACTCAAATACTGCTGGTTACAAAGTACACAAAATTTTAGTAAACCAACTCACCACACTAATGTCTACATTTTATTTCAAAATAATAGCACAAAATGCAACTCTCTAACAGGTAATATTTCGTATCCGTCCCAATAAAGGTTGAGAACCGCTATTTCCAAATCGAAGCATAACGTCTGACGCTTTGGGTCTCATAGAGGTACTTAAGGACCCTTTTTTTACGTTTCCGTTCATAGCAAACAAGTCTCTTAAATTGACTAAAAGTGTTTGTTCTAAATATGACTGCGTTTTATTGTTTTCAAAAAAATAATTTAAAACACGTCAATACATTATATTACCGTAACAATTTAGGAACTTACACCTAATTTTGTTTAAAGGATTAGATGTAGGTAGGTATAATGCAATACCTAATTGCATTTTCTTGTTCACAAACGAAACTACATGTCCCGCCTAAACACAAAATCATGCTGCAAAAGTATTCGACCCAATTCCACGACCGGACGCCTGCGTGACGTCAACCTCAACCTCTTTGAAGGCAAATAAATATTCCAACCAATAATACCAATTGAAAAATAAAAACAAATAATAGTATGGAAAGAACTGGCCTGAATCATCTGTGGTCCAACAGCACACTCTGCAATCAGGATCTTCGCCCAGCACAGCTATTTTCACCACAACAGTCAATATTGTACCTAAAGTCCACAAGTCTTTCGCGATAGCACTGCGTAAACACAGGTATTTTATCCCACTTCTGATATCGAGACGGCAAGATAATCAGAAAGTGGGTTAGCAGCTAATATTATTATTTACAATTAATTGCACGCGAAGTTTTAAAAACTAAGGAATGCTGAAAGGTCATTTGAGCCATGCGCTACGCCCGATCGCCCAAACAACACTGATTCAAAATCTTTCTCTATTTCAAAAGATGTCCTTCACACAAGGAACCTCTTCAAGTGTCCACAACATGTCGGCTACATGCCTCGACAGACGACGCGGCGCCAGCGCATACATGTCAGAATGCTCTCTCCATAAAATTACACAAAAATGCATTTTACTTCATTTCTCAGTATTTAAATACTTCACGCTCCGACATACATATATATATATATATATCATAAGTAGGTATATATTTACTTATATTCTATGGATAACCTTACAGATTTCAACGATAGCTTTTTTTCTTGTTCTTCCTCGTCCGATGATTTTCTTAGCGCTGACAGTGACGGTGGTGAAACCGTCGCTTTCTCCGTACACGACCAATTGAAAACTATATTTTCTAAATTCTCTAATAACTTTAATGTTGTGCATATTAATGCGCAGAGTGTTCCGGGCCACTATCCCGATCTTCTGGCGTCCTTTAGCAATTCCCCTGTTGATGCTATTCTCATCTCTGAATCTTATCTCAAACCCTCTCTTCCTTCTGTTCAATTTTCGCTTCCGGGTTATAAACTCATACGTAATGACCGCACAGGCAAGGGTGGTGGTGGTGTTGCGATTTACTTACGAGCTGACATAGTTCACTCTGTTGTTAGTGTATCTCCAGCTAAATATTCTCGTTCAGCTGAACATCTCTTTATCGAGATTACACTGCACCACAAAAAGATCTTGCTGGCATTGGTCTACAGTCCATCTCTTCAGATTGACTACTTTGATTCTCTCGAAGGTCTTTTGTGTGCTCACTGCCCTAACTATGATGAAGTTCTTCTTCTGGGAGACTTCAACACCTGTCTGATCAAAAATGATGCTCGCACACATAAGCTTCAATCTCTTCTGTCCTCTGTTAACCTTCATATACTTCCGCTTTCTGCTACTCATTTTCAACCTAATTGTGTTCCGTCCCTTCTGGACCTTATGATTACTTCTTCACCAGACAAAGTAGCTATTCATGGCCAATTCCCCGCAAACTTCTCTCATCACGATCTAATTTATCTCTCATTTAAAATCCGACCTCCCAGGCGAAAACCTAAATTTCTTCTTCGTCGTAGTTTTAGGGGTATTAATTTGGAGACCTTGAGGGCGGATGCGAGTAGTATAGACTGGACTCCAGTTGTGTCTGCTGAGGACATTGACTTAAAGGTTCAATCCTTACAATGTGCACTGCTTACACTGTATGACAAACACGCACCAATGAAAAGGGTAAAAGTAAAACACTCTCCTGCTCCTTGGCTCACTGAAGAGGTTAAGCTTTTCATGGCTAAACGTGACAAGGCTAAACTCAAATATAGAAAGTGTCCATCTGACCATAATCTGACACGTTATAAACTTTTAAGAAACCACTGTAGTCGTCTGTGTAGAAATGCCAAAAGGCGCCACATCCATTCCTCTATTCAAAATTGTAACCCGACACAGGTCTGGCAGTTTCTCAAAACTTTAGGTATTGGGAAAATGTCACCACCACCTAATAGTCCGATAGACCTTAATGTACTTAACACCCATTTCTCTTCTCCACCTGTGACTCTGAACGTTGGTGTTAAAGCTCACACAATCTCCTCTATAAACAGCCAAGTCTTACCAACGTGCTCTTCTTTCTGCTTCACCCCGATTGCTGAGAGTGATGTTAAGAAGCACATTCACTCTATAACTTCATCAGCGGTGGGCAATGACAACCTGTGTTCCCGAATGATCACTCTCATTCTCCCTGAGCTCTTACCCATTCTCACTCACATTTTCAATCACTCCTTGGTAACGAGCTCCTTCCCGTCAGCTTGGAAACAAGCTGATGTCATTCCTCTTCCTAAGACGTCCAATCCTTCAGCTTTGTCTGACTTCCGTCCAATCTCCATCCTTCCCTTCCTTTCTAAAGTCCTTGAACACATTGTCCACCAACAACTAGCTGATTTCATTACGTCTAACAGTCTACTCTCTCCTTTTCAATCAGGCTTTCGCCCTGGCCATAGCACGGTTACTGCGCTGCTGAAAGTCACAGACGATATACGTTTCGCTATGGAAAATAAACTAGTTACCATCCTAATATTGCTCGACTTCAGCAGTGCCTTTAACTCTGTAGACTTCGATGTACTCCTTGCAATTCTTCGCTCTCTTAATATGTCTACCTCAGCAATCATGTGGTTCGATTCTTACCTTCGCGGGCGCTCGCAGCGGATCCACTCTGATGAGGCTTCCTCGGATTGGTGTGATCTGTCTGCTGGCGTACCGCAGGGTGGCGTCCTATCCCCTCTTCTTTTTTCTATCTTTATCAACACAGTTACATCTGTTATTTCTTCCAACTTCCATCTTTATGCAGACGACCTACAGCTTTACCGTCATATTAATGTTGCCGATATTGATAGTGCTATCGATATGATTAACGAAGACCTTAAAAACCTATCTGTTTGGGCTGAATCTTACGGGCTGCTAGTTAATCCTAGCAAATCAAAGGCATTGATCATTGGTAGTTCCTACATGAACAAACAGATAGATTACAGTGCTATCTCTCCTGTAATTTACAATGGTATTCCCATCAGCTTTACGAAAAGTGCTAAAAACCTTGGTGTTATCATTGATTCAACCCTATCCTGGGCTCCTCATGTTAATGAGGTTAGTAAGAAAATGCACTACTCATTTCATTCCCTCAAGCGTTTTCAATATTTTTTACCCCTAAGCACGAAAATCACTTTAGCACAGTCTCTTCTGTTACCTATTCTCGATTACGCCGACTCTTGTTATTTGGACGTCACTGAGGAGCTATTAAATAAACTTGAGCGACTTCAAAATCTGTGCATTCGATTTATCTTTGGATTGCGCAAATACGATCATGTATCTCAATTTCGGTCACAACTCAAGTGGCTCCCAATTCGACTTCGCAGGAACACTCATATTCTTTCTACTCTCTACAATGTAATAAACAACCCCAACTCTCCCTCTTATCTTCGTGAGCATTTCGTGTTCTCACGACCACAAGATAAACCCTGTCGTCCTAACGTTAGGACTCTTCTCTCTATGACTCCTCATAAGACTGACTTTTTTTTCCTATTCGTTCAGGATTCATGCGGTCAGGCTATGGAATTCTCTCCCGTACACTGTTCGGGAAAGTTCCTCTATCACTATCTTTAAAAAGCGAGTGAAAGAACACTACCTTTCTCTTGTTAAGTAATCCATATTATTTATATATATATACATATATTATATATTATATATATTATATTATGCATGTTTTAAGTATTTTATATTGGATATAAGTATTTATTTAGTATATTTATGTCTTGCTCTCTTATGTATTATTAGGTTATAGGTATTTAAGTAATTAAGTAATATTGTGCACGTCTTATCCGCGTATCGTTAATGCTATCTCACTTCTGTAGGCCTGCTGTAAGAAATTTCTTATTAGAAATAAGTAGTGCCTGTTGTGTCATTTTTATTTTTGTACTTGTCCTGTATTTGTTTTTGTGTACAATAAATTGTTAAATAAATAAATAACTGCTTTCGAAACATCAAAATGAAGAAACAGACAGACAAGATGAACTATCGAATCATAAAGGTCTCTTTATATCACCAGACGACCATATGGCGTGCATTGGGAGTTGGGACATTTTTATCGGTCGCCTGGTCAAGAATTAAGGCTGCGTATTGCCTGCTATTCCGTATAAGGACGTGGAAAGGCGCCATAACATGACACAACCGTTACGCTTGCCAACCAAGCTCACCCATAGCAGGCTTAACATTTTCTACTTTTACAAACGTAACAGATGGTCTTAATTACCGTTTGTCAACTAAAACGTGACGGACTTTTTTAATAATAATGTATTATTGTTTACCATAAAAGCCAGAACAGGAAAACCAGCATTAGCGGATTATAACGCCATTATAACTATAATGGACAGGACATTGGCATAATTTCCTGTAATTTATCGGAACTTAATAGAATAAAGTAGTAATTTGTATTAGCAAATAGACTTGACAGTTTCTTATTATGGACAGTAGGTAGTATCGAGAAAAATATGCTTTGTTCCTTTTGTTTCATGACTTGGCGTCAAGCACTACCGTACCGCTCTACAAATGGGTAGTATTTGTCAAAAATGTCATCGTACCGCTGAGCCTTTGATAATAACGTAATTGTAAACGTAAAAATTACTTTGCAAAAGTTCATCCGAACAGAAACAGCTATCGAACATCTTTTTCCTCATTTCTCCCCCTTATAACTTGTCGTTCAGAACTTTCTGACGCACTCACTTGTATTAAAAGGAAATTAATTTACTGTCACAGCAGCGACTACCATGAGTCATTTCCATTTCTACTCCAAGGCTCCCCTTTGCAACGACTTTCGTTATACTTTATTTGTAGTATTCTTTCCTCTGATGATTCAGGGCTGACGCATGTTTCGAATGCCTTGCTTACAAGATTAGGCCCACAACGTATTAGTAAAGGTGACTAAACTTGTACGTCTGATTTGGGGCGTTGTTGTTTACTTAGCTCGGTTTATTTGTAGAATTTGTTACTTGTTGATCGATTTATAACATTTTGAGAGAGAGCTTAGTGAAAGAAAATAATAGGACTAGCTTCATGCCATGATGAAAACTATAGATGGAGCCAGGATATTTCGTTTAAAGATTGTGTGCAAAAGTAATTCAATATGTTTTTGTATTTTCTATGTAGGTAAGGTAGCAGGTATTTTCCATTCCGGAAGATACTTAACTACGAATTACCTAAGCTGAATCGGTTTTCGTGTAATTCAAATAAGACACGGCTAAGCTTAGTTAACCTCTTTTTAAACTAGGATGTAGCGTGTTACTTGTTACCTAAATAATTGTTTCTAGTCCCGTAAGTTAGCCGATAAATACTTCGGATTGTCATACCGGTACCAAATTTTAGTATGTTAATAAACATGACATAAGCTCTAGAAAACCGCCGGGAGACAAGCTGATGAGGGCCTGTCTCCCGCAGAAATGACGTCATCAAGATGGCGGCCGCCGCATTTAGAAAACTGCAAATTGTTTGAAAACTATAAGTTGCATTGTCATGTGCATGGTATCAAATGAAAGCTAATTAATTGTTCTACATATTTGTCTTAAACTACAACCTGGTACATAGCATGATTTTGAAATTAAAAGACTTTATGTAAAAAAAAAACAGCAAATAGTTTATTTGTGTGGCTATAGAATTCAAAATATTCATTTTTAACAAAAGTGATATAGAAGAAAAGTAACGCTCAATGCAATAGCTATAAAAATCTAAAAGCACTTTATTGTTCGAATAAAGAGACCTTAAGTTACACTGATTTGAGTACAACGCTGTCTCTTTCCGCGCCACTTCTATTTGTTGTATATGCACGTGTGTGGTGTCAAATGAAAGGTAATAAATTGTTCTGCATTATTCTTCTGAAGCACAACCAGGTACATAGCATGGTTACAACAATTAAAAAACTCTAAAAGCTATTTTTTGTCGGGTTATAGAAAAAATATAAATATAAAATAATACTTACTTACTCCGCTGGCTCAGCGACCCGAAGTGGATCTTGGCCTCCGATGCAACTGCACGCCACACTTCCCTGTTCTGCGCAGTTTGCTTCCAATCAGGCTTTTGGAGTGTAGGTCCTTCAAAATTCCGACAGTCCAGCAAAATCTAGGTCTTCCAACAGGAACTCCGATACAGGTTTGAGGGTTTGGAGGTCTAAAAATGCATTGAAAAAGGCTGGTAAATTTCCGAACCCGAGACACGTTCTCTCTCTCTTCGTATGGGACACCGAGTCGTTTAACGACCCGATGAGACTCATTAAAGAGGTGAGACTAAGATCTTATGGAGAAAAAAACGACACTCAAAGAGAACATGGTGGACACAATAATGCGAAATAGATGTAGAAGAAAGGAGAAATCACAAAATCCTAGCGGAACAAGATAAAGAGTTGTACGATAAAGTGCACACAAAATGCAAGAATACTATAAGAAATGCAAAAAAACACCACCTAAAACGCAAAATTGGAGAAATAAAGACACTAATAAGATCAAGTGAAATTCGCAAATTTTCAGGAAATAAGATTTTGTCAGTCCAGCGATATCTATACGTAGGTTGTCCGACACGACGCTTGCCCGTCGGCCGAGCCCTTCCATCTGCTCGACGTGGCCAAGCCAGCCAGCAGCGCAGCCTATCGGCTTCACTCTCCCCGATGGTATTGGGCGATGATTTTCTCTATCTCCCTGTTTTTGTATTTCTAAGTGTCATGCTCATTCTGAGTTGGTCTCAAGATTTTCCGTAGTGTTTTCCTATATTAAGAGCTTTTCTTCCTCCGTCAAGGATAACGTCCGTTTGGCATCCGTACATTATTAGGCCTTAAGGTAAGGTCATATGACGGTCTTGTAAATACGAACCCTTGTTATCCTGCAAGTTTCGATGTCAACACATTGTGCAGGGCTGCTGAGTACCTTGGGGCATTCTGGACGCGAATGTTGATTTTGTCGTACTTAAATTTGTTCACCCCTTTGTAGGAGGTGTCATTGGCTATATGGTTGTTTCTCTTATAGTTCGACAACTTTGTGCGCGACTTTCCTGCGGGGTACAGACGGTCGGGCGGCGAGGAAACACGTCATTTTAATATGACGTGCGGCTCGGATGCGCGCGTCTCCCTTCCCCGCCTCACCTCCCGCTACCCACTGACATCTCCCCCTCCCCAGCGTCTGTCATCCCTAGGGAAGGTCGCGCACGAACTTGTCGGACTATAGTCTTGGCGCTCTTGAATCTTCTCATGTGGAGGTACTCTGTCTTGTCATGGGTTACCGTGGGACTTACCTACTTTTCTTCCTATTTCCTCCAGTGTACTGGCCATTGCTCTCACGTCTGCAGCACTTCTACCTATTAGGGCCAGGTCGTCGGCATAACCTATTATTTTATGCATTCCGTTTAACTCCACTCCATCAACGAACTTTTTGGACCACGTGTTTGAGCATCAAGTTAAACAACATAGGTGATAGCGCGTCTCCTTGTTTGAGCCCTGTGTCCACTTCAAAAGCATCCGAGAGACAAGAAGACAGTACTTTGTAGGCAGTCGGGAGTAGCGCGATAGGTACCTACCATTATAGTTGGAGAATTTATTTTAAGAGCTTCTTTTGTGAATCGGGCAGATAACTCCCATATTCCACTCTTTTTTCAGATTTTCTTCCTTCTAGAGTAACAATATTCTCATTTGCGACTGTAGTGCTCCTCTGCTATACTTCCACATTTCTACCGGCATGTCGTCAATCTCTGGACATTTGTTGTTCTTCAGGTGCATAATAGCTTTCCGCTACATATATCTCGCTAATTTAGACTGAAAACTATCAGCGAGCAATTTAGCAGGGCCTTAAAATATTTGTACCGTTCAGTTTTCAGCTTCTCCGGGTCAGAAACGAGGTTTCCTTTGTCATTTTCAAGAAACTGACCGACGGGCTGGTATCCTTTCTTGACCAATCTTATTTCCTGATAAAATTTACGAATTTCACTTTGAACTGATTGGTGTCTTCATTTCTCCAACTTTGCGTCCTAGGAAGTGTCCTTTTGCATTTCTTATTGTATTCTTTCATCTTGTGTGCAATTTATCGTTTTTATCATGCCACTCTTTATCTTGTTCCGCTTCTTTCTTCTACATCTATTTCGCATCATTGTGTCCACCATTTTCTCTTTCAGTGTAGTTTCTTTCACCTTAAGATCTTAAGTCTCACCTCTTTAGTGTGTCTCGCTCGGGTTTGGAAATTTCCCAGCCTTTTTCAATGCATTTTTTAACCTCCAAAGCCTCTAACCTGTTTCGGAGTTCCTGTCGAACGACCTAGATATCGCTGGACTGACCAAATTCTGAAGGACCTGCACTCACTCCAAAAGCCTGATTGGAAGCAAACTGCGCAGAACAGGGAAGTGTGGCGTGCAGTTGCAGCGGAGGCCAAAATCCACTTTAGGTCGCTGTGTCAGCGTAGTAAGTATTATTTGAGTTTCTATAACCCCACAAAAAATAGATTTCAAAGTTCTCTTTTTAATATTAATTCTTTAACTATGCTATGTAGCTGGTTGTGCTTCAGAAGAATAATGCAGAACAATTATTTACCTTATATTTGACACCATACCCGTGCACATACAACAAATAGTCGTGGCGCGGAAAGAGGCAGCGTTGTACTCAAATCAGTGTAACTTAAGTTCTCTTTATCCGAACAAAAAAGTGCTTTTAGATTTTTGTAGCTATTGCATTGAACGTTACTTTTCTTCTATGTCACTTTTGTTAAAAATGATTATTTTGAATTCTATAGCCACACAAATAAATTATTTGCTGATTTTTTTTTACATAAAGTCTTTTAATTACGAAATTATGCTATGGACCTGGTTGTAGTTCAAGACAAATATGTAGAACAATTAATTAGCTTTCATTTGATACCATGCACATGATAATGCAACTTATGGTTTTCAAATAATTTGCAGTTTTCTAAATGTGGCGGCCGCCATCTTGATGACGTCATTTCTGCGGGGGACAAGTCCTCATCAGCTTGTCTCCCGGTAGTTTTCTATAGTTTATGTCATGTTTATTAACATACTAAAATTTGGTACCGGTATGACGATCCGAAGTATTTTGACTAAATTCGGGATTAACTCACGCCGCTATTCCGTGTGATGTAGATGTAGCTTATGTAGGTACATAGGTAAAACTGGAAAGTAACCAATAATTTGGTGCTTACAAATTAATAGAAGTCAAGCGTGAGTATGGCAATAATCAGCTTCAGCTTAACTTAAAGATAAAACACTTACGTAGGTACCTATCAGCAGCTTGTATGTTAGTGGCTTTTGTACCTAATTCAAAAAAATAGGCTAAAATCACAGTTTTCATATTTTGATACAGCAACCTAAACGTGCTAATTGGTATTTTACCTACGGCGGCGTCAAATTAAAAAATAACCGCCGATGCGCAAACGCAGGTTAGCAGACCGTAACGGGTATACGGTGCTTGTAAAGAGATATGTACACGTTTCACATGTGAAGTATCTGGGTCTTATAATTGGATTATTGGAAGATATAAGCGTGTTATAAACGAAAAGCTTGGCTACAATCTGGGTAGAAAAATTTATTATGATCATATTTTTGTTTTTCCGAAAACCAAATCATGTTATCCATAACACCTGTTAGGTAAAGATGTAAGAACACTTGACGACTAGGTATATTATGTCAATATTATTGCTGCAAACAAATGATCCGGTTGGTTTATTCGGTACGCTAAGAAATGAAAAGACAGGTCGCATCGCATCGCATTTCGTAATTCTCAACAACTGGTTGGACGAGATCAAATCCAGTTACAGCGGGTGTGCAAGATATAACACTTCGTCGCACAATATTCACGTTATTTTCTTGACATCCTTAGGCGCAAACTCCACCAAAAAGACGAGGGCATAGGACGTAAGAATGACAGTTGACAGACAAGTGATCGTCAAATATTCTTCTTAGTTTTTGACGCTAGCTGTCATGGATGCGACGCTTTGGCGACGCTTGTGTGTGCCTTTGTCAATACTTTTTCGTACATTTTGTATGGAAACGTCGCGATGTCAAACGTCAAGCGTCATGCCCTACGCCCTATGTCCTTTCCTTGTCCTCTCTGTGGAGCTTGGGGCTTAGACCTTTTTAGCGCTGCGTAACGCCATGCGTTTAATGTATGACAATAGGAACTTGCACCTCATTCCCATCCCATATACGGTTTATGTTGAACGGTTTGACACACGCATCCGTCGACGAAGCTAGCGCAGCGTTGTCTTTAAAATTAATGTTGATAAAAGAGCAAGCAACGCGATCGACGAAAAAAAAATGAGGATGCATTTTTCAGTCTTTTTTGATGTGATTGCGAGAAATCCATAGTAGCGTGACTTTAATTTCGTGTCAATCACTTGTTTTACGGTACGACAATTAATATTGTTAATTGGGACCATTAGTGTATTAATAGTAATAAATAAAGTTTCTTCTCAGTTAGTTTCTGCTTGGTTATCATCTGTATAGACGAGGTGTTGTATTTGAAAATGCATTAAACAAAGTTTATAAATTATCTACTAACATCGAATGAACAAAAGAATGTTTCCCCTGCCTGAGACAGGACAGGATGTAGGTACATTTTCTGTATACATTAGAACAGACACAGTTTGTACAGCTTAATGTATACTTGACAACAAGGAGTGATGAAATTTGTACTTATCTATGCCTGACGTTCGACTACATGATATCAAACAAAGTTTACACTACCGCGCCTATTTTCAGAACTTGGCCTTCCACTACCGAAC
The DNA here is from genome assembly GCA_024500475.1 of Phthorimaea operculella. Classification (NCBI taxonomy): domain Eukaryota; kingdom Metazoa; phylum Arthropoda; class Insecta; order Lepidoptera; family Gelechiidae; genus Phthorimaea; species Phthorimaea operculella. Next base: position 1,616,891 of record JANFCV010000081.1, read on the forward strand.
CCCTTTTGTCGTAACTTAAATAATAATAAATACATAATTCAAGTATTCCATTGCAATGGCTATACTTAAAGTAGTTTCAAAATAATAAATGAAATATAATTAAGACACTTCATGCTCTGATGCTAAATAATATGAACAGTTCAATGAAGTTTATATTGCGGTTTTCCTTTTGGAGGGTATTAGATCCGATTACCTATTCACAGGAAATTGACAGTTGTTTGTTTGTTACGTATTAATAGATAAATTATATTCTTTAGTTAAATATAATAAAACCAAACAAACATGAAGTTGTACATCTAGCCTAGAGGTTAGACAAAATGGCATGGCTTGCAAAGCAAAGCTTAGAAGAAATAATTTTACAACTGTAAGCGATGCACTGGTCAGAAATACAGAAATACAGAAATTTATTTGCTCAAAATTATGGTAAGTACAGTAGGATGTTCAATTTAAATATAATAGGTATCACATAATTTTACCAAATATATGGCATGCAAATTTTGTGTATATAAAATTAACGAAAAAACATTGCTATCTTATAAAATAAATTAAATTATTGAAATAAATTAAATTATTGGAATGTCCGGTACAGCAAAATTTAAATCATATGATATAAAAAATGGCTTTCTATAAAATTACATTGATGTCAATACTTTAAAATTATATCTTATTAAATATGTCATTAACAGCATAAAATTGTTTATCTTTAAGCCATTTCAATAATTCTTTTTTAAATAACTGCGTAGGTAATTGTTTGATTTCACCCGGAATAGCATTATAAATTCTTACACACATGCCATTACACTGTTTTAAATAGAATGTCAATTTTGGTATGTTAGTATATACAAGCTTATCTGCAGTTCTAACATTCCTTGTATGCATGTCTTTGGTTTTTTTGATTTTTAAACAAGGGCTTACAAGACTCACGGGGTGATTTGCCACATATCGCACGAACGCATTTTTTCTGTGCTCTAAATAGTTTACTGAGATCAGTACTGTTTGTAGGGCTACCCCAAACCAAAAGTCCATACCGGAGTAGTGAACTAACGTAGCCATGATAGGCTATAATGTTGGTTTCGATAGAGGATATATATCGCAGCCTATTTAGAACATGAACATAACGATGTAGCTTATCACAGAGGGTATCTATATGATGATGCCAACTGCAGTTACTATTTATCAAAATACCTAAAAACTTTGTGAGCTCTACTTCTTTTATTTTGCAATTGTTATAGATTATGTCTAGATTTTGTTTATTATATCTATTTGTGCCAAATTGCATATAGCTTGTCTTGTCTAAATTAACCGCTAAATTATTATTTGTCATCCATTTAATTATTGAATTTATAGTAATATTTATGTCCATCTCAGTACTTACATGCTAGTACAGTTACTACACTAGAAACAAGACTTAGTTCACGACCATTGCCACGAACGTGGTGCTCGAATGTTGTCCAAGCAACCTGCCCTGTCCCGTGTTATACAACTAGACAGGTTACGGTTAGCGAGCGAAGCACGACAAACAAACATAACAAATAATCTACCAAACTGTGGAAACTGAAAATATTGTAGGGCATGTCTCATAGGAAAGGATCGATATCATAGACACGAAGATGTAGGTACCTACAGCAATTTCTATTCTAAAGACAACCTATCATAAACCAAACCTAATTAAAATACCTACCTATGTAAGATGACTTTTTTTTATAGTAAGCCAATCAGGAAAAAAGGAAAATATAGATAAATAGAATTTCGTACACAATACGTAAGTAATTGGAAGATGTCCTCAAGGGGCATAAGCTGATTTGAGAACCCAGTCTTAAAAGGATCTCAAGATCCTTAATATATTTTGCCCTCGCTATTTTACTAAGAAAAACTCAGTGCAAAATTTCAATAGACTAAATACACAACTCACGCCGTTATAATTTGCGGGGTAGGCAAAGCCAAAGCTTAGGTAAGTGGCCGCAAAAAACGCCACGTCTGACAAAGAAGGTGAGTTTGAGGGTCATTTAGGAATACGGTGCATCACTATGATGAGAAAATGGTTGTAAGCCCTTTGCCTAAAGATATGGAACCTATGAAACCCTCGAAACTCTCTTACCCGCGAGGAAGATATGGGGTGATGCTATTCCAAGTAACACACGACAAAATATCAATACGCATCAAATAGACCTTTCTCATGTGTAACGTCATTCTACCCACATCCTAAACAAAATTTTGAGGTCAAAGTGCTTTGACACGAGCAATCACAAACATACGAGCTGGCTTTAGCCTTAGCGGCTCGCTGGCCGAATGTATGGAACATGCTGCACCTGAGAGAAGAGTTCTGAAATTTGGTACACTTAATCTTTAGGGTTAATGAATCGATTTGACCCGTAGTACACAATTTTAAAAAAATCCTATGAGGAGTAATGACGTCATCTTTTTTTTGTATGGGAAAAAAAAGTTTTTGTTCCAAAACCTATTGTGTGTGGTATCAAATGAAGGGCCTTGCTAAGCCGATTCTAAAAATATATGACATTATTATATTTAAGTCACTTGTATAAAATTAAATAGGAAATAATTCTCGAAACATGCCACGTTTGGGCTTCTCCAGGTATGATACGGTTGTTGAATCATTACTTATGAAATATACGTAATATAATGTGTAATATCCTCATCTCTAACCTCAAGAAAGGTACTACGGATTTTTTGTCTTTAAGTAATTTTTTTTGAATTTTAAAGTTACAGAAATTTATGAAAACACACTTAAATAAATTTCAACAATTTAGCATCGAAAGTTCAATTTTGGTTAACAAGAATGATAAAAATAAAGCCAGATGAGATTTTAATTATATGTACATCATATTAACTTTGTAACCAAAAAGTTAATACATCATATTCGTTTTGCAAAAATAACATATTATGTGCTTCGGAGGGCACGGTTAACCCTCGGCCCCATCGCAGTCGCTCTCTATGAATAATTAGGCGGCGGCGGTCGGTCAGGGTCGATAGATAGGGACCGAATAGTAACCATGGTTCATCGGGTCGTTCGTAAACTCAGTGTCCCACTAGACAGAACAAGATTTATTAATTATAAGATGATAAATACAGATGCGAGAGGAGTTTTGGTTCATCTTTCTAATTTAAATTTGTCTATACACACATTATTCCCACACCAGCATCCTTACATTTATTCCCAGGGTATCCATCACCTTCATTAGCTATTTGCCAGCAGAAATGTCCCGCCATGCCAAATATTCTTTTCCTTGAGGCCATATGTATATCTCATGTACATACCTATTTAAGCTGGGCTATTTTTGGTACTCCTGATGGTCTACATCAGGTTTTCAAAACCTTTGATTTCTAATTGCTAGCAGGAGAGCCCAATGAAGCTGAATTATTTTTTCTTCGGGGACGTATATGTATCTCCTGTAGTTCTCCAAACCTTCGATTTATATTTTCCAGCAGACATGTCCCATCGCGTTAAACAATTTTTGCTTTGGGACTATATAATATGTGTCTCCTGTAGTTTAGCTGGGCTCTTGGAGGTGCACCTGGTGGTCCACATAAGGTTCTCCAAACCTTCGATCTATGTTTGCCAGCAGGAGCATTCCATGATGCTAAACAATTCTTGCTTTGGTGCCATAAATGTATTTCCCATTGTTTAGCTGGGCTCGTGGTTGTGCTTCTAGTGGTACACATCAGGTACTCCAGTTCCTCAAGAGGAGAAAAAAGTAGCCTTTACCTTCTTCAATGCGATAGCAATCTTTGTATCAGATTTTATCAAAATCCGTTCAGTAGTTTTTCAGGATGCTTTTCACATACAAACATCTAAACGGAAAAAATATGTAAAAACTTTTGAAACGTGTTTTGTTATCAATTTCAAGAATGCGCTGACAATTTATTTTCCAATATCTTTTATGTACAGGCTTTCGACTCTCTACAACTTTATTATTATGTATAGATTCCGTTAATTTTGCCGGTGTGTATATAATGTGTATATAGAGAAATGATCACTTTAACCATCAATCGAAAACTTCTCTCGCATTTGTATTTATCATCCTATTATTAATAAATCTTGTTCTGAAAAGTGGGACACCGAGTCTACGAACGACCCGATGAACCATGGTTACTATTCAGCCCCTAACTGACGACCCTGACGGACCGCCGCCGTCTTATTATTCATAGAGAGCGACTGCTATGGGGCCGAGGGTTAACCGTGCCCTCCGAAGCACATAACATTCTTTTTGCAAAACGAATATGATGTGATGTACATAATAATATGATTGTAATCTCAACTGGCTATATTTTTATCATTCTCGGTGTCCAAAATTGAACTTTCGATGCCAAATTTCATCTAAGTGTGTTTTCATAAATTTCTGTAACTTTAAAATTCTAAAAAATTTACTTAAAGACAAAAAATCCGTAGTACCTTTCTTGAGGTTAGAGATGAGGATATTACACATTATATTACGTATATTTCATAAGTAATGATTCAACCGTATCATACCTGGAGAAGCCTAAACGTGGCATGTTTCGAGAATTATTTCCTATTTAATTTTATACAAGTGACTTAAATATAATAATGTGATATATTTTTAGAATCGGCTTAGCAAGGCCTTTCATTTGATACCACACACGATAGGTTTTGGAACAAAATTTTTTTTTCCCATACAAGAAAAATATGACGTCATTACTCCTCATAGGATTTTTTTAAAATTGTGTACTACGGGTCAAATCGATTCATTTACCCTAAAGATTAAGTGTACCAAATTTCAGAACTCTTCTCTCAGGTGCAGCATGTTTTGAACTACCGCTAGGACTACTTTGCGTTTCACAGTCGATTAGCCTCTTCACGAGGAATCTGTTACACTACTGATTGATGAGTCAACTTTCTTTGTGTGGAAGTGGATGAGATAGGTATAGTTGCGAAATTATTGTAAAGATGTTGGTATCGAGTGGCGTCATTGTCAAAGGTGCGCTAAAAGTTCAGTATTAGGCTGATCAGCCATATGGTCAATCTACCTAATGGTGGGAAAGAAGGTAGGACTCTACTCTGAATTGTAAGCAAAACGTGGCCTTAGAAGGAAAAGGCTTATGCTTATATTGACGATGATTTGATCGTGTGATTGACTCTGAATGTAAGACGCCTCTCTCTACACTAAATTATATTTCTGGAGTGTTAAATCAGTCAACAGCAACCTGGTTAAAATATCAATCCAAAATTAACTTGACATTTCAACGGTCCAGAGCCGGAGATATAAATGCGAAAGATTGTATCTACCTACCTATCATATTTTAAACATATTGATTGTAGCATAGTATTGTATCTTGTCGTGAATACGACGACCTTTTAAAGTAGATACAAGTGAGTGGTAGTTCGAATCGTGATAGTAGAACTCTTCGCCGAAGAATTGAACGTAATTTTCGTAACATTGTGTAGATATGTCACGACTTTGATTCACACAAGAAAGGTCCTACTAATATAAATGGCGGCGCGGTTCCATAAGTGGGAGGGATGAACTCCAGGTGTATTAAGAGCCTTAGAGCGAGTGAGAAAGCATGACCTCTGTCCGGCTGCCTTTTATATCCCTTTTGTGAATTGGATAGTATGCCTACTACGTATCAGCCTAAGTAGTTCTCCATAAACAGAAAACTGCAATAGTGAGAGAATACCTATCTGTAACAAGCCTATTTGTTTCCAGATCTCCTAACCATGGCCTGCTCAGTCGGAGACTCGCCCTCCCTGAAGGACCTGCCCAAGGTGGCCACAGACCTCAAGTCGCAACTCGAGGGGTTCAACACCAGCTGCCTCAAGGATGTCGACACCAATGAGAAGATCGTGCTGCCATCTGCTGAAGGTATGCTTATTAAATCTTGTTGGGATAAAATTCTGGTTTTCCGTAGGTACAGTTTTAAATGAACCAGATGGAAATTGGCCGTGTGATGCCGGCTTAGAATAGCATCACCCCATTTCTTTCCTGTGGGTGTCGTAAGAAGCGACTAAAGGACTCGAGGGTATCATGTGTATTGCAATTTTAGGCGACAGGCTGACAACCTGTCACTATAGCGATATACGACAATAGCTAAAACGACCCTCAAATATGTGTCAGACGTGGCGATAACGACCGTACTTTTACGGTCGTTGACGCTCTGCCTACCCCGCAAGGGATAAAGGCGTGATGTATGTATGTATGTATGTAGATGGAAATTCAAGGTACGACTACTACTGGTAGTAATTCCCTCAAAATAAAGTTACAGCACGAACGAAAGCAGTACCGGCTTCCTTGTGATAACGAAGACGTTAAACTTGTGATAAACAAATTATTTACTTACTTTAGCTACTTCTAGTTAGCTACTTCTTGTATATAGAAAGTAGTAACTAGGTAGGTAAGGTACTTCCTTATACCTATTGAGCTGAGCTACGGTAGTAAGTAGCTAGCTAGGGACTTACTGTAGATAGATGTAGGTACGTACAGTAGCCTACCCTACCTATTGTATACCTACCTACTGTGGTAATTATTATATGCTAGGTCCCTCCTTTAATACAGCTTACGACGACCATGACTGAAAAAGATCAACGTTATAACAACATAAATGTGACGTACCTTACATAGTCAGTGTAAATAGAAATAAATAACCAAAAAGTAACACAATGAACTTCGTTCCAAACAGACGTAGCGAAAGAAAAGCAGCACACAGCGCTCCTCCAAGGCGTAGAGAAATTCCAACCGTCTTCTCTCAGGAGAACAGACACCGTTGAAAAAATCGTCCTCCCAAACGCCCTAGGTATCCCCCTAACGAAGGATCAGAGCAAAATAATCACTGAAAATAATAAAAGTAACTTTACTTACAAAATGCGACACCAACCGCCTTTTCAAACATGGCCGCCCGTTGCATTTCCGCCTTTTAACTTCTGGTATTTTTGGGCTTCCTAACTGAAGTTACCAATAAGTTTTTATTTAACTAAATAAAAAAAACTAATACGATTAATTAATTAATTACCTGATCTTCATAACTTGGCATGTTAAATTTAATTTAGATGTTCAGATGTTTGTTTTTAATTTGTTTTCGCGCTACGGAAATGACGTCAGCAATACTACAATGTCATTAACTCATTGTCTATGGTTTTCAGATGTTGCCACTGAAAAGACACAAAAGTCCCTGTTTGACGGTATTGAAAAATTCGACCCCAGCCGGTTGAAGCACGCAGAAACACAGGAAAAGAACCCTCTTCCTGACAAAGATGGTATGTATTTTATCTTACCTTTTATTTAAAGTTTTGCAGCGTTATTATTTGGCCTAGTTTGATTTATTTATTTGCATTGCACTATAATATATGCGTATCTGAGTCTTTTATTATGTCGGTGCAAAATATAAAAAAGAGTTGGAATTTTACTTATAGTCAAATGAGCTACTTTTTGAAACGTTATTTTGTATGAAAAGAATTCATGTCTTAACATATGCCACAATATGGCGTCAAAATAGAAACTTTTAAATTGTTATTAACCTTCATAATTTTAATATTAGCATATTTTGGATGACATTGCATGAGAATAGTTATTATAACGTTTTTTATATTATTGGCTCCAAACCCTACTGTGTCTTCTATAATATTATGTATGTGGCAGTCTAATATGAACTTGCTGTGACAGACACAGTATTAACAGCAGATAACTCTAAAATCCGTAGTCTTTCTTACAACTTGTTGTTCTTTAAATTAAATACAATTAGTATTATTAAATAAATTATACCTTCTTCTTTGCCTTTATTGATATTAGAATTTGCTATGTTTTCATTCTTTAACAGGACAATCCTATGTTAACTAATCATCACGTATTTCTGTAATGCCTGAGTAATATGGTACTTACCTTAATGTTTTTAAACGTTACCGATGACTAAGAACCTATTAACTTATCAGTTACACAATGCGTTGTAGCATATTAAAGACTGCGCTTTGTTTTAGATTTTATATGCTTAGTTTTCCACCAAATGTTTATTTTATTTCTGTTTGATGCCTGAGAGCTTATTCATTTATTTTATTATGCCTTGCACGATTTTGCTTTGCACCAGTTGTGGCGGCAGAGAAAGCACACCAGAACCTATTGGACGGCGTGGAGCACTTCGACAAAACTCAGATGAAGCACACAACAACAGAAGAAAAGAACCCCTTACCGCCAATAGAAGGTTTATATTTGCTGCTTATTTTTTTAGGCTTTAGAGTTTCTTATATATTTTTGTTCTTTCATATATTCTGTGACATTAATTTGGGATATTTAATGCCGAATGCACTTTGATTCAATATTTTTAACAATACGAGCCGAGCCTGCTTGCTAATGCTTATCTTGCATAGCCGGTAGTCGACCCCACTTAATGAATACAATGAACGATCAACATTGAAACGTTCATTAGACGATCCTTTGTCTTTAACAGATACGTGTTGATAATTTTATCTGATTATCTTCAATCTTAACTCATGGTCGCTATAGTTCAGTGACATTGCACCCATTATCTCAAATTATAAACTTTGATGAAGAAAGTCTTATTCTCAGAATTCCATCGAGTCGTTGGACGACTCGGTGTCTCACTTGAAGAAGAAGAAGAAGATGAAAGTAATTTAGTTAAGACGAAGAAAGTAACTTAGTTACTTTCCATTTCAGTTTTCAGGTGACCTGACTATATTAATGAATCAACTAGGTAACTATATTTTTTACACTTTATTGATTTAATATTCTTTCCCCCACAGCTATCGAAGCCGAAAAGGAGAAGAACAAGTTCCTCAATGGCATTGAGAACTTCGACCCCACCAAGTTGAAGCACACCGAGACGTGTGAGAAGAACCCGCTGCCAACCAAGGACGTCATCGAACAGGAGAAGACGGCCTAAACTACTATATACTCAGCTCCAGAAACACCTAGCACAGGAAAAAATATCTCTTGCTGCCAAATGCACGCGCTACTCCAGCCAAAACCGTGAACAGAAGAGTAAAAAGCGCGAGGCACAAGAAACTTTTTCCGTGCTAGGTATTTTTGTGGATAAACTAGTAAACCAGCTACTATATCTCGCTAGTATTTTAAACTCGATGTAAGTTATTTAAGTGCAAGGCTAGATTGCCCTTACCATCAAATCCCAAGATGCCTCGAAATATGAGCACTGGGATGCAACTAGCCTTTATCATTAGAATATAGGAACCAAATTTTCTATGTCACTTTATAATGGTAATATTTAATAAGTGTATTTTACAAGCATTTTATTATTTAATTTATGATGAGATAATCGATTACATAAGTATTATTGTCCAGTACTGATATTGTATAAGTTGGGAACACACTGCACTCCAAGTTTTATACAATGACATTCAATCTTTTAATGATGTGCTTGTGTTCTCTTATTATTATTTGCTTATCCTTTATAATTTATTGAAATTAAATGAAGAGATTTATGCGTCCTAAAGTGATGCTCCTGGTCAATAAATAAAATAGGAGTGTAGTTACCATATTAAATTTGGATCTAATCAAATTACTTTTAAGACCTCAGTTCCATTATGCTGCGTATTTTAATATTAATAAATGATAGTAAATTATCATCGAAAATGTTAGTGCTACAATAATTGTAATTGCTCAACCGTGTAAGGTTTATTGTAAAAACTGGTCTTAATTTATATTTTATGAATTGAAAAGCAATAGTTTGATGAAAAGGAACTGAAACAATCACAATAAATTTTATATTGTCATATACAATAAAAATGGTTTTCCACTTTTATAATACGCTATTGATGCCAATAAAGAATTTTTTACTACGATTTTGTATGTTTTACAGAAGGTGCTTTTTATAAATATAGAATTTCAAAAGGAAAATTCGCTTTCATTTCAACTTTTTTTTTGGCTGGCTTTTCTCATGTGGTTTACCAACATTTAGTTATATTTTTTACTATTTTACATTCGCGGTATCTATAGATAAAATGTTTAATGCACTACCGTAAATAAAATGAAAAAGAAGCCATGAATGTCATGTAAATGAGAAGAGGCTAGAGTTTGGACTTGCTTGGACTACATTAAAGAAAAACATAACCCTCCTGAAGCAGTCGGGTAATAAAATAAGTAAAGCGAAAAAACATAACCCTCCTGAAGCAGTCGGGTAATAAAATAAGTAAAGCGAATTTAATAAGTAAAGTTCCTCAAAAATGGGAAAGAAGCTTTTGTCTGGCAACTCAGAATAATAGACAAGCACCGGAATATGCAGTGGAACCACGTGTCTGGAAAGACTTCGGCTATTCACGTATTGCCGCGGCAAATCAGGTATCAAATGTGAAGAGAGTTTTTCAATACATTAAATTATTGATCAGGAGTAGAAGTTGTCGCCATGGCCGAAATCAGCCGGAGAGATCATCAGCGTCATCTTCCTGCCCGTATCCCAATTACTTGGGATCGGCGCAACACGTTTTGTTAAACACAAAATCATTGAAGGGTTTGGCTTAATTTTACGACGAGCCGCCTGCCTGATGTCAAACATCTTTGGGAATGCTATCGTGGCTGGTATTACCGCCACCATGCGGTTCACTATAGTCGGCAGATATTGTAGCCATATGGTCAAAAACTCTACGTCACCTTTTACGATACACCCTGAATAGATTTACGATACACCCTGAATAGAAAAGGGGTAGCAGAATTCTTAGCCGCTACCACTCAGCTATTACTCATTATCATCATCAAATAAATAAAGCTTCACGAAAACTTTATATTGAAATACAATGCCAAGACAGGCATATAATTCTAATGACTGTTTTACCAAGGGTTCATCGGGTATAAACCGATTCGGTGGGATGCGATGATAGGAAAAATATTGTTATGTATATTTTTCTAGTAGGTAAATGACGTTAATTTACATACGTGGATGATGGGGTGAAAATTTATTAATTGACGGGGCAATATGTTAATTGCCCTTCGATTCGAAAAAGCCGAGTGAGTTTAACGTGAAAAGAGAGTGAGTATGAGATGAGAAAAGTTTTCTTTACATTTCAGGCATTTTCTTGCAGTGTAAAATTAACAAAATAAAATAAAAATAATAGTAAGGTAGGTTTATTGTTTAAAATGGTATATAAACTGTATTTATTTTGCTCTGAGCTTGCAAATTCAACAAAATATTATAAAATTTGACATCTTGACTGTGGTAACATTATTGTAGTGCAAAAATGCTATTTTGATTTTCCTTCCCGCCGGCTCTTGACGGTTTGCTTTGGCACGTGCAATTTTCATTCTGTTTTCTTGAAATATAACTAGGAATTGTTAAATACAGCTCAACACTGATGCTGACGATTGGGAAATATCATTTCGGTGAGTCTCCTGTAAATATTTCATCGCACAACGTTCGATAGTAAATTTGCACGTGTTTGTGTATCGTAGACAGCAAAACAACCATTTGCATTCGCCAGACAAATTCAGACAATATAGCTACGATATGGTTTTGTGAATACTGTGAATGTGTTATTGTTTCGTTTACGTTACTTACGGAACCCTCAGGAGCTGCTGCGTTGCGAATGTTGGTATTTTGGTATAGCGTGATTTGTTTTTGTTTATCTTCAGATTTTTAGACTAGCCCTGTGTTAGGATGTCGCCTTCTCCGATCCGTTGTCGCGGGCCGTGGAAGCTGCACAAGCGGTCCTCGGAGCCCGACCGGTGGCTCGATGAGATGGGGTTCTTCCGAAAGCATACAGCTAGAGACTCAAGCTGCCTTTTTAGGGCTGTATCAGAGAACATTTACAATACACAAAGATACTTCCACAAAGTTCGCCTTGATACTGTCCAATTCATGGCTGCTGAGAGACACCTTTTTGAAGGGGTAGGGCTGTACTTTTTTACTTTTTATTGTCTTTTGTATTTGATTTGATGTTCATTTAAAATTAAATTGAAACATTTTATGTTGTAGTCGTTGACTTGCCCATTTGAAAACTATCTCAAAGAGATGTCTAATCCGTCCGAATGGGGCGGTCTCATTGAGATATCTGCTATGAGCCACTTGTATAGGTAAGGCAACAGATTGCTAAATTTAAAATTATTAAATTCCTTGTAGTTTTGGTGGTTCTAAAATATATTGAAACTATTGCAGACGTGACTTTGTTATATTTGAAGCAAACAAAGGTCCTCAAACCAAAATATGCAATGGGTATGGAGAAACAATTTATTTGTTTTACTCTCCTGATACCAAGCATTTTGATGTGGTTTACACAAAAGACTTCATTAATTCATCAGCATTTTGCCAATGTAAGTTCATTTCATATCATCCTCTTATATCCTACAATAATGAAAATGAAAAACAAATTTTGGGTAATAATTTTACTTACACGCTTAGCTTTTTTGTTTTATGTAAAAAGTATTTAGGTATTTCCCTTGCTAAAATGTAAGAAATACAGATCAAATCCCAGTCTACATTCATAGCCCATTTCACACAAATCAAAATCAAACATCCAAGTTTCTTAGGTTTCATGATTGTGGTAATCTTAAAATATTTTACTTTATTCATCAACCTATTATTTTCTGATGCTTTTGACAACACAGCCATGGTGTACGAAATCCTGTATGATGGTGTATACCAACTAAAAGATCTCTCATATGCCGTTGACAAAATGCTGCACGACAAGGTGCCAACAAATCACATTGAATACTTCATGTCTGAAAATGTGGAACGCCGCAAGAAACAAAAGGAGAGAGCTAAGATTTTCATTGAAGCGACTACCACTGATGAAAAAGACAAGAGCAATGCAGTTGCTTTGAAATGCAAACACCACACGCAAGATCTGGAGCGTGCCAGCCTTCTGAAGGAATCTCTGAGCATCTTCGTGTTCAACCGCAGCCTCATTCAGCTGGAGAATGTCTGCATGAACTGTCTCAACGTGAACAGTGCTAAGGACTTGCTGGACAATGGGATCACACCATTCCCTTATAAGGTGGCGAAAGCGTTGGACCCGGACATTTACAGAAACATTGAGTTTGATGTGTGGAGTGAACTGCGCCGAGGTAGACAGCATTCTTCCAATGATAGCTTCGAAATATTGACGACATTATTCTTATTTTGCTGGTAATCTTGCAGAGCTACGTTACGGCGCTAGGTACTCAGACGGAACGACTTTGCAAGTAGGGGTAAAGTGTCTATGCAAGCTTCAACCAGACCAATCTGTACCATACCACTGCCACATCCAAGAGATGCGTCCTGATGGCGGCCCTTGCCTGGTCTTCATCGAGGAGTTGGGAGAGAAGCGCGTGGTCAACTACGACCAGCTGGAACCCTTGCCGGTGGACGAGATCAGACCTTGGGCCCCGCCGTACCGATACTCGCGTTCCAATTCACAGTTCATGACCCTTAGCCAAATGTTGCAACAGATAGGTTGGTTTACAGTTTTCTATTTTGCGTGCACGAGTTAGGCGCCGTTTTCGTTGCTGATATTTTTTTCCATGGTCCTAACTCCTGCATCAAACTTATCCTATAATTATTTTGTTATTTTGTTTTTCCCATATTCTATTTCGTTATTTAAACTCCCTATTTACTTTCAAAACACAGGCAACGTGTCTCGCAAACAGGGTCTTAACAAAACACGGAATAAAGGAAAGATCTCAGGCGACGATTCCAAGTCCCCTGAGAAAAATACCCAAAAGCAGGTCCCGAAAATCGGCTGGAAAGAGGAGAACACAGAAACTCAGATGACTTTCGCACAGGGCAACTTCTCTACCTATCAGCATTTGGATTTTACTAACTTTGAACCAATGCCTGTTAGTTTATTGTATTGTAGGTAGAAAGTATCCTAGGAAGGTATTTTAAGTTTATTTATAAGCATTTCACTTGCAGGAATAAATTGTACATAATTTAATTGTTTATTATTTTCGTATTTTTCTTTATTTCATACTTACATTTAACTCTTAAGAGCTTACTTTGAAAACTTAAGTGGTCACATTTTTTAAGTGGCAAACTACATTCATTGGTAACTTATACTTGCAACATTGTATTTTCGGGTTTCTCAATTAGCTAAGTACCTTGTTCTAAGAACCCCTTATCATAAAATGCAGTGAGGTGCTTATGAATGAGCTAGTAAACTTGCCATATCGTAGCTATAGCAATCATTACTTGAGTAGTCTTTGTTTAGTGATGGTATTTACTTGTTTGTGGACACTGGTTTTGTGTAGTGGAGTTACAGGGTAGTTTGATGGTGGTTTTTGGGAGTTAATTGGTAAGTCAGTAGAAGTAGGTAATATTTTTTCTGACGGGATTTATAATTTAGTTTTCAATAAGCTATACCTTAGGATTACAGAAAACAGTATTTTAAATCAAATGGGCCTTACTATAAAAAAAATAGACACGCGCTCAACGCATTTCTAACTTTCTGTAAGGCCCTATCTATGTTTTTAATAAAGACAACAATAATTTACTCAAACGGAAAATCTGTTAAACTGAAATATGCTGACGTTATTAGTCTGCGAAGTTGTCGAGTAATTAAATTAGAAAAGGTGAATAAACTTTTATTAGTACACGATGGCTTAAATCTGCCTAGATCCCGTCAGTAAAAAAATTGCTATCAACCTAGTCTATTATAAATTATAATCATAATTTTTATGTAATGGTTGCCACGTTGCGTCGTTGATATTTATCTTATCACGATGTTTTGTACTCGCCGCGTATAACTGAGTAATTTTATTATGAAAAGGTCCAAAATAATTTGCCTGTCTGGGAAATTAGTTAAAAGAAGATAGTACCTACTTACCCTAAATTAAATCGTATCACGGCGTGGCACGTGTTGCATTCCAGAAAACGTAGAATAACATTTTCGTTAATTGTAGCGACATCTTGGGCTAACCAAAAAAAGTTAGATGCGAGTTGAACACAGGTTCAAAAAATATGTCCTTTCAAAAGAAAACGACACATACGGTCAAAAAATATTTCCCTTCTTACAAAATAAAACTGTAGTCGCGCGTTCAACACACTTCTAACTTTTTTGTGGTAAGACCCTTAAAAGTTTGGCTACCCAATCACTGACTACCTCAAAATGATCCTCCGCAGGTTGAAGTACAAACACTGCCCCTGATGGTGGACTGCCGGCCGGCGGGGGAGCTGCCCCACGCGCAGCACGCGCCCCAACACGCGCCCCACTCGCACCACGCCCCCAATGGCGCCCCAAACAACGGGCCGCCCTCTGAGAACCACCACAACCAGGTAACATGCGCCCCACGCCCCCAATGGCGCCCCAAACAACGAGCCGCCCTCCGAGAACCACCACAACCAGGTAACATGCGCCCCACGCCCCCAATGGCGCCCCAAACAACGGGCCGCCCTCCGAGAACCACCATAAGCAGGAAACATGCGCCCCACGCCCCCAATGGCGCCCCAAACAACGGGCCGCCCTCCGAGAACCACCACAACCAAGTAACGTGACGGGGATTGAACCTGGGACTCTCGCGTTCAAGGGGGAGCTGCACCACGCCCCCAATGGCGCCTCAAACAACGGGCCGCCCTCCGAGAACCACCACAACCAGGTAACATGCGCCCTACGCCCCCAATGGCGCCCCAAACAACGGGCCGCCCTCCGAGAACCACCACAACCAGGTAACATGCGCCCTACGCCCCCAATGGCGCCCCAAACAACGGGCCGCCCTCCGAGAACCACCACAACCAGGTAACATGCGCCCTACGCCCCCAATGGCGCCCCAAACAACGGGCCGCCCTCCGAGAACCACCACAACCAGGTAACATGCGCCCCACGCGCCCAATGGCGCCCCAAACAACGGGCCGCCCTCCGAGAACCACCACAACCAGGTAACACGCGCCCCACGCCCCCAATGGCGCCCCAAACAACGGGCCGCCCTCTGAGAACCCCCACAACCAGGTAACATGCGCCCCACGCGCCCAATGGCGCCCCAAACAACGGGCCGCCCTCCGAGAACCACCACAACCAGGTAACATGCGCCCCACGCGCCCAATGGCGCCCCAAACAACGGGCCGCCCTCTGAGAACCACCACAACCAGGTAACATGCGCCCCACGCCCCTATCGGCGCCCCAAACAACGGGCCGCCCTCTGAGAACCACCACAACCAGGTAACATGCGCCCCACGCCCCCAATGGCGCCCCAAACAACGGGCCGCCCTCTGAGAACCCCCACAACCAGGTAACATGCGCCCCACGCGCCCAATGGCGCCCCAAACAACGGGCCGCCTTCTGAGAACCACCACAACCAGGTAACGTGACGGGGATCGAACCTGGGACAGTCGCGCTTAATGGGGAGCTGCCCCATGCCCCCAATGGCGCTCCAAACAACGGGCCGCCCTCCGAGAACCACCACAAGTCACAACCAGGTAACATGCGCCCCACGGAACCAATGGCGCCCTAAACATGGGGCATTCCACGAAAAGGTCAACTTTGTCGGGTACGTGACGTGTATGGGAGCACCCACTTATGTTTAAGATACAAAGCTACGAGAGTTGCAAAACCTAATTAATGCCTCTTTTCTTCAATACCGTATTTTCAATATCTATGTGACTTACACGGAAGTATTAAAAAATAAATAAATCACGTACCCGATATTTTCGTGGAATGCCCCAAACAACGGGCCGCCCTCTGAGAACCACCATAACCAGGTAACGTGACTGGGATCGTTAAGCTGAAGGGGTAGCTGCCCCCCGCCCCACATTATTTGAGGGCATAACTTACAAGAATGCTAAAGTTGATAATTTTTTGTACTTTAGTTCAAAGTGTGTCTATGAAGCACTTGCTGCTATTTTCTATCGGCTACAATTTTGTTCCCAATGAATACCCGCCTTCAAAGGTGTGTTTACATTGCAGACGGGTGCGAGCGGCGACATGGGCGGGCACGGGATGACGCCACCTGCCGCGCGGGCATCTACGCCTGCTACCACTACGCTCTCTACTTATACCGGTATGTCAACCTATACTTCTGCATTTTTTCATTATATTGTATTTGTTCTCAGATTAAAATGGCAACAACTGCTGACTATGTCTGGAGTCTGAACGGCATGCCTATGTCAGTTAGGCTGACACTCCAGTGTTTTATTCACAGGGAATTCCCCCATCACTAAATTGATGGTGTCGCATGTCGCTAAGTCTAGAGATACACAAATTAAAGAAGTAGCATCAATTCAAAGGGGTCGTCCATTAATCACATGTGGCGCAAAAGTTGGGGGAGAGGAAGTTGAGAAAGATACGTAATAAAACACCATGTGATGAATGCACGGCTCCAAATCTACAATTAAAGGTATTTTTTCAGTTTTGGTTCTTACCTAAATGTAAAAAGAAGTACTGTTAAACTTTCAAATTCGTAAACTGCAAAAGCACTGAATAACAGGGATCTGATACACAAATCAAAATCACATTCGCAAGTAAACAAAATAAATCATGCAGGTCACACATTATGCGAAGGGACTCGATTGAAGGTTAATGCCATTCAATACAGAAAGAATTTATGAGACTGTGCACAGTTCAACCCATGATTTATGTAACTTTTAATAAAATTGATTTCTGCGGAAATCTAGCTAAATTAAAGCTGAAGCTTCATTAAATAAAAACATTACCCTACATGGGCTACCATCCTTGGCCTAGAAATAGTATCCACTAAGCTATCGGTAGTTCCGCGGGCTGTGGCCTGTGGCGGAAAGGTTAAACGATTTTTTAGTTTGAACTGTTTCAGTTTAATCTTTCTATTTCGAAATCTGCAATCAGTCCACAAACTACGAGCAGATATGGGCTTCATTGGTGTTCAGAGTTGGTTCTCCATTGACAACCTCTGTTCATTTAAGTGGTAGTTGGTTTCTAGTTGGCAAGTTCCATTACTTCACGCCTTTTCCGACGTCTAGTGAAGTGAGGCTCAGTTAGCTGGACCGCTAGTGTGTTGGAAAGATGTAAGAGCCTTTCTATGTATCTCAAGTACAGTTTGATATCTTCAATATCAGTATTGATTTCAAGATGTTCATGTAGTTCTGTTATTTCGATGAATCACGGGTGTTTGAAAGCTTTCTCAATATATCGTTTTGGTATCTCTGAATCAGTAATTTAACAAGATTATTCTGCAACAGGAGGCATGGCAATGGGCGCGAACGTGAACGCAATGGGCGTGGGGCAATACTCCAACATGGGTTACGAAGTCATCTATTATATATGATGCGTTATTCCTGTTTAGTAGTTACCTACCATTGTTTATTATGTTGAACCTATTATGTTGTACCTACAGGTGGCATGGCCATGGGTGCGAATGTCAACGCAATGGGCGTGGGGCAATACTCCAACATGGGCTGCGCTCCGTACGTCTGCGGCGTCAAGTCGGTAGTTTGGTGCGCCCCGCAGACACCGCCCCCCCACGCTCCGCACGCGCCGCCGCCGCCCCCGCCGCCCGTCAACCCGCATGTGTTCAAGAGCGTGCAGCCCAACGGACAAGACCTGCCTATGAACGGTGAGTGCCTCACAGAATGGTCTTCTGACGTTTTCTTTTATAGGCGCGTCCAAACCAAGCGAGACTGCTCGCTGCTTCACTGCCTCGCGCGGCAAACGACCAAAAAATCACGTAGCTCACCCGAGCCAACGCATGATCATGCTCGGGCGAACGCGCGTGGTCCGAGCTAAAATAAACGCGCCCCAGACGTTTGCCTATTAGTTAATTTAGGCGTCCAAATTGGACCGAACTTGGCTCGCCTGCGCACGAACATATGCCGCGCGAGGCAGCGAGCACCCGAGCAATGGACGCACCTTATGACAGCGTTTGCTTTGAGATTATCACTGTTGTTAATATGGAACTACCAATCTGTTGGCATCACTACCCGGCCCAGCAACAGCGCTGGTATCTACTCATTGACACTGGCAAAATTACTCGGTGGCGAGAATTTTTTCCACTTGTTTCGTTTGTATTAACAATAAAACTTACTCAAGATGGGTTGAAGTCAATATTATTAAATAATTCTTCTTTCCAATAATGGAATCCTATTTCGAGACTTAATAACTTTCTGTAACATGTATCTTATAAAGGCGGGAATTCATTGGGGACAAAATCTCAGGAACTTTATATAAGACACAGTTCCCAACAAATGTTCCCACGAAATTGCCAGATACAAAGTATCGCAAACAAAAACCGTCCACACATGTCAGTTGTGGCCAAAATATTCCAAAAACAGGTCGCCAGAAACACACATGAAGTTGCCGCGAATGCCGTGACACACGCGTGAAGTTGTTGATATACAAAGTATCTGGGATTTTGCCCCCAATGAATACCTGGCTTGAATTTGTCTTTTGACTGTAATTTTTACTTGCTTGTGCGTAGAAAAATGGTATTAAAACAGTATTTTATTCGTGCTTTAGATATCCCGACGTTGCGCTACTATTTCAACCTAGGCGTGGAGTGCATGTGGGCCGCCTACGGGCCTCCGCCGCCGCCGCCCGTGCGGCACTACTCGCCCAGAGACATCGCGCAGGTATTTATAAACATTTAATTTTTATTCGACTTGTTGTTATTTTCTTATGTATTCATTAGAATTTACTATCGCCATCAAATCCACCTACCCCATTTAAGGTACCAACATCATAATTCTCAGCCCACATTCACCCGCTGCAGGGTTAGGCCTCTTCACAGCGCCAATTCTCAAGGTCCTGTGCCACCCTCATCCAGTGAGGTCCTGTAAGCTTGACGTTTTCGTATCGTCTCACCAAATCTCCTGCCCAAATCTACCTTAACCTTAAACAACTTATACTGGTTTATATTAGTGTTTTTTTGAAAACCCTGTATAAGTTGGACTCTTTAATGGGATTTGCTGGCTATAATACTTCAAAGATATAATTAATTCATCTTTATTATTCCTAGGACATGCAGCAAATGTCGCTAGTGGACCGCGGCGTGAACCACTCTGAGAATAAGCACAAGCCGGTCGATAATAAGCCGCAGCTGCAGAACAAGAACCAGAACCAGCGACCGCTACTTGGACCCAGGTAATACACAGACACACACACACACACACACACAAATGTCGCTAGTGGACCGCGGCGTGAACCACTCTGAGAATAAGCACAAGCCGGTCGATAATAAGCCGCAGCTGCAGAACAAGAACCAGAACCAGCGACCGCTACTTGGACCCAGGTAATACACAGACACACACACACACACACACACACACACACACACACACACACACACACACAAATGTCGCTAGTGGACCGCGGCGTGAACCACTCGGAGAATAAGCACAAGCCTGTCGATAATAAGCCGCAGCTGCAGAACAAGAACCAGAACCAGCGACCGCTACTTGGACCCAGGTAATACACAGACACACACACACACACACACACACAAATGTCGCTAGTGGACCGCGGCGTGAACCACTCTGAGAATAAGCACAAGCCGGTCGATAATAAGCCGCAGCTGCAGAACAAGAACCAGAACCAGCGACCGCTACTTGGACCCAGGTAATACACAGACACACACACACACACAAATGTCGCTAGTCGACCGCGGCGTGAACCACTCGGAGAATAAGCACAAGCCGGTCGATAATAAGCCGCAGCTGCAGAACAAGAACCAGAACCAGCGACCGCTACTTGGACCCAGGTAATACACAGACACACACACACACACACACACACACACACAAATGTCGCTAGTAGACCGCGGCGTGAACCACTCGGAGAATAAGCACAAGCCGGTCGATAATAAGCCGCAGCTGCAGAACAAGAATCAGAACCAGCGACCGCTACTTGGACCCAGGTAATACACACACACACACACACAAATGTCGCTAGTAGACCGCGGCGTGAACCACTCGGAGAATAAGCACAAGCCGGTCGATAACAAGCCGCAGCTGCAGAACAAGAACCAGAACCAGCGACCGCTACTTGGACCCAGGTAATACACAGACACACACACACACACACACACACACACACACACACACACAAATGTCGCTAGTCGACCGCGGCGTGAACCACTCGGAGAATAAGCACAAGCCGGTCGATAACAAGCCGCAGCTGCAGAACAAGAACCAGAACCAGCGACCGCTACTTGGACCCAGGTAATACACACACACACACACACACACACACACACACACAAATGTCGCTAGTGGACCGCGGCGTGAACCACTCGGAGAATAAGCACAAGCCGGTCGATAATAAGCCGCAGCTGCAGAACAAGAACCAGAACCAGCGACCGCTACTTGGACCCAGGTAATACACACACACACACACAAATGTCGCTAGTAGACCGCGGCGTGAACCACTCGGAGAATAAGCACAAGCCGGTCGATAATAAGCCGCAGCTGCAGAACAAGAACCAGAACCAGCGACCGCTACTTGGACCCAGGTAATACACACACACACACACACACACACACACACACACACAAATGTCGCTAGTGGACCGCGGCGTGAACCACTCGGAGAATAAGCACAAGCCGGTCGATAATAAGCCGCAGCTGCAGAACAAGAACCAGAACCAGCGACCGCTACTTGGACCCAGGTAATACACACACACACACACACACACACAAATGTCGCTAGTCGACCGCGGCGTGAACCACTCGGAGAATAAGCACAAGCCGGTCGATAATAAGCCGCAGCTGCAGAACAAGAACCAGAACCAGCGACCGCTACTTGGACCCAGGTAATACACACACACACACACACACACACACACACAAATGTAGCTAGTCGACCGCGGCGTGAACCACTCGGAGAATAAGCACAAGCCGGTCGATAATAAGCCGCAGCTGCAGAACAAGAACCAGAACCAGCGACCGCTACTTGGACCCAGGTAATACACACACACACACACACACACACACACACACACACACACAAATGTCACTAGTGGACCGCGGCGTGAACCACTCGGAGAATAAGCACAAGCCGGTCGATAATAAGCCGCAGCTGCAGAACAAGAACCAGAACCAGCGACCGCTACTTGGACCCAGGTAATACACAGACACACACACACAAATGTCGCTAGTGGACCGCGGCGTGAACCACTCGGAGAATAAGCACAAGCCGGTCGATAATAAGCCGCAGCTGCAGAACAAGAATCAGAACCAGCGACCGCTACTTGGACCCAGGTAATACACAGACACACACACACACACACACACACACACACACACACACACAAATGTCACTAGTAGACCGCGGCGTGAACCACTCGGAGAATAAGCACAAGCCGGTCGATAACAAGCCGCAGCTGCAGAACAAGAACCAGAACCAGCGACCGCTACTTGGACCCAGGTAATACACACACACACACACACACACACACACACACACACACACACAAATGTCACTAGTGGACCGCGGCGTGAACCACTCGGAGAATAAGCACAAGCCGGTCGATAATAAGCCGCAGCTGCAGAACAAGAACCAGAACCAGCGACCGCTACTTGGACCCAGGTAATACACAGACACACACACACAAATGTCGCTAGTGGACCGCGGCGTGAACCACTCGGAGAATAAGCACAAGCCGGTCGATAACAAGCCGCAGCTGCAGAACAAGAATCAGAACCAGCGACCGCTACTTGGACCCAGGTAATACACAGACACACACACACACACACACACACACACACACACACACACACAAATGTCACTAGTAGACCGCGGCGTGAACCACTCGGAGAATAAGCACAAGCCGGTCGATAACAAGCCGCAGCTGCAGAACAAGAATCAGAACCAGCGACCGCTACTTGGACCCAGGTAATACACAGACACACACACACACACACACACACACACACACACACACAAATGTCGCTAGTGGACCGCGGCGTGAACCACTCGGAGAATAAGCACAAGCCGGTCGATAACAAGCCGCAGCTGCAGAACAAGAACCAGAACCAGCGACCGCTACTTGGACCCAGGTAATACACACACACACACACACACACAAACACAAATGTCGCTAGTAGACCGCGGCGTGAACCACTCGGAGAATAAGCACAAGCCGGTCGATAATAAGCCGCAGCTGCAGAACAAGAACCAGAACCAGCGACCGCTACTTGGACCCAGGTAATACACAGACACACACACACACACACACACACACACACACACACACACACACACACACACACACACACACAAATGTCGCTAGTGGACCGCGGCGTGAACCACTCTGAAAATAAGCACAAGCCGGTCGATAATAAGCCGCAGCTGCAGAACAAGAACCAGAACCAGCGACCGCTACTTGGACCCAGGTAATACACAGACACACAAACACACACACACAGACACACACACACACACACACACACACACACAAATGTCGCTAGTGGACCGCGGCGTGAACCATTCAGAAAATAAGCACAAGCCGGTCGATAATAAGCCGCAGCTTCAAAACAAGAACCAGAACCAGCGACCGCCACTTGGACCCAGGTAATACACACACACACACACACACACACACACACACACACACACACACACACACACAAATGTCGCTAGTGGACCGCGGCGTGAACCACTCTGAAAATAAGCACAAGCCGGTCGATAATAAGCCGCAGCTGCAGAACAAGAACCAGAACCAGCGACCGCTACTTGGACCCAGGTAATACACAGACAAACACACACACACAGACACACACACACAAACACACACACACACACACAAATGTCGCTAGTCGACCGCGGCGTGAACCACTCGGAGAATAAGCACAAGCCGGTCGATAACAAACCGCAGCTGCAGAACAAGAACCAGAACCAGCGACCGCTACTTGGACCCAGGTAATACACAGACACACACACACACACACACACACACACAAATGTCACTAGTAGACCGCGGCGTGAACCACTCGGAGAATAAGCACAAGCCGGTCGATAACAAGCCGCAGCTGCAGAACAAGAACCAGAACCAGCGACCGCTACTTGGACCCAGGTAATACACAGACACACACACACACACACACACACACACACACACACACATGGCGCTAGTCGACCGCGGCGTGAACCACTCGGAGAATAAACACAAGCCGGTCGATAATAAGCCGCAGCTGCAGAACAAGAACCAGAACCAGCGACCGCTACTTGAACCCAGGTAATACACACACACACACACACACACACACACACAAATGTCGCTAGTGGAGCGCGGCGTGAACCACTCGGAGAATAAGCACAAGCCGGTCGATAACAAGCCGCAGCTGCAGAACAAGAACCAGAACCAGCGACCGCTACTTGGACCCAGGTAATACACAGACACACACACACACACACACACACACAAATGTCGCTAGTAGACCGCGGCGTGAACCACTCGGAGAATAAGCACAAGCCGGTCGATAATAAACCGCAGCTGCAAAACAAGAACCAGAACCAGCGACCGCTACTTGGACCCAGGTAATACACAGACACACACACACACACACACACACACACACACACACACACACACACACACAAATGTCGCTAGTAGACCGCGGCGTGAACCACTCGGAGAATAAGCACAAGCCGGTCGATAATAAGCCGCAGCTGCAGAACAAGAACCAGAACCAACGACCGCTACTTGGAACCAGGTAATACACAGACACACACACACACACACACACACACACACACACACACAAATGTCGCTAGTCGACCGCGGCGTGAACCACTCGGAGAATAAACACAAGCCGGTCGATAATAAGCCGCAGCTGCAAAACAAGAACCAGAACCAGCGACCGCTACTTGGACCCAGGTAATACACAGACACACACACACACACACACACACACACACACACACACAAATGTCGCTAGTCGACCGCGGCGTGAACCACTCGGAGAATAAACACAAGCCGGTCGATAATAAGCCGCAGCTGCAAAACAAGAACCAGAACCAGCGACCGCTACTTGGACCCAGGTAATACACAGACACACACACACACACACACACACACACACACACACACACACACAAATGTCGCTAGTGGACCGCGGCGTGAACCACTCGGAGAATAAGCACAAGCCGGTCGATAATAAGCCGCAGCTGCAGAACAAGAACCAGAACCAGCGACCGCTACTTGGACCCAGGTAATACACAGACACACACACACACACACACACACACACACACACACACACACAAATGTCGCTAGTGGACCGCGGCGTGAACCACTCGGAGAATAAGCACAAGCCTGTCGATAACAAGCCGCAGCTGCAGAATAAGAATCAGAACCAGCGACCGCTACTTGGACCCAGGTAATACACAGACACACACACACAAACACACACACACAAACACACACACACACACACACACACAAATGTCGCTAGTCGACCGCGGCGTGAACCACTCGGAGAATAAGCACAAGCCGGTCGATAATAAGCCGCAGCTGCAGAACAAGAACCAGAACCAGCGACCGCTACTTGGACCCAGGTAATACACAGACACACACACACACACACACACACACACACACACACAAATGTCGCTAGTGGACCGCGGCGTGAACCACTCGGAGAATAAGCACAAGCCTGTCGATAACAAGCCGCAGCTGCAGAATAAGAATCAGAACCAGCGACCGCTACTTGGACCCAGGTAATACACAGACACACACACACACACACACACACACACACAAATGTCGCTAGTAGACCGCGGCGTGAACCACTCGGAGAATAAGCACAAGCCGGTTGATAACAAGCCGCAGCTGCAAAACAAGAACCAGAACCAGCGACCGCTACTTGGACCCAGGTAATACACAGACACACACACACACACACACACACACACACACAAATGTCGCTAGTGGACCGCGGCGTGAACCACTCGGAGAATAAGCACAAGCCGGTCGATAATAAGCCGCAGCTGCAGAACAAGAACCAGAACCAGCGACCGCTACTTGGACCCAGGTAATACACAGACACACACACACACACACACACACACACAAATGTCGCTAGTGGACCGCGGCGTGAACCACTCGGAGAATAAGCACAAGCCGGTCGATAATAAGCCGCAGCTGCAGAACAAGAACCAGAACCAGCGACCGCTACTTGGACCCAGGTAATACACAGACACACACACACACACACACACACACACACACACACACACACAAATGTCGCTAGTGGACCGCGGCGTGAACCACTCGGAGAATAAACACAAGCCTGTCGATAATAAGCCGCAGCTGCAGAACAAGAACCAGAACCAGCGACCGCTACTTGGACCCAGGTAATACACAGACACACACACACACACACACACACACACACACACAAATGTCGCTAGTCGACCGCGGCGTGAACCACTCGGAGAATAAACACAAGCCTGTCGATAATAAGCCGCAGCTGCAGAATAAGAATCAGAACCAGCGACCGCTACTTGGACCCAGGTAATACACAGACACACACACACAAATGTCGCTAGTAGACCGCGGCGTGAACCACTCGGAGAATAAGCACAAGCCGGTCGATAACAAGCCGCAGCTGCAGAACAAGAACCAGAACCAGCGACCGCTACTTGGACCCAGGTAATACACAGACACACACACACACACACACACACACAAATGTCGCTAGTAGACCGCGGCGTGAACCACTCGGAGAATAAGCACAAGCCGGTCGATAACAAGCCGCAGCTGCAGAACAAGAACCAGAACCAGCGACCGCTACTTGGACCCAGGTAATACACAGACACACACACACACACACACACACACACAAATGTCGCTAGTAGACCGCGGCGTGAACCACTCGGAGAATAAGCACAAGCCGGTCGATAATAAACCGCAGCTGCAAAACAAGAACCAGAACCAGCGACCGCTACTTGGACCCAGGTAATACACAGACACACACACACACACACACACACACACACAAATGTCGCTAGTCGACCGCGGCGTGAACCACTCGGAGAATAAGCACAAGCCGGTCGATAATAAGCCGCAGCTGCAGAACAAGAACCAGAACCAACGACCGCTACTTGGACCCAGGTAATACACACACACACACACACACACACACACACACACACAAATGTCGCTAGTGGACCGCGGCGTGAACCACTCGGAGAATAAACACAAGCCTGTCGATAATAAGCCGCAGCTGCAGAACAAGAACCAGAACCAGCGACCGCTACTTGGACCCAGGTTAGAGACTAGTTATAGTACCTATAATTATCTCTTTCGATACCGTATAAAGGATTTCTGGATAATAGTAGGTAGGATACCAAATTTTAAAACACTTCCTGCAATAGGTATATAATTTTCGGTAAACTGCAAAATTTTCCGCCTCAGGCAGGGTTTGAACCTGCGACTTTCGGCAACAGTACTGTCGATGCCTCTAGAGGTACGCCGAGGTACTGATGGATGTATCTTAGAACGAGATATTGTCCATCACTGCGAAGCTTTGTATGTTACCTCGTATGCATGGTATAATAAGATACTCCTCCTGGTATTTCTTTCCGAGACTCGTGCACCACGTGACCAACACAAGACTACGTCATCATGCTTGTGGGTTACCAGAATTACCCACTCTTATGATGTTTTTTGTAAATAATTTAAGATACTGTTAACTAATAAATAAAATTTAAGTGTTGCTGTAAAGTTAAAGTTAATACACACGTAAATCTAAATTATAAAATTATTAAGAAATATTTTAACCCATTGTTCTGAGATTGAATTTACCCCATAACGTATTTTATTGAAATAAAGTGGCAATACTAAGTGACGTTGACTTGTGTTTCTCTGGGAAGGAAAGACCATGTTTTATTAGACTATGCTCGTATGAAAATTTTAATACTAAAAGATAGCAGTATATGTACATTTTTAGCACTTATTTTTCTCACAGATTCAAGCGAGGCAATAACCAAGATGGCAACCAGAATTCTAACCACAACCAGAACAAGGGGCACAATAACAATATGGGCAACAAGGGCCCAAATAACAGGTATAAACTTTATAAAGATTCATTACTTTGTGTGATTTCTTAACATTATCTTCATGATTGACACATTCACCAATTGATACATCGATACATTATTTTTCTTATTGAAATATCCACCTTCCGATTTATAAACTGTAGCAGTAATTTACAAATTTACTTCCCGATTATGCTATCTTCCTGATTTATACACCATCTTCTTGATTTACACACCCATCTTCCTGATTTATACACCATCTTCCTGATTTACACATCCATCTTCCTGATTTATACACTATCTTCCTCGCTTACATATTCATCTGTCTGATTTATATGCCATCTTCCTGATTTATACACCATAAATCATCGAAATCATATCTTTAATACCCCGTTTTTTTCCAGACGCAACTCCCACACGGAGACACGCAACAACACCCACCACTACAACTCGTACGGGCTTCCCCCCGCCCCCGCGCAGCCGCCGCACCCCGCGCACCCCCCGCACCAGATGAACGACGACAACTGTGTACTCGAGCCGCCGATGTTGACACTACCATACATACCGTACCCGCCGCCGCTGTACCCGATACCCTACTACCCGGTGGAGTCAGACCCAGGTAACTAGCATCACCCCACCAGATGAACGACGACAACTGTGTACTCGAGCCGCCGATGTTGACACTACCATACATACCGTACCCGCCGCCGCTGTACCCGATACCCTACTACCCGGTGGAGTCAGACCCAGGTAACTAGCATCACCCCACCAGATGAACGACGACAACTGTGTACTCGAGCCGCCGATGTTGACACTACCATACATACCGTACCCGCCGCCGCTGTACCCGATACCCTACTACCCGGTGGAGTCAGACCCAGGTAACTAGCATCACCCCACCAGATGAACGACGACAACTGTGTACTCGAGCCGCCGATGTTGACACTACCATACATACCGTACCCGCCGCCGCTGTACCCGATACCCTACTACCCGGTGGAGTCAGACCCAGGTAACTAGCATCACCCCACCAGATGAACGACGACAACTGTGTACTCGAGCCGCCGATGTTGACACTACCATACATACCGTACCCGCCGCCGCTGTACCCGATACCCTACTAGAGCTTTCGAATACCGTACTTTTTCAATACCGGTATTGAATACCGGATCATTTTCTTCAATACCGAGATCCCGGTATTACGGTATTATTGGAACGTTTTTCTCGGAGGACGTGAGTCTTAAAAAAAAGTAATGTTTTATGCAACTTTTTATCTCAAAGCAATAAAAGATGTCCACTGCAGAAATAAAGTCACATTTAGAAATAAAGTCGTCGAAAGTGTTTTCGTATGAAAACACTAGATGGCGCTAGTAGTTTTAAAACGCGGTAATGAAATGTTTTCCGCGATATGATAAAGGTGTGAGGTGCATAGTGTTCGCCACGCGGACACGTTCGCCTCGCGAAAACTTAGAACTTAGAACTTTAAAAATTAGAACTGGAAAACCTTGTACGGTACGGTAGTAGGTAGTAGTAGGTACCATGTGTGGGGTGTCGTTTGAAAGAGGGACTCGAGCCGCGTTCGATGGTACAACACTTACGGCGATCGGTGACGACATGTCGCTCAACATTGTACAACATTGTATGTGCTGCCGATAGTACCCAGCGTGGGTGCCGGCCGGCCGAGATTGTTCCCAGTTTGGTTACGTCCATTTTAGCTTTGTAGCTCGAAAAGTGGTCAAGAGCGAGTCGGACCGGCCGGACACACTTTAGAACCCAAATGTCACTTTGAACGACACATGTCATTAACCTAAACTCGAGCGAACTAACTTCGAGTGACCTACTTGTTCCTGTCCAGTCAGTACGGTTCGGGTGTAATTTTTTTTTAATTCATTATCAAGTCCGTTTTTAATAATTTATCCAGTATGAGGACAGCATATATTACATAAATCAATAAAAATATCTGTGTGTTGCGGGACCGTTACGGTGTAATAATTAAAATCAAGTTGAGTGAGGCCAGCTTAAACTGGTCTCTCGTAGTGTTTGTATGAAAACACCAGAGTAATAGGGTGAGTGATCCCTTGCTTGCTTGGGATAGGTTCATGTGCTGCCGATAGTACCCAGTTTGGTTCCCAGTTGAGATTGTTCCTAGTTTGGTTAGTTGAGATTGTTCCTAGTTTGGTTGGATGAGATTGTTCCTAGTTTGGTTGGATGAGATTGTTCCTGGTTTGGTTAGTTGAGATTGTTCCTAGTTTGGTTAGTTGAGATTGTTCCTAGTTTGGTTGGATGAGGTAGAAAGTGTGACGAAACGGACCAAGAGCGTGTCGGGCACGCTAGTAGGTAGAAAGTGTGACGAAACGGACCAAGAGCGTGTCGGGCACGCTAGTAGGTAGAAAGTGTGACGAAACGGACCAAGAGCGTGTCGGGCACGCTAGTAGGTAGAAAGTGTGACGAAACGGACCAAGAGCGTGTCGGGCACGCTAGTAGGTAGAAAGTGTGACGAAACGGACCAAGAGCGTGTCGGGCACGCTAGTAGGTAGAAAGTGTGACGAAACGGACCAAGAGCGTGTCGGGCACGCTAGTAGGTAGAAAGTGTGACGAACCACTACCATACATACCGTACCCGCCGCCGCTGTACCCGATACCCTACTACCCGGTGGAGTCAGACCCAGGTAACTAGCATCACCCCACCAGATGAACGACGACAACTGTGTACTCGAGCCGCCGATGTTGACACTACCATACATACCGTACCCGCCGCCGCTGTACCCGATACCCTACTACCCGGTGGAGTCAGACCCAGGTAACTAGCATCACCCCACCAGATGAACGACGACAACTGTGTACTCGAGCCGCCGATGTTGACACTACCATACATACCGTACCCGCCGCCGCTGTACCCGATACCCTACTACCCGGTGGAGTCAGACCCAGGTAACTAGCATCACCCCACCAGATGAACGACGACAACTGTGTACTCGAGCCGCCGATGTTGACACTACCATACATACCGTACCCGCCGCCGCTGTACCCGATACCCTACTACCCGGTGGAGTCAGACCCAGGTAACTAGCATCACCCCACCAGATGAACGACGACAACTGTGTACTCGAGCCGCCGATGTTGACACTACCATACATACCGTACCCGCCGCCGCTGTACCCGATACCCTACTACCCGGTGGAGTCAGACCCAGGTAACTAGCATCACCCCACCAGATGAACGACGACAACTGTGTACTCGAGCCGCCGATGTTGACACTACCATACATACCGTACCCGCCGCCGCTGTACCCGATACCCTACTACCCGGTGGAGTCAGACCCAGGTAACTAGCATCACCCCACCAGATGAACGACGACAACTGTGTACTCGAGCCGCCGATGTTGACACTACCATACATACCGTACCCGCCGCCGCTGTACCCGATACCCTACTACCCGGTGGAGTCAGACCCAGGTAACTAGCATCACCCCACCAGATGAACGACGACAACTGTGTACTCGAGCCGCCGATGTTGACACTACCATACATACCGTACCCGCCGCCGCTGTACCCGATACCCTACTACCCGGTGGAGTCAGACCCAGGTAACTAGCATCACCCCACCAGATGAACGACGACAACTGTGTACTCGAGCCGCCGATGTTGACACTACCATACATACCGTACCCGCCGCCGCTGTACCCGATACCCTACTACCCGGTGGAGTCAGACCCAGGTAACTAGCATCACCCCACCAGATGAACGACGACAACTGTGTACTCGAGCCGCCGATGTTGACACTACCATACATACCGTACCCGCCGCCGCTGTACCCGATACCCTACTAGAGCTTTCGAATACCGTACTTTTTCAATACCGGTATTGAATACCGGATCATTTTCTTCAATACCGAGATCCCGGTATTACGGTATTATTGGAACGTTTTTCTCGGAGGACGTGAGTCTTAAAAAAGTAATGTTTTATGCAACTTTTATCTCAAAGCAATAAAAGATGTCCACTGCAGAAATAAAGTCACATTTAGAAATAAAGTCGTCGAAAGTGTTTTCGTATGAAAACACTAGATGGCGCTAGTAGTTTTAAAACGCGGTAATGAAATGTTTTCCGCGATATGATAAAGGTGTGAGGTGCATAGTGTTCGCCACGCGGACACGTTCGCCTCGCGAAAACTTAGAACTTAGAACTTAAAAATTAAAAATTAGAACTGGAAAACCTTGTACGGTACGGTAGTAGGTAGTAGGTACCATGTGTGGGGTGTCGTTTGAAAGAGGGACTCGAGCCGCGTTCGATGGTACAACACTTACGGCGATCGGTGACGACATGTCGCTCAACATTGTACAACATTGTATGTGCTGCCGATAGTACCCAGCGTGGGTGCCGGCCGGCCGAGATTGTTCCCAGTTTGGTTACGTCCATTTTAGCTTTGTAGCTCGAAAAGTGGTCAAGAGCGAGTCGGACCGGCCGGACACACTTTAGAACCCAAATGTCACTTTGAACGACACATGTCATTAACCTAAACTCGAGCGAACTAACTTCGAGTGACCTACTTGTTCCTGTCCAGTGTCCAGTACGGTTCGGGTGAATTTTTTTTTTAATTCATTATCAAGTCCGTTTTTAATAATTTGACCAGTATGAGGACAGCAGCCGTGTGGTGTCGGCAGAGTAGAATCTCACCACCCCAAATCTGCCCGTGGGTATCGTAAGAGGCGATAAAGGGCTTCCGGGAGGTGGGCAGCAGCGCCTCCCGTGTTGACAACATAGTCCACAAACGCAAACTGCGGTCACCAACCCGCCTGCCCAGCGTGGTGACTATGGGCAAGACCCCATGGACAGGACGAGAAAAACCGGCCCTAGTTCCCGGCCGCCTTACTACCCCGGGCTACGGTAGCGGCCCGGGTAATGGTAGGGCAGGGGTGCGAAGAATCCCGGGCTACGGACTACGGCTGCCATAGACTGACCCTGGCGACGTATAACGGACGCAGTCTGCGGCTGGACGAAAGTCTCCAAATCCTTGAGGTAGAATTAGATAAGATACGGTGGCATGTTCTGGGATTGTCAGAAATCCGAAGAGAGGGGGAGGACACGATAACCCTAGAATCAGGTCACCTATTCTACTTCAGGGAAGGGAGCGCACAATCCCAGGGTGGCGTAGGGTTCCTTGTCAATAAGGCTCTCTGTGACAACGTGGAGGAGATCAGCAGCGTCTCGAACAGGGTAGCGTACCTCGTACTGATGTTGACCGAGAGGTACTCTCTTAAGGTCGTACAGGTATATGCGCCGACTTCGAGCAGCTCAGATGAAGAGGTGGAGGCCCTATACGACGACGTGTCGAAAGCCATACACCAAACCACTAAGACCCACTTCACTGTTGTCATGGGGGACTTCAACGCTAAAGTGGGACAGGAGCACGGCGAATCAAGCTTGGGACCACATGGCTACGGGAGCAGAAACCAGAGGGGCCAAATGCTAGTCAACTTTCTTAGCAGGCAGGGGCTGTTCTGTATGAACACCTTTTATCAGAAAAAGCCCCAACGGAAGTGGACCTGGAAGAGCCCTGACGGCAGGACGAAGAACGAGATCGACTTCATCATGACGGATAAACGGCATATATTTAGGGATGTCTCAGTGATCAGTAGGTTCAATACCGGAAGTGATCACCGACTAGTAAGAGGCACCCTAAATATCAACTTCAAGCTAGAAAGAAACCGCATGGTGAAGCAAGTTCTCCGTCCCAATCTGCCCCAAGCCGGACATGAGGAGTTCCAACTTGAACTGAAAAATCGATTCGCTGCCCTGGAGACCCCAGCAAACGTTGACGAGGACCTAGAGAGCATAGTCGGGGCTATTCGCGAAGTGGGGACGAAGCATTTTCGTAAAGGCGAACAGACAAGAAGTCCAAACTTTCAAGCGAGGCCCTGGAACTGATGCGAATTAGACGGAAACACCAGAGGATGCATTGCCAGATCCCCAGTCACTTAACAAAAGATCCGAAGTATGGTAAGACGCGACCTCCGAAGCTATAACACTCGACTCGTAAAGGAGGCGATTGAGAAAACCGAGGGTCGAAAGTTTTTACCAAGACACTGGGAAGGAGTCATCTGGCAAAGCTAACTACCTCGAATGGTGTAACTGTCACATCGGTTCCAGAGATTCTCGCTGAAATTGAGGACTTCTATGGAAATCTGTATGCCTCACATGCGAAAAAGCCTCCACCTGATGCGACCCCAGACCCAAGAGCTCTCTCCCGCCACTTTACAGAAGATCTCCCGGACGTAGATATAGACGAAATCGCGGCGGCTCTCAGACAGCTTAAGAATGGGAAGGCTCCGGGAAGACGGAGTGGCCTCTGAGCTACTTAAGGCCGGTGGAAAACCTGTCCTCGAGGAGCTGAAAAGGCTTTTCAACTCTGTAATAGCCAATGGGACAACCCGAAGGCGTGGAGCAGAGGTGTAGTGGCATTGTTTTTCAAAAAGGAGACAAAACGCTTCTCAAAACTATAGGCCGATCACACTTCTGAGCCACGTCTATAAGCTGTTCTCGAGTCGTCACGAATCGTCTGGCATCAAGATTTGACGCCTTTCAGCCACCGGAACAGGCCGGGTTTCGTAAGGGCTTCAGTACCGTGGACCACATCCATACTGTAAGGCAGGTTATACAGAAGACAGAGGAGTATAACCAACCACTGTGTATGGCTTTTGTGGACTACGAAAAAGCCTTCGACTCTATCGAAACCTGGGCTGTTTTGGAGTCCTTGCAGCGGTGCCAAGTCGACTGGCGGTATGTGGAGGTGCTGAGAAGCCTTTATCAAATGGCTACGATGTCCGTTCAAGTACAAAACCATAATACAAGACCCATCCAACTGATCCGTGGTGTAAGACAGGGTGACGTTATATCCCCGAAACTCTTCACTAACGCATTGGAGGATGTCTTCAAAACTCTACAGTGGGATGGACTGGGCATCAACGTCAACGGCGAAAGTCTCACGCATCTCCGCTTTGCCGACGACATAGTCATAATGGCCAAATCGCTGCAGGACCTGCAAAAAATGCTATCTAGTCTTAACTCTGCCTCGAGACGTGTTGGACTTGGGATGAACTTGGATAAGACGAAGGTCATGTTCAATCAACACATAATCCCCGAGCCGGTCTCCGTCGAAGGTGTAGTCCTTGAAGTTGTCCAGAAATACGTGTACCTTGGGCAAACTTTGCAGATGGGAAGAGACAACTTTGAGGCTGAAATCACCAGAAGAGTGCAGCTTGGTTGGGTAGCATTTGGAAAGCTGCGTCACATCCTCGAATCATCTTTGCCACAATGCCTTAAGACCAAGGTGTTCGATCAATGCGTCCTACCAGTCATGACCTACGGAGCCGAGACGTGGAACTTGACAGTAAAACTGGCCCACCGGCTACATGTCACTCAGAGAGCTATGGAAAGGTCTATGCTTGGTATCTCTATAATGGATAAAGTCCGGAATGAGGCCATCCGAAAAAAGACCAAAGTGACGGACATAGTCTGGAAGTGTAGCAAGCTGAAGTGGCAGTGGGCTGGCCACATCTGTCGTAGAACCGACGGACGGTGGAGTAAGCGGGTTCTCGAGTGGAGGCCACGCCTCGGCAAGCGTAGCGTTGGACGCCCTCCGACCAGATGGACCGATGACTTGAAAAAGGCGGCTGGTAGCGACTGGATGGCAAAACGGGAGATCGTGCCTTATGGCGTTCCCTGGGAGGCCTACGTCCAGCAGTGGACTGCAATAGGCTGAAATAGAATAGAAATAGAGGACAGCATATATTACATAAATCAATAAAAATATCTGTGTGTTGCGGGACCGTTACGGTGTAATAATTAAAATCAAGTTGAGTGAGGCCAGCTTAAACTGGTCTCTCGTAGTGTTTGTATGAAAACACCAGAGTAATAGGGTGAGTGATCCCTTGCTTGCTTGGGATAGGTTCATGTGCTGCCGATAGTACCCAGTTTGGTTCCCAGTTGAGATTGTTCCTAGTTTGGTTAGTTGAGATTGTTCCTAGTTTGGTTGGATGAGATTGTTCCTAGTTTGGTTGGATGAGATTGTTCCTGGTTTGGTTAGTTGAGATTGTTCCTAGTTTGGTTAGTTGAGATTGTTCCTAGTTTGGTTGGATGAGGTAGAAAGTGTGACGAAACGGACCAAGAGCGTGTCGGGCACTCTACTTGGTAGAAAGTGTGACGAAACGGACCAAGAGCGTGTCGGGCACGCTAGTAGGTAGAAAGTGTGACGAAACGGACCAAGAGCGTGTCGGGCACGCTAGTAGGTAGAAAGTGTGACGAAACGGACCAAGAGCGTGTCGGGCACGCTAGTAGGTAGAAAGTGTGACGAAACGGACCAAGAGCGTGTCGGGCACGCTAGTAGGTAGAAAGTGTGACGAACCACTACCATACATACCGTACCCGCCGCCGCTGTACCCGATACCCTACTACCCGGTGGAGTCAGACCCAGGTAACTAGCATCACCCCACCAGATGAACGACGACAACTGTGTACTCGAGCCGCCGATGTTGACACTACCATACATACCGTACCCGCCGCCGCTGTACCCGATACCCTACTACCCGGTGGAGTCAGACCCAGGTAACTAGCATCACCCCACCAGATGAACGACGACAACTGTGTACTCGAGCCGCCGATGTTGACACTACCATACATACCGTACCCGCCGCCGCTGTACCCGATACCCTACTACCCGGTGGAGTCAGACCCAGGTAACTAGCATCACCCCACCAGATGAACGACGACAACTGTGTACTCGAGCCGCCGATGTTGACACTACCATACATACCGTACCCGCCGCCGCTGTACCCGATACCCTACTACCCGGTGGAGTCAGACCCAGGTAACTAGCATCACCCCACCAGATGAACGACGACAACTGTGTACTCGAGCCGCCGATGTTGACACTACCATACATACCGTACCCGCCGCCGCTGTACCCGATACCCTACTACCCGGTGGAGTCAGACCCAGGTAACTAGCATCACCCCACCAGATGAACGACGACAACTGTGTACTCGAGCCGCCGATGTTGACACTACCATACATACCGTACCCGCCGCCGCTGTACCCGATACCCTACTAGAGCTTTCGAATACCGTACTTTTTCAATACCGGTATTGAATACCGGATCATTTTCTTCAATACCGAGATCCCGGTATTACGGTATTATTGGAACGTTTTTCTCGGAGGACGTGAGTCTTAAAAAAAAGTAATGTTTTATGCAACTTTTTATCTCAAAGCAATAAAAAGATGTCCACTGCAGAAATAAAGTCACATTTAGAAATAAAGTCGTCGAAAGTGTTTTCGTATGAAAACACTAGATGGCGCTAGTAGTTTTTTAAAACGCGGTAATGAAATGTTTTCCGCGATATGATAAAGGTGTGAGGTGCATAGTGTTCGCCACGCGGACACGTTCGCCTCGCGAAAACTTAGAACTTAGAACTTTAAAAATTAGAACTGGAAAACCTTGTACGGTACGGTAGTAGGTAGTAGTAGGTACCATGTGTGGGGTGTCGTTTGAAAGAGGGACTCGAGCCGCGTTCGATGGTACAACACTTACGGCGATCGGTGACGACATGTCGCTCAACATTGTACAACATTGTATGTGCTGCCGATAGTACCCAGCGTGGGTGCCGGCCGGCCGAGATTGTTCCCAGTTTGGTTACGTCCATTTTAGCTTTGTAGCTCGAAAAGTGGTCAAGAGCGAGTCGGACCGGCCGGACACACTTTAGAACCCAAATGTCACTTTGAACGACACATGTCATT
Organism: Phthorimaea operculella; assembly: GCA_024500475.1. Taxonomy (NCBI): domain Eukaryota; kingdom Metazoa; phylum Arthropoda; class Insecta; order Lepidoptera; family Gelechiidae; genus Phthorimaea; species Phthorimaea operculella. Next base: position 1,654,520 of record JANFCV010000081.1, read on the forward strand.
AACCTAAACTCGAGCGAACTAACTTCGAGTGACCTACTTGTTCCTGTCCAGTGTCCAGTACGGTTCGGGTGAATTTTTTTTTTTTAATTCATTATCAAGTCCGTTTTTAATAATTTGACCAGTATGAGGACAGCATATATTACATAAATCAATAAAAATATCTGTGTGTTGCGGGACCGTTACGGTGTAATAATTAAAATCAAGTTGAGTGAGGCCAGCTTAAACTGGTCTCTCGTAGTGTTTGTATGAAAACACCAGAGTAATAGGGTGAGTGATCCCTTGCTTGCTTGGGATAGGTTCATGTGCTGCCGATAGTACCCAGTTTGGTTCCCAGTTGAGATTGTTCCTAGTTTGGTTAGTTGAGATTGTTCCTAGTTTGGTTGGATGAGATTGTTCCTAGTTTGGTTGGATGAGATTGTTCCTGGTTTGGTTAGTTGAGATTGTTCCTAGTTTGGTTAGTTGAGATTGTTCCTAGTTTGGTTGGATGAGGTAGAAAGTGTGACGAAACGGACCAAGAGCGTGTCGGGCACGCTAGTAGGTAGAAAGTGTGACGAACCACTACCATACATACCGTACCCGCCGCCGCTGTACCCGATACCCTACTACCCGGTGGAGTCAGACCCAGGTAACTAGCATCACCCCACCAGATGAACGACGACAACTGTGTACTCGAGCCGCCGATGTTGACACTACCATACATACCGTACCCGCCGCCGCTGTACCCGATACCCTACTACCCGGTGGAGTCAGACCCAGGTAACTAGCATCACCCCACCAGATGAACGACGACAACTGTGTACTCGAGCCGCCGATGTTGACACTACCATACATACCGTACCCGCCGCCGCTGTACCCGATACCCTACTACCCGGTGGAGTCAGACCCAGGTAACTAGCATCACCCCACCAGATGAACGACGACAACTGTGTACTCGAGCCGCCGATGTTGACACTACCATACATACCGTACCCGCCGCCGCTGTACCCGATACCCTACTACCCGGTGGAGTCAGACCCAGGTAACTAGCATCACCCCACCAGATGAACGACGACAACTGTGTACTCGAGCCGCCGATGTTGACACTACCATACATACCGTACCCGCCGCCGCTGTACCCGATACCCTACTACCCGGTGGAGTCAGACCCAGGTAACTAGCATCACCCCACCAGATGAACGACGACAACTGTGTACTCGAGCCGCCGATGTTGACACTACCATACATACCGTACCCGCCGCCGCTGTACCCGATACCCTACTACCCGGTGGAGTCAGACCCAGGTAACTAGCATCACCCCACCAGATGAACGACGACAACTGTGTACTCGAGCCGCCGATGTTGACACTACCATACATACCGTACCCGCCGCCGCTGTACCCGATACCCTACTAGAGCTTTCGAATACCGTACTTTTTCAATACCGGTATTGAATACCGGATCATTTTCTTCAATACCGAGATCCCGGTATTACGGTATTATTGGAACGTTTTTCTCGGAGGACGTGAGTCTTAAAAAAAAGTAATGTTTTATGCAACTTTTTATCTCAAAGCAATAAAAAGATGTCCACTGCAGAAATAAAGTCACATTTAGAAATAAAGTCGTCGAAAGTGTTTTCGTATGAAAACACTAGATGGCGCTAGTAGTTTTAAAACGCGGTAATGAAATGTTTTCCGCGATATGATAAAGGTGTGAGGTGCATAGTGTTCGCCACGCGGACACGTTCGCCTCGCGAAAACTTAGAACTTAGAACTTAAAAATTAAAAATTAGAACTGGAAAACCTTGTACGGTACGGTAGTAGGTAGTAGTAGGTACCATGTGTGGGGTGTCGTTTGAAAGAGGGACTCGAGCCGCGTTCGATGGTACAACACTTACGGCGATCGGTGACGACATGTCGCTCAACATTGTACAACATTGTATGTGCTGCCGATAGTACCCAGCGTGGGTGCCGGCCGGCCGAGATTGTTCCCAGTTTGGTTACGTCCATTTTAGCTTTGTAGCTCGAAAAGTGGTCAAGAGCGAGTCGGACCGGCCGGACACACTTTAGAACCCAAATGTCACTTTGAACGACACATGTCATTAACCTAAACTCGAGCGAACTAACTTCGAGTGACCTACTTGTTCCTGTCCAGTGTCCAGTACGGTTCGGGTGAATTTTTTTTTTAATTCATTATCAAGTCCGTTTTTAATAATTTGACCAGTATGAGGACAGCAGCCGTGTGGTGTCGGCAGAGTAGAATCTCACCACCCCAAATCTGCCCGTGGGTATCGTAAGAGGCGATAAAGGGCTTCCGGGAGGTGGGCAGCAGCGCCTCCCGTGTTGACAACATAGTCCACAAACGCAAACTGCGGTCACCAACCCGCCTGCCCAGCGTGGTGACTATGGGCAAGACCCCCCATGGACAGGACGAGAAAAAACCGGCCCCTAGTTCCCGGCCGCCTTACTACCCCGGGCTACGGTAGCGGCCCGGGTAATGGTAGGGCAGGGGGTGCGAAGAATCCCCGGGCTACGGACTACGGCTGCCATAGACTGACCCTGGCGACGTATAACGGACGCAGTCTGCGGCTGGACGAAAGTCTCCAAATCCTTGAGGTAGAATTAGATAAGATACGGTGGCATGTTCTGGGATTGTCAGAAATCCGAAGAGAGGGGGAGGACACGATAACCCTAGAATCAGGTCACCTATTCTACTTCAGGGAAGAGAGCGCACAATCCCAGGGTGGCGTAGGGTTCCTTGTCAATAAGGCTCTCTGTGACAACGTGGAGGAGATCAGCAGCGTCTCGAACAGGGTAGCGTACCTCGTACTGAAGTTGACCGAGGGTACTCTCTTAAGGTCGTACAGGTATATGCGCCGACTTCGAGCAGCTCAGATGAAGAGGTGGAGGCCCTATACGACGACGTGTCGAAAGCCATACACCAAACCACTAAGACCCACTTCACTGTTGTCATGGGGGACTTCAACGCTAAAGTGGGACAGGAGCACGGCGAATCAAGCTTGGGACCACATGGCTACGGGAGCAGAAACCAGAGGGGCCAAATGCTAGTCAACTTTCTTAGCAGGCAGGGGCTGTTCTGTATGAACACCTTTTATCAGAAAAAGCCCCAACGGAAGTGGACCTGGAAGAGCCCTGACGGCAGGACGAAGAACGAGATCGACTTCATCATGACGGATAAACGGCATATATTTAGGGATGTCTCAGTGATCAGTAGGTTCAATACCGGAAGTGATCACCGACTAGTAAGAGGCACCTAAATATCAACTTCAAGCTAGAAAGAAACCGCATGGTGAAGCAAGTTCTCCGTCCCAATCTGCCCCAAGCCGGACATGAGGAGTTCCAACTTGAACTGAAAAATCGATTCGCTGCCCTGGAGACCCCAGCAAACGTTGACGAGGACCTAGAGAGCATAGTCGGGGCTATTCGCGAAGTGGGGACGAAGCATTTTCGTAAAAGGCGAACAGACAAGAAGTCCAAACTTTCAAGCGAGGCCCTGGAACTGATGCGAATTAGACGGAAACACCAGAGGATGCATTGCCAGATCCCCAGTCACTTAACAAAAGATCCGAAGTATGGTAAGACGCGACCTCCGAAGCTATAACACTCGACTCGTAAAGGAGGCGATTGAGAAAACCGAGGGTCGAAAGTTTTTACCAAGACACTGGGAAGGAGTCATCTGGCAAAGCTAACTACCTCGAATGGTGTAACTGTCACATCGGTTCCAGAGATTCTCGCTGAAATTGAGGACTTCTATGGAAATCTGTATGCCTCACATGCGAAAAAGCCTCCACCTGATGCGACCCCAGACCCAAGAGCTCCTCTCTCCGCCACTTTACAGAAGATCTCCCGGACGTAGATATAGACGAAATCGCGGCGGCTCTCAGACAGCTTAAGAATGGGAAGGCTCCGGGAAGACGGAGTGGCCTCTGAGCTACTTAAGGCCGGTGGAAAACCTGTCCTCGAGGAGCTGAAAAGGCTTTTCAACTCTGTAATAGCCAATGGGACAACCCCGAAGGCGTGGAGCAGAGGTGTAGTGGCATTGTTTTTCAAAAAGGAGACAAAACGCTTCTCAAAACTATAGGCCGATCACACTTCTGAGCCACGTCTATAAGCTGTTCTCGAGAGTCGTCACGAATCGTCTGGCATCAAGATTTGACGCCTTTCAGCCACCGGAACAGGCCGGGTTTCGTAAGGGCTTCAGTACCGTGGACCACATCCATACTGTAAGGCAGGTTATACAGAAGACAGAGGAGTATAACCAACCACTGTGTATGGCTTTTGTGGACTACGAAAAGCCTTCGACTCTATCGAAACCTGGGCTGTTTTGGAGTCCTTGCAGCGGTGCCAAGTCGACTGGCGGTATGTGGAGGTGCTGAGAAGCCTTTATCAAATGGCTACGATGTCCGTTCAAGTACAAAACCATAATACAAGACCCATCCAACTGATCCGTGGTGTAAGACAGGGTGACGTTATATCCCCGAAACTCTTCACTAACGCATTGGAGGATGTCTTCAAAACTCTACAGTGGGATGGACTGGGCATCAACGTCAACGGCGAAAGTCTCACGCATCTCCGCTTTGCCGACGACATAGTCATAATGGCCAAATCGCTGCAGGACCTGCAAAAAATGCTATCTAGTCTTAACTCTGCCTCGAGACGTGTTGGACTTGGGATGAACTTGGATAAGACGAAGGTCATGTTCAATCAACACATAATCCCCGAGCCGGTCTCCGTCGAAGGTGTAGTCCTTGAAGTTGTCCAGAAATACGTGTACCTTGGGCAAACTTTGCAGATGGGAAGAGACAACTTTGAGGCTGAAATCACCAGAAGAGTGCAGCTTGGTTGGGTAGCATTTGGAAAGCTGCGTCACATCCTCGAATCATCTTTGCCACAATGCCTTAAGACCAAGGTGTTCGATCAATGCGTCCTACCAGTCATGACCTACGGAGCCGAGACGTGGAACTTGACAGTAAAACTGGCCCACCGGCTACATGTCACTCAGAGAGCTATGGAAAGGTCTATGCTTGGTATCTCTATAATGGATAAAGTCCGGAATGAGGCCATCCGAAAAAAGACCAAAGTGACGGACATAGTCTGGAAGTGTAGCAAGCTGAAGTGGCAGTGGGCTGGCCACATCTGTCGTAGAACCGACGGACGGTGGAGTAAGCGGGTTCTCGAGTGGAGGCCACGCCTCGGCAAGCGTAGCGTTGGACGCCCTCCGACCAGATGGACCGATGACTCAGAGAGAGCGGCTGGTAGCGACAGGATGGCAAAACGGGAGATCGTGCCTTATGGCGTTCCTGGGAGGCCTACGTCCAGCAGTGGACTGCAATAGGCTGAAATAGAATAGAAATAGAGGACAGCATATATTACATAAATCAATAAAAATATCTGTGTGTTGCGGACCGTTACGGTGTAATAATTAAAATCAAGTTGAGTGAGGCCAGCTTAAACTGGTCTCTCGTAGTGTTTGTATGAAAACACCAGAGTAATAGGGTGAGTGATCCCTGCTTGCTTGGGATAGGTTCATGTGCTGCCGATAGTACCCAGTTTGGTTCCCAGTTGAGATTGTTCCTAGTTTGGTTAGTTGAGATTGTTCCTAGTTTGGTTGGATGAGATTGTTCCTAGTTTGGTTGGATGAGATTGTTCCTGGTTTGGTTAGTTGAGATTGTTCCTAGTTTGGTTAGTTGAGATTGTTCCTAGTTTGGTTGGATGAGGTAGAAAGTGTGACGAAACGGACCAAGAGCGTGTCGGGCACTCTACTTGGTAGAAAGTGTGACGAAACGGACCAAGAGCGTGTCGGGCACGCTAGTAGGTAGAAAGTGTGACGAAACGGACCAAGAGCGTGTCGGGCACGCTAGTAGGTAGAAAGTGTGACGAAACGGACCAAGAGCGTGTCGGGCACGCTAGTAGGTAGAAAGTGTGACGAAACGGACCAAGAGCGTGTCGGGCACGCTAGTAGGTAGAAAGTGTGACGAACCACTACCATACATACCGTACCCGCCGCCGCTGTACCCGATACCCTACTACCCGGTGGAGTCAGACCCAGGTAACTAGCATCACCCCACCAGATGAACGACGACAACTGTGTACTCGAGCCGCCGATGTTGACACTACCATACATACCGTACCCGCCGCCGCTGTACCCGATACCCTACTACCCGGTGGAGTCAGACCCAGGTAACTAGCATCACCCCACCAGATGAACGACGACAACTGTGTACTCGAGCCGCCGATGTTGACACTACCATACATACCGTACCCGCCGCCGCTGTACCCGATACCCTACTACCCGGTGGAGTCAGACCCAGGTAACTAGCATCACCCCACCAGATGAACGACGACAACTGTGTACTCGAGCCGCCGATGTTGACACTACCATACATACCGTACCCGCCGCCGCTGTACCCGATACCCTACTAGAGCTTTCGAATACCGTACTTTTTCAATACCGGTATTGAATACCGGATCATTTTCTTCAATACCGAGATCCCGGTATTACGGTATTATTGGAACGTTTTTCTCGGAGGACGTGAGTCTTAAAAAAGTAATGTTTTATGCAACTTTTTATCTCAAAGCAATAAAAGATGTCCACTGCAGAAATAAAGTCACATTTAGAAATAAAGTCGTCGAAAGTGTTTTCGTATGAAAACACTAGATGGCGCTAGTAGTTTTAAAACGCGGTAATGAAATGTTTTCCGCGATATGATAAAGGTGTGAGGTGCATAGTGTTCGCCACGCGGACACGTTCGCCTCGCGAAAACTTAGAACTTAGAACTTAAAATTAAAAATTAGAACTGGAAAACCTTGTACGGTACGGTAGTAGGTAGTAGTAGGTACCATGTGTGGGGTGTCGTTTGAAAGAGGGACTCGAGCCGCGTTCGATGGTACAACACTTACGGCGATCGGTGACGACATGTCGCTCAACATTGTACAACATTGTATGTGCTGCCGATAGTACCCAGCGTGGGTGCCGGCCGGCCGAGATTGTTCCCAGTTTGGTTACGTCCATTTTAGCTTTGTAGCTCGAAAAGTGGTCAAGAGCGAGTCGGACCGGCCGGACACACTTTAGAACCCAAATGTCACTTTGAACGACACATGTCATTAACCTAAACTCGAGCGAACTAACTTCGAGTGACCTACTTGTTCCTGTCCAGTGTCCAGTACGGTTCGGGTGAATTTTTTTTTTTTAATTCATTATCAAGTCCGTTTTTAATAATTTGACCAGTATGAGGACAGCATATATTACATAAATCAATAAAAATATCTGTGTGTTGCGGGACCGTTACGGTGTAATAATTAAAATCAAGTTGAGTGAGGCCAGCTTAAACTGGTCTCTCGTAGTGTTTGTATGAAAACACCAGAGTAATAGGGTGAGTGATCCCTTGCTTGCTTGGGATAGGTTCATGTGCTGCCGATAGTACCCAGTTTGGTTCCCAGTTGAGATTGTTCCTAGTTTGGTTAGTTGAGATTGTTCCTAGTTTGGTTGGATGAGATTGTTCCTAGTTTGGTTGGATGAGATTGTTCCTGGTTTGGTTAGTTGAGATTGTTCCTAGTTTGGTTAGTTGAGATTGTTCCTAGTTTGGTTGGATGAGGTAGAAAGTGTGACGAAACGGACCAAGAGCGTGTCGGGCACTCTACTTGGTAGAAAGTGTGACGAAACGGACCAAGAGCGTGTCGGGCACGCTAGTAGGTAGAAAGTGTGACGAAACGGACCAAGAGCGTGTCGGGCACGCTAGTAGGTAGAAAGTGTGACGAAACGGACCAAGAGCGTGTCGGGCACGCTAGTAGGTAGAAAGTGTGACGAAACGGACCAAGAGCGTGTCGGGCACGCTAGTAGGTAGAAAGTGTGACGAACCACTACCATACATACCGTACCCGCCGCCGCTGTACCCGATACCCTACTACCCGGTGGAGTCAGACCCAGGTAACTAGCATCACCCCACCAGATGAACGACGACAACTGTGTACTCGAGCCGCCGATGTTGACACTACCATACATACCGTACCCGCCGCCGCTGTACCCGATACCCTACTACCCGGTGGAGTCAGACCCAGGTAACTAGCATCACCCCACCAGATGAACGACGACAACTGTGTACTCGAGCCGCCGATGTTGACACTACCATACATACCGTACCCGCCGCCGCTGTACCCGATACCCTACTACCCGGTGGAGTCAGACCCAGGTAACTAGCATCACCCCACCAGATGAACGACGACAACTGTGTACTCGAGCCGCCGATGTTGACACTACCATACATACCGTACCCGCCGCCGCTGTACCCGATACCCTACTACCCGGTGGAGTCAGACCCAGGTAACTAGCATCACCCCACCAGATGAACGACGACAACTGTGTACTCGAGCCGCCGATGTTGACACTACCATACATACCGTACCCGCCGCCGCTGTACCCGATACCCTACTACCCGGTGGAGTCAGACCCAGGTAACTAGCATCACCCCACCAGATGAACGACGACAACTGTGTACTCGAGCCGCCGATGTTGACACTACCATACATACCGTACCCGCCGCCGCTGTACCCGATACCCTACTACCCGGTGGAGTCAGACCCAGGTAACTAGCATCACCCCACCAGATGAACGACGACAACTGTGTACTCGAGCCGCCGATGTTGACACTACCATACATACCGTACCCGCCGCCGCTGTACCCGATACCCTACTAGAGCTTTCGAATACCGTACTTTTTCAATACCGGTATTGAATACCGGATCATTTTCTTCAATACCGAGATCCCGGTATTACGGTATTATTGGAACGTTTTTCTCGGAGGACGTGAGTCTTAAAAAAAAGTAATGTTTTATGCAACTTTTTATCTCAAAGCAATAAAAAGATGTCCACTGCAGAAATAAAGTCACATTTAGAAATAAAGTCGTCGAAAGTGTTTTCGTATGAAAACACTAGATGGCGCTAGTAGTTTTTTAAAACGCGGTAATGAAATGTTTTCCGCGATATGATAAAGGTGTGAGGTGCATAGTGTTCGCCACGCGGACACGTTCGCCTCGCGAAAACTTAGAACTTAGAACTTAAAAATTAAAAATTAGAACTGGAAAACCTTGTACGGTACGGTAGTAGGTAGTAGTAGGTACCATGTGTGGGGTGTCGTTTGAAAGAGGGACTCGAGCCGCGTTCGATGGTACAACACTTACGGCGATCGGTGACGACATGTCGCTCAACATTGTACAACATTGTATGTGCTGCCGATAGTACCCAGCGTGGGTGCCGGCCGGCCGAGATTGTTCCCAGTTTGGTTACGTCCATTTTAGCTTTGTAGCTCGAAAAGTGGTCAAGAGCGAGTCGGACCGGCCGGACACACTTTAGAACCCAAATGTCACTTTGAACGACACATGTCATTAACCTAAACTCGAGCGAACTAACTTCGAGTGACCTACTTGTTCCTGTCCAGTGTCCAGTACGGTTCGGGTGAATTTTTTTTTTAATTCATTATCAAGTCCGTTTTTAATAATTTGACCAGTATGAGGACAGCAGCCGTGTGGTGTCGGCAGAGTAGAATCTCACCACCCCAAATCTGCCCGTGGGTATCGTAAGAGGCGATAAAGGGCTTCCGGGAGGTGGGCAGCAGCGCCTCCCGTGTTGACAACATAGTCCACAAACGCAAACTGCGGTCACCAACCCGCCTGCCCAGCGTGGTGACTATGGGCAAGACCCCATGGACAGGACGAGAAAAACCGGCCCCTAGTTCCCGGCCGCCTTACTACCCCGGGCTACGGTAGCGGCCCGGGTAATGGTAGGGCAGGGGTGCGAAGAATCCCCGGCTACGGACTACGGCTGCCATAGACTGACCCTGGCGACGTATAACGGACGCAGTCTGCGGCTGGACGAAAGTCTCCAAATCCTTGAGGTAGAATTAGATAAGATACGGTGGCATGTTCTGGGATTGTCAGAAATCCGAAGAGAGGGGAGGACACGATAACCCTAGAATCAGGTCACCTATTCTACTTCAGGGAAGGGAGCGCACAATCCCAGGGTGGCGTAGGGTTCCTTGTCAATAAGGCTCTCTGTGACAACGTGGAGGAGATCAGCAGCGTCTCGAACAGGGTAGCGTACCTCGTACTGAAGTTGACCGAGAGGTACTCTCTAAGGTCGTACAGGTATATGCGCCGACTTCGAGCAGCTCAGATGAAGAGGTGGAGGCCCTATACGACGACGTGTCGAAAGCCATACACCAAACCACTAAGACCCACTTCACTGTTGTCATGGGGACTTCAACGCTAAAGTGGGACAGGAGCACGGCGAATCAAGCTTGGGACCACATGGCTACGGAGCAGAAACCAGAGGGCCAAATGCTAGTCAACTTTCTTAGCAGGCAGGGGCTGTTCTGTATGAACACCTTTTATCAGAAAAAGCCCCAACGGAAGTGGACCTGGAAGAGCCCTGACGGCAGGACGAAGAACGAGATCGACTTCATCATGACGGATAAACGGCATATATTTAGGGATGTCTCAGTGATCAGTAGGTTCAATACCGGAAGTGATCACCGACTAGTAAGAGGCACCTAAATATCAACTTCAAGCTAGAAAGAAACCGCATGGTGAAGCAAGTTCTCCGTCCCAATCTGCCCCAAGCCGGACATGAGGAGTTCCAACTTGAACTGAAAAATCGATTCGCTGCCCTGGAGACCCCAGCAAACGTTGACGAGGACCTAGAGAGCATAGTCGGGGCTATTCGCGAAGTGGGGACGAAGCATTTTCGTAAAAGGCGAACAGACAAGAAGTCCAAACTTTCAAGCGAGGCCCTGGAACTGATGCGAATTAGACGGGAAACACCAGAGGATGCATTGCCAGATCCCCAGTCACTTAACAAAAAGATCCGAAGTATGGTAAGACGCGACCTCCGAAGCTATAACACTCGACTCGTAAAGGAGGCGATTGAGAAAAACCGAGGGTCGAAAGTTTTTACCAAGACACTGGGAAGGAGTCATCTGGCAAAGCTAACTACCTCGAATGGTGTAACTGTCACATCGGTTCCAGAGATTCTCGCTGAAATTGAGGACTTCTATGGAAATCTGTATGCCTCACATGCGAAAAAGCCTCCACCTGATGCGACCCCAGACCCAAGAGCTCCTCTCTCCGCCACTTTACAGAAGATCTCCCGGACGTAGATATAGACGAAATCGCGGCGGCTCTCAGACAGCTTAAGAATGGGAAGGCTCCGGGGAAGACGGAGGCCTCTGAGCTACTTAAGGCCGGTGGAAAACCTGTCCTCGAGGAGCTGAAAAGGCTTTTCAACTCTGTAATAGCCAATGGGACAACCCCGAAGGCGTGGAGCAGAGGTGTAGTGGCATTGTTTTTCAAAAAGGAGACAAAACGCTTCTCAAAAACTATAGGCCGATCACACTTCTGAGCCACGTCTATAAGCTGTTCTCGAGAGTCGTCACGAATCGTCTGGCATCAAGATTTGACGCCTTTCAGCCACCGGAACAGGCCGGGTTTCGTAAGGGCTTCAGTACCGTGGACCACATCCATACTGTAAGGCAGGTTATACAGAAGACAGAGGAGTATAACCAACCACTGTGTATGGCTTTGTGGACTACGAAAAGCCTTCGACTCTATCGAAACCTGGGCTGTTTTGGAGTCCTTGCAGCGGTGCCAAGTCGACTGGCGGTATGTGGAGGTGCTGAGAAGCCTTTATCAAATGGCTACGATGTCCGTTCAAGTACAAAACCATAATACAAGACCCATCCAACTGATCCGTGGTGTAAGACAGGGTGACGTTATATCCCCGAAACTCTTCACTAACGCATTGGAGGATGTCTTCAAAACTCTACAGTGGGATGGACTGGGCATCAACGTCAACGGCGAAAGTCTCACGCATCTCCGCTTTGCCGACGACATAGTCATAATGGCCAAATCGCTGCAGGACCTGCAAAAAATGCTATCTAGTCTTAACTCTGCCTCGAGACGTGTTGGACTTGGGATGAACTTGGATAAGACGAAGGTCATGTTCAATCAACACATAATCCCCGAGCCGGTCTCCGTCGAAGGTGTAGTCCTTGAAGTTGTCCAGAAATACGTGTACCTTGGGCAAACTTTGCAGATGGGAAGAGACAACTTTGAGGCTGAAATCACCAGAAGAGTGCAGCTTGGTTGGGTAGCATTTGGAAAGCTGCGTCACATCCTCGAATCATCTTTGCCACAATGCCTTAAGACCAAGGTGTTCGATCAATGCGTCCTACCAGTCATGACCTACGGAGCCGAGACGTGGAACTTGACAGTAAAACTGGCCCACCGGCTACATGTCACTCAGAGAGCTATGGAAAGGTCTATGCTTGGTATCTCTATAATGGATAAAGTCCGGAATGAGGCCATCCGAAAAAAGACCAAAGTGACGGACATAGTCTGGAAGTGTAGCAAGCTGAAGTGGCAGTGGGCTGGCCACATCTGTCGTAGAACCGACGGACGGTGGAGTAAGCGGGTTCTCGAGTGGAGGCCACGCCTCGGCAAGCGTAGCGTTGGACGCCCTCCGACCAGATGGACCGATGACTTGAAAAAGGCGGCTGGTAGCGACTGGATGGCAAAAACGGGAGATCGTGCCTTATGGCGTTCCCTGGGGGAGGCCTACGTCCAGCAGTGGACTGCAATAGGCTGAAATAGAATAGAAATAGAGGACAGCATATATTACATAAATCAATAAAAATATCTGTGTGTTGCGGGACCGTTACGGTGTAATAATTAAAATCAAGTTGAGTGAGGCCAGCTTAAACTGGTCTCTCGTAGTGTTTGTATGAAAACACCAGAGTAATAGGGTGAGTGATCCCTTGCTTGCTTGGGATAGGTTCATGTGCTGCCGATAGTACCCAGTTTGGTTCCCAGTTGAGATTGTTCCTAGTTTGGTTAGTTGAGATTGTTCCTAGTTTGGTTGGATGAGATTGTTCCTAGTTTGGTTGGATGAGATTGTTCCTGGTTTGGTTAGTTGAGATTGTTCCTAGTTTGGTTAGTTGAGATTGTTCCTAGTTTGGTTGGATGAGGTAGAAAGTGTGACGAAACGGACCAAGAGCGTGTCGGGCACTCTACTTGGTAGAAAGTGTGACGAAACGGACCAAGAGCGTGTCGGGCACGCTAGTAGGTAGAAAGTGTGACGAAACGGACCAAGAGCGTGTCGGGCACGCTAGTAGGTAGAAAGTGTGACGAAACGGACCAAGAGCGTGTCGGGCACGCTAGTAGGTAGAAAGTGTGACGAAACGGACCAAGAGCGTGTCGGGCACGCTAGTAGGTAGAAAGTGTGACGAACCACTACCATACATACCGTACCCGCCGCCGCTGTACCCGATACCCTACTACCCGGTGGAGTCAGACCCAGGTAACTAGCATCACCCCACCAGATGAACGACGACAACTGTGTACTCGAGCCGCCGATGTTGACACTACCATACATACCGTACCCGCCGCCGCTGTACCCGATACCCTACTACCCGGTGGAGTCAGACCCAGGTAGGTTTTATTCTTCTGTTCTCGTATGGGACGCTGAGTCGACGGAGGACCCGATGAACCGCCCGTCAAAAATTATTCTATCGCCTTCTACTACTAATACTCTGACAAGGTTATGTAACGACTGCGGTCCTGTGCTAATCTCATCCAAACTTGTTTAAGCAGAATATTTTTCATAGTTTGAAGTTTTATTTTATTTATTGTACGAGTGAGTATCACTGTCTCGTATCTAGTTTTGATGACATACATATCTTTATATTCTGCTGTTGTGGTGGGACACCACCCTCAGTTTCGATATGTCACTCCTGTGCTCGTATCTCCCCAATTTCTATTTCAATCTATCACTTGTTTAGTGTTTCTGTAAATCGGCTCATGTTTCAAAGTAAGCCTTTATTTTCTTCAAATCAACAGCGACTCAACAAGAGCTTTCTATTCCAGCGATGATGGGCATGATGGGCGGCATGGGCTACGTGGGCTACGAAGAGGGCGTGGAGTACGGCCCCCCGCTGCCCTACTACCCGCACTACCCCGCGCCGCACCCCGCGCAGCCCCCCACCATGCACCACCCCCCGCCGCCCGCCGTCGCTCCCCCCGCGACCGCACCGCCCGTGAACAACCATCAGGAACATAAGTAGACGGGTAAATGATTCGATGGAGCTGTGACGTCATAACAAAGTGATTCGCGAAAGTGTATAACTTGCACAGATATATTAATATTTAATAGCCCCTGGCTGATTTGCCTATATCTTGGCCGGTGTGTGTTAAAAGTTCAAAAGTTCACATTTACATAATAGAGTGCCGGAAAATAATGGTTGCTATCTCGAATTTCATTCTTGTTGCAAGTTGTAAGGGTGTTCCAAAATTCAAATAAAACTAATGTACTTTTTTGTACTACTGGGAAAAAAATAGATTCGTACATACACATATCACGCTTTTATACCTTCTTTGTTCATTTTAAGAACTATAGCACACCCAAAACGTACAAGTGCTTATCAAGAATCACTATTATTTGTTTCTGTGTAACAAGGACTGAAAACGTCGGCATATACTATCCTTGTTACACATCTAAAGGCGTCGCTGCATCGAATCTTCTACTTCATTGCCAGAGATATTTTAAGGGTATATAATTTAACTACTTTCTCTAAGAAATATAGATCGGAATACCAAATTACTACTTGGATACATATTCTGCTAAATTATGAGACAGGTGTATTTGGGTTGAAATATCATCCATCAATGATCAATGGTACTTGAAGAGAGTTGTTCAATTTCATCCCTTAGAATATTTCTAGATTTATAAACCGTATAAAGGTCGAGCAGACGGTTGCAATGGTTATTGTCGCTAAAGTCTCGGTGTTAGTGTTATATTTCTGGAGGCCGGTGATATGTTACATAAATAAATAGATAAAATGGTGGCGTGAATAAACTGTCGTAAACTTTGCCATTTTAGTAAAACAAATTCAAAAATTATTTTCAAATAAATTCACGATCCCACTTCTGACATCACTGTAACGAATAAGCTACTTATGTAATCAGTCAAAAAGCAAAAACATATCAAAATAAATAAAAAGATTTTTGTCAAGGGTGTCCAGAAAAACCACTAACGCCATCAGTGTGCAAAAATAAAACTGTATATTCGATTGAAACGCTACGACATTTTGATTTTGAGACTGATGTTTTAATCAAACTTCTTGACACGCCATTTAAGAATACTGTATGACAGGAAAATTAAGCTTTTCTCAATCTTGTAGATATATTAAAATAACTTCAATTAAAAAAAATCAGTTCACCTTAATGTCGTGGCGTTTCAATGATTAATTAAAAAAAGCACAAGCCATCACGTCAGTCGTACGCGACGTAAAAAAGAGGTGAATTGACTGATTTTGAATATTTATCTATAATGCCCCCAGTATACGAATAACTTTGGCGTGAAACGCTTCCAAAATATCAAATATTTTGACTAAATTAAAAATGAGTCGAAATCGGTCAATTCCACACTAAGCGGAGACGCCATACGCGGCAACTATGGCAACAATAATTAAGAAAATGTGGCAGCTTACATTTGTGCCATAAAATAACCCGTTTTTTTAACCTCGGGGATACCAAAATCACAACGATAACGCTCAACGAAAATGGTATACGATTATAAAAATAACTTCACATTGACATTAAATGTTGGTTGTGTAAAAAATTTACGGTTTGACCCGTCAGTGTGAATTTATACTTGCTGTGTGTAGCCGAGTCAATTATTATACAACAGTCTGGTATTAGACTAAAAATCTACTAAATAGTATCGTAAAATATTTACAAGCCATTATTTTTATACATAAACCTAAAACTGCACACAGCATGAAGCGATTTGGATAAGTTGTTTAGGCACCGATATCGGAAAAAATATAAAAAAAATGACGTAAATTTAATCTGTGTCGTGAATCTGTAGTACTTAAGGCGCGAGGGAAGGTTTTGTACGCAACGAACAACAGTCTAACGTCGATAGAGAAAGACTGAACAATTGATAACACCATTTTGTAATCATTTTACCTTAGAAAAGAGTAATACTCAGAGTAATGCATTTGATAAAAAATTACAGTCGATAATACATGAAACATTTTTTGTACTACTGTCGAAGCGAACAACCAATCGCCTTTCCAATAAAAAACACCGACTGAACATATTTTCGGCTACTCGGAATCCACTAAGTTTTTTCTAAATTTTTATCCCTAAGTGTTCATTGGTGCTGCGAAATTGTGGATGGTAACAGGGTTCAATATTTTTGTATGGAACGGCATATACATTGAGTAGGTTAGGCGCTGTATATCATTCCTTAACGTAAGGTGAAACTGTAAATTGTAAGCCAATGTAAAAATAGCGTAGTTTACCACTCGCGTTTTGAACAATACTTTTGATTTTGAAAATTGTTCCACATGCTAGGATTTTCTTTTAGATATTTGAGTTAGTATATCCAGGTCTATTGATCCACAAATAAGGCACATTTTATTGTAATGCCTACAAATGATGAAACAAAAGTATTGTCCCAAATGCGAACTTATGTTCGGTGTACCTTTAGTTTAGTTAGAATAGTTGTAAGTCGGTTCCAGGCTGCCTGCCCACCTGCCCACAGACAGATACAGATCTCAATGATTGACTAACACACAAAACGTTGAATCTCTCGCGGAATATCGGGAAAGTATTAATTAACATTTAAACACAAAAGTATCCTATAATGATCTCGAAAACTGTTATGAAACTCGGTGCTTGGGTAGTCATATTTTTGTATGTAGTATTCGGAAAGCAAATACGTAAGACGAGAGGTCATCTTATGAATAAAAGATTGAATCTTCATTAGGATGAAATAAGGAAATAAAGAGTCTTTTCAAAAGCTTATATTACCACGTAAATTCTGTTTTATGGAACAGTAAAAAACCTGTTTTCATTCAAAACAAAAGGGTAAAAAAGAAATGTTTCTGGCAAAGATATCCCACACAAATAAAATAAGGCGCAAAAGACAGGTATAGTCAAGGTTTGATCAGTTTGAATCGCTTGCTCATAATTGCTGATCGCAATGTTCACATAGAATACAATGATGCATCTAGTCGGCGCATTTAATATTTTAAATACCTCTGGCATTTTATTAACTGCATTTAATTTTGACAAACTAAATTATACAAGTTCCATACAGTCATCAAAATATTGTAGTTTATTATACTTAGCCAAAATAACCGTCGAATTAACATACAATTTCTTGTCATATCAAGTGCCAACCTAGGTTGGTTTAATGTAGGTTTTTTGGTGTCTGTCTGTTCAAATCAGTGTTGGCACAGTCACTAATATTTTCAATCGATGGACGATTAAAACTAAAGATTTAATACGGTACGTTATGGTTATCACTAAAAACGAACTCTAACGATTGAATATTAAGTCACCATTACAATCTAAAATAGAATTTTCAATTATGAATGACTAATTTAGTCACTAAATGTTTAGGTTTAGTGGATAAATTTAGTGATTGTGCCAACACTGGTTCCACTTTCTCAAAACTTTCGAAATTGGCTGTGATTTGAACTCTCAAAAATGTTCTGACATCGTAGGACAAGATTGGATAAGATACCTTCACAGCTGCTATGTAACTTTGCAAAACAGTTTGTATAACCTCAGTATCAACCTAAAGTTAAAATAGTGTTCGTCGTCTAAATGTATACGATAAAGGGTGTTGATAAGAATCACTTACTAGTTACGTAATTGATAAAATGTTGTGATTTTTAGCCTGTGTGTGTACGTTGTGTAGATGCACCCTTCAGTGATTTGAACTTTCAATCCGCCCAAGATTTTGATCCTTACTTTCATTCCAGCGTATATAATATATACCTATATAACATATATATCCAAATATATATTTTTAGACGTAACTACTACGTAACGAAATTTTCGTTGTTTGTACAGAAGTTGTTAAAAAATTAAAAATACAAAAAAAAATAAGTGTACTCTTAAATAGGTATGTGTGATGTTTGTTCAGTGTAAAGTCAACTTTGGTGTTTCAGTATTAGTTTTAAAATCACTAGGAGTTAGATTTTATGTTAGTCGTTAATTAATGTTTACGTAACAATAGATTAGTGTTAATTTTTTTTAAGAATACCCTCAGTATAAGTGAAAAACTCTAAAAGTCTTTTGTTTACAGTAGTGTAATAGTTTTGTGCCAACTCTTTCAAAAGTAACTAAATTGGCAGATTCAAACCAATGTACCTACTGCCAAAGAACAAAATTGTTTTTGTCGTATCAGTCAATAACTCGAGGATAATAATTGTGTTGTGAATATACTACGGATAGATGTACGTACGTTGACTATAGCTGTTCTATGAAGCTCAAAGACATGTTATGTCCGCCTTTGAGATATTAGTATATTACTTTATAATATGTATTTTTTTCCAAATTCCATCAAATAAAAGTCAACTGATTTTTCACTCTTGCTTTTTATTTCGTCACCTGCCCTGCCTGTCACTAGGTTCCCATCTACCTTCACTTAAGGAAATGATAAGTGCAGCTTCTAAAGTTTGACATCTGTAACCCAGTGTCTTTCTTTGCATGTAAGGAAATTATTCTTGGAACAACTACAAATATAAAAAAACAAACAATATAATAAAATATCATTGATAAAAAACGTAAATTGCATAAAATAATAAAACCAGCGTCATCTGTCGGATTACTTATTAATACTATATTTGCATCCAAATTGATGAGTTAACAACTAAATTTTAAGTAAAAATTTATTGTGCTGTTGTTATTCTTATTACATACAAAGATAAACATCGGGTGATGCAATTTTACGTGATTTTATATTAATTTTCTGACAATAGTTAATTTAGAATATGTTATAAAATGACAGTGATTATTACATAGGTGTAATTATTAACATCGGGATAAACAAAATGACCATCTATTTGCGGTTCGGTTTTTCGATTTGCCATGTATTAAAAATTGCCAGGTTGGTCCCTATTTAAATGCTCAAGTATATACATAGCAAAAAATACAATAAAATATTACAAATTGTCTCTCTTCCCAACCAGAATATACATAACAATAACATTATCCTTATTTAGTACATAATTAGTAATTTACAATTGCAACTTAAAATGTACATTGGGGTGTCCCTTCGCGCCGAGGCCGGTGACCATGAATGTGGCTCCGCATGGGGGTTCTTGAACTCCGTCAATGTTCATGCTGGCGGTAGTCACGAATAAAACGTCCATCTTGGGACCTCCCCACGTCACTGACGTCACCTGCTTCGCGGGAATCGGGACCTGTATAAAGGGGTATAATTAAATGAGCGAATAAATAATATTCGGGCGACTAGTAATGAATGAGATATATAACTCGATTTTTATAACTATGCGTTTGGAGCTGTCAAACTTTCTATACGATTTGACACTTGAACTGTCAAAACCCATACAAAGTTTGACAGCTCCAAACGCATAGTTATAAAAATCGAGTTATACATGAACCGAGTTATGCGAAGATTTTGGTTGTGGGACATTTTTGAGGTACTTACTATAAATGGGGAACAGTTAATCCAAGTAACAAAAACACAAGAACAGATTTGTTTTTAGTTAAAACTTAATTGGGCAATAAAAATAATAAGTGAGCGAAAACACTATATGTGGGCGAAAGTTTCTACTAAAATGTGAGTTAATTATTAAAACTGCATAGAGGTTAACATGAATCGCTCCTATAATAAAAGATGTTCATCATAATGGGTCATCGCTGCCTGCTCATAGAAATGCAGGTTCTGTATTAGATACCACATGTAGACCACCAGTAGCGTATAGACATGTTTATTGACGGTTGTAAATTGTCGGTAGGTGTGAGATTGTGTAACTAATGAAATTTTGATTGACCTGACCTTTTGCAGCAGTTTCCCGGTGCTAGGATCGATCTTGATGACGCAGGAGCCATTGAAGCAAGCCACCCAGAGGTTGCCTTCGGTGTCGATGGTGGAGCCGTCAGGGAAGCCTCCGATCGGCTTTATGTCGAATATGTGTTTCATGTTTGCTGATGGAAGAAGTTTTATTACAATTAGGTAGGTAGGTATAGGGTATTTTACAGCACTTAGACTTTGCGGGTGTCTGCTCATCAATAAAAACAACGACAACAACCTACCTAGCTATGGGCAGCCACTCCAAATGCCATTCGTGTGGCAACGTATTGGAAAAATAAAATTTAATTCGTCGCGACTCGCAACGAAGAAGAAGAATAAAAACAACAATTACTACAGTGCAGATGCTGAAGGTCGCAGGTGCAAATCCTGCCGGCGTGGAATATTTTGCAAGTTTTCCAAAAACATTTGTTACAACACAACTTCAAACAAGATGTTCCAAAACTCAGAATGTTAGCGACCTCAAAAAGTAGATGGCGTGATTGCGGCATTCAAAGCTGTTTTTTCGAATACAGATTAATATTTTTGGAAATGAAATGGCTATTTCATTGTTGACCTCCTCATATTATGAAGTTATACTCACAGATGTCTCCGTTTTCGACATTATAGTCGTATCTCCGGATATTCTCTTCCAAAGAGTCGGTGTAGTACATGGCCTTCCTACTGACATCCCACGCCAAACCATTGGAGATCCCAATTCTGTTTGCCAAGGTCGTCAGTTTGGTTCCGTCCAGTCGGAACAGAGAACCGGCGTGTTTCTGGTAGTTGCCAGGTGGATCCTCTTTGCCCATTGTGCCTGAAAAAAGAAGTGTTTAAATATGAGTGACGTGCATGTGATAGATTAGATACCGGCTTCTAAATGGGTGGCATCCCCTATATTTCTTTTCTTTTCCATGGGTTTCGAGTAGCCACCAGCACATCACCTGAACCGGTACGAACTGAAAACCAGCGCCACAGCTCTGGCTGTAGCATTATGCTGAGTTGGAACTGTTTCGGTATAGTTGCAAGGTTTTCTGGAATATTTGTATTTATTTGTTGTTATTTTGCCTGCAATTATGCCGAATAAATCTATTTTCTTTCTTTCTTCTTTCATCAATCAAACATGAGTCGTTTTCAGTAGCAGATTGGGCAATGCATGAGTATCTAGCTGGTTTTCAGTAGCAAGTTGGGCAAAGTATCTAAATTGTTCGCGTAGATGGCAGCGAAGCTCTTTTCTTCTTCCAGTCAGTTCATTTTAAATTTTCGAAGTTGTTGTTCGAAAGGCCTTACTAAGTGGACTTTACGTGCTAAAAGCATTAACTTCAAACAGACCTGCGTAAAGCCTGCCCAGGGGATCGCACTTTCCATCGTTAATCCTGTTGGTCGGATGGTCCTGGTCTACCTCAGCAAGTTCCTTGATCACCTGCAACATATAAGATGTTAAAAATATTAAGTCATGTTTGTTTATTATCTTTGCGGAAACCCACTTTTTTCTAAAGATAGGTACGTCAGCAAAGAGGCACCCATCCGCTCTGATAGATGTCAGACAAAAGTTTATTTCTGTCTTCTATTCAAGCTTATACAGGGTTATTTTTTAGTCAGTGCGCAAACTTCGCAGGGTGTTTCTATTCGTAAATCTGAACAACTTTTATTATGGGACCACCTGCGAATTAGCAAAAAAAATTTGGATGTTCCATAGAAAAATTCATACCTTCTCGGCAAAAATGTATGGAACAACCAAAAATTGTTTTTAGATTTCGCAGGTGGCCCCATAGTAAAAGTTGTTCAGAATAACGAGTAGAAACATCCTGCACAGTTTGCGCACTAACTAAAAAATAACGATGTATCTATCCGTCGATCTCTCTTCGTATTATGACAAGGCAAATGCGAAATAGATGTAGGTATTACCTTAGCGGGGGAGCCGTTGCCTCCGTCCCATTGAATCACAAGAAATTTTCGTTCCACGCCGACTACAAAGTGGTCTGACGCGCTCTCTAAAGGCACTATGAAACCTGGACGGCCATCTGAAAGAATCGTTTAGTTAGAGAAAGATCTTAGTAGGATAATAAGGTTCACCATATTTTCGAATATTTTAACTATGTACCTACCTAAAACGCGAATAGCATTTAGTACGTTTAGTATACTTTGATAGAATCAAGTTTACAACAGTATCCACTTTTTAATCCTAAGTCATACTAAGCACTGTGACATAGGCTGGGGGCTGGTAATGGCGATATTAAAAACAACGAGTCGGTAGTAGCCAGTGTGCTTTCGCTAGATGCTACACGTAGGTACTATTCTTGCATACTCGGTACTATGAGCAGGAGCAGCACCTTGTGTGTATAACCTGGTAAAAATTTCATTGAAATGAAGCCTTACCGAGCTTAGTCTTGCTGTGCTCCCCAGTGGCAGGCTCATATTTGTGTATGGTGCAACTGAGAATGTCCACGAAGTACAGCGCCTGAACCCGCTCGTCCCAGTGCGGGCCCTCGCCCAGCACCAGCGGCTCCGTCAGTTTCTGCACTTGAAATGGCATCTGGCCGGACAAAGAAAGAAGGCCGGGACTTTAATATACTTTCGATTGACACTGGCTGAATTGCTAGCTGCAATGTAAAAGCCATAATCTAAACTAAAACATACACCCGTTTCCCTTCTTGTCGCCCATTCAATATTATTGTCGCCCAGTTAGTATTTATTTCGATCAATTCTACATAAAAGCTAGTTAAATTAGCTAATGTACTACCTAACCTACCCACTTACCTAGATGTTTTTCCTGTTGTAGGTGCAAATTATTTGTACGTAATGGAAATTTCAGCTAATTTGTAACGGCTTTTTATAGGTAGGCACTTATGTGTTATCACTTAATAAATAGGTAGGTACCTAAAGTGGCGATATTATTTATTACCTACATTTCCCTGCCGTCAGAGCCCGATTTACCATACACATACGGGGTGTAAGGGAGACGGTGTAACGAAAACTTTGTAGATGTGCTCAGAACATGAAACTGATCAACTTTTCCCATGGAACAACATAATATGATGGTAAACGAAAATCTTTTATCGACTTCCCATACAAAGTCAGTCAGCTAATCGTGAAAGTATGAGAGTTCGGATTTTTTTTCGTTTACCACCATATGTCCTATGGGAAAAGTTGTTCAGTTTCATGAGCACGCCTGCAAAGTTTTCGTTACACCGTCTCTTACACCCTGTAGGTATTGCTGGTTAATATCAATACCTAATAAAATATGGATGACAATAAAACAAACTAAATATCACCAGCAATGTATGTCAAATCAAGTCCTGTCGGCTGGATAAGTGCTATAATAGCCGTTGTAGGTATTAAAAACCAAAACAAAGTGCTATTGACGATTCGATGGCGACAACAGACGATAATGATGATAACAAATAGCAGCCTCTCAAAACAAGGTCACAGAGCACTTAATTGAACAATAAGTACAAAAGATAACAGTAGAAGCGTCGATTGTATAACAAGCGGCTCGCCGGCATCACAACATTACACGACACGAATACTAAAATAGATCTATCATGAATGTAGCAAATGCCGGTTAATGCAAGTGATGAAAACGATAACAACAACTACAAAATGAGTGGTAGTATATTTCTATAATCTCAATAAAATTATTTACTTAGGTACATTTTAAACAATCTAACTTTATTTAGTAAAGCCGGTTGGCTATACTTTGCATGTCAAGTTTTAAATTGACAAATGATAAAATAATAGCATAGAAGATAATGGTTTTATATTTTACCTACTCTTAAATTAATCACGAGGTTTTCCTAAGCTGTTTATTAGAAAATACCTACTTGTCTACTTATAAAAGTGTAATAAAACGTAACTAATTTACCCCAAGAACTTACCGCAATAACTACGAATGACGAGGACGAGGAGCGAGACAAGAGCGCAGACGCAGAGTGCCCCCGTGTGCGTGGACCATACAGAATCTAAAGACCACTTTACATTTACATTACCTACACATGCGTTGCATGACTGAACCTACGCCGCCGCCGGTGGTGGTTGGCGCATGTTGTGTAAACGTACAAAAATCTATTAATTACAGTCGCCGACATATTAAATACTTATACTGGATGAAATTTTACTAGCGACCGATGACGAAAACTGAGAACCGGCTGGTAATAAGGAACAACTTTTCCCAAGGAACCTAGGTCAAAACACAAAAGAAAAATTGGACCTCCCGCTGATTTGAGTTACTACGGTAGGTCTATTTTTTTCGTATTTCGACCTATGTTGCCACATAAGTTGAAATACGAAATATGTTGTCCTAATAAATAAAGCTCCTTTCATAATGTGGGACTCAATTAAATTTAACAAATTTAAGTTGCTAATTACTTCTAAACGAGGGGTTTTCATAACTTGGCCCCATAATGAAAATTGTTCGGTACAATGGTCTACACAACGTCTCCAATTTAATGTATTTCCTTTGGAACACCTTGTATTGAAGCTTTTATTTATTTTATATTGGATAGTAGTTAAACGGGTGTGAACGGGTGAATGTTAATAAAAAGCTTTCAGTTTGTGAAATTATGGCGTACGGAAATATTAAGCGGGTGTGTGTTTGTGGGCGACTAAAAAATTCGAAAACGCGGGGCTAAAATTGCGTAGGTAACTAGTTAATCACTACGAGCAGAGCAGTAAATAAATTTTTGAGGCAAAATTTTTTTATTTGAGTAGCAATTAATTGATCATTTTATATAACAAACTAGCGGCCCGCCCAGCGGTTTCACTCGCTGCTACTTACCTGTTTTCCCGTAGAAATGGAATCTTTGCCCGTAGTAAAAAGTCCATTAATCCATTCTAGCAGAAGTTACTCATCATGACCATGTGCCAGCAGAGGCGGCCTGTCATGGCGAATAACTTTAACTTTGAAGCCATTACCGTATCTCTTATAGTTTTGATGGGATGCTGGTGGTCTACATCAGGCACTCCAGACCCTCGTGACCATGTGCCAGTAGAAGCGGCCCGTCATGCTGAATAACTTTAACTTTGAAGCCATTACCGAGTCTAATAAAGTTTAGATGGGGTGCTGGTGGTCTACATCAGGTACTCCAGACCCTCGTGACCATGTGCGAGCAGAAGCGGCCCGTCATGCTGAATAACTTTAACTTTGAAGCCATTACCGAATCTTTTATAGTTTAGATGAGATGCTGGTTGTCTACATCAGGTACTCCAGACCCTCGTGACCATGCGCCAGCAGAAGCAGCCTGTCGTGCTGAATAACTTTTACTTTGTAACCATTACCCTATCTCTTATAGTATAGATGGGATGCTTGTGGTCTACATCAGGTACTCCAGATCATCGATGACCATGTGCCAGCAGAAGCGGCCCGTCATGGTGAACAACTTTTTCTATGAAGCCATGACCGTATCTCTTATAGTTTATATGGGATGCTGGTGGTCTTCATCAGGTACTCCAGATCCTCGAGGGCTGACCATGTCCGTCTTTTATATGATAGTAATATCAGTGCCAAAATTCGCGAGGATCGGTAAAGCGGTTTGGCTAATTTGGGTAATATCTGCTTTATTTCCCCGTTTTCCAGCTGCTAACCGTTTTCCCGTAGGAATGAGGAATTTTCCCGTGGTAAAAAGTAGCCTATGTTACTCAGGGATGTTGTAGCTTTCTAATAGTGAAAGAATTTTGGAAATCGGTCCAGTAGTTTCGGAGTTTATCGATTACATACAAACAAACAAACAAACAAAAAAACAAAAAAACAAAGTTTTCCTCTTTATTATATTAGTGTAGATTGGCATATACGGGGTGTTAGGGACGGTGTAACGAAAACTTTGCAGGCGTGCTCAGCCCATGAAACTGAACAACTTTTACTATGGAGCCAATGGTAGGAAACGAAAAAAAAAATCCGACCTTCCATACAAAGTCAGTCAGCTGATCGTGCATTTTGTATGGGAGGTCAGAATTTTTTTTTTGTTTCACACCATTGGCCCCATAGTAAAAATTGTTCAGTTTGATGGTCTGGTCATGCCTGCAAAGTTTTTGGTACACCGTCCCTAACACCCTGTATATTTATTTCAAGTGTGCTGTATTATAACCTAATCGCGAGTTCATCGAATCGAAAATTTATTTTCAATTCATTTAGTCATTGTTTTATTCACCCACTTGCTACTTTCCAGCCTGTTTAAAATTTTAGTCGCACACCTATTATTTTAGTAGCCCACTTATTATTTTTGACACCCATTATTTTTGTCATCCACTTATTTTTTTGTCGCACGATTTGGGTTTTTAAAGTCAAAATTATAAAGTAGTTTCTTGATAATTTATGTTCATCTTCAAGTGCTTCAGATGAAATATGGAATCCTTGCGACAAGGACGACGCCTCTTCGAGTTTGCAGTTGATTTTTCTTCCATTACGAACCTACGAAGCGATCCGCAACCACAGTGGAGAGTGGCCTTTTGAGAGATAGAGATATATTTGCAGTGTTACCAGATTGGGAGGGGAAACCCTCCAAATTTGGGGGGTTTTGAAAGCAGTGGGGGGAATATATCTTTGGGGGGATTGTTGGGGGGGAAAAATCGGGTAAGGGGGATTTGGGGGTTTTGAACAAGAGGATTTTACTCTCCATAACATGATTTTTGCATCCATTTTTATAATTTCAAGGCAATTTAGGAGAGGATGTTGATGAGAAACATTTTACTTTTTGTGTCGATATTTTTAATAATTTTGATGAATTTTGGCGCTTTTGGGGGGATTTTGCTCGAAAATACGATTTTTGGGGGATTTTGAGGATAATTTGGGTATACACCAGACGGTGAACTTACAATACAGTCCAGCATAAAAGAGTAGAAATTAAATAAAATGAAACTAAAAAATTTCATACTAAATTGTTGCCATTTAATTTTGAAAGTGCATACAAAGTAGCGCCCTCATTTTTTGTCTACTCTTTTTTGCTGGACTATTAATTTTAGCGTTCTTTTTTTATTTCGTGAATTTTGGTTCTTTTGGGGGGATTTTGCTTGAAAAGCCGATTTTTGGAGGTTTTTCGGTCCAGATTTAGGGAGAAAGGCTGACGATCATCTGGCAGCACTGTATATTTGACAGTTGCGCTTTTTTGACAGACAGACAGTACAAAAATATAACCTCACTTTTCTTTTCTGATTCCGAGTGTTTTCTTGTGGTTTTCTTCATAACTTAAAAAGGTTTATTTGATTGTAATTATTAAATGGAAAGGTATATTCTGACCAATAATTTAAGATCTTTAAAATCAAAGTGAGCTTTAAAATAGAATACTATATTTTTGATGTAAAAAGTAAGTATTCCTTTCGTTTACGATAAATAGCTTTTGGATTTCATATTTCAACAGTCCCTGCTAAGTTGCAGAATGAATTAGAATTGAAATAAGTATGCCGTATCATTCTGACTACCGGAAGTTGATAATCTTCACTTATCTTGGGCAGTACCTAAAATGTACATGTAACAGTTTCAATTAATTTTTCAGGCTGATACTTAGAAAAATGAGACCTACGCTACCAAAACACATTTCGGCAGAGTTGCTGCGTACATGCAAAAAGCAATTCTGCAATTTAAATCTGGCTTACATAACCTCACGCAACTACTGTGATGGAAAATCTATCTACCAGCGTGAGGAGGAGGGAAAGAAGCCTCGCATGGTGTACGGTCAACCCTACCCGGACTGGCGCAAACCCTGGATCCAAAGGGAAGGAGAGTTCACCTCCAAACTCGCAGTCTTCAACGAGAAGAACCCCAGTCCGCACATCTTGAATGCCCTTCAAAAGCTCCCATACTTAACATTTGAAGAAATCAAAGAGTGGTGGAAAGATATGAAGGTGGTGCAAGAAATTGAAAACCAAAGATATTTGCCAGAACGTGTTGCAACTTTAGGATCTAATTTGGCCGCCGTACATTTCTTTACTTACCGGAATGCTGCAGTAAGATTAAAGGGTTCTCATAATTGGATCGCTGGTAATGTGGAAAAGCTTGAAAGAGAACTACCAAGTACTTATGTAGAAGGATATTTTGTTGAAGCTGTGGATTGCAGCAGCTTTCACCACAACGGTATCCGATATGAAGGGTTGGCGAATTTGGCTGGTCTTAACTTCCTGAAATGGCTGTCTTTGAAGAACCAGAAGTTTATTGATGTGTGGTGTTTAGATAGATTAGCCGGGCAAAATGGTACAAGCTTAGAATATCTAGACATATCTAGTACAAAGTTGTGTGAAGGTTGTGTGTATGCTTTTGCTAGAATGCCAGCTTTGAAGACAGTAGTGATAGCAGACCCAGGGGATGACATTAGGACACAAGCAGCTTTGTCATTTTTGGAGCAAGAGAGACCACAGCTTACAATCAAACTTACAGAACCAGTGCAGAATGAACCTCTAACAGTAGGACAGAAAAAATAGCAGGTGCTTGTTAGTATCCTCAGGAATAATGCATGTTTCTACAGACAGTAGAATAAAGTTTAGTTTCAGCTGTGTCACAACTGGTGCCTTTAAGTTCTTTACAGATGTAAATTAAATTTTTAGTCTCATTTTCAACTGGTTTATTTACCTATGACAAATGTTAACTTGTTGAAGTAGTGATAGTTACCCAAGTAAGATTTAAGTAAGTTAGGTATATTGTTGATGTTTTAATTATTTATTTATTTTATTCATAAAATTAAATAGCTTAGACAAATCCTTTTATTTACTTCCCAGATACTTGGCACCTTCATCAGACTGAAGCTTTTATATGATTTTGGGTAAAAAAGTTTTCCTAAAGTAGTGAACAGCCTAAGGCAGATTTAATAACAATAAAATCAATAAATTTAAGTTACGAAAATGGCCCTTTACAATATGAAATAAAACAACTTGATTACAACTTTATAATCACGTTTATTTACTTACAACAACTTTTAATACACCTACTTATTGAGTAAAATTACTAACTCTTGAAAACTTAGATATACGATTTATTTGATTTAACAATAAATATTAGTAAGCACCATCGCTAGACAAAAAAAAAATTAAATTCATATTTTTTTCCGAAAGTTTCGATTCGCCATTCCTTTTTAAACGCTATTTTACAGGGCAAAATTAAAGACGATAGTGAATGACTTCCCCAGTCGAAATATTAAAAACTCGAAAATGTGTACAATCAAATCGTGGAAATCTTAAACATATATCGAAAAGTTAATTAATTGTAGCACTGACGTTAGGAAGTTGGTTGATTTTTTGAAAACTTGTAATATTTTCCACCGCAGGCTGGATTTGAACTGCAACCTTCGGCATATGAACTGTTACTTATTTTGGCAATACTGTCGTTGGGAGGTTAGTTGATCCTGGCGCTGACGTTTGGCAGCCCCCTGACGGCGAGCCCGGTCACCTGGAAGGTGGCTCCGCAGGGCGGCGGCTGCGGGGAGCCGCGGTCCATGCACGCGCTCGTCACGTAACTGTATTGTGAAGTTAGTTGATGCTGACGTTGGGAAGCTAGTTGATTCTGTCGTTGGGGAGTTAGTTGATCCTGGCGCTGACGTTGGGCAGCCCCCTGACGGCGAGCCCGGTCACCTGGAAGGTGGCTCCGCAGGGCGGCGGCTGTATTGTGAAGTTAGTTGATGCTGACATTGTGAAGTTAGTTGATGCTGTCGTTGGGAGGTTAGTTGATCCTGGCGCTGACGTTGGGCAGCCCCCTGACGGCGAGCCCGGTCACCTGGAAGGTGGCTCCGCAGGGCGGCGGCTGTATTGTGAAGTTAGTTGATGCTGACATTGTGAAGTTAGTTGATGCTGTCGTTGGGAGGTTAGTTGATCCTGGCGCTGACGTTGGGCAGCCCCCTGACGGCAAGCCCGGTGACTTGGAAGGTGGCTCCGCAGGGCGGCGGCTGCGGGGAGCCGCGGTCCATGCACGCGCTCGTCACGTAACTGAAACAACCACACAGAATAACCGATAAGTATACATACATACAGAGTTACAACTTATAGGTAATATATCTTGATCACAACCTGTCAAGAGGTCATGAAACTAAACTGCTTTCCTATTTTGGTTATAAGTAAAGTAAACAAAATATTTATATAAATATTTTATAAAGTATGGTTATCTAGGTATAGGAGACCGGCGAAACCACTCTCAGTCAAACATACCTCCCCGCAACGCATAAAGTATAGTTATTTTACTTAGGACCACATCAATCATAAAACAAACGCTAGAATAAGCGGGGTTACGAGTGGAGGAGGCTACGCCTCGGCAAGCGTTGGATTGACCCCCGCCACCAGCTAAATTGCCCGATGACTATAAAATGGGAGCTGGTAGCGACTAGATGACGTGTACGAGAAATCGTGCCTTGTTGCGTAACCCTTAAGGAGTATTCCAGCTGTAGACTGTTATAGGCTGATGTGATATACTATATGACGTGACAAATACGTACAGGATATCGAAGTTGGGTCCCCCGAAGGTGACAGACGTAACTTGAAGGGCCGGGATCGGCACTTTCTGCAGGAGGCTGCCGGTGCGAGGGTCCACTTTTATCACCTGCAACGGATGATAGATTTCATTATTAAATTACTCATAACAGAAAATAATTAGGGTACAAGTGTAAAAAAAAACAACTACAAATTGTAGTGTATTGACTTGTAAGTTGTAACTTGTAATTAATAAAACACGATTGATTTTCCTACTGCATATATTTTAAGGGGTGATCCAGCCCATGAAAATGAACAACTTTTCCCAAGGAACATAGGTCGAATTATAATTTTGCAATGTCCTAACCAGACTGGAAACAAATTCACAAAGTGATAAATATCAACTTTGTGAGTGACCCCACCGGGAATTGAACCCGGAACCTTCTACGTGGCAGGCAGTCATACTAATCAATGCGCCACATCGGCTGTCAGACCTCTTATACAAGTGAACCAGCCAAACAAGTCAGTTTGTATGGGAGGTCCAAATTTTTTTTATATTTCGGCCTATGTCCTTTGTTCAGTTTCATGGGCCGAACGTCAGACACGTTCCCTACATTCCCTGTGAACGTACCTGCCGACCGTCGAAGTTGGCGATCCAGAGGTTCCCGTTAGTATCGATGGTCATTCCGTCGACGATGCCTTGTAGTCCATGTATCTGTTGTCAGACACGTTCCCTGCATTTCCTGTGAACGTACCTGCCGACCGTCGAAGTTGGCGATCCAGAGGTTGCCATCAGTATCGATGGTCATTCCGTCCACGATGCCTTGTAGTCCGTGTACGCTGTAATAAACGCGTTCCCTGCATTCCCTGTGAACGTACCTGCCGACCGTCGAAGTTGGCGATCCAGAGGTTGCCATCAGTATCGATGGTCATGCCGTCGACGATGCCTTGTAGCCCGTGTGCGCTGTAGTCAAATACGTTCCCTGCGTTCTCTGTGAACGTACCTGCCGACCGTCGAAGTTGGCGATCCAGAGGTTGCCATCAGTATCGATGGTCATGCCGTCGACGATGCCTTGTAGCCCGTGTGCGCTGTAGTCAAATACGTTCCCTGCGTTCTCTGTGAACGTACCTGCCGACCGTCGAAGTTGGCGATCCAGAGGTTGCCATCAGTATCGATGGTCATGCCGTCAACGATGCCTTGTAGTCCGTGTGCGCTGTAGTCAAATACGTTCCCTGCATTCACTGTGAACGTACCTGCCGACCGTCGAAGTTGGCGATCCAGAGGTTGCCATCAGTATCGATGGTCATGCCGTCCACGATGCCTTGTAGTCCGTGTGCGCTGTAGTCAAACGCGTTCCCTGCATTCCCTGTGAACGTACCTGCCGAGCCGACCGTCGAAGTTGGCGATCCAGAGGTTTCCGTCGGTGTCTATAGTCATGCCGTCGACGATTCCTTGTATTCAAACACGTTCCCTGCATTCCCTGTGAACGTACCTGCCGACCGTCGAAGTTGGCGATCCAGAGGTTGCCGTCGGTGTCTATAGTCATGCCGTCGACGATTCCTTGTATTCAAACACGTTCCCTGCATTCCCTGTGAACGTACCTGCCGACCGTCGAAGTTGGCGATCCAGAGGTTGCCGTCGGTGTCTATAGTCATGCCGTCGACGATGCTTTGTAGTCCGTGTGCGCTGTAGTCAAACTCGTTCCCTGCATTCCCTGTGAACGTACCTGTCTTCCGTCGAAGTTGGCGATCCAGAGGTTGCCATCAGTATCGATGGTCATGCCGTCCACGATGCCTTGTAGTCCGTGTACGCTGTAGTCAAATACGTTACGCGGGTTCGCTGAAAAATTAACAAGCTTTTTCAATCAGTGTGCACTTTTTCAGGATAATATTTCAGACGAACATAAAATTTTCGATTCATCATCAACAGCCACACCAGCCCACTGCTAGAAAATATATGCCTCCCCTTATTAGGACCGTGTTATACCACAAATGCCGTTTTTCAAAACAATATTACTCAGTAGAAAACGGTCGTAAAAAAAACGGAGTATAATAATAATAAATAAATATCCCTGGACGAGACACACAACGCCATCTAGGCCCAAACTAAGCAAAGCTTGTACTATGGGAACTAGACAACTGATATAATACATATATACTTTCTTTTTTGTTTGTAAATTAATACATATTATACATAGAAAACATCCAGACTAAACACAAATATTTGAAAATTGACTTTACAAATATTTGTGCCTGGTGGGAATCGAACCCACGACCCTCGGCGTAGAAGGCAGGGGTACTATCCACTACACCATCGGGACAGTCAAAAGTATAGATAACCACATTCACCAAGCTTAGATCGGCGAGCGCAATGCAGAGCGTAATATTCAAAGGTAATGCTCTTATCTATTCCCTGGATTCATCCCATGGTCACCTTTAACGACAACCACGGGTAGACATGGGGTGATGCTATTCTAAGCTAACACTTTTGCAGCGTGATTGTAAGCACAAAAAATATTAACAAATTAATTGCAAAACAGGCAGACGATAAAAGTTGTAAATACTTTCTACAGATGTCGCTAGATCGTCGCTTGGAGACGAGCATCAAGAGATCGAAAAAATTGGCAGGCATCTACAACTGCATCGATTGCTCAGTGGCATAGCGATGGCGCGTTTACCCATGCGGCCCGGGTTCGAGCCCCGGTTGTTGCATGAAAAATTTTCAAGTTTATATTTTCATTTATGAGAATAATATAGCACTGTGAGTGTAAAAATCTCAATAGATTGATAAAAACGACTTACAAATGTTTCCAGTCTCGATATCGTAGTCGTATCTTCGTACCGTGTATTCAAACGAGTCTGCGTAGTAGAAAGCCTTCTGCGCGACGTCCCAGCATAAGCCGTTCGAAATGTCCATGTCCGTCGCCACCTTTAAAAAAAATCTTTCATAAGTGGCCTTTCTACATTCGCAGACTACTTATTTATTATCATTCTTATCGTCTAAAGTTAAAATAGCAAGAAAAAATACCTACGTTATATTATAATTATAAACAATGGGCGTTTCTTGAAGAAACAAATCCGAATGATGACACTATACGCTATGTTATGTATCGGTATAATCCATAGTATAATCACAAATTAGGAAGACGGCGCGCGGGGCGCCTTTACAGATGGCTCACTTAGTACTAGCGACGAATTTGACGGACGGAATCTCATAGGAACTCAAGGTAACTAAGAAGATAGTTGGCACGAACGTCATGGTCTTGGATTAAAAGTGACGTGACAATCGCGAAGATCCTAAATAGGGTCGAGTAAACCTTCTGCAAACTCTATTTTGTGGCATAACGATCAAAATTTTACAACTAATCCGGTATTACCTTAGTGGCGGTCCCGTCGGGGTCGATGCGGTACAAAGATCCCTTCTTCAAGTGGAACTTGCCCGGCGCGTACTCGTAGCCCATCGTACCTGGAAACAATTTATATTCAAACATCATTTTACAGATACACTGACAGCCGATGTGATGTGCCACGCAGGTTATGGGTTCAATTACCGGTATGGGGTCACTCACAAAGTTGATATTAACCACTTTGTGAATTTGTTCCCAGTCTGGTTAGGACATTGTAGGCCGAGCCAAGGTTTGTAAGAGAAAATCGGTCGGTCTTTACTGTCTATGATTTTCTCAGACGGCGGTCGTTACAAAACCATGTCAGAGGCCTGTTATTGGAAAACTCTGACACCAGGGTTAATCAGGTCGTTCGACGACTCGATGTCCCACACGAAGAGAAAGAGAAAGAAACTTTAAAAGTTGATAAATTTGTGTTTTTGCTGGCTAAGAATCGCGGCGACTAAGGGAGAAATCTAGTCCAGGGTATAGGCACCATCTTCACACACTGCGCTCGCCTATGTATTCTCACCTGCAAACAGCCTGCCCCTCGGATCAGCCTTGGCGTCGTTGAACCTGTTATCAGGATTGTCCTGGTCTACTTCCGCCACGGTTTTGATGACCTTCGCAGCATCAGGGGCTCCGGACCACTCCACTTCCACAACTTTCCTGTTGAGGCCCACCACGAAGCGGTCTTTGCGACCCTCGATTGGGATTATGAATGTCGGCATGCCGTCTGGAAGAGAGAAGTTTCATAAAGTCACAAGTCAATGGTCTATCAAGTTTTGGTCATACATGACACTAATGCAGAGGCATATTTACAATATGGACAACTACGGTACATGTAATGGAATATCGGAGTTAAATACGCCGGCAAATACAGGTTGTAAGGGACAGCTCTCCGAATACTGATAGAGTGCATTCAGACCATGAAAATGAACAACTTGCAACAAAATGTTATTTCAGGAACAGCTTTTTTTTATTCCCATTGTATAGGCAATCAGCCGATCTTGATTTTGTATGGCAGGTCGATCTATTTTTGTCATTTACTAAAATAAATTCTTGCTTGAAATTGTTCAATTTCATGGTTCATCCTATCAGTATTAGGGCGAGAATCCACCAGAGCTGTGCGAGGTAGCTAAGCGGTGTGCGAGGAAAAAATCCACCAATAGAATCACTTCATTTTCCTAGCCTCGCTCAGCTCAGCTCTGGTCGAATAGGGTTGAGCGAAGCGAGGCCATTCTACATACAAAACAAGCGAGAAATGTGTGCGAGGGATGTGTTGCGAGGAATGTGTAGCGAGGAATGCGTTGCGAGGAATGCGTTGCGAGAAATGTGTTGCGAGGTTTCCACTACATCGCATTCCCCCCGCTCACACATTTCACAGCTTCGCAACGCATCCTCGCT
The DNA here is from genome assembly GCA_024500475.1 of Phthorimaea operculella. Classification (NCBI taxonomy): domain Eukaryota; kingdom Metazoa; phylum Arthropoda; class Insecta; order Lepidoptera; family Gelechiidae; genus Phthorimaea; species Phthorimaea operculella. Next base: position 1,689,568 of record JANFCV010000081.1, read on the forward strand.
CCGCACATTAATGCGCATTTTCACAGCTCCGCTACGCATCCTCGTACGGCACATTTTACTTGCACAGCTTTGGTGGAAACCCCTACACATTTCCACAGCACAGCTACGCATCCTCGTACGACACATTTTCCTCGCACAGCTCTGGTGGATTCTCACCCTTAGCCTATTAGGAGAGCTGCTCTTTACACCCCGTATAGTAAGTGCAGCAATATTGAAGAAAAGTAACTTAGTTACGTTACATACCAAGTTTAGCCCTGGTGTGTTTCCCAGTAGCTGGCTCATATTTATGTATGGTGTGGTCGAAGATGCTCACGAAGTACAGCGCCTGCTGCTCGTGGTCCCAGTGAGGACCCTCGCCCAGGGTCACGGGTTCGGTTACCGCCTCTACTGTCGGTGCCATCTGGAAAAACGATTTAGATTTTTTTATTTTATTTTATTTTGTATGGGAGGTCCAATATATTTTTTTTTATTTCGGCCTATGTTCCTTGGGGAAAGTTGTTCCTTATCACCAGCCAGTTCCGATTTTTCGCTATCACCGAGTCACGAGTAAAATTTCACCCAGTAGAATCAATATTTTAAAGGGTGTTGTGACTGCGAATATTTCGGAACACATGTGTAAAATGTTCAGGTAGGTACATTTCATACACGCGTTCAGAAATATTCTTTTTCTCAAACATGCTAGGAAATATGACAATTTCTTTCAAGAAAACAATCCAGAAAGTTTGACATTGTCTGTGATTTTGTAATTTCTGAACGATTTATTTTTTACACGCCAGCAATGGATTCCAATACAACTTTTCTGGCGCGATATCGAAATCGTTCAGAAATTACAAAATAAAAAAAGAATAACTCCTAATCCACATCTTGACTTAGTAATCAGTAAAACAACTTTTTATATCAAATTACTATAAAATAAATTAAAATCTTTACAATTTCCTAGCATTTTTTTGAAAAAAGCACTATGTAAGCCTCGGGGAAAATGACTTTGCCAGACTCGTATTTTTAAAGTCCTCCAAACTCTACTCGTCAGTCAAAGTCTTATTTCCCGTCCTCGTCAACAACCTACTATTATTTACTCACTATGCTACTAACTGATTTTTGTATGAATAATAAATGAAATAACGTAAAAAATTCAAAACACGACTACCTTAAAAAACCGCCAGTTAAAATATGAACAGGTAAAATTCGTTTCATAAATATAAGAAGATGTAATTATCTATTGGAAAATACCGATAGAATCACAGAAATTATGGAAAAGTATGTTAAACTATTATTAATTAACTCCGCTTGTTTATTCAAAGGAAAATATCAAAGTAAATGACTTCTGTGAAAGTGCCTCGTACTCGTACGTAATAATTAGGTCACACAACATTTTACATTTTGTTGGCTTCTACCCAAGAAGCGTACTACAGAAGCCGTGAAAGAAAATATTAGTCATACTGATGCGCCTAATGGAGTAGGCAGAGTTTCGTCAGCTAATCCACTTCTGAACAAAATCTGAACACTTGATTTTACGAAAAGAAAGATGGTTTAGTGCTTCGGAGGGCACGTTAAGTCATCGATCCCGGGTGCTGTCTAGAATCATTAGACGGCGGAAATTAGTGTAGTGTCCGTCTGCCAGTCAGCTAGTAAAAAAATTCTAACGCCTGCTGGGTTTATCGGATCGTTGCACACGAAAAGAAGAAGATCATCTAAATACGATAAAGAGTTTATCAACCGGAAACTTATTATCACAAAGTCAACAGATACTGATGATGATAATAGACCAATTCAATCAATCTAATCGGGTGTTTTGATATAGATAAACAACCTGCCGAGTCACCTGTGAAGATATTACATAATAATAAATAAAACATACCTATATCACGCCTTTCGAGTTAGGAAGAGCGTTAACGGACGTTAACGCCACGTCCGACAAAGATTTGAGGGCCGTATGAGAAAAAATATATATCACTAAAGCAACAGATTGCCAGCATGTCGCCTAAAAATTGTAATACATAGGGACCCACGAGTCCATTAGTCGCCTCTTAAGACACCTGCGGTAAAGAAATGGGATGTTGCTATTTTGTATCGGCATCACATTATGTGATTGACTAATAATAAGTTAATTGCGATAAAGAACATTGCAAATTGCAATTCTTCGTTTTTTTTTATGAATCAGCAGCTCTCCGAATTCTGATAGGGGGTGCATTCAGACCATGAAACTGAACAATTTCCCATAAGAAAATATTTCCGTTGTTTATTGGCCGTGTGATGCCGGCTTATATGGCCGTGTGATGCCGGCTTAGAATAGCATCACCCCATTTCTTTCCTGTGGGTGTCGTAAGAAGCGACTAAAGGACTCGAGGGTATCATCTATAGTGACAGGCTGACAACCTGTCACTATAGCGATAGACGACAATAGCTAAAACGACCCTCAAATATGTGTCAGACGTGGCGATAACGACCGTACTTTTACGGTCGTTGACGCTCTGCCTACCCCGCAAGGGATAAAGGCGTGATGTATGTATGTGTAAAATATTTCAGGAAACCAAAAGTAAATTTTTACACCCATAATAAATGTCAGCTGGTCGTGATTTTGTATGGTTAATATGTTCAAGTTCAACTTTATTTGTGGAAGCATGTGTAGAGTAAAGATGTTTATGGTTATAATGGTTCGGAGGCTGTATCTGATGAACGGTTATAATTTAAATTTGAATTTTGAGCTGAAATCACATAACATGTATTACTATTGCTACTTTGGGAACAAATACTAAAAAGAGAAATTACCTAAAAAAAATAAGGGAGGATATACAACAAACGTGATTTTTATGCATTTTCTATACAAAATCGTATGGCACCCTTCATGCGCTAGTCCGACTCGCACTTGGCCGATTCTTTTTAATTCTGTTATAAGGTTTTACAAGCGGTTTATTTTGTAGTTTGATTTTCATGATATTAACTCCTACTTGAGCATAAAAAATACAAAATTCTAACCAAGTAAAAAAATCCAAACAACTTCAAAAGTCGGATATCTCGAAAACTCTACATAATTTTTAAAAAACGAGATCCCGTCTGCGGTAGTTTCAATTTATATTTTGCGTGCAATGTCCTCCATTTGGAATTTATGACATTTTATAGCAGTGCAGTGTCACTAGTGTTGCTGAGACGAATCTAACAACTTCATATGTCAACATCCGCCCAGACGTTTTGGCAAGCCGTGAAAAAGAATTTACTTGTCCACACACATACATACTAAATACATAATCACTCTTTTGAGGCAGTCGGGTAAAAATCGCCGATCACACAGTCATAAAGCATTTCATTTAAGTAGATTTCAGAATCAGGTAAACTTAATGTTAGAGTCATTACTCCTTTCTACTACTTACAGTTTCAAATAAGATCACAAAATTACAAAATACTTCAACACCTTTCAATCGGCACAGTCGTTGAACAAATAAAATACTCGTGGAGTTATCTAGAGAGCATCTTCTACATAATTCTACACCTGTGATATCTAATCTGGTTTATAAGTTTTATAACAGCCCGCAAAGATCATATCTTACGAAAGATAATAACATCGAAACGAATCTTTTTATCTTTTAATTAAACGAATAAAAGAAAGATTAAAAAATATCAAAACATTAGATTAAAGATTTATGCATAGTGAAAATATTTCGAACAACAGCTCGAAATAAGAAGAAAATTTTAGCTATCTCATACAAAATGTAAAGTACCTAGTTTGTATTTATGGAAAGTCTATAAAATTAAAATGTACTTACTACTATTATATCAATAAAATTAATAGCGTCGCCATTGCAAACCTGGTTCACTAAACATAAACAAATGGACAAACAAAACGGTACATTAAAGTTTGTTCTATCAGACATAGTTTTCGTCTAAATCTAACACGCACGAAAATACATAGAGCTATTTGAAAAGTCATAAAATGATTCAATATCAAAAATAATATAAAATAACACTATATTACAGGTAAGTACAAAGACTGTTATTTTTTATGTGATGAAGTCAATTCAAGTTACACGGTATGTAAGAAAAGCTGTTTATAATTGAATGGGTTCAATTCAAAGAGACAGTACTAAAAGATTAAAATTAAATTATGTCCCTGCCAAATCCCGTTTTAATAAATTCGAAAAGGATAGGAAATAATCAACTCATCATCTGCCTACCCTAATCCCAAATCAGTTAGGGTCGGCGCAACATGTTTACTTTGAGCAGAAAATCATGTAGCAAAAGGATTTGGCAATGTTTTAAGACCTGTGTGTCGTCAACCCACTTTGGGAATGCTATTGTAGATGTAGGTGGTATCACCGCCACCGTGCGGTTGACCATAGTCGACAGATATTTAGTCGAGGTCAAAAACTCTATGTCGCCTTTTACGAAATACCCTGAGTGGACTAGGGGTGCAGTATCGCCAGCCGCTACCACACGGTACTAATCAACTGTTTTACTAATAGATAACGTGGTATCTATTAAATTAGCGAGTAAAAAGATAGTGGCCAAATAAAACATAAGAAGATACGGTGCCAAAATAGTACACTTACAGTATTGCTATCCTTTTCCTTCTTTAATAAGCAGAAATAGACAGCGCAATTTTTAGTTAGCGCTTTTATACGGCTCTGTGGAATCGAGGTACATAGTTGAAATGTGTTCATTAACCTCTTTAGTTACGGATTAAATCTTATCGAATTTAATTTTCATTTCACACATTCATTGCGGGGTAGGAACAGCGTAAACGGCCGTACACAAGCAGATTTATTAAAAAATATATACCTGACAGACAGCGGTAATTTTAAAGTTATATTTCGCGTTTAAAATCCGCTATTTTGAATTTATGTAATTTTTATATAGCCAGTGTCACTCGTGCTGCCAAGACGAATCTAAAGACACCTCATATGTCAAGATCCGCCCAGCTGTTTGGCCTGTGAAAAAGATTTTCTTGTCCACATACATACATTACATACCCACATACATACATACTCTCGAAAAACATTAGGCCCTCCTTCTAAGGCAGTGGAGTAAAAACAGTGAATATATTTCCCTAGTGTTCTGTTCCCAAAACTACAGAAACTATATGCACATAACTTTATTTTCATGTACCTATTTATGTAGAAAGACGTTTATGTGATATAAATACGATTTCAATTCCAAAGCAAAAACAGAACATAGATTCGGATCTTTTAGAATTTAAGAATAGGCAGACTTATGTTTGTATTCTTAACTAATACAGTACAGTTCTAAATGCTGCTATGAGTTTTGTAACGATGTCATATCACGCACCGCACCTCAAAAATTGGTACCGGAGGTCACGGATTTTCCAACATCCGACCAATTCCAGGTTCAGATTCTTCTCATTCTTGTTTAGCACAACCTTTACGACTTGCAGCCATTCGTCTAATCTTGATGTCACGTGACGTAGGTATCTTCCTACACGGGCCCACGGACTATAGGTATCAAAAAAAGAAATTTGAGAAATATATCACTTACCTTAACAATTAGTATTCGTAATACTGATATGGTGACGTCGGTACTGGTTTGGTGAAGTTATTTGGCTGGTGTTAGATCTAATTTTAGCTCTTCGAAGCCCTTCCCATACACGCAGACTGTAGCCGAATACCTGAAAAATAAAAATGGTAATTAATTGATGTCGATTGATGCGTAGAATAGCATTACCCTAATTCTACCTGCGGGTTTCGTAAAAAGCAAGTAAGGGATAAATTCTTCCATGTAAGCAGCGTTCCCTGTGAATGCAACAACTTGCACTGCGCTCGTGAGTTTGGAAATGCCTCTCAATAGGGAACAGTGGTTTAGTACAGTGTTAAAATGATAAAGTATGGCAAAATTACGCTGTAGAACTTTTTAATTTCAGTTTTAGTTGAGCGTAACGTAAAAAGGGGCCACAGACTGCATTACATAAAGGGTCCTTTATGACTCGAATTTAATTTTTTTAAAGTAAATATTACTTTGTCACAGAAGCGTCAAGATAGGATACTGAATTTTAAAACACTTCTGTGTTAGGTACCTATACAATTTTTTTGGGAAATTGCGGATCAAATCCAGACTTGCAAAATTTTGTAAGTTTTCCAAAGAAATTTAATTACACTGGCTGCACAAACAAATAAATAAATAAAGTTATTTCATACCCATTTAGTTCCACGAGGTTCAAGCCAGCAACATCAGCTACATCGCAGTACACTTGTCGCAGAAACTCGCAGTGAATCTTATTGTCAACTACCCGCCATTGGTTTACAGTCACCCTCTGGTCTATAGAGGCCGATATCATCGTGCCTTGCAGATCTGTATCTTCGAGTAAAATCAAACCCGAAACTTGGGATGTGTATAATCCTTCTATGGTTTTCATGTCGATGGTCTTTACTGATTGATTTTCGTTCAGAGAATCAGATTCGATAGACAAAAGTAGCATCGTGATATGACCATCGTCACCGCCTACCGCGATCATCATAGTGCTTCTAAAGACTTTGTAGTCGAAACTGTTTATGCCAGCATTTTTCAAATCGCATGAGTTATCAAAGGGATGTAGTAAGATTTCCTTTTCAGTGCTTTTTACGTTCAAAAACGATATTTTTCCTCTAGTGGTTGCGGTCGCGATGATGTGTAAGTCTTGGTATGGAATATACACAGTTTTGAGTATGCAGTTATCAAAGTTTATGTCATGCATATGTTTGAAGTGCGCCTCTTTTTTGCTGGTCTGGTCCAATGTACACACTCTTAAAACAGTGTCGGAGCACCCGATAAATATTAAGTACTTTTGCTCGTCGACTTTGATCGCATCGATGTCCATGAGTCTAGTTTCGGGGTTGAAATCGAACTCGTGGTTGCGCCAGTTTCGCAAACGCTTTTTTTCTTCGTCCTCATCTTTCATGATGGCATTAGCCCATTCTTCGCATTTAATTTCAATTTTCCCGTCGCACATTTCGAATTTGAACAAATTTATGCAAATCTGTGCTCTTCCGCCAGCAGACATGACTAGAACTTTATCTTCAAAAGGGATCGTTTTCACCGATCTGATGTTAGACAAATGTTTGAACAAGAATTCATCTACAAATTCGAACTTTGAGTTCATACTCGAGACCCGTAATGTCGTGTCCTCTCCTCCGGAAATATAATAGGTCATTGAACCGTCTAAGCGTGTTTTGTAAGTTTGTAAACTATTTATAACTTTGGAATGTGATCCGTTAACGATGGTTTTTGAGCAGATTTTGCTCAGTTGAGTAGTGATCAAATAAACATTGGAGTTTTTGACGAATGCTAGTCTTATGCTTTCTTCGTGTTTGTTATTTATTTCTTCGAAATACCGAATTGCATCCCACGGCCTGTGGCCACCACCGCAGAATACTTCAAATATTTTCGTGTTCGTTTTCAAATTCATGACGACGAAATTTTTGTCATGGAAGCCGCAAACTAAGTTCTCACTTTTGTCCAAAAATTTCTCTACCCACGGGAACTCAAGGTGTTTTTCTGCACGTAATTTACTCTCGTTACTTAAGGTGTGATACGCGATTTTGCCCATTCTCCCTGTCGAGACGATTTCATCGTTACGATAAATAATAGAAGTAGGGCCGTATGACCCTTGGGCCTTTTTGAATGTTTTGACTGGCGCCTCCTGACCTTTTCTGAAGCAGTGGACATTACCGCATCGGTCTCCGACGATGATCATGTTATTTTTCGGGGTTATAGTGGCCGCTGTGATGTATCTTTCTTTGGATGCAGGTAGCAGGAATTTGAAACTATCTACTGTAGTATAATTCGATTCTAAAGCGGTGATAACGCCTTGATCTGAGCAAAACACGAGGTGTCTGTTTCCAGCCCAATGCGCGGACATTAGTCTGTCTACGTCTACTTTAGTATCTAAGAACGGTTGTAGGCAGGCATCACCCTTGCAGTTTTCGACGTACACATTCACATTCCCTCTCATATCCGCCACGCATATCAACTGTTTGCAGGGAGATACGCTAAGCATGTTGTAAGTGCTTTGATGGTTTAATTTAATCGACGTTTTTGACTTAGACTTCATGTCGTAATATATCAATTCATCATTATCGTTGACCATTACGATATTATTCCGCGCCGTAAACTGTATCCTTTTAACATTTCCTTCAATATCTAATATCTCTTTTCTATAGTAATCTGAAACCACTGTCAAAGGATGCAGAATGATACCACCATCACCACCTCCCGTGATGATATAGTTTTCGTCGCAATCTATAGACCACACGGTTGCAGTTTGATGGGAAATAACTTTCCTAACCAAACTTCCATCTAGAGACCAATAACATAAGGCAGCGTCTTCACCTCCAGACACAATATAATCCTTAGTAATAAAGCTCCTCATAACTCTAGCGGTATGCCCGTAAACCTCATGGCTACATTCGATCTTAGTCTGCTCCCAGAATGAGAAAGTATTGTGTGGGAGTTTTTCTGGGTTTTTCATGGTCCAAATGCGGACGGACCGGTCGTCGGATGTAGTAACGATTATTGCCTTCTCCGGGTCGCAGCATATCGAGAATATTACGCCCTGTAATAGAAAACACATATGAACAGTCTCTGTTATATCCCAGGCCATCTGGTCCAATAACTAGGAATCAGCGAAAAAAATCTCCGGTAACGAAATGTTACCCGGTTAAGGGTTAAAATTTACAAAATGCGGGAACACGTATTTAATTATTTGATTTTTTTAGTTTATCCACAAATTATGAAATAGTTTGCATTAAAGGTAACGAAGATCTACAGAAACGTTCAAACACTTTCTTTTATTACGACTTTCTTTGTCGTAATAAAAAAAACGGCCAAGAGCGTGTCAGACACGCCCACAAATGGGTTTCGTAGTCAACGTTTAAATATCAGGTTTTTCAGCATTACAAACTTAATTTTGTTGCTGGTTTGTTAGCAGCAGTATGATGACCAACCGCAAATAGAAAAACTCTTTTTTTTCTAAAACCTTTAAGGGTACAATATCCGTTATAGTTTTCATTGTAACTTCAGATTGTAGGCTATATTCCATATTTATTTCAAATTTTTAGCGTTTATACTTTAGAAGTTACAGCTGGAACAAATTATGGGTCAAAAACGCCCTTTTTAAAAGCAAATATCTCGTGACAGAAACATTTTAGTGACTTTATTTCAAAGAAACCTCAACTTAGTTTTAAAAGACCTATTCAACGATACCCTACTCAATACTACAGAAGAAAAAAAATATTTTTGCCCCCCTTTCACCTGTATGGGAGGGGGTCAAAAAAACATTTAAAATTTTTTTTTTTTAACATTTCTATATTTGGGTCAACACGATCAATCTTCTCACCAAATTTCATGTCGATAGCTCAAAAACTGACGAAGATATGAGGGCGCGGCATACAGACAGACAGACAGCATGACGAAACTATAAGGGTTTCTAGTAGACTACGAAACCCTAAAAAGTGAAAAAACTACCGACTTTGAAATGGCCATAACTTAAAAACCATTCATGTTACGGTTTTCATGTTAATGACAAAGTTATAGGAAATTTAATGAGCTTTAATAGTTTTTCAGACATTTTGAGGCTACGACGCGCCGTTTACGAGTTACAGTTAGAGATGGGCATCTGCCCGGTTAAAACCCGGGCGCTTTGAATCTGCCGGGTAAAAACCCGATTTGTGCCCATTTCTGCCCAGCGGCCTGGGCGGAAATGAGCGGATATTAATAAGTATTTTTTTCATCCACGATTGGTTTTAATGAGTTAAAATAACCATAAACAGCTCTTTTTAGACAGATATTAAATATACATCCATTAAAACATCAGAATTCTCTTAAATTTTATGCAACGGACCCAACTTTTGCTTGATAGTCGTGTTTGTTTGCCGCTGCCAACTGTTTTGTTTTCGTGGCATGTAATGTAATATTAATCTTTCCTTTGAACTACTCTACCCATCTTTTTAAAAATCCGCATGAAAGTCCATTTCATTGTTTGAAAGGGGTAAGCGGCGTCCATATTAGACTAACAGGCAGAGAAACGCGGATAGCGACTTCTTTTATTACTATGTATTGATCAGAGATGGGCAAAATTTATTCGAATAACGAATAAAAATTCCGATTTTATACGTTATTCAAATACTTACCTAATAAATAATATTTATTTATTCGCGGAATATTTATTCGAATAACGAATAAATATCTTTCGTTATTCGCGAAATAACGAATAATTTCGCAAATAATTTCATTTATAAGTAACCTTATTTAGTGGTCGGGTTCTGTGGAAACGTAGTTCTATGCAACCATGTCAGAAGTCATTGCAACCATGTCAGAGGACTATGAAACCATGCCAGGGACTTATGCAACCATCTTAGAGGCCTCTACAACCATGTCAGAGGACTCTGCAACCATGTCAGAGGCCTATGAACCATGTCAGAGGTCTTTTTAATCATATCAGAGGACTCAGTAACTATGTCAGAGGTCATTGAAACCGTGTCAGGGGCCTCTGAAACTATTTGAGAGGACTCCACAATCATGTTAGAGGCCTATCTGCAGCCATGTCAGGGGACTCGCCAACCATGTCAGAGGCCTCAGAAACCATGTCAGAAGACTCTGCAACCATGTCAGAGGACTCTGCAACCATGTCAGAGGACTCTGTAACCTTGGCAGAGGCCTCTGCAACCATGTCAGAAGACTCTACAATCATCTCAGAGGTCTTTGCAATCATGTTAGAGGACTGGGCAACCATGTCAGAGGTCATTAAATCCATGTCAGAGGTCTCTGCAACTCGCAAGTTGCAAGTCCTAAGTCGTAAGCTGCATGTCGCAAGTCGCAAGTCGCAGTCAAAGTCATAGTCAATGTCACTGTCAAAGTCACTGTCAATGTAACTGTCAAAGTCACTGTCAAAGTCACTGTCAACGTCACTGTCATAGTCACTGTCATAGTCACTGTCAGAGTTACTGTCATAGACACTGTCAGAGTTACTGTCAAAGTCACCGTCAACGTCACTGTCAAAGACTCTGTCAAAGTCACAACCAAAGTCACCGTGAAAGTCACCGTCAAAGTCACTGTTAAAGTCACTGTCAAAGTTTCTGTCAAAGTCAATGTCAAAGTCAGTCACTATCAAAGCCACTGTCAAAGTTACTGTCAAAGACACTGTCAAAGTCACTGTCAAAGTTATTGTCAGAGTCACTGTCAATGTCATTGTCAAAGTCACTGTCAAAGTCACTGTTAAAGTCACTGTCAAAGCCACTGTCAAAGACTCTGTCAATGTCACTGCCAAAGTCACTGTCATAGTCACTGTCAAATTCACTGTCAAAGTCACTGTCAAAGTCGAAGTTGCAACCCGATGAACCCTGGACTCTGCAGCCAATATCAGAGGTCATTGCAACCATGTCACAGGCCTATGCAACCATGTCAGTGGTCTTCGCAACCATGTCAGAGCCCAACACAACAACGCAAGTGATTGTGACTTTACACACAACAGCAAAATTCAATTTACCATGTCTTTTTTTCTGCTTCATAAGTGCTGACTTCGCGAGTAAATCATTCGTGAATAATAATTTAAATAAAAATTTATTCGTATAATGCCCAACTCTGGTATTGATACATGATTTTTCTTGCGAGAGAACTGCAGAAACCGCTAAACCCGCTACGCGGGCCGCTAGTTTATCTAAAAAGAGCTCTATTGAGTTAATTTTATTTCATGAAAAACAAGGGTAACTGATAAAAAATACTTGTGATGAATCCGCCCATTTACGCCCATGTCGTTGGGCGGAAATGGGCAGAAATTGGGTTTATTCCCTTTTCGCCGGGTTTTATCCCAATTGGACAGATTGGGTTTTTTCCCACCGCCCATCTCTAGTTACAGTCGAGAAACTGAAAAATGGGACACATAATTAGCCCCCCTACTCCCAGCACCGCATATTTTTGAGAGGATTTTATTGGACGTTGTGAAGAGGACCTTCCACTACACAAATCCACAACATTTCGTTACCGGGGATTTTTTTCGCTGATTTTGCTATCTTTCTTGGGCTATTAACTTGTCAAACAAAATCGTGTGGCAGCGTCACTTCGTATGTTAAAAGAATTTATAATATATACGTAATTTGTTAGTTACACGTCACGTGAAAAGATGGCGACGCTTTATGTATCTGTATCGTTTTTAAAACACAGAAACATCATTTCGTGATATTGTTTTCCAACATCTAATCTGGCGAGAAAAGTTTCCAAATCAATATACGCCTTTATATCACATAGCAGACCAGGTGTTTGGACTCAATTCAGATGGGAAACTATTTCTTTTTAAACTAGAAAAGGAGAAGAAATCTATTTTATTTGCTTATTTGTGTGTAGAGCTTACAATCAAAGTTAACTTTATGAAAAATTAATACAACTGCTAGTTTCTCTATTAGTATGGGAAAATTAATTTATTCAGATCGAATAATTCGTGTAGTTTTGAAAGTTGCTACAGTTATTCCTAAAGATGTCCAGATGAATATACTAAAAGCCCCCGAGGGAGGGACACGAGCCGGCGGTGGGGGAGGGGGGAAAGGTCTCTTTTTCAAGGTTTTTGCTTGTAACTCGAAAATTATTCATAATATCTTTTTAGTGACTTCTACATTAATAATTTTCATTAAATTTCCTATAAATTACGTCGGAACATTTTTACTGTACGATCAATACTTTAGGAGATACAGAGTCTCAAAGGTAAAAAAAATAAGAAACAACATAGTTTTACACACAGGTTTACCTATTTTTTCCCTAAAATATTGATGTTTGGCGAAACATCATAAAAACCATAAGCCGGACAGGATATGTTTGTAAATAATCTGTTAGTATATTCCAAAAGTAAAAAACAACAGTTTTCATTGTGAAAAAGTGAAAGAAATCGACTTATTTGAAAACAGGCGAATTTTGCCATTTGTATGGGAAGCCGTCCACACAAAAGCCATTATCTCCAAAACCAGACATAGAAAGCCCCTCACATATTTTTTTAAATACGCTATGATACGTAACATATCAAAAAATTAGAAAAATTCACGCAGCTTTTGTTACCTAAATTTTCTGCGGTGTACTTTTAATTATTAATAGAAATTACATCTTTTTTTGCACGAGTATGCCGACTTATTAATCAAATTGTGTTTCATTTTCGTCATCTTTATCACTAACCAACATCGATGGGCGGTCTATAATACAAGCTCCTAGTCAGCCGTTACAGATAAGACTACACTTAATGCCCGCTTTTCGGAAACTGCATTTTCCGGAACATCCACATTTACATCGGCAAAAAATTTAATTTAACACGCTTCAGGAGCAGGATAATCAAAAGTCGTGATTGGTTCTAAGTTTCCATCGACTCTTCGCTTCCAACCCCATATTTCAGAAGGCAGTTGGTTTCAATCCACTCCTGTACTTGCTGGAATACTCTGTAAGCGTGATATTTTTCTGACCCTTTGGTAGGGGGGAGGGAAGAAAGATCTGGTTTGGGCTTAGTAAAAGATTTCAGAAAAACTGTGAATCGATGTCTGTTGATCTCAGACTGAGCACAGGGCGCTAGGTATACTGTAAGAAACATTTTTTCAGCGGCTTCTGCTATAACCTCCTGAGTTGACGTTGGGTCATAGAATACAGTTGCTATAAGGACATGAGGATTCCTATCTTTGTAAACGGATAATGATTCATAAACCACGCGTAAAGCTTTTTTATGTCTTCTTGATTCCTGCGCTGAGGAGACAAAAGAATATTATCAACATGTTGATCTGCTGAAGAAATATTGTACCCACAATGCGGCGGTAGGTCCATTTTCTTTTAAATCATTTAGTTTATTCATAATTTTTCAATTATTCGCACTGCAATTGATAAAACTGCAGACAATGTTGTAGTAACTGTTATTGGAGAAGATGTTGATCTTGTATTGTAGTCCTTCTAATGGCACTTACTCCTACAGAAAAAGAAATGTTTTTTGCCCTGTAATTAGTCTGAGATCAACAGACATCGATTCACAGTTTTTCTGAAATCTTGTACCAAGCCCAAACCGGATCTTTCTTCCCTCCCCCCTACAAAGGGTCAGCAAAATATCACGCTTACAGAGTTTTCCATCAAGTACCTACAGGAGTAGCTTGGAACCAACTGCCTCCTGAAATATGGGGTTGGAAGCGAAGAGTCGATGGAAACTTAGAACCAATCACGACCTTGGATCCTCCTGCTCCTAAAGCGTTGTTAATCTAATTTTTTGCCGATGCAAAAGTGGATGTTCCGGAAAATGCAATTGCCGAAAAGCGGACATTAAGTGTAGTCTTATCTGTAACGGCTGCCTAGGAGCTTGTATTAATGGATCGATGTTAGTGATAAAGATGACGAAGATGAAACACAATTTGATTAACAAGTTGGCATACTCGTGCAAAAAAAGATGTTATTTCTTTTTATAATTAAGATTTGTAAAACTATGTTGTTTCTTATTTTTTTTACCTTTAATATTCTGTACCTCCTAAAGCATTGATCGTACAGTAAAAGTGTTTAAACGTAATTGATAGGAAATTTAATGAAGATTAATAATGTAGAAGTCACTAAACAGATATAATGAATAATTTTCGAGTTACAGGCAAAAATCTTGAAAACGAGACCTTTCCCCCCCTCCCCCACCGCCGGCTCGTGTCCCTCCCTCGGGGGCTTTTAGTATATTCATCTGGACATCTTTAGGAATAACTGTGGCAACTTTCAAAACTACACGAATTATTCGATCTGATCGACGATTCTGAAGCTAATTTGCTGTGGCTATATATTTTCTTTACAGATCAATTGCTAAAAATGTACTTACTTAATTGTTCTGACAAAATCAAAGCCATCGTCTTATTATAAGATCAAATTATTGCTAAACTCCAGATCATCCAATGATTTAAAGAGAATGGCTATTGGCGAGTGGATAGCAAAAATGCGCAGATAATGAATGGACCTGTATTTGCAACATTGTTCTTTGCCTCTCTAACATATTATATGATATATTAGCAGGATATCAACAATAATGTTGCCAATTCGGGTATGTTCTTAATCTGCACAAGTTGTACAAATTTGATTAAACAATTAAAATATACCTACCCTGTGCCCTTGCAATCGATGCAGGACTTGCTTCCTCTCACCACTGCACTCGTGAACAATGACCTCCGAGTAGACTGTCCCTGCAAGGACTATCACACGTTCCTCCACTGGGATAAGCAACCCGCTGTACAGGATCGAAACATCATCGCCTCGGTACTGGGAGACTAGGGTTTGGTCAGATGTTCTCCAATTCTGTCAACCAAGTTTTATTTATTTCTACTTTATTGTGTGAAAAGTACAAAATAGAATACAAATGTACAAAATACAAAACATGTGGCATCTACCAACCAACCAAAGGTTAAACTAAAAAAAAGAATCGATGGAATAAATTGTAACAATTCAATATTGTTTGGTACAAGTAAATCAAATTAACTTTATACAGCTATCTCTTTAAATAAATATAAAGACCTGTTAAAAAAAGCTGTAGAGAACCATTCTACTATTCTTTCTTCATTGTAATAATAGAGAAAATGCAGAAAAAGACTCACTTGTATAGCATTATGCGCAGACAATAATGTGACTACATTATCATCAGCCCACAGCGCTGCGTGCATCCAATCATCGCAGAACACTGGCTCAAAGCAGCGGCTGATCATCACATCCTCACTGTCTTCCACAGCCAGAACTGTGAACTGCTTGCCGCCGAAAACAAGCACCTTTCTACCACACTTCGATATGACAAACCCATGGACTTTTTGGGCATTCAAACTGTGTATTCGACGTAAAAGTTTCGTGGTTTCTCTGTCGTACACGTTGACATAACTACCGATACCTGTATCACAAATTATTATGCTCAAGTTATCGAATAATATGTTGTGGTAAAGTTACAAAACAAATTAGCAAGATAACCTCAAAAACTTACCGGCAAGGATGAGGTTTTTGAAGAATTTAACGGCAGTCACATCAGTACGAATAGTTAAAGACATTTTTAACGTTTTCAGCAAATTTTTCGTAGTTTTTCTCAGTATTTCAAATACACGAAAAACATTGCAACAAGTGCACACAAAGTGACATGCCCAGATCACTTATATATGTCGAAGTCAATATGTCAAAATCTGCCTTATACATAATAGCTCGTGTGTTTACTAACGAAAAGCCGTTTGCATATTTCCATCTGACGTATGTATACCGTCGACATTATGTGTACCGCCAAAAAAACGACCTTTTGCCGTATGGCATAATGCCCGGCAATATGTACGAACTAGTACTGAATTCCGCCACGGTGGCGCTGTAATCGCAAAACAATAAATATGGCGTACAGTAAAGTAGTAACAGTGCAGGAGGTGTAAATGGAAATCTTGTAAATAAAATTACTATGTTACCAGTGACAATAAGAGGTTAAGGCGAAGTTTAGTTCAGAACTTTTAAAAAGTAATATGGAACTCGTAAGGGATTGGTTAGAACCCCGTGGGCGAACCAGAAATTTTTCGAGGTCACTTAACACTTAAAAAGTGGTAGGACGTCCATGGCCACGGATATTCGGCGGACTAGGGACGAGTATTAGGTTCTGGTGCTCTCGCTACGTCGTAATGAACATTGCTGTGCAGGAATACTTAATTACAAAAAAGTACATTTATTGTAGTCCGACAGTACGCACTTTGGAGGACTACTTCGATATACTAAATGAAATTGACGAAAGTTGCGGGCACGGTGGACAGGTTTTTTTTGTATCTATTGTATCAATTGAAGGATCGATTTATGATTATAAGAAAAGCGATACCTAGACTTGTTTGTGTCGCTTTGTCCTTTATGCGAATTAAAAATGAAAATCGCTAAGAAGTGCGTCGTCACTAAACCAATCATATCATCAGATTTGAATCAACGGTTTAGGACAGGTTAATTATTCGAGTTAATAAGCTGAAGCGGCAAAGAGCAGGGCCACATTGCTCGAAGGACTGATAATCGGTGGAGCAGGGGAATTCTCGAGTGGAGATCACGTACCGGGAGGCGCAGCGTAGGATGGCCCACCGCGAGATGGACAGACGATCTGGTCAAGTCCGCGAGGAAATGCTGGATGCAGGCCGCTTCTAATCGGACAAAGTGGAAATATTTAGGGAGGCCTATGTTCAGCAGTATAAGTCCTATAGCTGATATGATGATGATGATGGTGATGCATTATTCTCACACAGCCCTGTTTTCCTTAAGAACTTTTATTTAGCAAAAATATCAGATCACTCATCAACACGACTTAAATCATGATGTAAAAAAGTAAGGTTTAACTTACATAGATATTTACAATCATAGCACTTTAACGAGCTATGATTGTAAATATATCTATCAAACAGTTTAAATGTGACCGTCGAAGATACTCAAGTAAATAATATGTAAATGAATAAATATCGTTTTTTTCGTAATCATGGTCACCCTAATATGATCACCACGTTGACGTTTAAGCAACGTTCATTTCAAAGTCATATTGCCGGATGTCGTGCCGACAATTTGTATACTGCTTTTCGTCTGTATACGAACGGGTCATTATGTAAGCGTCAGAATCTTACATATTGACTTCGACATATATATGTCCCTAAAGGGACAGATAGGAGACGCTCAATATAAAGGTGCCACCATATAGAATCCCAAGTTTTTTTTAATTAAAAAGTACCAGTGAAGATAACATATACAGAATCTTGTGATTACTACGTTCGTTTAGAAAAAAAACCGTTCAGAAAAATGATAGGTATATGTATCCCTTGGTTATACCTCTTTTTGTAGTACGGTCACTCGATATAAGGTCATATTGGACAGCTGTTAAATATGGCCTATTCGAATGACAGTACTATAGTACCTTACTGTACCACAATACATTTTTTCTTAGTTTCGTTTAAATAAAAAGAAAATAAACATACCCATTTTTATCATAATTTTATTCATTCTTCAAAACAAATGTATAAAATTTTCGAATTAACAAACAATATTTACAAAATAAGCATGAATTGGTGGTAAAGGAAGTATCTAACACTAAGCTCACGTTATCATCATGAACATATTTATGAGTACCTAAAGGCAACTGAACCCCAGAGGTTTATTATAGCGTGCAATACAAGTCTTAAGTAACTGGAGAATACACTGTTCTTACGTAATTCACTGGTTTGTAGTGTTCCCGTGCGTCCATGCAAACAGGTCTATCTTAGGTGCCCGATTTGCTGGTCGTGGCTCGCGGGCAGCGATGTGGTGCTGCTGTCCCCACTTTCACTTCCCACAACACCTTTTCAGTGGATAAAGTGGCTAACATATTGTAACAAACACTGCCTGTACAACAAAATATTGCTGTGCTCTTTGCTTTATCCGTGGCAATTCTGTCCGTTGAAATCACGAAGAACTCACTTGATATAACTTCCGAATAACTTGTTTGCTTAGAACTGAAGTTAAATATAATAAAACTTGAGATTTATAATAAAAAGAATAAAATTATTTAATGAAACAATAAATTAAATAACTGACGCTTTGACTTGACGTTGACAAAGACAACTGGCGTGATAGTCCACAAACTAGAAAAATAAGTTTGTACATAAATAGGTTTGTTTGATTTGTTTTATATTTTGATCAAAAACTTCTTGAAAAGTAGTAAAGTTTTATTTTTGAAAGATAAGAAATGGCCGTCGTAAAAATCATCTGTTTGATAGCTGTTATCTGTGGTTTAATCTATGGGTTTAATAAGGAATATGTCATCTTATTGGCGTTTCCATAGTGTGGTGACATGACATGTGATGAAAAACGCGTCAAATATTTAACACTACCGTTATAACCTGTCTATACAACTAACCGAAATGCTATAAACGTGTCGGTGTATTTATTTTTAGCGTAATTTTGGAGCCAAAAAAGCTCAGAAGTTGACACATACAGGTTACGTTCCATTACACGCTTTCTTTTTATCATTCATTATATAATTTCATGGTAGATTATTGACAACGATGGCAACATTTAAAAAATCTACCAAAAGTCACTAGTGATGTTACTGTATCTATTCTTCTTTCCTACCATATCGATATTATTAAAATAATACAACTTATTTATTTTCTTTTATTATATTCTAATTATAACGATGAAACATTGTAAGTACATTAAATTGAAAACTAAATTTTTTATACATTATTCGCTCTGATATTGGTTCATTGGGTAATGTTCTTTGTATTTACTAAGATGCTCCTCCATCTGTTGCATTTGTTTCCTGAAACAAATAGATAGAGAATTTAAATTCAAGAGGCAAGAAACGGCAAAACAAAGAAGGTAGGGCTAATGTTACGCACGTTACATATTCATATGAATATAAAATCAATAGTCACACGTAAATAACAAGAACTTCTTGCTTTATTTTTTCAATAACTTACTGAATCCTTGGTGGCATTTCATAGTAAACATCCTCAAGCATCTCTTTCCAGTGCGGTTTCTTCTTCTTCTCCGCTTCTTGCATAGTTCTAACGACCAAGTTGCGTGCTTCTTTCACAGTAGCTTTGTCTGTTTCTGCGTCCCAGAAACCCTTTTGTTCTAAGTATGCTCGGAATTTTTGTATTGGATATTCTTCTTTAGTCCATTTATCAATTTCTTCTGTGGATCTGTACGCAGTGCTGTCATCAGAGGTGGAGTGGTGGCCGACTCTGCAATAGCAATCAATAAAACTTTTGGTGACACATTTGGTTTTTTTCTTCTCTAATTTAGCGATTCGACTAATCACTCTGCCTACCCCGAAAGGAAAAAAGGCGTGATGAGGGTCTATGATTCGACTAATCTTAATAAATTCAATCAATCACTTCAAAAATGACATGCCTATCTAACTTTCAGCATTTAATTAAATATGGCATCAATATGTTATCAACGGTAGATTACCTGTAAGACATAGCTTCAATAAGCACAGGCTTATTTTGACCAATAGTTATTTCTCTAGCTTGTTTGACTGCATTGTATACGGCAAGAGGGTCAGTCCCATCAACGCGAAGGGTTTCTAGTCCCAAGGAAGGGCCTCTGGCTGCAATACCATCTCCACGGTACTGCTCACTCGTTGGTGTAGAAATTGCATAGCCATTGTTCCTGCTGTTAATTATTCAAAAACATTACTCTTTTTATAATCTCTATTTTACTATGTAAAAATCTTTACGTCTGCTTTTAATTCATGTTATCTTTATTTTTGATAAACGTTTTAATTAGTTTATTTTATCATTAGGAATACTGGAAAAAAGTTTCACTATTTCACATCTTATCCAAAAAATATTTTAATTACTTGCAAGTCCTAATGACTCCGCTGTGTATATTTGAATAATTTTCTTAAGCTGCTCCCACTCTCACTTAACTTCTGGAAGAGGCTTCTTTAGTCAAAGGAACTTAGAAAATTAAATCGTAAAGTTTTTACCAGAACATAATGACAGGACAGTCAAGCGTAGCTGCAAAGTTGAAAGCAGCGTGAGCATCTCCTTCTGAGGCTGCTCCATCCCCAAAGTAACAGATCACACAGCGATCGTTGTTGGGTTGACGCTTGAGGGCATACGCTGCACCTACTGCTTGAGGCATTTGAGTAGCTGAAACAGAATGAAAACTACATTTAGCCGTTTTTATTATCAACAGCCTGCAGACTGCCTCCCCGAGCTCTGCATTTGGCATATCATATTTGATCAGTAGTTTAGTTTGTTAAAATATAGTTTTAATGATGGACAACAGTGTTAGTATATAGAGACTGTACTTACCTAAAGGACTTGATATCGTCACTAGATTGTGCTGTTTACTTCCATAATGCACGGGCATATGTCTGCCTTTCCCAGGGTCTTCATGGTTGCCATAGCACTGACTGATAAGCTCAGTTACAGTTACTCCTCGGTACAAAAACACTCCAACTTCACGATACTGCGCGTAAACCAAATCGTTGGGGGATAACGCCGCTGCGCTACCAACGTGGATTCCCTCTTCTCCATAGTTGGTCATGTAGAATGATATACGACCTTGCCTGAAAATAACAAATCGATGCTAAATTGACTATTCCGATGGCGTCCTACGCTGAGGGTCATGGGTCACAGACCTAAGAATTCATTGGCTCGCACCTTTACTTCTTTGAAGTATTTGGTTGGTCTGTCGTTAAAGTGCACAAGTTAAATGAATAATGTGTAATTAGTTAATAAAATTTTATAGCGATAATTTTTATATATACTTATATATTCATCGGGTCGTTGAACGACTCGGTGTCCCACACGAAGAGAGAGAGAGATACTTAAAACAGTTTCATATTTTCCTCTAAAAGTACACACAACTCTAGTATATACTTAAGTCTTATTTTAAGTATATAAAAATAAATTAAAGATGCAACATACCTCTGAGATTCGTACAAAATCTTATCCATTTGATTGAGTTGGATCATAGTTTTATACATATGCAGCAAGGTGTCCTTATCAAGGTTCGGGTCTTCACGACTATCAATAATTTCCCCATTATTGTCCATCACACGGTAAATAGGAATCGGATCATAGCTTGTTTCATTGAGGAATTTAATCTCATTCACGTAGGGTGCTTTAGCTCCAGGGAAGTCCGCCACTTTCCCTCCATTCTGAGATAGTATTTCTGGCCGAGTAGATAAAAGCTGAAAAAACAATAATCATTATTAATGATAAAAAGTTAATGATAATCGACCTAAACACATCCCTATCTTTTGGTAACTTTTCCGAAGTATGTGTGGATAGGGAAGTAGGTTAATTAATTGCGAGAGAAATATTATTTTTATATAGGTATACCCAATGGGTATACCTTTATTTAATCCAACTTATTACCTATTCATATAGTGTCGAACTGTCGACGAAGAAGTCAAAGAACAAAATTGTAGAACCTAGCACTTAGCAACATTAACATAATGATAATGAATGGATCTTATCATCAAGAAAAATAACAAAGTCAACTCAAAAGCATGAAATATGTTACCTATAACGTACCTACTTTATTCGGTTTGGTATCTATTTACAATACGAAATTACACAAATATAATAATATTGTTATTAACCAAAAGGGAATCTAGAAACATAGCTACAAAACAAATATTTACATACCCTAGCGGCCTGTCGCAGGCTATTGAGCTTCAAAAAACTAGCACCACACTTGAGCGCCATGTTAGAACTGACGATTCTGACGCAAGCATTAAATTATTCAACCAAAACCGAATAATATTTACTGAGAAACATTTGCAAGTAAGATAAGGAGCGCGGCCTTTCGCTTCGTATCTACAAAACGCCTATTATCAACGTCGTTAGGTCGAAATTTAAATGCCACTTATCATGCATTCGGAGAGCACGTTTTATTTACTTACACTAATAGATATTTCATGATAAAATTGCTCATTATTAAATTATCAGTTAGTTAGGTATTTATTTAGGAGACCTGAATCAGTTACCTACCGTTTTATAATAAAAATAATATAATATAACAATTTTCATTGAAAAATTGTACACCAAATTACCACATGAAATGATTTCTGGTGATTTAAAAAATAACTTTGTGATAAAGTTTTGTTTGATTAAACAGTCTTAGTTGAAAACATGAAGTCATGAATTGTATCCAACTATTGATAAGATAAGAGCTCACAACGCTGAGCATATAAAACGTAATTTAGATTATGTAGGTATTATATTTATGTATGTGTAGAGTTCGGGGATTGGGGTTGAAAGTTTAGGAGAAGTCGGTCATGCATGGGATGAACGTCAGGAATAGTGGTAGGGTAGGTCGGGTCGGGTGTAGTTAGGGGAAGTAGGTAGGTAGGTCATTGCCAAAGAGTACTAACTAAATTAAGCTACGTACGGACCAAAGAGTAGGTATACAAAATCACTACGTTTTACTACGGACTAAAGCATCAGTCCGGGAAGATGGGGCCTACCAAGTTTCATATGCATAGTACTGGTGAGATTGTTTGGTTTGGAGTAAGTCGTGGTAGTTAAGGGGTTAAAAGTGGTTAACTTAACCCTTTAACCCTTAACCAATAAAGTTAATTGGGGTAGTACGTGGTAGTTAAGGGGTTAAAAGTGGTTAACTTAACCCTTTTACCCTTAACCAGGATAACCCTAAAACGACGAACTAAAATTTTTCGTACCTACTACTCAGAACTATCCGGGCCTTACCACAAAAATGTTAGACCAGTGTTGAACGCGTGTCTAGCGTTTTTTTTGTATGAATTTTTATTTTAGACACGCGGTCAACACTGGTCTAACTTTTTGTGGTAAGGCCCTCCATATCTACCTCCTCCACATCATTTCTTTATCTCCTGCGGGGTAGGCAGAGAGTACACATCTGTAAAAAAAGGCCGTTTTTGTCATGTCTGATTAAGATTGCAGAGACACTTTAGAAAAATAGCCAGACTATTTTAATTTAGTTTATATTTGATTTGATAGATTTCGATTCAACATGTTGGAAGTGTACAAAATACAAAATAGTAAAAAATCTACCATTACTTAATAAATTTTTAAAATGGCAATTCAAGTTGAGCGTATGTCAATCATGTTGGATGTATAACGCTACTAAATGAAAAAGTAAATAATCTGGTTGTATTGGACAAGGAGTTGGATTGCTTTCTAAATAAGTTGCGTTATAGTTAGTTGTCAAATCAGCGTTGCCAGATCTACGTCTTTTTACGTAGATCTACGTATTTGAGGCCTTTTTTGAAAGGCTACGTATTTCAGTCTCAAAATCTACGTATTTTCTATAAAAATGTACAAACAATGTAATTAATAACACTTTAGGCTGAATAGGTCCAAATTCCGTTACTTTCGAGAAAAAAACAATGTCAACGTGCGTTCCGTTTCATGCCGTCACTTATCTAGGCGCCACGCCGCCACTCTCCCTCCACTCTCCACGCTACATCGCGACGCGACCTGTCATGCCGTGCTAAAAGTGACTGTGTAAAACGAAACGTCTCGTACGCTAGAACTCTTAATGGGGCTTTTTCTGTTGACAGTAATGACAGTTCCCTAAGGGTCTTGGTAGTTCTGAATTACAAACTAGAGGGCGCTGCGAAAGACGGAAAAAGACGTTCCTTTCCTTTCCTTGCAACCTCATAATCAATCAGTAAGTTACCTATTATATCGCATTCCGGTTCGGCAAATTACTTTAGCATACACGGCACGCGACCGACTATAGCAATAGCAACTGTCAATATCACTCAAATGACAAAATTTTACATCTTGCGCAGCGCCCTCTAGTTTGTAATTCAGAACTACCAAGAGAGCCTAAGAGAACTGTCAACAGAAAAAGCCCCATTTCACTTAGAAAAATCAATACGTAGATCTACGAAATTTTCTTAAGCAACTTTTTACTAATTCTACGTAATTTTCTAATCTGGCCTACGCCTTTTTCAAAATCAGAGTTGGCAACACTGTGTCAAATGGCTGTGGCGGAGGTTAGCGACGATTTATTGATATTTTTATTATAGTTTAGCTGCAAAAATGCCTTATTGGTACTACGATAAAAAGGATTTGCAGAACACGCCGTCGTTCCGCGATGGTATCAGCAATGACACCGAAAACCGGTACCGGAAGGAGGGCGCGAGATTCATCATCGACACAGGCTCCAAGATGGATTTAGGTTATAACACAGTGGCGACAGGAGTTGTTTATTTTCACCGTTTCTACATGTTCCACTCGTTCAGAACATTCCCGCGGTATATCACCGCTTGTTGCTGTTTGTTCTTGGCCGGTAAAGTCGAAGAGACGCCGAAGAAGTGCAAGGATATAATAAAAGTTGCGAAAGGGTTGCTTACGGACCAGAAGTTTGGAACGTTTGGTGAGGATCCTAAAGAGGAGGTGATGACGCTGGAGCGGATCCTGCTGCAGACCATCAAGTTCGACCTGCAGGTGGAGCACCCGTATGGATACCTGTTGAAGTATGCCAAGTGCTTGAAGGGGGACAAGGCGAAACTGCAGAAGATGGTCCAGATGGCGTGGACCTTCGTAAACGATAGGTGAGAGCATTAAATCAAGAAAGTTTCTCAGTTAATAGCTTTTTCATGGATACAATTTTCTGAATGTGTGACTTGTAACAGTAATTTAAAGGCATGAAGTTGGAAATTACCTTATCAATACTACTCTCTAAATACGAATGTATTGGATTTTTTTAATGCACTCCCAGTGCTGTATTATTCTCATAAATTGAAAATGAGAAAATTGAAAAACGAGATGACTATCAAGAGGTTGAGAAATTCACCAGAGTCTGCTAGGCGCCCGTAACTCAGTTGGTAGAGCGGTGGAATGGTAATCCACAGTTCCGGGTTCAAGTCCCAGTGCAGTGGTCGCTAGTGAATTTTTCAATTTTCAATCTCTAAATACTTTCTTTTCAAGTTGTAATGAAACTCCTTATCACCTATAGAATTACTTGAATCTATTCACAGGTATAAAGCAAATCATTATAGAAATAATAAAATATCTTCACTTGTTGTTAGTCACACATGGATCTTTTCAGACTCATAATATTATGCAATTCTCACATTAAGTATTTTCTATACTTACCGAGCCCCAATTTTAATCTAAGTCCTTATGTTGGAAACATGGTCTTGTTTATGTTTGTAGATTTTTGCAGTTGTTTACAACCTTATATAATTGTTTTGAACGGGATTATTATGGGAGTAGACTACTCCTGACCATGGAGCATGTATTTCAAAACAATTAACGGTCTAGTTTGAATGAAATTCAAAACATACTAATAGAAAATCTTGTAAACCCCTAAGAAATAACTATACTGTAAACCTGAACGAAATCCACAGCTTATGCACGACCCTGTGCCTGCAATGGGAACCAGAAGTGATCGCTGTAGCCCTGATGTTCCTCGCGGGGAAGCTCTCTAAGTTCGAGGTGGTGGACTGGAACGGGCGCACTCCCAAACACACCGCCTGGTGGGACATGTTTGTTGAGGATATCACCATGGATCTGCTTGAAGATATTTGTCATCAGGTTAGATTCATGCTCAATGTGGTGCTACTATATCTAACATTAAAATAAATAGAGTTAACATCAATAATCATAACCATCTAGTAAATAGAGGCTTCAATTCATAGAGTATTAACTTCCTCTTCTTCTTATTGATTTATTTTTGAAACATTATTTCCACATTTACTTAATGTACTAGGGATCTGTAACTCTAAGGGATACTTAATTCCCTCTGTTACTAAGAATTATTGTGTTTTAATGAGCACATCTGTATATCGCAGTAGATTTGATTAATTGACATCTTTCACTTTGTAATTGTGGACTAATAGGGAACTCCCTAAGCTATAACAATTTGTAAGTTTTTTTTTTTACTTGACCCTACGATAACTACCTACTGGTCCCGATATCTACACCTAGCTGAATTTTGGGGAGCGGAAGGCTCACCCGGGTTTTGGGGAGCGGAAGGCTCACCCAGGCAATTTGTAAGTGCGTGAGGTCTTTGTTAAAGAGGTGTCACTGTATTCTGCTGTTTATTAGCTATCTCGAATACCTATAAACCTATTCCAGGTGCTAGACCTGTACTCGCCGCAAACGCAAGCGTCGGGCGGCGACTCACCGCCGCTGCCTTCCACCAAGCCGCCAAAAAACGAGAAGAAGCCGACCCCGGCCGGTACACCGCCCGCTTCCGCATCGCCTGTCGCCGCTACCGCTAAACCAGCGGTCAATAACGGGGCTGAGGTCGGCAAACTGGAACCGCCCAAGATAGAGCCTCCACTGGCAAGGTCAGTATTATTTCCACAAGGACCACTGTTTGGGCCCCTGGATATAATCTAGTTTGTCGCCGTTACCGCTAGCAAGCCAAGTGAAGAACGGGGCTGAGGTCGGCAAACTAGAACCGCCCAAGATAGAGCCCCCGCTAGCAAGGTCAGTATTATTTCCACAAGGTCCACTGTTTGGGCCCCTGGATATAATCTTGTTTGTCGCCGCTACCGCTAAACCAGCGGTCAACAACGGGGCTGAGGTCGGCAAACTAGAACCGCCCAAGATAGAGCCATCGCTAGCAAGGTCAGTATTATTCGTTGTTTCATCTACTTATCTCCCTGTCTAAGTATAAGTACCTATATAATGTGAAGTGTCGCCGCTACCGCTAGCAAACCAGCGGTGAATAATGGGGCTGAGGTCGGCAAACTGGAACCGCCCAAGATAGAGCCTCCGCTAGCAAGGTCAGTATTATTTCCACAAGGTCCACTCTCTGGGCCCCTGGATACAACTTTGTTTGTCGCCGCTACCGCTAAACCAGCGGTCAACAACGTGGCTGAGGTCGGCAAACTGGAACCGCCCAAGATAGAGCCCTAGCTAGCAAGGTCAGTACTGTGTCCACCTTTGGTCCACTACTATACCTGGGGCCCAGCAAGGAATCTAGTTTTGGATGAAACAAAGGTAAAGATTTCTCACAAAAAAAAACAACAACTTTTATCTTCAAGAGTTGGTTGGTGTGAGTGGTTTTTGCCGGAAAAAAAAACTTTGACCTGACTATCAAACCTACTAAAAACGTTTAAGACCGCTATAAAGGAATTTCCGAAAATTGCCTTTATAAACATGAGAGTATCTCGTAAACAGTTAAGTAAAAAGAAAATATTACTTATACATCTAGTCAGACATATCTTTATCTAAAAAATTATCAACAAAAATATTAACATTTCAGTGGCTAACATAGAATAAAGAAGGGAAATCTAAGACAACAAACTCAAAATTCTGAAAAAAGGGCTAAAATCAAGCGCGAGTTTTGAAGTTTATGTATACTGTATCAAAATGTTGATTTTACAAACAAATAGAGAATATCTTTAAAAACAATATTACCAATGTACGTTTTTCAGTTTCATTCATAAATTTAGCTTAACATTACGTTTTCGCTGCCGTATCTTGACTGAACATCTTGCATTTTTAATGGCTCCTGTATGAAAAACTATCCATAGTATAACTTCAGAAAAAAAAACATATGTTGTGAGAAGATGTATTTAATCAAATGGTAAACTAATAATAATTTATTTTTATTTTGTAAATTATTCTAAAAATATTCAAAAATCCCTATATAATTGGTGCAACGACAGTCAGAGATTTAGTAGCGCTTGTGCGCTTGTCGAGGTCGGGTCTATGTCACTCGTGCTTTTCCGCCACGCGAAAAATGACAACAGCTGACGTGACGTTGACCCTGGGTATTTTGAAATATAGGAAATTCTTCAATCATTCTGTAATTTATAAGCGCTAAGAGTAGCACAGGACCGTGAGGAGTGTCGAAATAGAGTGCTGGTATAGATACAATGGGTGGATGTGGGCTGATGAAGATGATGATGATAATGATGATGTGGCTAGCTGTCGAATACTGCCTCAGTCGTTGAAATTTAAACTATTTGAAAACATTGACCACAAAATCTGAAACGGATTTTATTTTATTTTATTTGTGCTAAAACGGACTGTATTCAATCACTTCTCGGCGTCTGTCGAGGTACGAAAGAGAGACATTTAGCGCCTTATGTCCAACATACCGGTCGATTTGCAAGTTGGCTCCCAGAGCTACATTCATAGCTAAGCGAGTCACCGGGACAGAAAAAGTGATCAAAGTTTTGTCTACCTCTAGACCCTCACCTGGACATCACCCTACAAAAGAAAATCTATCACAAAATTGCATATACGAGCAAGGAAACGCGGAGTTCTCCTAACCTGGAGCTCTGCTATTGAATTTTCGCAAGTTTGCTAATGATTGTGCTTGTATCACACGTTCAACTATACTTACCCATTCACACATAGGTACCCCTGACATAAGCAAATTCGAGTAGTATACGTAATACGGGTGGTTATTATATGGTTTTAGAAATTGGATCTTGCTCCAGGACCTTTTACTGAGGGCTGGAACCATTTTGAGAACAACTAGGCGCTAGTTATTGTAATAAATATAGGATGAAATTTTACTAATGACCGATAGCGAAAACTCAGAACCGGCTAGTGATAAGGAACAACTTTCCCCAAGGAACATAGGTCGAAGTACGAAAAAAAATTTTGGGCCTCCCATACAAACTTTCTGATCAGCTGATTTCAGTTACTATGGGAGGTCCAAAATTATTTTTCGTATTTTGACCTATGTTCCTTGAAAGTTGTTCCTATTTACAATAACTAGCGCCTAGTTGTTTTCAAAATGGTTCCAGCAAATTTAAACTCAATTAATCAGATAATTTTATTTGGGCGAACAAATTATTATTTGAGTGACAATTAATTGCATGTTCATCATCTGCCTGCCGTTATCCCAATTTATTTAGGGTCGGCGAAACATGTCTTTTCTTCCATTCATCTCTTTCAGCAGTCAAATCGTCACTTACGCCTTTATTTTTCGTCTTTTATACAATCCATCCAAACTTTTTTAGGCCTTCCTCTTCTTCTGCGTCCATCCATACATTCATGTTCATTACTATCTTTGTTACATGCTCTTCATCCCTCCTCATGACATGCCCATATTGGTCATGTTATAAGTACCTACTTAAAAACGGGCATATATTTTATTCGCACAAATATCGGGTTGCTTGATCGGGCTTGTAAGTTAGTTGGTCGGGTTGCTCTGGTTAGTCAGGTGGGTTTGATCGGGTTGGTCGGTTCGGGTTTGTCAGGTTGAGATGGTCGGGTTGATTCGGTGGGTGAAAGTGATAGAAATTTATTTAGCTTCTTCCGCACTAATTATGGCAGGTTATGCTGCTGAGTGAACCACACGAACGAGCGCAACAATGCAAATGTACTAGCGATGCACTTTACTAATACTGCAATCACCGTTTTACACTCTGCACGTGTTTCGCAGACTCTGGGCACAGTTTAGCGGACATCCATTCCTATAAAGTTTTACATACTTGTAACAGGGCCGAAGACTGAACGCGTTGGAACAATTAGAAATAATACGACATGGGTGTACTGGAATCATCTTCAACGAGCAGGTGAATGTTTCCTCTTCACCGTTGCTACGAGTTTTTTAGAACAACGAAAGTAGTTAAGCGAAACACGTGTAGAGTGTAAAACGTTAGTTGCAGTGTTGTCGATGTTTCACTTATGAGACTTGTCGTAATATAACAGGCTGCCTGAAACCGACACCGCTTAGCATGCTGTACTCTCTAGCGGTACCTATTGGTCCACTGGACGTTCGGTAAGAATTAGCCTGTGCAGAAGAGATACACAAACAAAAAACTGATCCTCAGCACTCACTACACAGCTACTCAATGCCTCCTGAACGCCTGAAAAGCCGCAGAAGCTTTTTGAGGTGTACGGCTTCTACATACAGTGTTCCGCAAGAGGCAAGGGAGCAGTTATGGAAAACACGTTGCCCAACTCCATCCGGGTTTATTTCACCGTTCGAGACTCTGCCGCGGGGGCATAAATTACCGTGGTAAACCTGGAAATCGCTCAACCGATTGCGTATTCAGGTTAGCCGGTGCAGAGAAAACATGAGAATTTGGCTTCGCCGACAGCAACTGTGGAGCCCTGTCTCAAACTTTGGCACATTTACTGGCTTGCTCTCTGTTACCGGTCACCTACAGTAAAGAAGATCTGAACTTGGCGACTGATAATGCCATTGCTGTCGCCAAGTACTGGCAGAACAAAGTCTAGTTAGTAGAAGTGCATCGCTAGTACATGGTACATTTGCATTAAGTTGCGGTCGTACGTGTGGTTCACTTAGCCATCGTAAGTGCGGAAGAAGCTTAACATATTTCTATCACTTTCTTCAAGATGGAGTTCCGCAAAGTAACGCCTGATACTATTAGTCACTTGATTCGGTGGGGTTGGTGAAGTTGGCCGGCTCTTTTGGGTCGGGTTGGTCGGGTGAGTCGCATCGGTCGGGTCCGGGCGGGTCGAGTCGGGTTGGTCGGGTCTGGTTAGTCAGGTCGTGGGTTCGTTAGATGTATTTTATTCACCCACTTCCTTTTTTATGCTCGTTTATTATCTTAGACGCCTACCTATTATTTTAGTCCTCCAGTAATTATTTATGTCACCCAACACCCACTTATTTTTGTTGTCACCAGATTTGGATTTATGTCACCAGCAAATTTTCGGTTTTAAGTCACTCGTGGTTTTCGCCATTGTAATTTTAGCACCACTAAGTATAGTATTACAATATCCCGAAAATTTATTCTATCCTTAAAAGTAAGCATTTAGCAGACGGCGCTCGTTACAGAACTATGCTAAGGTTCATCGAATCGTTGAACAACTCGGTGTCCCACTCAAAAAGAAGATTACAGTTAATTACTAAGAAATAATTTGAAATATTTTTGATTGAGTTATATTTATAAAGCTACAGCTAAACTCATGATGATGCCTGGTTCGCCGGTCTCGCATAAAAACGACATCTAAATATGCATGTGCCAGTCTCAATTCCACCTTCACTTATAGAGCGTGCGGAAAGTCATGCCGCTCCCATATCGGCTTATACAGCCATAAAAAATTTTGCCTAAGACACTGAATAAATCGTCTGCCACAGACTTATGAGGCCAATGATGATGATGATAATGACAGCTAAAATAGTTTTATTGAGAGGCGCGTTTATTGTGGCTGAGTTAGAATCTTAGAGGTTAATAATGCTATTCAAGAGAAGCTCGTCTGCTGTAAGTTACAATGGATCTAATATGAACGTCATTGCTCGCATCTTCGGGCGATGATGTTTGAAACCTTTCGCATTCAGTATAATTGTTAAAATTAAACAATGAAAAAGACAAAAACGTGTTTTGTGAAAAAATGTCTTATTATAAATTAACATGAAAAGTCAGAAAACAAAGCAATTTTATATAATATCTAGGAAGAATTTGATTATAAACTTTAACTTTTATATAACTTTGACTTAAACTAGTGCCTGGTTTTGATTAAAACCTTATTTTATCATGATTCTGCGACTTATTGATTCATAATAATATATTGAATTAAATTATTAAAATGAATTCATTTAAGTGCCTATGTCTTTTAACTATTTACCTTAATATTGGTCTCACCACACAATTTAAATCACTATTCAACACTTGATTAGCTATTTGCTATAGGAAAGAGCAACTTATTCTATGATAATGTTACCTTACCTTACGTACACTGCGCTCGCAAATTTGTCTGCCCAGAAGAGTGGCGGGATTAAATTTTTGCACTTTATTTGTGGCCATGTTAATAATTCGGTAGCTGTGCTATATTTTTAGAGGCAAAATGTTAATAAAAGATGCTTGTTTTATTAGTACCCTGAAATTAACTACCTATCTAATATTTAGTATCTTCTGCTCACTTACGATTATGAAGGGTGCAATAATCATACAATAGTTGTTCTATCTGTTGCTGTTTACCTTGCTATGTGGTGCCGGCTTAGAACAGCATCACCCCATTCCTATCCGCGGGTGTCGTATAATGCGACTAAGGGATATTCATCCAGGAATGGGCAGTAGCGTTCACTGTAAATTGAACATCTTGCACTGCGCTAGCCAATCCTTGCAATACCCTCCAATTAGGAGACCCATGTCAGCAGTGGACTGTTGTGGTTGTAGTAGTAGTAGTTGTTCTATTTAAAAGATTATACAGATTGGGTACCATACTGCATCATAAACTTCATAACATTAAAACCACAATAAACCACCAGAAAGCGCGACGGCGGCGAGGCAGACGACAGTGGGTCAAGATAATTTGGTTCTGGTCGGACGGGTCGCGGGCTGTCATCAAGTCGGCGAATTCCAAAATTCAGCTGGGTGAAATGTCAATTGGCCTCTGAGCCCATTTGACATTTTACCCAGCTGAATTTTGGAATTCGCCGACTTGATGACAGCCCGCGACTCGTCCGACCAGAACCAAATTATCTTGACCCGTCGTCTGCCTCGCCGCCGTCGCGCTTTCTGGTTTTATTGTGGTTTTAATGTTATGAAGTTTATGATGCAGTATGGTACCCAATCTGTATAATCTTTATAAATAGAACAACTACTACTACTACAACCACAACAGTCCACTGCTGGACGTGAGCCTCCCTAATTGGAGTATTGCAAGCGGATTGGCTAGCGCAGTGCAAGATGTTCAATTTACAGTGAACGCTACTGCCCATTCCCTGGATGAATATCCCTTAGTCGCATTATACGACACCCACGGGTAGGAATGGGGTGATGCTGTTCTAAGCCGGCACCACATAGCAACAAATAGAACAACTATTGTATAATTATTGCACCCTTCATAATCGTAAGTGAGCAGAAGATACTAAATATTAGATAGGTAGTTAATTTCAGGGGTACTAATTAAACAAGCATCTTTTTATTAACATTTTTGCCTCTAAAAATATAGCACAGCTACCGAATTATTAGCATGGCCACAAATAAAGTGCATCTGAATAATACTATCTTCGCCACAAGATAACATAATTATTGGGAGTAAATGTTAATCTCGCCACTCTGGGCAGACAAATTTGCGAGCGCAGTATACGTAAGGTAAGGTAACATTATCATAGAATAAGTTGCTCTTTCTGTTTCTGTCTGTCTCTTTCCTATAGTATATAGCTAGTCAAGTGTTGAATAGTGATTTAAATTGTGTGGTGAGACCAATATTAAGGTAAATAGTTAAAAGACGTAGGCACTTAAATGAATTCATTTTTATTATTTTAATTCGATATATTATTATGAATCAATAAGTCACAGAATCATGATAAAATTAGGTTTTTAATCAAAACCAGGCACTAGTTTAAGTCAAAGTTATATTAAACTTAAAGTTTATAATCATTTTCTTCCTAGATATTATATAAAATTGCTGCTTTTCTGATTGAACATGCTGCTTGAAGACAAACGGTACTGAGTAGATGGGAACTGGCGACTTTTCATGTTAATTTATAATAAAGAACTTTTTTCACAAAACACGTTTTTGTCTTTTTTTCATTGTTTAATTTTAACAATTATACTGAATGCGAAAGGTTTCAAACATCATCGCCCGAAGATGCGAGCAATGACGTTCATATTAGATCAATTGTAACTTACAGCAGACAAGCTTCTCTTTAATAGCATGATTAACCTCTAAGAATCTAACTCAGCCACAATAAACGCGCCTCTCAATAAAACTATTTTAGCTGTCATCATCATCATCATCATTGGCCTCATACGTCTGTGGCAGACGATTTATTCAGTGTCTTAGGCAAGATTTTTCATGGCTGTATAAGCCGATACGGGAGCGGCATGACTTTCCGCACGCTCTATAAGTCAAGGTGGAATTGGAGACTGGCACATGCATATTTAGATGTCGTTTTTATGCGAGACCGGCGAACCAGGCATCATCATGAGTTTAGCTGTAGCTTTATAAATATAACTCAATCAAAAATATTTCAAATTATTACTTAGTAATTAACTGTAATCTTCTTTTTTTGAGTGGGACACCGAGTTGTTCAACGATTCGATGAACCTTAGCATAGTTCTGTAACGAGCGCCGTCTGATAAATGCTTACTTTTTTAAGGATAGAATAAATTTTCGGGATACTGTAATACTATACCGAGTGGTGCTAAAATTACAATGGCGAAAACCACGAGTGACTTAAAACCGAAAATTTGCTGGTGACATAAATCCAAATCTGGTAACAATAAAAATAAGTGGGTGTTGGGTGACATAAATAATTACTGGAGGACTAAAATAATTGGTAGGCGTCTAAGATAATAAACGAGCATAAAGGAAGTGGGTGAATAAAATACAACTAACGAACCCACGACCTGACTAACCAGACCGACCGACCTGACTTGACCCGCCCGGACCCGACCGATGCGACTAACCCGACCAACCCGACCAAAAGAGCCGACCAACTTCACCAACCTCACCGAATCAAGTGACTAATAGTATCAGGCGTTACTTTGCGGAACTCCGTCTTGAAGAAAGTGATAGAAATATGTTAAGCTTCTTCCGCACTTACGATGGCTAAGTGAACCACACGTACGACCGCAACTTAATGCAAATGTACTATGTACTAGCGATGCACTTCTACTAACTAGACTTGTTCTGCCAGTACTTGGCGACGGCAATGGCATTATCAGTCGCCAGTTCAGATCTTCTTTACTGCAGGTGACCGGTAACAGAGAGCAAGCCAGTAAATGTGCCATAGTTTGAGACAGGGCTCCACAGTTGCTGTCGGCGAAGCCAAATTTCACCATGTTTTCTCTGCACCGCTAACCCGAGTACGCAACTGGTTGAGCGATTTCCAGGTTTGCCACGGTAATTTATGCTCCCGCGGCAGAGTCTCGAACGATGAAATAAACCCGGATGGAGTTGGGCAACGTGTTTTCCATAACTGCTCCCTTGCCTCTTGCGAAACACTGTCTGTAGAAGCCGTACACCTCAAAAAGCTTCTGCGGCTTTTCAGGCGTTCAGGAGGCATTGAGTAGCTGTGTAGTGCGTGCTGAGGATCAGTTTTTTGTTTGTGTATCTCTTCTGCACAGGCTAATTCTCACCGAACGTCCAGTGGACCAATAGGTACCGCTAGAGAGTACAGCATGCTAAGCGGTGTCGGTTTCAGGCAGCCTGTTATATTACGACAAGTCTCATAAGTGAAACATCGACAACACTGCAACTATAGTCCTGCAAGTTCGTGCGCGACCCTCCCTAGGGGTGACAGACGTTGGGAGGGGAGATGTCAGCGGGTAGCGGAAGGTGTAGCGGGGAAGGGAAACGCGCGCATCCGCGCCGCACGTCATATTAAAATGACGTGCTTACTCGCCCCCCAACCGTCTGTACCCCGCAGGAAGGTCGCGCACGAACCTGACGGACTATAACGTTTTACACTCTACACGTGTTTCGCTTAACTACTTTCGTTGTTCTAAAAAACTCGTAGCAACGGTGAAGAGGAAACATTCACCTGCTCGTTGAAGATGATTCCAGTACACCCATTTCGTATTATTTCTAATTGTTCCAATACGTTCAGTCTTCGGCCCTGTTACAAGTATGTAAAACTTTATAGGAATGGATGTCCGCTAAACTGTGCCCAGAGTCTGCAAAACACGTGCAGAGTGTAAAACGGTGATTGCAGTATTAGTAAAGTGCATCGCTAGTACATTTGCATTAAGTTGCGCTTGTTCGTGTGGTTCACTCAGCAGCGAAACCTGCCATAATTAGTGCGGAAGAAGCTAAATAAATTTCTATCACTTTCACCCACCGAATCAACCCGACCATCTCAACCTGACAAACCCAAACCGACCAACCCGATCAAACCCACCTGACTAACCAAACCAGAGCAACCCGACCTAACCAATCCGACCTGACCAACCGACCCGACCACCCCGATCAACCCGACCAACTAACTTACAAGCCCGATCAAGCAACCCGATATTTGTGCGAATAAAATATATGCCCGTTTTTAAGTACGTATAACATGACCAATATGGGCATGTCATGAGGAGGGATGAAGAGCATGTAACAAAGATAGTAATGAACATGAATGTATGGATGGACGCAGAAGAAGAGGAAGGCCTAAAAATTTTGGATGGATTGTATAAAAGACGATATGAAAAATAAAGGCGCAAGTGAGGATTTGACTGCTGATAGAGATGAATGGAAGAAAAAGACATGTTTCGCCGACCCTAAATAAATTGGGATAACGGCAGGCAGATGATGAACATGCAATTAATTGTCACTCAAATAATAATTTGTTCGCCCAAAAAAAATTATCTGTTTAATTGAGTTTAAATTAGCTGGAACCATTTTGAAAACAACTAGGCGCTAGTTATTGTAAATATAGGAACAACTTTCCCCAAGGAACATAGGTCGAAATACGAAAAAAAATTTTGGACCTCCCATAGTCATGGTCGATCGCAATAAATAAATAATAATAAAATAAAAATAAAATAAAAATAAAATAAAAATAAAAATTGTTTATTATCAGACAATTACAGTCCATAGCTTATTAGTAGGTACATGACTTATGAAACTATGTTAAGGAAGTTATGTATGTGACTTAATTTTATTATTAACATGTAAAAGAGCATATCGGTGGAACACAGCTGCATCCATTCTGACAATTATAGCACCTACACAGCTTATTAGTGAAACATGTCTTATGAAACTATGTTATAAGGAAGCTATGTATGTGCCCCAATATTAACATGTAAAAGAGCAAATCTATGGAACACAGCCGCATCCATTCTATCAGCTATGAGTTTCAGGATCTTGTTGTTGCTACCCCTCACCCTTCGCACTAAGGAGGTTGATTTTTTCCTCATGATTGCATAGAAGTCGTCTACATGTGCATCTGCAAACATAGCTGAAGCGCTACAGTATCAGGGTAACCTCAACAAGGCCCTGAAGGCATTATTATATTGCACACGTATTGCACTATAAGCCCTTAGTGTATAGTTGGTCCACAGAGCACACGTGTAAAAACTTTGACAGAACGCTTTGAACAAGGTCAGTTTAACACCGGCTGTACAACGCATGAATCTGCGGGCCAACATATTGCCTCGGACTGACAG
This sequence comes from Phthorimaea operculella, assembly GCA_024500475.1. Taxonomy (NCBI): domain Eukaryota; kingdom Metazoa; phylum Arthropoda; class Insecta; order Lepidoptera; family Gelechiidae; genus Phthorimaea; species Phthorimaea operculella. Next base: position 1,726,985 of record JANFCV010000081.1, read on the forward strand.
TGCCCTACGCTCCCTTTCAATGTCATCCACATCTTTTAAATCATCCGTAACAATATGACCAAGATACTTAAAATGTGTAACACGTCTCAGTGGAACCTTATTCAGGAAGATTGGTGGCACATTAACAGGTTCTTTAATTTTACCTTTAAATAACATAAACTCGCTTTTCTTTTCATTATACCTCAAACCATGCTGCGCAGCATAGCATTCACAATGTTCTAAAAGTTTCCTTAAGGCACCGATAGAGGGGCTAAGCAGCACCATATCGTCTGCATAGCTAATATTATTGAAACTAATACTATCAATGCGACATCCGATATGCATGCTGCTCAGCTCCTCTATCAGGCTATTAACATACAAGTTAAACAGTCTAGGTGAGCTCAAACCGCCTTGTCTTACACCGCAGTTGAGAACATATTCATCTGATTGAGCATTTGCCCATTTTACTACATTTTTTTGGTTACTATACCAATGAGAAAAGACACTAACAATTTCAGGAGATACACCGCTTCCTTTAATTTACTCCATAGCAAGTCATATGACACCAGGTCAAAAGCTTTTGACAAGTCTAGGAAACAGGCGTAAACCGGTGTCTCCTTCTTGACATAGTAATCGATAGCATATTTAAGTGACAAAACAGCAGTTTCGGTTGACAACCCTTCTTTAAAACCAAACTGTGCATCATGAAGGTTTATTTTAGTACTCAAATGAACATCCAACAATCTATCCAAAACTTTAGCACACACTGTTGCAAGAGATATTGGTCTGTAATTGGATTTATCAGCTAAGTCACCTGTACGATTTTTAACAAGTGGAACAACAATTGTTTTCATCATATCTGATGGCAAATATGAATGCCGTACACAAAAGTAAACAACATTGACAACACTCTATTAATATGTGGCCCAGCATACTTCAGGTGCTCAATGCTGAGCCCGTCATGCCCTGGTGATTTACCCTCTTCATGTTACTTATTGCTGCCCGCACATCTTTGGCAGTGAATCCGAGTGGATTCTCAACATGACAGGACTCAACACTGGACACGCTACTAGACCTAGGCAAAGTGGACTCTACCTTAAAATGATCTTTGAACATATTTGCAATACTCCCTGGATCACTTATGCCATCCACACTCACAGGCAGTTCAACTCTCCCATTGAGCTTTTTTGTTCCTTTCCAAAATTTATCAAACTTTTTAGCAGAATGTTGAGATGCAAGTATGTCCATTTTTATCTGCTCCTGATTTTGTTGACAATATTTAAGTTTAGATTTAAACACTTTGCGACTCAAACTCATATTCTCAAATATAGGTCCACTATCGGGTTTTCCATAGAGGACATACATCTGAAAATCAAGACGAGCCTGTTTATGAGCTGATGCTACATGCTTATTCCACCCTAAGACAGTTTTATACTTATTTGATTTTTTAGGTTTAAGTGTACAACTAGACATGGATGCTTGCCTTAAAATAGTAATAATTTCAGCATATAGGTTATCTATAACAACTCTATGACTATCATCATTACACATTCTATCAGCACATTGATTTAATTCCGGTGGAAAATCTACACATTTCAATTGGCTATTACATATTTCCAAATATTTCTTAATTTCCTCTTGACTCCTGGTACCCCATTGTATATTATTTGTTAACTCATATGTTACAGTAGGCCTTGATCTGACCAGACCAAGGTCACATTCGATGACTAGAGGATAGTGGTCAGACCAATAAACATCATACATTACATCAACACTTATAACAGTAGGCCATGCCGCCTGACTAGTCAAGCAATGATCCAGCCATCTCCTGCTACCTGTAGCCTGACAGACAAATGTATGAGTACCGGCGACTTGACAAAGTCTATCCCTATCTGCACACACCCACTGTCTCTCCGCACAAAAGTACATCAGCTCCTTGTCAAACAGTGTGTCCGGATGCGCATTAAAATCACCCAAAATGTAAATGCTGTCAGTATTACAATCCTCTGCAATTGAGACTATGTCCGCCAAACACTCAGTAAATAATGGCAGATTCGCAGTCTTGTTCACTGGCATGTAGACGCACACAAATATTACCTCGCAATGATCACTTGTGGTAGCTTTGATAGCCACAATACGCTCACTTTTACACGCAACCACTGACACTTGACGAAACGAACATTTACGCCACAGAAGAGCAACACCTCCATATAGACGACCTCTAATTATACCAGCTTCCGAGTCCATACCCGACTTTGCAGTGTAACCGAAGTCCCTGTTGATCTCGCTGAGAAATGGAAGGTCTTGCGGCAAAAGCCAGTGCTCCTGCAACGCCACCACATCGGCATCCTTACATAGTGATCTAACACAGTCAATACTTCGCTTTATGTTTTTACAATTATAGGTTATAATTTTACAGGTCGCAATGCGCCGAGCGATGCGCACGTATTTGCCGACTAAATTATTTGAAATTGTAAAATAGTAAAATAATTCGTCAGCGTGGCACCGGCTGCGCTCGACTTATCCAAGATGGATACATCTTTCTTGGCCGACGATGTGCTCGCGTTCCTGCAGGATCATCTAACCATCACAAACGAGGCCTCCGCTATCCAGCTGTGCTCGACCTATTTCTCGGTGGACGACATATGCAAGGCGAAGGCGCTGCTGTGTGAGTGGCTCAAGCTGAACGCGAAGTGTGTGCCCCATCGAACAGGGGACGAAAATGGCAAGAAGAGCCTGAAAGATATTATGAACATCCTGAAGGAGACCGAATTCCCAAGAGTGCCAGTCTTTGTGAGGGCTACTCATAAGAAACTTCCCAACGCGCTCGACCAGCAGGATGTTACCCGGCTGCTAAGGGACGTCAGGACCCTGGAAGCCAAGCTGGAAGAATTTCAGCGAAAATTCGAACGCTCAGAGAAGACTATTGTTGACTTGCGTACCGAAATAGATTTGTTGCGAAAGTCAACAACTAGGTCAGCTGAGACTTCGAGTTCCGCTGACAACGAAAATCGAGGAATGCGTGCCGCCGGTGAATCATACGCATCGGCTACAAGCGCCTCATCAGCAGATTCGCCCACCAAGCGAACCGCCTGGCAAGCCTGCTGACAAGGGTAAACGTCGGCGCCGGAACAACGAAAACCGGCCTCCTAAGCCGCTCGCTGCGTCAGCGGCGAACAATAAGGGTATGGTTAAACTACCACTCTTTGAACCAACCATTAACAAGCGCAGTGACCAAGTAGATGCGGATGGGTTTACTTTGGTTCAGAAAAAGCGCAGAAGGCAACCCCGCCAGAACTAGTGCGGCACCGCACCGGTAGAGGCTAATCTCCCGCTGCGCGCCTTCACGCCGAGGACATCGCTTTATGTCTCCCGCCTGCACGACACTACTACCAAGCAAGACGTGTTGGATTACATCTTCGCGAGGCATAAGGCAGGTGTCTTCAAGGATACGCCGAGACTCGGAGTATACGTGGAGCCACTGGAGTCGCGCCATTGGGTGGGTTTCAACTCGTTCGTGGTGCGAGTCCCAACAGCTACACTGAGCGTCTTCACGTCGCCGGAGTTTTGGCCGCAGGGAGTCGTGTTCCGTGAGGATAGGTTTTAGCTTTTATAGTGTTATTTTAAGGTATATTTAAGTTTATTTTAAATTGTATAGTAGTATATTATTCACCATTAAAGTTTATTTAGAATAGTTATGTCTGCTGCCTATTTACCCTATAATACAAGAATATTTTTAGTTTAGGAAATAGTAAGCAACATAACTGTTTCTGTATAAGTTTACCTATTTGTAAGTATGTTTATTTATAATAAAGAATTTGTATTTGTATAATTTGTATAGTAACTGAAATCAGCTGATCGGAAAGTTTGTATGGGAGGCCCAAAAATTTTTTTCGTATTTCGACCTATATTCCTTGGGGAAAGTTGTTCCTTATCACTAGCCGGTTCTGAGTTTTCGCTATCAGTCACTAGTAAAATTTCATCCTATACCTATTTAAAATAACTAGCGCCTAGTTGTTTTCAAAATGGTTCCAGCCCTCAGTAAAAGGTCCTGGAGCAAGATCCAATTTCTAAAACCATATAATAACCACCCGTATTACTTACTAGCAGCCCGCCCAGCGGTTTCACCCGCTGCTACTTACCTGTTTTCCCGTAGAAATTGGATCTTTGCCCGTAGTAAAAAGTCCATTACTCCGATCCAGCAGCCCGTCATGCTGAATAACTTTTACTTTGAAGCCATTACCGTATCTCTTATTGTTTATATGGGATGCTGGTGATCTACATCAGGTACTCTAGACCCTCGTGACCATGTGCCAGCAGAAGTGGCCCGTCATGCTGAATAACTTTTACTTTGAAGCCATTACCGTATCTCTTATTGTTTATATGGGATGCTGGTGATCTACATCAGGTACTCTAGACCCTCGTGACCATGTGCCAGCAGAAGTGGCCCGTCATGCTGAATAACTTTTACTTTGAAGCCATTACCGTATCTCTTATTGTTTATATGGGATGCTGGTGATCTACATCAGGTACTCTAGACCCTCGTGACCATGTGCCAGCAGAAGTGGCCCGTCATGCTGAATAACTTTTACTTTGAGGCTTTTACCGTATCTCTTATAGTTTATATGGGATGCTGGTGGTCTACATCAGGTACTCCAGACACTCGTGACCATTTACCAGCAGAAGCGGCCCGTCATGCTGAATAACTCTTACTTTGAAGCCATTATCGTATCTCTTATAGTTTATATGGGATGCTGGTGGTCTACATCGGGTACTCCAGATCCTCGATGACCATGTGGCAGCAGAAACGGCCTGCCATGCTGAGTAACTTTACTTAAAACCATCACCGTATCTCTTATAGTTTAGATGGGATGCTGGTGATGTTCATCATGCACTCCAGATCCTCGATGACCATGTGCCAGCAGAAGCGGCCCGTCATGATGCACAACTTTTTCTATGAAGCCATGGCCGTATCTCTTATAGTTTAGATGGGATGCTGGTGGTCTTCATCAGGTACTCAGATCCTCGATGACCATGTGCCAGCAGAAGCGGCCCGTCATGGTGAACAACTTTTCTATGAAGCCATGACCGTATCTTTTATAGTTTAGATGGGATGCTGGTGGTCTTCATCAGGTACTCGTACTCCAGATCCTCGAGGGCTGACAAAAAGTAGTCCATGTCCATCTTTACTATGCTAGTAATATCAGTGCCAAATTTTACGAAGATCGGTAAAGCGGTTTGGCTTATTTGGGTAATATCCGCTGTATTTCCCGATTTTCCTGCTGCTAACCGTTTTCCCGTGGAAATGAGGAATTTTCCCGTGGTAAAAAGTAGCCTATGTTACTCAGGAATGTTGTAGCTTTCTAATGGTGAAAGAATTTTCGAAATCGGTCCAGTAGTTTCGGAGTTTATCGATTACATACATACAAAAAAACAAACAAACAAACAAAAAAACAAACAAAGTTTTCCTCTTTATTATATTAGTGTAGATGTGTGAATGGGTAAGTATAGTTGAACGTGTGATACAAGCACAATCATTAGCAAACTTGCGAAAATTCAATAACAGAGCTCCAGGTTAGTAGAACTCCGCGTTTCCTTGCTCGTATATGCAATTTTGTGATAGATTTTCTTTTGTAGGGTGATGTCCAGGTGAGGGTCTAGAGGTAGACAAAACTTTGATCACTCCTTTTTCTGTCCCGGTGACTCTCGCTTAGCTATGAATGTAGCTCTGGGAGCCAACATGCAAATCGACCGGTATGTTGGACATAAGGCGCTAAATGTCTCTCTTTCGTACCTCGACAGACGCCGAGAAGTGATTGAATACAGTCCGTTTTAGCACAAATAAAATCCGTTTCAGATTTTGTGGTCGTTGTTTTCAAATAGTTTAAATTTCAACGACTGAGGCAGTATTCGACAGCTAGCCACATCATCATTATCATCATCATCTTCATCAGCCCACATCCACCCATTGTATCTATACCAGCACTCTATTTCGACACTCCTCACGGTCCTGTGCTACTCTTAGCGCTTATAAATTACAGAATGATTGAAGAATTTCCCTATATTTCAAAAAATACCCAGGGGTCAACGTCACGTCAGCTGTTGTCATTTTCTCGCGTGGCGGGAAAAGCACGAGTGACATAGACCCGACCTCGACAAGCGCACAAGCGCTACTAAATCTCTGACTGTCGTTGCACCAATTATATAGGGATTTTTAAATATTTTTAGAATAATTTACAAAATAAAAAATTATTATTTTACCATTTGATTAAATACATCTTCTCATAACATATGTTTTTTTTCTAAAGTTGTACTATGGATAGTTTTTCATACAGGAGCCATTAAAAATGCAAGATGTTCAGTCAAGATACGGCAGCGAAATCGTAATGTTAAGCTAAATTTATGAATGAAATTGAAAAAAGTACATTGGTAATATTGTTTTTAAAGATATTCTCTATTTGTTTGTAAAATCAACATTTTGATACAGTATACCAAAACTTCAAAACTCGCGCTTGATTTGAGCCCTTTTTTGAGAATTTTGAGTTTGTTGTCTTAGATTTCCCTTCTTTATTCTATGTTAGCCACTGAAATGTTAATATTTTTGTTGATAATTTTTTAGATAAAGATATGTCTGACTAGATGTATAAGTAATATTTTCTTTTTACTTAACTGTTTACGAGAAACTCTCATGTTTATAAAGGCAATTTTCGGAAATTCCTTTATAGCGGTCTTAAATAGGCGCGTCCACATCAAGCGAGGCTGCTCGGTGCTTCGCGAGGCAAACAACCAAAAAATTTGGTGCCTCACCCGAGGCAACGCAGCGAGCAGCCTCGGTTGGTGTGGCACCTAATCGTAATTTATACCTGGTATCAGTTTACTAATTTTAATTATATTTTTCAGATTCCCCCCGTACCAAGTGCCGTACAGCATACCGCACAGCATACCGCCGTACCCAGTATACAGCGCGCCACCCCCCAACATCCCTCCACCCCCGAGGCTGCCCATGACCGGCCCCCCTCCCCCCCTTTACACCGAGCCGCCTCCTCACCCCCCGCGCTTCCCCCCAGTCAGCGTGCCTCCTCCAAACTACTTCCCCCCGCTCCCAGGCCGCGGCGCACCCCCGCCCGGACCGCCGCCCCCTAGACCGTATTACCCGCCTCCGTAACGGAGGCTTATAGATAAGTTAGGTTATAATATGTATAATTTTTTACTGAAATACAATTGATAGACTGCGTTTTGGCTTTTTATTGAGCACGTTTGGTAAAATTTTAAACACAGGAATTAATTGGGAACAAAATTCCCGCGTGTTTGATTCTGATACAAAGTTCCCAAATCCTCGTTGGAAACTTTTGAACTTTGTATTTATGCAATGTCGCGGGATTTTGTCCCCGAAATGTTCCCAATGAATAATACAATACCCGCTTTTTCTATCCTTAGTTTTTTAGACGTGACAACAATTTAGTGCATTTTCGGATGACACGATTAGATAATTGAAAAACAAGAAATCATTCTCAAAATTAATATTTTTATTGCCTGTCAGTACATCAGATTTTAAAATCGAAAGTATTTTCAATTTTCAAAGTATTGTGTAACAAAATCAATGTAATAAATGAATGATTTACTTAAATTATACACACTGAAAACAAAGTGCTTATAGTCAACGTTTGTGCAATCAAACAAAACTTTTTACAAATACTTAGTATACAGTATGCTACACTAGAGTCGAAAATTGTAAAAATAAATCACAAAGTTGAAATGAAAAATGTATATTGTATGTATAAGCACAGGTATAAGACAATGATAGCAATCCGGATCAAATATGTTTAAAAGAGGATAGAAGATATCTAAGTCCTGTCTGTCAGTGTTCAAATTGTCAATGGGTTCTTCATCATTTTAGTCAATTTTAGCCGCTATTGTTTTCAACGTCGCCCTATTCCGACTGATAACGCTTTGCGTATTAAAAGACAACTTTAGTCGCGATCTTCTCCTATCCCTTTCTAAACCTATTTGAGGATAAGATAAATTACGATATTAACCTCAATGTCATACATAAAACAATAATTTTCAACTCTAGCATAGCAAACAGTTACAGTAATATGGAGTTGCCCTTCGACTAGAAACAATGTAAAGATTAATAATAGCCTGGATCAACCAAGGCCTAAAATATACAAGTTAAAAATGATCTTTTCTTATGTTTTTAAGTGAAAGCATGTATGTTCTATCGCCAGTATATCAACCTACCATTTAAGTCACTAATTTATACTGCCTTTCATACAAATACTAAGAAAAACCAGTATAAATGATAGAACATACTGTAGGATAATAATGTAATGAAGAACTGTCCAGGGCCAAGTTATTGAAAAGAAAATATAGATGGCGTGCTCATCAAAAAAATCGAACACTAGTTTTCATAAGCAAACAAAATACGAAATCTATGAAATAAAAAAATAAATTTAGAAAATCGACATTCTGATTTTGAAAGATCGTAATACTCACTATTGCACTACATTAGACATTTATTCTAAAATAAACATATGTCTCAGATAATGTGATCCCTACAAAATGTAAGCTTGCTAAATGTCTGGATTTTTCTGATGAGAAGTGTATATGACGATGGAGGGCGCCATCTATATTTTCTGTTCAATAACGTTGCCTTCGACAGTTTCTTATTAGCCCTGGTTGACAAAAATCTTATTTAAAATTAAATAAATGAACACATCGTACGCACCAAATTCAATGCATTAAACAAACGTCGGGAAAGTAATTCATCATTTTCTAATTTGAAATTAATACATAAGAATAAAAATACCAATTTCATCTGTTTCAAACAGTACACATTGAAAAACTATGTCTAACGCCAGCGCAATTTCACTGGAGAAAAATATAAAATAATACTTGATAGCTAACTTAAAAAATCTATAATACAAAATAATAATAAAAACTGAGCTCCTTTTATACACAAAAAATAAAATACAAATGTTAAAGGCACATTGAGTGATCAGATCGCGCGAATAATCTCCGATTTAAGGCACATGGTTTACTCTTAATCTAAAGTTTAAAACTTCATATAAATATGGGTGGTTTAATAATTATTAATATAGAGTCAATATCTATGACAATACTTATTACAATTCAAGGTGGTACATCACAATTAACTACGCTTTTTATTTATGGAACCGTTTATTGTACACGGTAAATGACAAATAACATAACATAAAAACAATACACAACAGGTCAACTTATTTCTTAAAAGAAATCTCTTCCAGCAGACCCTTTTTTGTGACTATTAAAACCACCTTGAATAATAAAAAGTATTGTACATTATAGGCACAAGTTTAGGACACCTTGTTTTAAAACTAAAATACATTTAAGTTTAATACTTTTAGCATGCATTTAACAAAAGTTAGATTCCCCGTAAAATGGGGTAAGTAAATATAATAGTATAAAAACTCATTAAAATCATTCACAAACTCGCATCAGATTAGGTATAATCAAAATATGCATACAAAATATAATTACATTGATAAAATATTAATAAATACATTTAAAATAAAAACAGGGTAAGGATTTCAGTCTATTTGCTATCAGATAACAAGACTTCAACGTCGTCATTCATTCATAAGATTCTGAATTTAGTTGTCTCTGTTATTATTACCGAACATGGACAGTAGGTATTGCTATCGATAACTTTCATTAGAAAGGTCAATCAATCAATAGGAGAATCGATAGTTCGAACTGTAGTAATAGTATCGATATGTGCAGTATTATCGATAGTATCGATTGAAAAACAATAGTATAGTTTGAACAGTAGCAATATTATCGATAATTTGCAAGAGTATCGATTGAAAAGAAATCGATAGTAGTAATAGTTTAGATTCAGTTTTGTAGTGAATTGAACCTATCGATAGTTTTCCGATCTTGACAAACGATACTATCGATAGTTCACGCTATTTATCGATAGAATATTGACGTAAACATTAATTAGTCTCATACAGGTTTTTTTTTCTAGTGACTGATAGCGAAAATGCAGGACGGCTTGGTGATATGGAACAACTTTCCCCAAAGAACATAGATTTTTAATCAATAATTTTGGACCTCCCATCCAAATTGACGATTAGCTGATATGAGTAACTGTGGGCGATCAAAAATTTATTTTCATAATATTGATCTATGTTCCTTGGGGAAAGTTGTTCCGAATGGTGATTTCGTCTTTCTCTTTTTGCTATCAGTCGCTAGAAAAATTTCACCCTATATAAGTCGTGACTGTTTGAGATAGTGCAGCAGCAGCTGGTGCAGGAACTTGTACTGGTGCGCGTTCTGTATGAGCGACGCGCGCTGCTGGTGCAGCAGGCTCACCGTGCGCGGGATGTCCAGCTCCTGAGGAATAAGGGATTATTTTATATAACAACAGATACAAGTGAAAATAAGAAATAGAAAAATGTCATGCATCGACCGGGGATCAAACCCATGCCGCGCCACATGGGTAAACTTTAATTCTTATTGAAAGTATTAAATCAAAATACTACTCAAATTAGCTTGAAACACCTCCGCCCTTGAGCTACACAACTCAGCGTGCCACACACACCCTTGCCCCCGAAGGGGGCTTGCACATTCCAGCGTGCCACACACACCCTTGCCCCCGAAGGGGGCTTGCATATTCCAGCGTGCCACACACACCCTGGCCCCCGAAGGGGGCTTGCATATTCCAGCGTGCCACACACACCCTGGCCCCCGAAGGGGGCTTGCATATTCCAGCGTGCCACACACACCCTGGCCCCCGAAGGGGGCTTGCATATTCCAGCGTGCCACACACACCCTTACACCGTAAAGTTTTTGACCTCGGCTGAATATCTGTCGACTACGGTCAACCGTATGTTGGCGGTGACGGTAAGGTTCCCAAAGATTGATGTAATTCAGGCGGCCAGTCTTAAAATTGATAAATTCTTTTGCTACATGATTTTGTATCCTGTTGTGATTTTGTAACAAAATATGTTGCGCCCACCCTAAAGTAACACACTGCTGAGTGGATACCTATTTAATTGTACTTACAACTGGTCTTTAAGATTTAACTGTGTGATACTTACCTTGTATTATTATGTCACTAACTATGTTTTGTACATTGAAATACACGTTTTCTATTCTATGGGATAAGGGCAGGAAGATGATGACACGTACCTGGTTGTTGTCGAGTGTGTGCAGCAGCAGGTCTGCAGCGAGCGCGGTGCCGCAGCGGCCCGCGCCCTCCGCGCAGCAGAACAGCAGCGGCGCGTTGCGGGACGCCAGCGGGGTCGAGTCACTGCACGCCTCCGCCTCGCAAGCCAAGCGGAGCCCGTTCAGCTCGGAGAGGAAACCTGCAACAACAAGTTAAAGGGTCAACCGCTACAGATGTCAAGTTACCAGGCAGGCAAGGGTGTATGAGGCACGTTGGAATATGTGCAAGCTCCCTTTGGGGGCAAGGGTATGTGTGGCACGCTGGAATGTGCAAGCCCCCTTCGGGGGCGTGGGTATGTGTGGCACGCTGGAATGTGCAAGCCCCCTTCGGGGGCAAGGGTATGTGTGGCACGCTGAGTTGTGTAGTCCCCTTCGGGGGCAAGGGTATGTGTGGCACGCTGAGTTGTGTAGTCCCCTTTAGAGACGGGAGTATGTGTTTCAAGCTAATTTGTGTAGTATTTTGATTTAGTACTTTCAATAAGAATTAATCTTTTAGCCATATAAGTATCATAATATGTCAGTTGTTACTAGTGCTGTTATAACTGACGCATATAAAGAACATATCCCGAATTGACAACAGAATATCATTATCAGCAATAATATCTGCGCCAGTGATACCTAGGAAGTCCGGTGGTGTGGGCGTGGTGACGTTGTCGGGCCAGTGCTGGTAGTGCACGTGCCAGAGCGTGCGCGCGCGTTGCCCGCAGCGCAGACGCACGCGCAGCGACCCGCCCCACCCAGCGAGCATAGAGCCCCATCAGTACATAGACAGTCTCACCTAGGAAGTCCGGTGGTGTGGGCGTGGTGACGTTGTCGGGCCAGTGCTGGTAGTGCACGTGCCACAGCGTGCGCGCGCGTTGCCCGCAGCGCAGACGCACGCGCAGCGACCCGCCCCACGACGCTTGAGAAGATCCCCATGATGTTACCTGGAACTGGAGGTGAAAATATTTTATATAAACATTCTATCTGGCTTAGATAAGCATCATCTTCCTGCCCTTATCCCAATTACTTGGGGTCGGCGCAACACGTTTTGTTGAAGACAAAATCGTGTTGCAAAGGATTTGGCTGTTTTACGCACGGCCGCCTACCAGACTTCAACCCTCCTTGGGAATGCTTTTGTGTGGATTAACCGCCACTTGACATTCTACACGTGGGTGTAAAAAGCAACTAAGGGAAAATAGGTATATAAATAGGCTACAACAACAGCGCATATTTAAGAGCCGATAACATTGATGTACATTCCAGCAAAAAAGAGTAGACAAAAACCGGCCAAGAGCGTGTCAGACACGCCCACAAATAGGGTTTCGTAGTCAACGTTTAAATATCAGGTTTTTCAGCATTACAAACTTAATTTTGTTGCTGGTTTGTTAGCAGCAGTATGATGACCAACCGCAAATAGAAAAACTCAATTTTTTCTGAAACCTTTAAGGGTACAATATCCGTTATAGTTTTCATTGTAACTTCAGATTGTAAGCTATATTCCATATTTATTTCAAATTTTTAGCGTTTATACTTTAGAAGTTACAGCTGGAACAAATTATGGGTCAAAAACGCACTTTTTAAAAGCAAATATCTCGTGACAGAAACATTTTAGTGATTTTGTTTCAAAGAAACCTCACCTTAGTTTTAAAAGACCTATTCAACGATACCCTACTCAATATTACAGTAGAAAAAAATTTTTTTTGCCCCCCTTTCACTTGTATGGGAAATATTAAATATTTTGGACCCCCAAAAAACATTTAAAATATTTTTTTCTTAACATTTCTATATTTGGGTCAACACAATCTATCTTCTCACCAAATTTTATGTCGATAGCTCTAAAACTGACGAAGATATGAGGGCGCGGCATACAGACAGACAGACAGACAGACAGACAGACAGACAGACAGACAGACAGACAGACAGACAGACATGACGAAACTATAAGGGTTTCTAGTAGACTACGAAACCCTAAAAAATGAGGGCGCCACTTTGTATGAAATTTCAAAACTAAATGGTAACATTGACTATGAATGGCAACAATTTAGTATGAAAAATGTTTAGTTCCGTTTTATTTAATTTCTACTCTTTTTTGCTGGACTGTAATTCTTTATATTGATTATTACCTTTCCATATTCCGCGGTGGTGTTTTCTGGAGGTAGGTAGTGCGGCCGCGCCTCACCACCGACTAGCGCTAATAATCTCGCTCCCACCTGGAATCATGCCATATCAAAAAGTGCAGTTTAGAAATTGTTTTTTTTCCAAACATGCTAGGAAATATGACAATTTCTTCCAAAATAACAATCCAGAAAGTTTGACATTGTCTGTGATTTTGTTATTTCTGAACGATTTCTTTTTACACAACTGCAATGGATTCCAATACAACTTTTCTGGCGCGATATCGAAATCGTTCAGAAATTACAAAATAAAAAAAGATTAACTCCAAATCCACATCTTGACTTAGTAATCAGTATAGATCGGAATTTTGGGGCAAATGCGCGGAAGTAGGGACGTTATACTTAACATGGATATGCCGCTTCTACTTCCGTTTATTTTAAGTATTAATTTATATTTTTTTAAAGTCTGTTGTTGAAAATTTATGTATAAACACATTCCTATTATTATGAACCACCAGAATAGTACCTAGATATTCCATAATTCTCATTTTTGAAGTATACAAGCAGATACATATACATCCCGTTTCCATTTTTTTTTATTGTTGTGTTACTTTAATTTTATTTATTGTACGAATCCAATAAAGTCGCGATTGTTAAGGTTAATTTTAGTGAAATAATTTACGGGACACATAAAAACTAGCTTCCAGTTGCCTATGCAACGAATCTACAAGGTACGATTCTACAGGCGAAGTTCGATGTACATTGCGTAGCCAGTTAGCCCCTTTAATCCCATTATTAAACCGGCTAAAGGTAAAAAAATGCCTTTACGGTCAATAGCTAGCTAGAAGAACCCCTCCTCCGGAAGAAAATGGCGGATATACAAAATCGAGTAAAGAGATATAATATAATTTTTTATTTAATGCTTAGAATTCAAATACCCTGTACGATATGAAATTATGTACTACCTGTTTCATAAAAGAAAGGGAATATAAATGGCGGCGGATCCAAAAGTGGGAGGGAGAAAGCATGAAAGCCTGGTGTATGTAAGTCTTAGTGCTTGTGAAAAAGCATGACCTCCGGCCGCATTTCATATAATTGTGTAAAACAGGTAGTACGTGCCTATAGAATTTTTATTCTTTACTCAACTTCTTTGGCTTGCTGATTGTGATATTCCTTGTTTTTCTCGTGCATAACCTTACCTACATAGCTTTTTTGACCTCGGCATTCTTTCGGACATAAATTCTGCTTGTACTTGACTCTTTTACCTTGGATATAGGTACGGATTTTGGTGCTGTTTGATCGAATTCACTTCGCGGTAAGTAAACCTCAAATATACATACATTTTAAAGTAGCATACAATACAAGTAAATTCCTCTTTATACCACATAATTTTTTCTTTCCTCGACCACAATACTTTAAGATTTTTTTAATGTACAATGTTCATCCGTATCTGCGTCTACCAACATTATATTCCTTTTGAGCAATGCGCAACGCACAACCAGGGGTCGCAACAGGCCCAGTATTAAAGTCCAGGCTTTTACTGACGATCTCAGAAAATATATTTTTACAGTTTATATTGGTTTCTTCCTCGCGCGGCAAACGAACAAAAAATTACGAGGCTCACTAGAGGTAACGCATACTCACGCTCGAGCGAACGCGCGTAGACCGAGCCAAAATCAACGCGCCTCGAACGTTTGCATATTAGTTTAATTAGGCTGAACTTGGCTCGCCTGCGCACGAGCTTATGCCGCGCGAGGCAATGAGCACCCGAGCAGCCTTGGGCAGTGTGGACGCACCTATTAGCTCTCACCGGCTGAGTGGGCCCAAATAACTCCCAGGTCAAGTACCTATACCCAGGCAAAAGTCGGAAGTAACAGCATGCCATCTGGCTAATAGGTGCTTACTGGGCCTCCCAAAACATGGTGACACCGGACTTTACCACCGACGACCGGTTCCGGGATTTTAAGATATGCGTTTTGACTGTAACATATGCAACGAACTATTTGGTGGGGCGGAGACGTCCTGAGCCCCAAGTCTACTAAATGAAAATCGTTTTACTTGGATGTCTATGGCACGTCAGTTGGATGGTTTCGGTTATTTCATAATCTGCTGACAGTTTTTAGTATAGAAAATCATAGTGGCAATGGAATGTCAAGTGAGTGTCGCTGGCATTTCAATGGCAAAAAATTAGTAGACTTGGGGCCCTGCAGTGTATGTGACAAAACTTTCTGAATGATTGGAACTTAGTACGAAAATAAACGCGGTAAAATGAGGTAAAAGTGCCATTATCTCGAAAACGGTGCGTCGGAGCGAAAAAATAACAAGATTTTTGAAACCCTTTTAGAAACCCCCATCTTACATTTTACTTACTATATTTTGACCTTTGGTTGACCTTGACCTTAAAATGACCCATTTTTTTCTCTATCATTGATAGAACGTTGCTCAATTTGCTCCCTTCGCCCATAAAGAAAAAAGCGGTCCCCGCGCGCGCCCATATCCTGCCCCACTTTCCCTCCGCACCTACAGGATTGAAAATAATTGCTTTTTTGATGATACTTTATACCTAAATTGGAGATTTTCAAAATCAAGACGGCTTTTTAAGGACTGTATTTTTGACTAAGGCTTTTAAATCCGTTTCCATCTGCGACACCTTGTAATGTTTGGTCTTGAAATATGTATCCTCAGAAAGGGGATCCATTGTTCTATACAATGCATGGTATATTTCTATGTTTCCATTAACCTTGGTTTACCAGAACCTTAACAAAAACTTGGTTACTAACGGTTTTAAGATTTATTGGGATTTGATTGGTGTACCTTTTAACCCGGTGCCTTCCTAAAAACTTTCTCCCTTTGTCCCCTATATCAACGCTCCCCGCGCGCGCCCATACCTTGCCCCAATTTCCGCCCGCACCTACAGGGTTGAAAATGACTTATTTTTTGGTGATACTTTATACTTAAATGAGAGAATTTAAAAATCAAGAGGACTTTTTAAGGTCTGTATTTTCGACAAGGCTTTTAAATCCGTTTCCATCTGCGACACCTTGTAATATTTGGTCTTGAAATATATATCCTCAGAAAGGGGATCCATTGCTCTATACAACGCATGGTATATTTCTGTGTTTCCATTACCCTTGGCTTACCAGAACCTTAACAAAAACTTGGTTACTAACGGTTTTTGGCTTTATTGGAATTTGTTTGGTGTACCTTTTCACCTGGTTCCTTTCTAGAACTTTCTCCCTTCGTCCCCATATCAACACTCCCGCGCGCCCATACCTTGCTCCACTTTCCCCCGCACCTACAGGGTTGAAAATGACTAATTTTTTGGTGATACTTTATACCTAAATAAGAGAATTTCAAAATCAAGAGGACCTTTTAAATCCTGTATTTTCGACTAAGACTTTTAAATCCGTTTCCATCTCCGACAACTTGTAATTTTTGGTCTTGAAATATATATCCTTAGATGGGGATCTATTGCTCTATACAATGCATGGTATATTTCTGTATTACCATTAACCTTGCTTTACCAGAACCTTAACAAAAACTTGGTTACAAACGGTTTTAATCTTTATTGGGATTTGTTTGGTGAACCTTCTTACCTGGTGCCTTTCTAGAACTTTCCGATTTAGTGTAACTCTATAACCTTCAGACTCGGCCTATGCTATTCCGATCAGTGCCATGAACCTTGCAAACCGGCGTCACACTAAATTCTTTTGATACGGTGCCACTCTAGAACCGTACCATTTACTAGACTAGATCATTCGGCCGCTCAAAAAAACGCAGGCAGCATAATCCAAGCCTTATTTCATAGTATCAGTAAAGATCAGATGTATATCCACTCAGATAAACTAAATTAGTAATATTAAATACATTTTAAAAACCTCAACTTCCGTTTTCGCGGGCATATCCATGTTAGTATCGTCGTTTGCACCTTCCGTTCCGATCTATAGTAATCAGTAAAACAACTTTTTGTATCAAATTACTATAAATAAATTAAAATCTTCATTATTTCCTAGCATTTTTTTGAGAAAAACACTATGTATGCTTCGGGGAAAATGACTTTGCTGGACTCGTATAATTAAAGTCAAACTCTACTCGTCAATCAAAGTCTTATTTTCCGTCCTCGTCAACAACCTACTATTTTTTGCCGTTATACCACAGATTTACATTGCGTTAGCTAAGTATTAGTTCCTGTTTGTAGACGCCAGTCATATTACCCGGATGGGTCGAATGAGTACCCACTACCTATCGCTAATTGAAAGTGACCGTTTTGTAGAGGTACATGAGAAGCATGCAACAAATAGAGTAAAGAAGATGAATGTGGATAGATGCAAAAAGAAAGGAAGGTTATGAAATTTGAAAATTTCTCTATTTATGTTATGTGTGCAATAAATGGTTAAACTAATAGATATTAATGAAAGAAACAGACATGTTGGGACGACCACAAAAAATTAGAGATAAGGACAGACAGATGTTGATGGATGACCATAGTTGGAGCACTGCGTCAGTCAAATTAGTGTCTGTTTGTAGGAGTCACCGTAAAATTACAAACAACGCGGGATTGTAATCTATCTCGCTAAATTATAATCTTGCGAAATATTGTAACACGCAGCTCTGATTGGTCAAGTCAATCATCATGTTGCCAGCGACGCCATGTTTGTTTCACAGCTGATCACCATTTCGTTGGTTCTCTAACGTAAACAAACAGTTTTTGTTTCCTTTTTTATAATTTCGTCATTGTAAGTTGCTCACATAAACATTGTGGGCCTTACCACAAAAAAGTTAGACCAGTGTCGAACGCGTGTTTAAAATAAAACTTCATACAAAAAAAACGCTAGACACGCGTTCAACGCTGGTCTAACTTTTTTGTGGTAAGGCCCTGTAAGTTGCTCATGTAAACTTACGAAATAAGAAAATTATCTCATAAGCACATTTGTTTACGTTTGATAAAAATCGAAATGGCGATCAGCTGTCAAATAAACATGGCGGCATAATAATATGACATTCGACCAATCAGAACGCGAGTTGACAATTTTACTGTTTTATTAATTCATAATACTGTAATCTTTTGAAAATTTATGTACGTTAAATTGTGATCCGTGTGTATTTTCTACAGGTTGTAATTTAGCGAGAAATATTATAATCTAGCGGTGTTTGTAATTTCACGGTGGCATAGGCGCGGCTATAGTTCGACAAGTTTGGGTGACAGACGTTGGGGGAGAGATGTCAGCGGGTAGCGGGGAAGGGAGACGCATGCATCCGCGCCGCACGTCGTATTAAAATGACGTGCTTCCTCGCCCTCCCACCGTCTGTACCCCGCAGGAAGGTCGAACTTGTCGGACTATAGCGCGTAATTGCGTGTACTCATACCTGCCATATGCACTCCCAGACGAGTGCGCTCTGCTCGAGTTGCGGAACCCCACTGGTAAGCTTTGGAACCACCCCGGTGCCCACTTTGGCTACCACGTAGAACCGCTGCGTGCTGCCTACTGTCATCTGAAGAAAAAAGAAACCTTTATTTGAATTGGATAAAACGGATGGTATTAGTGTAGCAAAATGTGGCTCGCTTCGCTCGCTATACGTATTACGGAATGAGGTTTGCTTCAGTTAAATATTGTATTGGAGTTGGATAGTTTCGCGCTCCTTCCACTTTCTATAGTGCGTGGTGGATGATATCAGATGATATATGTTTATAACCATATATTACGCCACTCGAAAAGAAGAAGAGGCCGGTAATGAACTTAATCATAAATACTAACCGTGACGTGTGAGGCATTGATGAATCCATGTGGGTTGGTGGGTGTGGGAGCCAATCTGACCCTATTATCTTCATAAGGCAGGTGGTCCGTACTGAATGCGTTAATACATCGCATATTGAAGTAATAAAGCGTTTTAATACTAACCGTGACATGTGAGGCATTGATGTACCCATGTGGGTTGGCAGGTGTGGGAGCCAATCTGACCCGATTATCTTCATACGGCAGGTGGTCCGTACTGAATGCGTTAAGCGGCGCGTGTTGAAGTAATATGGCGTTTTAATGTAAATAGCTTTTACTACCTGGTTCACAAATGAAGGGGACCCGAAATGGCAACATTATTATTTGCGTCTTTCTCACATTACATGACATTTGAGCAATATGTCAACAATAATGTTGCCATTTTGGGTCCCTGTCTTCAATGAATCAGGTAGTAGGCGTGTTAATACTAACCGTGATATGTGAGGCATTGATGTACCCGTGTGGGTTGGTGGGTGTGGGAGCCAATCTGACTCTATTATCTTCGTAAGGCAGGTGGTCCGTACTGAATGCGTTAAGGGCGCTTATTGAAGTAATAAGACTGGATCGCATTAGCAACTATAGGGTTAAGAGATTTTATTTTATAATGTATAATACCTACCAAACTACTAATACAGCTTTTTAAGGTCAAATTGTACTAACATAACTATGAGCAATCTGAAATGAACGAACTATTATTATGATAAGGCGGTCGACTACTAACCGTGACATGTGAGGCATTGATGTATCCATGTGGGTTGGTGGGTGTGGGAGCCAATCTCACTCTGTTGTCTTCATAAGGCAGGTGGTCCGTACTGAATGCGTTAAGAGACGCATGCTAAAGTAATAACACTAGATAGTCGTAGCAACGGGCAACTATAGGTTTAATTGATTTTATTTTATAATGTATAATACCTACCCTATTACTAATATAGATTTTTAAGGTCAAATTGTACTAACATAACTATGAAGAAATCTGAAATAAATGAATTATTATTATGATAAGGCGTTTCAATACTAACCGTGACATGTGAGGCATTGATGTATCCGTGTGGGTTGGCGGGTGTGGGAGCCAATCTGACCCTATTGTCTTCATACGGCAGGTGGTCCGTACTGAATGCGTTAAGGGCGCTTATTGAAGTAATAAGACTGTTTAATACTAACCTAATAGATAGTGTGATTCAGAGGAAGAATAATATGTATAACACATGCCGGGAAAATGCCCTTTTCCCGCGGGAAAACGGCGGGTGACGCCGCCAACAGGTCGCTAGTTTACCAAAAAATTGAATACTGAATACTAATACTAACCGTGACATGTGAGGCATTGATGTATCCATGTGGGTTGGTGGGTGTGGGAGCCAATCTGACCCTATTATCTTCATACGGCAGGTGGTCCGTACTGAATGCGTTAAGGGCGCTTATTGAAGTAATAAGACTGTTTAATACTAACCGTGACATTTGAAGGTATTTTACCTTTTACCAATAAATTAGACAACTCTCTCTCTCTCTCTCTCTCTCTCTTCGCGTGGGACACCGAATCGTTCAACGACCCGATGAACCCTGGTGTCAGAGTTTTTCAACCACCTACTGCAAGTAGCAGGCCAAAACCACAATGAATACTAAATTACTAATACTAACCGTGACATGTGAGGCATTGATGTACCCGTGTGGGTTGGTGGGTGTGGGAGCCAATCTGACCCGATTATCTTCATAAGGCAGGTGGTCCGTCCGTACTGAATGCGTTAAGGGCGCTTATTGAAGTAATAAGACTGTTTAATACTAACCTAATAGATAGTGTGCTTTATAGGAAGAATAATATGTATAACACATGCCGGGGAAATGCCCTTTTCCCGCGGGAAAACGGCGGGTGACGCCGCCAACAGGTCGCTAGTTTACCAATAAATTGAATCCTGAATACTAATACTAACCGTGACATGTGAGGCATTGATGTACCCATGTGGGTTGGTGGGTGTGGGAGCCAATCTGACCCGATTATCTTCATAAGGCAGGTGATCCGTACTAAATGCGTTAAGGGGTGCATGTTGCAGTAATAAGGCGTTTTAATACTAACCGTGACATGTGAGGCATTGATGTATCCATGTGGGTTGGTGGGTGTGGGAGCCAATCTGACCCTATTGTCTTCATAAGGCAGGTGGTCCGTACTGAATGCGTTAAGGGCGCTTATTGAAGTAATAAGACTGTTTTATACTAACCGTGACGTGTGAAGCATTGATGTACCCATGTGGGTTGGTGGGTGTGGGAGCCAATCTGACCCTATTATCTTCATAAGGCAGGTGGTCCGTACTGAATGCGTTAAGGGCGCTTATTGAAGTAATAAGACTGTTTAATACTAACCGTGACATGTGAGGCATTGATGTATCCATCTGGGTTGGTGGGTGTGGGAGCCAATCTGACCCTATTATCTTCATAAGGCAGGTGGTCCGTACTGAATGCGTTAAGCGGCGCGTGTTGCGGTATAATCTGATTCATAGAAGAAAGGGACCCAAAATGGCAACATTACTGTTTGAGTCTTTCTTACATTACATGACATTTGAGCAAGATGTCAACAATAATGTTGCCATTTCGGGTCCTCTTCTTCTATGAATCAGGTAGTAATAATGTGGTCTAATACTGACCGTGACATGTGAGGCATTGATGCATCACTGTGGGTTGGCGGGTGTGGGAGCCAATCTCACTCAGTTGTCCTCGTAAGGCAGGTGGTCCGTACTGAATGCGTTAAGAGACGCATGCTAAAGTAATAACATTAGATCGCCGTAGCAAAGGGCAACTATAGGTTTAAGTGACTTTGTTTTATAATGTATTTTAAAGATTATACCTACCAAACTACTACTATAACTTTTCAAGGTCAAATTGTACTGACATAACTATGAAGAAATCTGAAATAAATGAGTAAATATTATGATAAGGCGGTCTAATACTAACCGTGACGTGTGAGGCGTTGATGTATCCATGTGGGTTGGTGGGTGTGGGAGCCAATCTGACCCGATTATCTTCATAAGGCAGGTGGTCCGTACTGAATGCGTTAAAGGCGCTTATTGAAGTAATAAGACTGTTTAATACTAACCTAATAGATAGTGTGATTTAGAGGAAGAATAATATGTATAACACATGCCGGGAAAATGCCCTTTTCCCGCGGGAAAACGGCGGGTGACGCCGCCAACAGGTCGCTAGTTTACCAAAAAATTGAATACTGAATACTAATACTAACCGTGACATGTGAGGCATTGATGTATCCATGTGGGTTGGTGGGTGTGGGAGCCAATTTGACCCTATTGTCTTCATACGGCAGGTGGTCCGTACTGAATGCGTTAAAGGCGCTTATTGAAGTAATAAGACTGTTTAATACTAACCTAATAGATAGTGTGATTCAGAGGAAGAATAATATGTATAACACATGCCGGGAAAATGCCCTTTTCCCGCGGGAAAACGGCGGGTAACGCCGCCAACAGGTCGCTAGTTTACCAATAAATTGAATACTGAATGCTAATACTAACCGTGACATGTGAGGCATTGATGTAGCCGTGTGGGTTGGTGTGTGTGGGAGCCAATCTGACCCTATTATCTTCGTAAGGCAGGTGATCCGTACTGAATGCGTTAAGCGGCGCGTGTTGAGGTAATAACGCAGTCTTTACGGAGGCGCCAGTTTCGCGCCCTTTGGGGATTTGTTCGAATGCGAACGCGAGTTGCTCGTCCGACATCTTGCGTTCTAGGAGTTGGCACTGCGGAAAAAATTACAAGTTCTTTTAATAACATCATGTGTTGCGGAGCAGGAACTCTGAAGAATGGACCGCTGAAGAAATATATTGTTTTTGGTTCATGTCGGTATCTAGTTTGACGTTTCATTTGATTCTCTATTCACGATTCATATTGATAACGTGTATTTATGTAACAAATTAATATCATCATCATCTTTCCGCCCTTATCCCAATTACTTGGGGTAGGCTCAACATGTTTTGTTTGAACACAAAATCATGTTGCAAAGGATTCAACCCTCTTAACCGCTATCGTAGGCGCTAGCCACCATACGATTGACCATGATCGGCAGATATTGTAGCCAAGGTCAAAAACTCTACGTCGTCTTTTACGAAACAACCTGAGTAGAATTAGGCGTGGCAGAATTCTTAGCCACTACCACTCGGCACATTTCAACAAAATAAGTTGAATTGAAAAAAAAAATATTTTGGCCGCTATTAAATATGACATATTTGAACGGCCATACTTTACTCACAGTTGAGATACACTTCTCATCCTAATGTCAATTTTCTACATTCAACTATAGATTTCATATTTTGTTTGACTATGAAAACGAAAGCGTCTCTTTGATGAGGAATTGAGGAGTATATGTAAAGTAAACCCAAAATCTAGTCACTCACCAATGTTTCTTTGGTAATACTGGGCGGTAGTGGCTGTGACTTGGGTAAGCCTGTAGACCACCTGTGTTTATTGGCCGGTTGCTGCTGGGTGGGTTTCGCGCGGTCTCGGCCCAGGGTCGCGCTTTTCACCTCCACCGCTTTCGACCTTGTAAAAAAATATTCATTAGTTTCTGGAGATAAAATAAAATACTACGCTTTTGCGTTTCTTTGTCTCTGTCATGGATATTGCTAAACCAAGCAACAGACTTTGACGCGTTTTTATCGATAGAGTGATTCAAGTATAAGTCTGACAAAAGTTTTAAAGTGATTTAGAAGAATGTGTATCACAATAGTAACAGGTTGTCAGCCTGTCGCCTTAAATACAATACACAACAATTATCAATTCCCTTAGTCGCTCCTTACGAAACTCACGGGAAAGACAACTCATGGGGATGGGGATACAGATGGGGTGATGCTATTCTAAGCTGGCACCACACGACACATCCAAGAAAAGAGAGGTAAACTAATGTTTGCTGAATGTTTATAATATTTACCTTCCCATGAACACGCCCCATCGCCTCCTTTTCTTCTCTTTACTGCTGACACTGGAAGCACTATTCTTCGTCGTATTACTGCTTTCTAGGTCTATACTAGTACTGTAAGTCGAGTTCATCACGGAACTTGATAAAGCACTGTCTGTCACGCTGCTTGACAGATTGGCGTTAACATCGTTCATTCCAACTGTTATTGAAGTGACGTTGTCGTTTGACTTGTTTATCGTGTTGTTGTTCGATATTTTGTGGGTGGATAGGCTCTGATAAGGCGTCTCGTCGTAGTCTTTCTCGTCCGTTTTTATTGACAATCGATCGACTGATAGCGCGACGTTTTCGAATTCAGATTCTGGCTTGTTAATCGATCGATTTGAGGTATTTAAATCTTTAGGTACGCTCGATTCTCGTACGCCTTTGATGATTTGAGCGTTGACGTAATGACTGTCCGGTGATTCTATTTTGATTGGCACGTGATAAGGAACGTTTAACGTCGGTTTCGAGGCTATATTACTGTATTTGTTTATAGTCGGATGGCTGCTATTTCGTTCGTTGAGTCTCGCTATTTCGTCGGTAGTCGTCAGACTTTGAGCTCGATTTCTCATGGTAATTTTCCCGTCGTTCTGCCACGGCAGAGGCACGTTTTCGTAGATAGGTTCCTGCGTGTCGCTTACTTTATGCTGCGGTAGGACTAAATGCCGTTGATACGGTATCCTATGCATGGGCATCGAGTACATAATGTTTCCTCTTTCGTCGGATACTTTTTGGAAGTTATCAGATATGTGATGTGGATCTATTATGATTCTAGGATTCGGATCTAAAACTGAGGCTAAATTATTATAAGTTCCGTGCGTCGCCGGCATTATATTAGGCCTTCCATAGTTTATGACATTGTGACTACCGGGTAAATAGCCTAAATGTCTTGATAAAGCGGTTCTAGTTGAGACTAAATCGGGGCTCGAACCTGAGACATGTGAGTTGATGTAGCCTCTGTGATAGTTCAAAGCTTGGCTTGCAACGGCTAAGTCTGGGGTCGAGTTTGATGCTAGACCGTTGGATGGATACGGCGGGGGAGGTTTATAGACATTGACGTAGTGTAGCTGAGGGTTGAGTTCTGTTTGGACGTTGGGATTTAAGGCGAAGGGGTAGTTTGCGCCCATGAATTTGAGTCCGTACGGGTAGTCATCACTGGAAGCGACTTGGTTGACAGAGAGGGTGTGCCTGGTGACGTCGGGGTAGTGTACGCGGTGTATGTCGGGGTGCGAGCCGTAGACGAGGGGTTTGTTGGTGGGGATGTTCGCGTGGTGGTGGTTCTGGTATCGGAGCTGCGCTTCGTGCCGCTGCTGCTGGTACTTCTGCTGTATCGCCGTCTCGTAGTCCGGCGCTGGCCGGTATTGAGGGAGGAGGGCCCTGCAATAAATTGAATAAAATATCAGTACAGATTAACAGGATTCTAATCTAAATAAAATATACTCCTCATCGTAAAATCGGGACACTTTCGTTTTCATAGTCAAACAAAATATGAAAACTATGAAATAAAAAGTTGAATGTAGAAAATCGACATTAGAGAATAATAATATTCACTATTGCACTACATTAGACATTTATACATTAATGTGATTCCTACAAAACTTAAACTTGCTAAGTGTCTCGATTTTGTGTAGTATAGATAACTTAATTACAAAACTGCAGCAGTAGATTCATTATCTCCTTTTTTAACTTTTATAAGAAAACGCCACAAATAGCGCAAAAAAATTGCGCTAAGAATTCAACGCTAAGGAGTTTACAAAAAACATTAACCACATTTTTACGATGAAATATGTGAATATTCTTCATGATACTTTCGTGTTTCTATTCTATTAATTAGGGACTAGACACGGTTATTCAATAAAAACCGGCCAAGAGCGTGTCAGACACGCCCACAAATAGGGTTTCGTAGTCAACGTTTAAATATCAGGTTTTTCAGCATTACAAACTTAATTTTGTTGCTGGTTTGTTAGCAGCAGTATGATGACCAACCGCAAATAGAAAAACTCGATTTTTTCTGAAACCTTTCAGGGTACAATATCCGTTATAGTTTTCATTGTAACTTTAGATAGTAAGCTATATTCCATAATTGTTTCAAATTTTTAGCGTTTATACTTTAGAAGTTACAGCTGGAACAAATTATGGGTCAAAAACGCCCTTTTTAAAAGCAAATATCTCGTGACAGAAACATTTAAGTGACTTTGTTTCAAAGAAACCTCATCTTAGTTTTAAAAGACCTATTCAACGATACCTTACTCAATATTACAGAAGAAAAAAATTTTTTTTGCCCCCCTTTCACTTGTATGGGAGGGGGTCCAAAAAACATTTAAAATATTTTTTTCTTAACATTTCTATCTTTGGGTCAACACGATCTATCTTCTAACCAAATTTCATGTTAATAGCTCAAAAACTGACGAAGATATGAGGGCGCGGCATACAGACAGACAGACAGACAGACAGACAGACAGACATGACGAAACTATAAGGGTTTCTAGTAGACTACGAAACCCTAAAAACGTACATAAAACTAAAAAAATACGTTAATAAATTACATAAAACATTCTAAGATTTTACTTTGATTTGACGACCGACATGGCACAATAACGTTCAATTTCACGATAAGTATTTTAAATTATAATTATAATCTTATGTTCTGGGTGTTTTTGTTTTATTGAAACATAAATATATTATTTAAGACAACTTTAGAAGACATTGTGATTTTAGATTGTATCGAATGACCTATAAAATAAAAAGTAGTATACGTAAATAGGTGAAACAGTCGCGCTTTGAACTTATGTCTCATTTTTTTCGGAATGGTGGAAATTTTGAAACTTTTTTGTGGTAGGACCATTATGCCTTACCTGTTTCTTGGCGGGGGTTGGTCAGCCAGCTCCAGGCACGAGGTAGAATGCGCTCTATGCGCTGACGTTAAGGGTTCTAATCGCACTGAGCTGCCGAGGTCTCGAGAATCCAGCTCTTCGCGGCTTTCTGATAGGCCGTGCTCCTGGAAAGATCATAACATGACATATAAATAAAGATTATGAGGTTTACCCGACTTACTTTTTATATATTATTTGGTAGAGGGTTCTGGTCTCTTCGTTTCGGTTGATTGCGACAGCCATCTTCTGGAGGTCGACAGATCACAAACGCCCGCCGCTCGTCTGCTGCGTTTGTCGTACACTGGCTAGTAAAGACATCGAAACTACTTCGAACAAATTATGGAAAAGGTAAACGTCGTCTCGTATAATAATTTGAACTGAATGGCGTATGACATATTATGAAACCAAGTGCCAGGAAACTTTACTAGTCATAGTGACCGATAGCAAAAACTCAGAACCAGCTGGTGATATGGAACAACAACAATATGAAAAAAAAAACATTGCATTATCAAAATATTGTTGATCAGCTGATTTGACTTTCCGAAATGTGCCCACATTTCGGAGTGTCAATAGTAAACTATAATTTCACCGCAGTAAAAAAAATATGAATCACATATTTCAGCTTAATTAAAAAAAATTGTTGTTTGTGTTGTTCTTCAACTAATTAGTGCAATTTTCAAATTAGCGCGCAAATAATTGTATAGCTAACGACTGTTAGCAATTCGCGACTCGCCGCTACTTCCTGTTTGCAAACACTGAAATTTTTCAAGCAGACTATTTATTATTGCCGTGTGGTGCCGGCTAAGAATAACATCACCCCATATCTTTCGCGTGGATGTCGTAAGTAGCGATTAAGGGATTTGAGAGTTGATGTATATTGCAATTTCAGGCAACAGGATGACATCCTGTCACTATATGATACACAGTCTTCTGAATGACTCTCAAATCCCGGGCGTGGCCGTTTTTTACAGGCGTTTATGCTTTGCCTACCCCATAAGGGATATAGGCGCGATATAGGTATGTATGTTTGACTACTTATTTTCAGACTCACAATATCCACTGAGACAACAGTTTACTGCTGAATATAATATAGAAGATATTATCTTCTCTTTATTGATGGGTGTTTACCATGCTCATTGTGTTTGACTGACGGATTGGCGAGCGCAGTGCAAGAAAAGGATGACCTAGAACCCTAGGTTCACGCCTTAGTCGCCAACTACGACAACTAATTACTGGTAGAAATGTAGTAATGGCGTAATGCTTCTTTTCTCCAATTAGCTCGGAAATGACTTCATTACTTAAAAAAAGAATACGTCAATGGGTTGGTCAATGGGCTCATTTATGTTGTCAAGGCGCAGAGGACTGTAATAGAAATTGCCGGACTAGGCCGGTAAAGAAAAGGTTCTTTAACTTCACACTTTCGTGATTAGGTGTTTTATAGATCACAATTTGTTTGAAGTTTGAAGGCTGAATGTGAATTTCCCGCGCATTCTTTATGAAACGGAACGTAAGCAAAACCAGCGCATGCGCTTTGCGAACTTTAGAAGTTGTGAAGTGTCAATTTTGTCACGATTTAAATGTTTATTATTTATGTTTCCTTGCAAATTGGAGAAAAGCACTATACAATCCGCGGCCGAAATAACAATTTCTGTTCTCGTTTACTTTAGAAGGCCTCGACTTCGTCTCGGCCTTCCAATGCCACTCGACCAGAAATTGCTATATACTCGACCTGTGACGTAATGTACTATTACGCCTCACATACGGCAAAGGCATAGTAATTAAATTATCTTGCATAATTGCCTTTTACGAAATTAACAGATTAAAATGGAGTGATGCTATTTTAAGCCCCTCACGGCAAAAGGCAGTTGTATTAAGAAAATGAAGCGTTGTCAAAATCTTTGGTGGCTATAGCGACCTTATCTTTACAGCCACAACAGTTCACTGCTGGACATGGGCCTCCCCGTATTGGGGGGTATTGCCATAGTGACAAATATTCTTTATCAGTCTGCAGTGTCCTACTAGAAAAAAAAAAAACAAAGTGATTAATATCAACTTTGTGAGTGATTCACCGAGAATAGAACTCGGAATCTTTAGCGTCGCAGCGCAGGCGCACTATGCCACTGCGCCACATCGGCCGCCGACGACAGATTAAAAGACTTTAAAAGAAAATAACACCAAGCGGAACTTCTCATATCATGAGTGGTATGTGTGGCGCGATTGTTCCGATTCCTACACCGCTACTGTTTCTTGCCGCGAATTCCCACCAGCTCTTTGTCATTGAACTAATGTATTGTTTCTGGGTTTAATTGAATACGATCGAAGAAAGTCATATCATGGGTTTAATACAGATTTATTGAGGCAAGTGTGCCATGGTAGAAAAGCCTGATGGAGTGTGATACTGGATTTTAGTCTTCGAAAAGTTGGGCCCCAGAATCCTTGGGCACAAATTAGGTAGACGGCGCGCGGGGACCTTTACAGATGGCTCACTCGGTACTAGTGACGATTTTGACGCTTACTGGAAAAACTCAGGGGAACTCAAGGTTTTCTTGTTGAAAATGGTTGCTACGAACGTCATGTTTCTTGGATTAAAATTGGCTCAGAATCATATGACGTTCTTGTATCAGATTTTGCTGTTTTGGTATTCTTATGCTTTGAGATTTTTGACAGTGGCAACCCTGGCTATGTAACAAGTGACAATCGCGAAAATCCTAAATAGGGTCGAATGAACCTTTTGTAAACTCTCTATTTTGTGATTCTAGTCTTTGAAACGTAGGGCCTCAGGACCCTTGGGAAGGTAAATTATATGCGACTGGCACTGTCTGTGTGAGTAGGCAATTTAGAATGAGGGGACATGGTACGACAGCAAATGTTTCTATTTCAACAGTTGGATTTGATACGGCTGCAATTGATACAACTAAAGGCGATTATCCATTTGGGAACATTTCTAGAACAAAGTTCTGAAACATTGCATAAATACAGAAGTTCCCCTAAAAATGTTCCCAATCTTATCTTTTCGTGTGGGACACCGAGTCGTTCAACGACCCGATGAACCCTGGTATCAGAGTTTTTCAACCGCCTACTGCAATAGCAGGCCTCTGACATGGTTGTGTAACGACCGCCATCATAGACAGCAACCGGGACCGACGGCTTAACGTGCCCATCCGAAGCACGGAACCATCTTACTTGCGGACAATCAGGTGGTTCAGCCTGCAATGTCCTAACCAGACTGGGAACAAATTCACAAAGTAATAAATATCAACTTTGTGAGTGACCCCACCGGGAATTGAACCCGGAACCTTTGCGTGGCAGGCAGGCTTACTAACCACTGCGCCACATCGGTTGTCGTGTTCCCAATGAATACGCATTTAAATAAAGTTTCTGGCGATTGTTGGAAACTTTGTTTCTGATGTGTTTCTTATACAAAGTTTCCGGGATTTTGCCACCAATGAGTACCTGGCTTAATTATAAATATATTGTACTGATGCTAATCATTGCGATTCCGACGTGAAGAGCCAAGGTGAAGCGTGTTTATATAAACACATTATGTACGTTACGAATAACTAGGGCGCAAGTAGGTTTTGCGTACATGATTATTGCTTAAATTATTACTAGACACCGACTATCGAAAAGAAAATAGACAAGAAATCGGCAGATATAATTTAACTGTACGTACCGTCCGAATCGTTGTTTTCACGCAATTTTACGAGCATAGAATGGAACAAGTATTATATTTGGTAAGAATCTTGTCTTCTTTAATGACATTTTATTATTTCATGTCTCTTTTTTTGCTGTTTTTTATAAAATTACAAGAATAACTAAGAATTCAACAGTAAGTAGGTTTACCTAACGGTCGTTGTCGCCATATCGGACAAATATTTTAAGACCGTTTAAAAAAAAACGAGTATCACTAAGGTGACAAGTTGTCAGCCTCTCGCCTAAAAATTGTAATACACATAGCCCGTGGGAAAGAAAAGCGTTGATGCTAATATAACCCGGAAAAAACAAAGAATTTCAAAATATAAACCACTCTTTACCGGAAGCAGCGAGTAACGTATGCAACGGTAGCGCAAATCGTGCGAGCGAATAAGCGATGTTATCTCTACATCTATTAAGATACCGAAGCGCGATATTCACCACGATATCGCACGAAAACTAATTACGAAACTTAAATTTATTGCATGCGAAAAATTACGTGACTCTAATCTAAATATCTACTACTAATGCATGCAAAATCGGTTGAACTGAATAGGTTTTGAGTAGGTTTCATCCAACTATGTAGTGGTAGAACGACTGCCTACGGCGCGAAGGTACCGGGTTCGATTGCCAGTGGGACACTCACAAGGTTAATATTTATCACTTTGTGAATTTGTTCCCAATCTGGTTAGGACATTGCAGGCTGAACCACCCGATTGTTGAAAGAAAGATGCTTTCGTGCTTCAGATGACACTTTAAGGCTGCCCCCACATTGGGCGTTGGCCGAGCGTTCGCGTTTCCTGAGCGTACTGCCGGCGTCTGCGCGGCGCGGACGTCGCGTCAGCGCACCGTTTGCGGGGCGCGGGCTTCGCGTTGTCAAGCGCCGCGCGAGCGCTGCGTGAACGCCGCGCAGACGCCGCGTGAACGCCGCGCTGACGCCGCGCTTACGTCGCGTTTCACGGGCGTTCGGCCGCGGGGGGGAATTTGTGCGGGGGGCACGGGTGGCCGAACGCCCTTGGAACGCGACGTAAGCGCGGCGTCTGCGCGGAGTTCACGCAGCGCTCGCGCGGCGCTTGACAACGCGAAGCCCGCGCCCCGCAAACGGTGCGCTGACGCGACGTCCGCGCCGCGCAGACGCCGACAGTACGCTCAGGAAACGCGAACGCTCGGCCAACGCCCAATGTGGGGGCAGCCTAAGCCGTCGTCGGTCTAGATTGCTGTCTGTATAACTGAGACGGTGGTTGTTATATAACCGTGTCAGAGGCCTAGTGGTAGTAAACTGTTAAAAACTCTGGCACCAGGGTTCGCTAATCGTTTGTCAATATCCCGCAAGATACTAGGCAAAGTACCTCGGAAATCCGAGCTTAATTCCTAAAACACTCAGTTATTTGGTAAGTTTGCTGAGTTTCCACGGGAAACTAAGATGCCCCCCCCCCCACCCTCCACGCAAAACAGGCGCATGTAGACGTCGAATAACGGAAAACAGCCCGTATAACCATTACCATCCCACAAGATACAAGAATAACCAACTATAACGACCATATCAGGACTAAGATGTTTAGTTACGAAGAGTATGGTAATTTGTCTATATCGTCTCAAAATGTTAGCTATGTGGACTTTCTTCTGCATTGACTGTTATATGAATATCAACTGGGAAAATATTTATTAATTCAGCAATAGTTGTATGCATGACTGCGCCCCGATGTTTATAGCGATTCAGAGCGTCGCTTCCGACGAGATACGGCACTTTCGTCCGCGCATGACGCGCTAATTGTGGCATAATGAGACATGCGACTGGGGAACACCTGAGACACTTATTGTTACAGGTTACCTTTTTCTTCATCGAATCGATGGACAACAACTAAATTTTATTTGCCCAATATTTGGCTACATTGATTGCCTGAATGTTAACCTTCAACAGATCCTGCATTCTGTAAGTGCTAGGGCAGTTTGGGCAAGAGAGTAGGTGAGCCATCGTTTGCTCTGCACCGCAACCACACAAACTATCGTCGGAGACACCCCACTTCACTCGATTTTCTCGGCACCTTCCAACACCAGCCCGGAGTCTGTAAGAGACTTCCAGACTGCCCAGGGAAGGTCTGCCCCCGGTGGTAATTTCTCTGCCAGTGGGTGAGGTAACGTAGCTGGGTGTACAGGTTACCAATTATGCAGCATTTAGCACAAAAGCCGCAAGTCCCAGAATATACTTACTTACTTACAGTAGACAGGATAGACATATTGTACCAAATTAAAATTATCCGTGAATTCAATAAAATCTATTCCATGTAATGTCTAGCTAGAGTATGGAGGGAGTAAGCACTTGTTACAAAACTATGGTTGTTAAGCCAGGGTTGCTAGATTCAATACGAGGACGAAGCACAGCTAAATCTGATACAAAAACGTAATATGATATGATTCTGAGTCGATTTCAATGCAAGAAATATGACGTTCACCATCATCTTGTATCCTTGAGTTCCTCTGAGATTTTTTTTCCAGTAAACGCCGCTCGTGCTGATTGAGCCATCTGTAAAAGCGCCCCGCGCGCAGTCTTTCTAATTTGTGATCAGACCATTGTAATTTGAAACATGAACTCACCTGGAACTTTGGAGGCCTATGCTCCTCATGCGGCGTCTCGCTCAGGGCGCTCTGATGCCTCATGTAGAACGTGTGCTGCTGCACGCACGTCCGCCAGACGTACTTGCCGTCCTCGGGACTCGCGAGGACGAAGGACGCCGAGTCAGACTGCTTCTGGCACTCGATGCTGAAGGTCCGCTTGTGGTTTATCACGTTCGTTATGTCCATCCACCTGAGGGCAATGATGGGCTGCTAAATGATATAAGGATCGATCGAGCTTAGTATAGAGTGGACACCTCCTAGTCGCTTCAACGCGAAACGACAAGCTTACTTCGCTCGCAATAAGCGTTACCTACGTTTTTTAAAGACTTTCATGCGTAGAACCTAATGTCACTAACTAGATATGCTTGCAATACTATTCTTCCTTTTGATTATGTAGGCAGATTGTTGCTCGTTTCGCTCGCAATACATGTTGGTTGGGGCATTCCATGAAAACAACAACTTCGTCCCGCACGGGACGTGTATGGCAGCTGCAGGACTTGTAGATCCTAATACTTTATAGTTACTTGCTTCTAGCTATATCCTTGTATCATCATCATCATCATAACAGCCACAATAAAGTCCACTGCTGAACATGGGCCTCCCCCTATTAGGGGGGTATTTGCCATAAACACCACGCTTGGCAGGCGGGTTGGTGAGCGCAATGCAAGATGTCGCAATGCGATTGTAAAATTCATCTAGGGATAGAACCTCTGGATGAATTTATGCCTTTGTCGCCTCTTACGACACCTACGGGAAAGATATGGGGTGATGACATTTTCTAAGCCGGCATTACACGGCATGTTACACGGAAATACTAGAAACAAGAGGACCCTGTGCGGGACATTTTCACAAAATGCTCCAATGCTTTTTTTTTCGTTGATAGACGAGCCCGCTCCGTTCGCAAATGTCGCACTACTGCCTTGCGTTGGTGTTTAATCGAGAAACGATGAGTTCGCTTCGGATATATCTACATACGCCATTGGTAGAATATGCGGCCACCGACAGTGCCGTAACCGCGGCAAATTTCTGGTCAAAATTTATTTGAGTCATGGACACGAAAGAAGAAGAAGAATTGGTAGAATTTAGGTACGTACCGGTAAGCAGTAGGCGTGTCGCTAGTGAATTACTGGTCGAAATTTATTTGAGTCATCTACACGAAAGACGAAGAAGAATTGGTAGAATTTAGGTACGTACCGGTAAGCAGTAGGCGTCGCTAGTAAATTACTGATCGAAATTAATTTGAGTCATCGACACGAAAGAAGAAGAAGAATTGGTAGAATTTAGGACCGTACCGGTAAGCAGTGGGCGTGTCGCTAGTGTGTGTGAAGACTCGCACTCCTGTGAGACAGACGGCGATGGTGACCTCGGCGTGGCTGTGCTGGTCTGAACATCTCCTGAATATACTGCTGGCTGGCAGCAAGAGTATACGCACCGGTAAGCAGTGGGAGTGTCGCTAGTATGTGTGAACACTCGCACTGTCAGACAGACGGCGATGGTGACCTCGGCGTGGCTGTGCTGGTCTGAGCGTCTCCTGACTATACTGCTGGCTGGCAGCAAGAGTATACGCACCGGTAAGCAGTGGGCGTGTCGCTGGTATGTGTGAACACTCGCACTGTCAGACAGACGGCGATGGTGGTGGCTGAGCTGAACATCTGACCATACTGCAGCAAGAGTATACGCACCGGTAAGCAGTGGGCGTGTCGCTAGTATGTGTGAACACTCGCACTGTCAGACAGACGGCGATGGTGACCTCGGCGTGGCTGTGCTGGTCTGATCATCTCCTGACTTTATGCTGGCTGGCAGCAAGAGTATACGCACCGGTAAGCAGTTGGAGTGTCGCTAGTATGTGTGAAGACTCGCACTCCTGTCAGGCAGACGGCGATGGTGACCTCGGCGTGGCTGTGCTGGTCTGAGCATCTCCTGACTCTATGCTGGCTAGCAGCAAGAGTATACGCACCGGTAAGCAGTGGGCGTGTCACTAGTATGTGTGAACACTCGCACTCCTGTGAGACAGACGGCGATGGTGACCTCGGCGTGGCTGTGCTGGTCTGAACATCTCCTGAATATACTGCTGGCTGGCAGCAAGAGTATACGCACCGGTAAGCAGTGGGCGTGTCGCTAGTATGTGTGAACACTCGCACTGTCAGACAGACGGCGATGGTGGTGGCTGAGCTGAACATCTGACCATACTGCAGCAAGAGTATACGCACCGGTAAGCAGTGGGCGTGTCGCTGGTATGTGTGAACACTCGCACTGTCAGACAGACGGCGATGGTGGTGGCTGAGCTGAACATCTGACCATACTGCAGCAAGAGTATACGCACCGGTAAGCAGTGGGCGTGTCGCTAGTATGTGTGAACACTCGCACTGTCAGACAGACGGCGATGGTGGTGGCTGAGCTGGTCTGAACATCATACTGCAGCAAGAGTATACGCACCGGTAAGCAGTGGGCGTGTCGCTAGTATGTGTGAACACTCGCACTCCTGTCAGACAGACGGCGATGGTGACCTCGGCGTGGCTGTGCTGGTCTCGAGCGGAGAACATCTCCTGCCCGTACCCCCGCAGGTGCTGGCAGCACGTGATGAAGCCTTCTTCTGCTTGAGCCTAGGGGCAAGAAATTGAGCTGTATTGTATCAAAAAAACAGTACCTATCGTCCGAAAAACATCGATATGCTATATACACACAATGTCGTCGTAATAATCGTAGAAATAACCCTGCCAGTGTTCTAACAAATCATGCTGCGCCGACCCCAACTGATTTGGGATAAGGGCAGGAAGATGATGATGATGAATGCTGCCAGTGGATCGTCGGCTAAGCAGATCTAAACCTGTCTGTAGCATTAGGCGTAAGGGCGTTGGACACGCCAAAGTTTTAGCAAGGAATGGTCCTTGGTTTTAGTTACTTATAGCAAGACTCGCCATCGATACACTAGATATAATTTATGTCCAGAATTCAGATTAATTCAAAAACATAAGTAAGCCCTAAAGAAATACGAAAAAGACATAAGTGTATGTATAGACAGACATAGTAGCTTTTTGTAATGTAATCAAAAGTTCTCAAAATGAAATTAGCATATTTTTTTATCAGATATGAGCCATCTTTTTAATATGAGACAAAGCCTCGTTTATTTTCGTTATCTGCATTTGTGAATACACACTGTTGATAAGGAGACTAGACAATATACCATTTTACATAATTTAGGCAAAGAATGGGTGTGTGGAATTTTTACAAAACTTAAAAACTTATATTTAAAACTTAAAAACGGTATTTATTTAGTATGATAGAGTTAAATATGTATTACTTTGTGAGGACTCTAGTAATTCTAGGTCTCTGAAAAGGGAACCTTCATTTTAAGTAGTTAAGAGATACTTCTTATTTAACTAATGTACCTCAATTATTCAAGTACCTCAAGTACTAGTTTATTCAATAAGTTAGTTTAGTTATTTATTAGTTTATAGCAAAGAACTAATAAAGAACTTATCTTTAATTAAACTAAGATGTACAGTATATGGTTCATGTTTTGCTTTTGTAATCAAATCATAAATGTTATACTTTCATGAAACAGCAGATAGACACAATATTTACATTTATTTTAATTATTTTAATGTTTCAGTCATGCCTTCACTTAAAACAAGACTTGAGTTTTGATGATATGATTCAACAAATTATTCACAAATGTACAGGATGACCCAAGGAGTTTGTCTAAAGACAAAATTGGAATGCCTTGTAGTTAGTTAGGGGTATCTGAATAGCCCCCTCATATATATTCCGCGATTTTTCTTAATTTCTGAGTTGTTCAACTTGTAAAGATTTAAATAAATACTAGCAGGAATACTTCCATTGTTTTCCTCTGTAATAAGGTTTCTCAAGTGATTATTTTTGTAGCATAGTTTTTCATGATTTGTACTTCTATCTGTGTACAAAAAATGAAATGCTATCAACATTATTTTCTTTTTCAATACAACTTTAAAAGTTGAACAACTCTGAAACTACAAAAAATCACAGAACATACATAGGGTTGATTCAGATAACCTTACTACAAGGCATTCAGATTTTGTCTTTGGATGTTGGATGTCACTCTTATGTATGGCCACCATGGCCACCCTGTATATAATAAATTTAAATGCTTCAAAACTTATTTTTCAGATTGAGCACATATCAGGTATGCTCATACAAGGAATGCATATAAAAAGAGTCAATATATTTTTCCACACCTCATTTACTTCTTGCTGGTAAATGATTAGTATAGCATGCAGCAAGCAGCCAACATGTGTATTTTATTCATGAGAGTATACATGTGAGAATGTTTTTGCAGCCATTATTAAACCAACAGAAAGTGTTGGTTTTACTGATTGTGGATAAGCCATTTAATAATAAATAAATAGCTTCATGCTTGATTACTTTCAATCATAGAAGATAGTCTTGTAGGTAGAACATGAGCATTATAAAAAGTTCCCATGATTAATTAACTTTGAAGTTGTATCTTCAATCTGGGCAAAATTTCACCTAGTGTGGATATTTAAAATCAATAAGAGACAAAATAAATTGACACGAAATTTCGTCTTAGTGCTTTAGAAACGTGTGAAATGGATAAAATGTTGAAGAGTGATAGTTGAAGAGTAGGGTGGAGCGCGCTTGTATGGAAAAAAAAATTTTTTCACCTACAGTTTTCTAATAGTGCGGAAAAGTTGCACTATGCTGATAATATTAAGTACTCTGAATTTCATTTTAATACGATTGCTTGTAATGCCCCCGCATCGACACTAAAGTTTTGAAAAAAATACGAAAACTGCTTGCGTTATGAACTGTACTCTAGTGCAGTGTTTTTCAAACTTTTTGATTACGCGACCCCCTTCCAGGCAAAATTTTACTGGCGACCCCCCTGTTGGGTCATACTTATCTGGGTATGGTGAGGTTTTTAGATAAAATCAAGCCACAGGTACCGAGACGTATCGCGAGCGAAGCGAGCTCGACTTTTTACGCTACAAACGAGCGTGGAAGCTTAAACACTGGCCGCTCGTAAAAACAAACTGAAAAATACATGTATAACGAGCGAAACGAGCTCGAAATTTCGCGTTACAAACAAGCGAGGAGCCTCAACACTATCCGTGAATGTCAAACAGGTAGAAAGGCGTACGCTTTGCGAGCGAAGCGAGCCCGACTTTTTACGCTACGAATAATCGTTGCAGCTTAAAGCACTGGGCGCTAGTGAAAAACAGACTGAAAGGGAAAAATAAACGTATACAAACAAGCGCGGATACTCAACTAGCCATGAACGTAAAACAGGTAGAAAGGCGTACGTATTGCGAGCGAAGCGAGCCCGACTTTTCACGCTACAAACAAGCAAAGACAGTGTAGGTACTAAACTGCATACTGCATTTAATATGTTCTGAATGTTTTGAAGAATAAACAAGCTCATTCTTTTGTTTTACTGAATTGTAGCGGACCAACCACCTAACTTGACTAATGTATTTTGCCCGCGACCCCCCTAGGAAGGCTCCGCGACCCCCCTGGGGGTCGCGACCCACAGTTTGAAAAACACTGCTCTAGTGGATATAGTAGGCTTGTTTGGATGGAAAATAACATGAAATACATAATCAAGAATACAAAAAACTTAATATCAACCTTACACAATATTTACAAAAAATCTATATAATTTTTTTTTTTTTTTTTTTTTCTTAGTCTTTGACATCGACCAGTTAACATTCTTTTACAAAGTCCTCGTCGAAATTAATCCCTAAATATTGCTCGAAGGTGTTTTTTAGCCTCCAAAGTTTGCTATATAGTGCTAATAGTCTAATGTGACACTAATCAGTGAAGTGATAAGGTTTTTTAAAACGTATATCCGTCGTAAACAACAAAATAGTTATAGTGCGTGGCGGTGCAATCATTACCTGCTTTGTCATCGAGCGAACTTAGTGTGTGCGAATCTAGCGGTTAAGTAAACAACTTAACCGTCAAAATCGCGTGCGCATCTTAACGATACCGGGCGGCCATTGTATCAACGTCACTCCGTCATAGATTAACTATCGCAGAAGTGTTGACCTACTACTTGCATTAGTGCCAAAGTACATTTTTCCTCCGGGAGGCAATCATCATGTCATCTAAAAATTCTGGTACGTCAGTCTCTAAACGCACCAAAGCTTTGCCGAAAGAACCAGAATCCGAAGTTCCCGAAAATCTTGAATCTGACCAAGAAGCTCTTATATCTGAAATCAGCGACAGAGTTTCGACTGCTATAAAGGCTGAGCTGCCTGCTATGATAAAGCGTATTATTGCCAAAGAAATATCCAAATTAACCAGCGAAATCCAAGAGCTACGAAAATCTATAAACTTTGTCAGTGAAAATCACCGTGAACTTGATAACACCGTGACATCGTTAAAGTCAGATATTGACCAGCTAAAAACGAGAATACATCCCTGAAGACTACTGTTCGCGACCTTTCAGACAGGCTCAATAGTCAGGAACAACATCTACGCGAGAACAATCTAGAATTCAGCGGCATCCCTGAGAACCGATCTGAAAATCTCTTGGTTACGCTACAACAGTGCGCCAGAGTTACAGGACACCAACTGAATGAAGGAGATATTGTGAACTGTACAAGAGTGGCCAAGAAAAACAAAGAAAGTAAACTTCCCCGATCAGTGGTAGTTAAGTTCAGAAGTGTCAGGTGCCGTGACGAGTTTTTCTCAGCTGTCCATCGCTACAATAAAGCAAACCCAAAGGACAAACTAAACACTTCCCTGCTGGGTATAGGAGGAGACAAGAAACCAGTTTATGTCTCAGAACATCTATCACCTGCCAATAAGTCTTTGCATGCGGCCGCGCGCAAAAAGGCAGCTGAGCTGAGCTACAAATTTGTGTGGATACGCAGCGGCAGAATATTTGTCCGCAAAACTCCGGAATCCCAATTCATATTAATCAAAAACGAAGACAGCCTTAATCTAATACGTTAACTAATCTTTATATTAAATACATATCTTACATCTAATGGTTCTGTCCTTGTATTATCAAAATGTTCGAGGGTTAAATAGTAAAACTTTGGATGTTTACAACGCATTATTATGTAATGATTTTCATATTGTATGTCTGGGTGAGACGTGGTTGAACAGTAATATAGTTTCGTCAGAGTTATTTGACAGTAGATATTGTGTGGAGCGTAGGGATCGTAGCGAAAGATGTTTGGAGTACTATGGGAAGAAGTACGGGGGGGGTGTACTGATTGCTATTAAAAAGGGCATAGAATATGTTCTTAGGAGTGATTGGCAAACTGATCTGGTTGACGACTTGTGGATACAGCTGAAAGTGGGAAACACACTCATCAACTTGTGTACTGTGTATCTCCCTGATTATTTACCTTCGCGTTTGTTTGTCGAATTTATCCGAAAATGTGAAAACATAATTGACTCACATCCAAATGCGAAGGTTTGTATTGTTGGTGATTTCAACCTTACTAATGTGATTTGGTCATATGAAACTTATTTACCTACAAACTACAGCTGTGTGAAATCTGAGACTGTTTACAATCTATTTCAAACAACTAATATAAAACAATTAAATAATATACACAACCAAAATGATAGGATATTAGACTTAGCGATTGTCGACGATTGCGAATTTTTTAACTTAACAAAAAC
Organism: Phthorimaea operculella; assembly: GCA_024500475.1. Lineage (NCBI taxonomy): Eukaryota > Metazoa > Arthropoda > Insecta > Lepidoptera > Gelechiidae > Phthorimaea > Phthorimaea operculella. The sequence continues at coordinate 1,767,816 of JANFCV010000081.1, forward strand.
TTTACCAATCAGTCGGCTTGATGACCACCATCCTCCCTTCGAACTCACGCTGCAATGCAAACGGACACGTGCACTAGAGTTCAATAAGTCCATATTGGATAAACTCTGCTTTTATAAAACTAACTATGAGGGGTGTGCAGAGGCTTTGCAGGCAATTGATTGGGAACATAGTGCATCTAACATGGATTGCGACGAATTCGTCCAACATTTTTATAATTGTCTTTGGGATATCATAGTTCAGTTTACTCCAAAAGCTAAATTGCGCAAAAATAAGTACCCGGTCTGGTTTTCGAATGGATTAATTAAAACATTGAAAACCAAACACAAATTCCACCACCGTTACAAAGTTTACGGTAATCCAAGGGATTATGACACATTTTCAATGTTAAGGTCACGGGTTAAAGCCCTACTCGAAAAATGTTTTAAGTCATATATCACTCGCGTGGAATGTGATTTAACAATCAATATCAAGTCCTTCTGGCGTTACACCAAAAGTAAGCGAATTACCAATGAATATCCGAGTCACATGACCTACGAAGGCCGCACTGCGGATGATGGTCCCAACATAGCAAATCTATTTGCCGATTATTTTTCTTCGGTATATAATGTACCATCAAATATCAGCTACGTTCCTAGTTTTGCCCCGCCTAACTACACCATATCCACAGTATATATATCTATCCATAGTGTTCTATCGGTTCTCAAAAATGTGGATATATCGAAGAAAGCTGGACCTGATGGGATCCCACCCATTTTTATACGTCTATGCGCCGTGGCACTAGCGAAGCCTCTGTTCCTCATTTACAATAAATGTCTTAATAGTGGTACATTTCCTTCTCTCTGGAAAATAGCTAATATTACACCAATATTTAAAAGTGGACTGAAAAGTGATGTAACACAGTATCGCCCAATAAGTATATTAAGCTGGTTTGCAAAAATCTTCGAAGGCCTGGTATACACACAGGTCTACAATCACTTCAAGCATATTCTTAGTCCATATCAGCATGGATTCGTTTCAGGCCGATCAACAAATTCGAACCTCCTTATATACACTTCTTACCTTTGTGATCGTTTTAACACCAAAAAACAGACTGATTCCGTATATACAGATTTTTCTAAAGCCTTTGACCGTGTGAATCATTCTATACTCCTGGCAAAGTTGCATCACCTTGGAATTCACGGCAGTCTTCACCGCTGGTTCACTTCATATTTGTCTGAACGCTCCCAGCTCGTGGTATTAAATGGTTTCGAATCAGTGCCTTTCCTTGCGTCATCGGGGGTGCCCCAAGGTTCTAATTTGGGCCCACTTTTGTTCTTGATTTTCATCAATGATCTCCTAGCCACCTTTAAGTGTCAGTGTCTTGCATACGCTGACGACATTAAGATATTTCAAGAGGTCAGCAATCTGGATGACTGCATGATGCTTCAAAATGATATTGTGACACTCAATAAATGGTGTCGAGATAATCATATGTCATTAAACATAAGTAAATGCCAGGTCATCACTTTTACTAAAAATAAAAAGCCTCTTGTACATGAGTACAAAATCGATAGTGATGTATTGCACCGCGTTGAAGTCGTTCGTGATTTGGGGGTGTTATTTGATGTCACGCTGTCTTTTAAGCCCCACTACGACCATATATGCAGTAAAGCCAACAGAATGTTGAACTTTGTAACTCGGACTGCAAGACCGTTTAAAAAGGAAAGCTCTTGGATCCTGCTGTATGTGGCACTGGTACGAAGCGTACTCGAATACTGTTCCCCGATTTGGTCACCATGTTACAATGTACATAATGATAGAATAGAATCAATTCAACGCCGTTTTGTAAGGACCTTATGTTCAAGATTAGGTATCAGACGTAAAATACCAGAATATAGTGACCGGTTGAATAGATTTAAATTGTACAGCCTCGAGGATCGCCGATGGATATCTGATTTGTGCACTTTGCACAAAATTGCTAATGGCAACTTGGATGGTCAGCTGCTTGAAAAATTATTCATTAAGGTCCCAACTAGATCAGTGCGCATTCCACAGCTTTTTGGCGTCCCGGCCACTAATAATAAAGTTTCTCAGAACAGTCCTCTACTTAGAATGTCTAAAAATTACAATCAAGTCTGCTCTCACCTAGATATATTCTATTGCAATTCAAATTGTTTTAAATCCTCCTTGTACAAGATTATGGCAAAAATTTAACCCCAGTTTTTATATGTTAATTTAAGTATAATAATTATATTTATTTCTAGTTTTTAAAAATTATCTAACTTCAAATTAAATTTAATTTTTTAATTATTCATTTCAATTGTTAATTGACTTTTTTATAAGAATGTTGTGTACAATTTTTATAGGATTTCAGTCTTAAAACTGTCCTACTTTAGCGTTTGATGATATTGTGATTTACCATTCTGTTATCTGTTATTGTACCTAATAAATAAAATAAAATAAAAATAAAATAAATCATTCTTGGACTCAAATTTAGGCATCATTCTTCTTAAAGACAACCGGACTTGTATCAGACCTTCTCTCGCCTTTTCTGTACAAAGTGTTGAGGATACCTCAGTTGTGATCTTTACAGACCGTTCAACCGCCTGTGTGATTCGGCAAATGCAGAAATTCATATTTTTGCACTTTTCATCGTAAATTCGTAATGGATAAAAGACTGAATTTCCTCATCCAAGAGATTTAGCAGTATGGGCGGTGGCGTTACTTAAATTTTTTTCCAGTCCATTAAATCTGTATACCGAGTCGCGTTCAATTTCAGTTTTGGCACCTCAAACAACCTAGGTGGCACGACTACAGAAGCAGTGGCACGAGCATTTAGAATTCTTTGAACTGCTGATTTTTGCACATTCTCCTGCTCATCTGTCAACATGGCTAATAAAAGATTCTTCGGGTAAACGGCAGAACTGTTTCTTTGGAATATAGGATCTATGACATTTTTTTAGTGTCTTAGGTAAATATCTTGATCTAGACACTGCATCATAAAAGTGCCTGGCTGCATGTTTGAACGCACGACGGAGCATTTTTGACTGCAAACCAAACAGGGGCATAAACTTTGACAACATACGTGGCTAAAGTGACAACACAGACGGGTACGTTTCTTTTCAATGATCTCTCACACCATTTTTTAATCAAATTGCTAGTTTTTAAGTCTACCCCAACGATCATTATCTTGCGCAAAGTTCTTTGGTCTACAAGAAACCCTTTTTCTGCTGCGGGTACCTTCTTTTCTTTCGGGCACATACACCGGTGAATATCACGGCATTTACAAGATGAAATATCAAAAAGGTTGCGACTATCAGATAAAAAAGTCTGTTTTTTCTCATCTGTAAGCCTTTTTATCGACTTCATAAGATTTTTGCACTTCATGTGATATGCCTTTAACACTTGTATGACTCTCGTATGTGAAACAGTCGGTATAGAAGTTTTTTGCCATATTTTTTCTATGATGGTCGCAACTATTTTATCAATTTCGCCAAACAAAGGTTCTTTTGGGTTCTTCATTTAAGTTTTGATATCATACCTGGTCCATCCCCACTGTTTCATGACATCTTCGTACGTGGGGAGCATGTTTTCTTTTAATGGGCCAATTTCACCGAACAAAGGACTTCTTAAAGCACTGCGAGTCTTCTGCATCTTTCAAAACACTTGTTATTATCGAATTACTTCAAAGTACACAACAAAGTGAAAAACCGCGAAAATTTTAAGTCAATTAGTGCATCGAATTTACGTTTAAAAATTTGCGCCAATTCGTTTCCCGCGCGCAGTTACCTTTGTACTTTTTCAAGTGTTTGATGTCAAATCATGTTAGAATCTTTTCTTTTTAAGAAATTAAAGATAAAATGTAGTAAATAGAATAAAAATTCTTGGATGGAATGTAATTATTGCTATCAATAATAACTGTCTGAAATGGAGCCAAAAAGTAACTTTTTCCTAAAGTTCATTGACCTTGCAGGGGCACTTAATGTACTTTGATTGAATTCCCGTAGAACTAAAGTTTTATCTAGACATTATAAAGCAACTTTTTTTCACTATTAGAAATCCAAAATAGCGAAATAAAAAAAACGCTCCACCCTATTGAAGAGCAGAGAATGTTTTAAAAAAAATGCTTTGCTTTGGATTGCAAAAACATTGGAAAGTAGAACTTTGTTTAAAGTTTGATCTACTATAAAAGGATATCTTTATATGTTTAGAAATCTGTTTTAAGCATCTATTAACATAACCATTAATGTGACTTGAAGATTAATTATGATTCACATAAAATATTGGCAGAGTTCAATCACCTAGTTGATCACATTCTTAGATAGCATAATAATTGCAAGATAAACATTTGATAAGAAATAAATCATACTTCAACATAACATACCTAACTCAAGTTAAAATCAAATAATGTAGAAGTTTAAAATGAAAAGTTGATTTTGTAAGACAGTTTGTTCTTGGTTGAACAAACAAGAAACAATAAATGGAATAGAAAGTTACCTGAGACATGTTGTGCAAGGCCATGTGGTGTTGTATCACAGCAGCAGTCAGCCATTCCAACCTCCCCGTTTCAGCAAGAGTACTGCCATCAATAATCTGCCCCCCATCCAACATCTGCTTGGGAAAAGTCAGCAGGTTCTTCAGGTATTCCACCGTATGCCTCTCCGTATCATGGTTGCCGTACTCCGCTTGGCGACTGTACGACGCCAATACTACAGCCTGCTGCAAATCACAGATTATCCTGCCTTCTACCAGATCATTCTTCAGCTGGAGGAAGTAGTGGTACCGCGTCACCTCATCCGTGATCAGACTCGTCCCGGAGATCACATAGTACATCACACGAAGGTACAGTTGGTGTGAAGACGCGTGCTTGTCGAGCTGACGCTTCAGCGGCCGATCGAGCTGCACCCAGCGCGCCTGCTGGCTCCTGTTTATGTATCGGAGGCCAAAGAACTCGGGCTGGTTGATGGCCTGCCTCTGGCACACGTTGTCGAGGCATTCCTGCCCCGTACTGTCCACGGAGAGCGTACAATCCGCGACACCACCATCTAACAGTTCCACACTTATAACAAAGAGACTCTTCGACGCTACATTGTACTGGCGAGTCTTCTTCAACTTCAACTTGAAAGGCATCTTCCTGGGACACTGATTTGCAGTAGCATCACATAGAAAACGTTACTTTACGTTCCTACTTTTCGGGGTACATCTGTTCCAGTGACCAACACTCTTCAACTCCTTGGCATGGAGTTGTCCTCTGACCTCAACTTCGGCACCACCATCGAGTCCAAGGCTCAAATTGCAGCTAGAAAGTTGGGCGTCCTGAATAAAGTCAAGCGGTACTTCACGCCTGAACAGCTTCTAACTCTTTATAAAGCTCAAGTCCGATCTTGCATGGAGTACTGCTGTCACCTTTGGGATGGCTCGGCTAAATACCAACTTGCTGCACTGGATTCGGTGGAACGCAGAGCCAAGAGATTAATAGGCGATAAAAAACTGGTGGCGACCAAGCTTCACAGCCTGGCTCACCGCCGCAAGGTTGCTTGCCTATCGGTCTTCTACAGATTGTACTTCGGAGAGTGTGCGCGTGAGCTGCATGAGCTCATACCACCGTCTCCTTTCTTCTATCGGACATCCAGACGCACGGCCGGCTACCATCCGTTCTTAGTTGATATACCCACATTACGCACTAAGCGCTTCAAATCATCTTTCATTATGCGCACGGCTAAAGAATGGAATTCCCTGCCTGCGTCTGTATTTCCGAGTGCATATAACCTGAATCTCTTTAAGTCTAGAGTGAATAGGCATCTTCTGGGCAAGCTCGCTCCACCGTAGATCCCATCTCTGCTCTAGGGTAAGATTGGGGTCAAGAGTAAGCCCATCATAAATAAATAAATAAAATAAATGGTATGCGGATTATGAAGCATCCGTTAGCCGCGCCACATAACAAACACATTTCTTATAAGAACACTGTTTTATGAATTGGTCGGCTGCCCAAAATGCGTTGCGAGGGCGGTGACGTATGGCTAAAAGCAGAAAGTAATAAAAAATGCCAAGTAAACATAACACAAAATAAGAAATTCACAACATTGCGGCCATCGCCGTGACACTTTCTCTGACAACTAACTGACGTTTGATTCGGTGTTGCCATTTGATAATTTCGAATTCTACCAAAAATAAACTCCATTATTGCAGTCGATAATGTGCAGCAATCACAGCTCAGGTTTTAAAATGCAACAAGCAATTTTATGTAGGGCTAAGAATATTTCGATCTGGCCAAATATGGAATTACATTTTAATTGATTTTGGGAAGAAAATTATTTCATTACGCAATTTCCTTAGCATTATATGAACCAAGTGTAGATAAACTATTTTGCAATTTCACTATTATTTATTTGTCAAATTACATTAGTAAATAGGATAATTTACAAAAATAGACTTAAATAAGAAACAGTTAACAAACTTTAAATACTTGAATTCATAATTTTGTTGATATTTTCATTAGTCCCATCCCATCCAATCTTGTATTTAAAATTAAGTCGTCTTTACTTAAGCGGCGGCCCTTGTTTGCACTACGGTGGCGTTTTTAGTGCTGCTAGTAGAAGTAATCGTTGAAGCTTGTTTTTCTAGCGCCAGCCAATTTCGTGGGTTCTTTAATACATGCATCAGTTTCTCCTCTTCGGAGTTTGGTTTAACCTCGTGCATGTATTCCCATTTCTGTAAAGACAAGGAAATTTATACATAAGAGAATCAAATTAAGAAGGAAGGGGGATTGTAATCCAGCAATACCTAAAATGACGTAGTTTACGTATTGCAAATACAAAACAAGACAAACATTGTATAATGAAAAAGATGCAAGAGTAATGTGCAACACACATTCGGCTTCTCAAAAATTTGGCATTCACCGATTTATTTGTTGCACATTTTTCTTTGAACAATATTTGTTTGGCATGAGTTGTGCAAAAAGGGCGTGCGCTGCATCGCACGGATTGTACGCAGGGCATGCCCTAAAGTTCACTCGATTACTAGTAACTATGCTAGTTGTTTTACTTACAGCAGTCAAAGGCAACGACATGAGAATGGACTCGTATCGCGCCTCGGGCGTGTGCAGACCGAACTTGGTTCCCCTGTCGTAGATGAGGTTGAACTCCACGTACCGGCCGCGACGCAGCAGCTGCCACTGCCGCTCGTGGTAGCCGTACGCGTCGTCTTTGTGTTTTTTCACTGAAAAATTAAATAAATATAATATTCAATTACTGTAGCCTCCTGAGTCCTGAGCTTTCTAATAGAATGTAGTCATTAAGGCCTAATGTACTTTATATAGGGTGATTGGAAATTCGATGCATTCCCTGAAGGTGGTTAGAGGGGGGGCCATTTCCAACATATTCTTCCATGGAACCAGGGGTCGGAAATGATTGGTTACAAAATTATTAGGACTTTTGATTTTTTAAAGAAAATTTCCCGATTTCAACTTTAAAAGTCATGCGAAAGCTAGCCAAACCGTTTTATGCATAGTTTTTTGACATGATCTCATAGTGAATGAATAGGACAATCATTTTAGTTACAAGTTTAGTTAGAAATACTCTTCTTTTTTAAAATACAGCGCCAAAACAAGAAAATATTTTGGTGGAAAGGATTTTCAACATTCATAGTAATCTACTGTAAAAATCACTATGGAATAATCCGTAAAAACTTCATAACAGAGTTCTCTGTTGCATTAGCTAACCAAAAGGTACAATAATCTACAATCAAACATGTTTTCATAAAATAATTAGCATTAATGCAAAAAGCGGCGTGCGAAACAAGGCAATTGACTATGGTCGGTCGACTACGCCAAAGTCAGCAAATGCTGTTTAGACAACTTTTCAAGTATTTTCGTGGTCTAATGGATGGAGCATTCCCCTCAGAGTCTGTGGTTCCAGGTTCGATTCCGTGAGTTGACCTACAAGGTTGATATTCAACACTTTGTGAATTTTTCCCAGTTTGGTTTAAAAATCACGTTGAACCACCTGATTGTCCGTAAGAAAATATCGTGCTCCGGAGGGCATATTAAACCATCGGCCTCGATTGATGTCTAATAAACGCAGACGGTGGTTGTAACACTACCATAGCAGAGGTCTAATACTTGTAGAAGGTGGTTTAAAAACTCCGACAAAGATTTATCATTTCAGTTTTTTAGGCTGTTTAAAGCTCAGGAGCTCCATTTCTGAATTGTCGTAATCCAAATCCGTGCACGGAAATCTAAAACGAGTGGTCTAACCATTCGTATTACACGTTCTACTACTCGACACTTTAAATGTTAAGGGTTTGTGTGAATTTATTAGGGTGTGCATAAATTAATAAGTTTAGTAGAACATGTGATACGAGCACAATTAGTAGCAGATTTTCGCACGATTAGGATTACGACAATTCAGAAATGGAGCTCCTGAGCTTTAAACAGCCTAAAAAACTGAAATGATAAATCTTTGTCGGAGTTTTTAAACCACCTACTACAAGTATTAGACCTCTGCTATGGTAGTGTTACGACCACCGTCTGCGTTTATTAGACATCAATCGAGGCCGATGGTTTAATATGCCCTCCGGAGCACGATATTTTCTTGCGGACAATCAGGTGGTTCAACGTGATTTTTTAAACCAAACTGGGAAAAATTCACAAAGTGTTGAATATCAACCTTGTAGGTCAACTCACGGAATCGAACCTGGAACCACAGACTCCTGAGGGGAATGCTCCATCCATTAGACCACGAAAATACTTGAAAAGTTGTCTAAACAGCATTTGCTGACTTTGGCGTAGTCGACCGACCATAGTCAATTGCCTTGTTTCGCACGCCGCTTTTGCATTAATGCTAATTATTTTATGAAAACATGTTTGATTGTAGATTATTGTACCTTTTCGGTTAGCTAATGAAACAGAGAACTCTGTTATGAAGTTTTTACGGATTATTCCATAGTGATTTTTTACAGTAGATTACCATGAATGTTGAAAAAAATCCCTTTCCACCAAAATATTTTCTTGTTTTGGCGCTGTATTTTAAAAAAGAAGAGTATTTCTAACTAAACTTGTAACTAAAATGATTGTCCTATTCATTCACTATGAGATCATGTCAAAAAACTATGCATAAAACGGTTTGGCTAGCTTTCGCATGACTTTTAAAGTTGAAATCGGGAAATTTTCTTTAAAAAATCAAAAGTCCTAATAATTTTGTAACCAATCATTTCCGACCCCTGGTTCCATGGAAGAATATGTTGGAAATGGCCCCCCCTCTAACCACCTTCAGGGAATGCATCGAATTTCCAATCACCCTATAGAACAAATTAAGATGGACTGATTTTTTTTTAGTACTAATTACAATTATTTTTTAAATTAGTAACACATTATTATTTAATAGTTTTGATTATTCATTTTGTGTAAAAACATAATCAAAGGTAAAATGTCATATTTTTTGTTTAAGTTTTCCTATATTTACAAAATTGCAGACTAGCATGATGTAAAGTTGCAAAATCGTCAGGACTTAACACAGTACAGGAATTTGTTCTTTGTATAGGATGCAGGGACTCAGGAGGGTAGGTACCCTGACACTGGCTCAATTGATTGCTAGTCTAAGAGGTCAAATATTTCAGAAGTTCCGATCCGCGTCCGAAGTTCACTTTACGCTATTATAAGTGGTGCAGGTGAAGTGAGTCTTCGCATTGCAGACAATCGCTTCTGGCAGAAATACGCTCATACCTATCCGCGTGCGAAGTTCACTTCACTCAAAGCGGTACAGATGACGTGAGTGAAGTTAGTGTGAGTGCTCGCATCGCGGGTACACGCGTCCAATACGGAATGCTCAGTGGGAATGCTACATAAGGAATTATGAAATAAAACGTAAGTAAATCAAAATCTTACCAAGAGGAATGTAACTAGGAATGACAGCCTCAGCACATGAGGTGACAAATCCGAAAGCAGATTGTTTATCGGGGTAATCCATATCGTCGAAGAATATGCCCCCGATACCTCGCTTCTCTCCGCGGTGTGTTATGGTGAAGTAGTCGTCACACCACTTCTTGAATCTAAAAGAGAAAATGAAAGTTTTAAACACCAATAAAATATACTCAGATTTTACCATTGAAGTAGAAGTTTCATACTAATAGCAACACCGGTTAGTGTTGCCATGTCCACAACTACAAGTGAATGGGCATGGGCAATGGGCAGTAGAACAATAACTACCATACCCAGTGAGATCAGCATTGGCTTGGTGATGTTGACGAAATACTCCGCCGTGTAGTAGCGGTTTAGAATACGGTCACCCGTAGTCCACTCAGGGTGTTTCGTAAAAGGCGACGTAGGGTTCTTGACCTCGACTAAATATCTGTCGACTACAGTCAACCGCATGGTAACGGTGTTATCACCTACAAAAACATGTTGCGCCGACCCCAACTGATTTGGGATAAGGGCAGGCAGATGTTAAAGGATGATTAAGAAATACTACTCACTTGTCATAATATGTAGGGTTGTGCTTATCACAAGCTTGTTTTAATACTAAATGAAAGTGCACTGCATCATTTTCATTCAAATAATATGGAGTAAGATCTGTGCCGCCGCCAAACCACCATTGGACACCTGAAAGTGAAAATAATTAATAAAATTTCTATTTCAGTTTTTATACAAGAAAATATCATGTTTTTATTACTTGCGTGATATACAGATTATAATACGTATATCACGCCTTGCGGGCTAAGCAGAGCGTAACCGGTTATTAAAAACGGCTATTATCACCACGTCTGACAAAAGTTTGACAGTCATTCAGAAGACTGTGTTTCATTAATCTTAGTGACAGGTTGTCAGCCTCTAACTGCAGCACACGTAAAATCTCAAACCCCTTAGTCGCTTCTTACGACACCCACGGGAAAGATATGGATGGGGTGATGCTATACTAAGCCGGCACCACACCGCAAATTAAATACCGTAAGAATACAGTCGTTATCGCCACGTCTAACACGTATTTTAGAGCCGTTTCAGAAGTCATGTATAGTTTATATTTCTAAATATGACTGTCCCGTTGGCGTAGTGGATAGTACCCCTGCCTTCTACGCCAAGGTTCGTGGGTTCGATTCCCACCGACACAAATATTTGTAAAGACTTTTTTCAGATATTTGTGTTTAGTCTGGGTGTTTTCTATGTATAATATGTATTTATTTACAAAAAAGTATATAAGTATTATATCAGTTGTCTAGTTCCCATAGTACAAGCTTTGCTTAGTTTGGGGCTAGATGGCGCTGTGTGTCTTGTCCAGAGATATTAAATAAAACCCTCTAATACCCCGGTTAGTAAGGGGTCAGACCTTTCGGATCGTGATTAAAGCGTGAAACTTGGCATAGATGTTCTATGGGTACATCTTAGTCGGTAAAGCCCGGTTTCCAGGAGTTCCGCCCCCCGGAGCAGGTGAGAGGGGGGGAGGAATGTTTCGGTCGCCGCGCACCAAACAAAAAATTCTCACTGATAGAGTTGAAGGTCATAAGGCAAGTTTGGTATCGTTTTCCAGTAAAGATAACATAAAGAATCTATTTAACGTAGTAAAAAATAATGTTTTCATTAAAAATACGAAGAAATACGCAAAAAAAAAGAAAATATACCGCACTATTTTCGTCTTCAACACGCTATCACTATAAATATGCTAATATTTAGGAAAAAATAAAAATAGCACTAAAAAGCTTAGATATTCAGCTTTCTAAAAATATGTACTTTTTGTATGGTTTTAACCAAAATTACACAGTAAAAACATAATAATAGGTAGAGCGGTGACAAGTTCAATACTCTCTGCGTACCTACGTACATCTTCTTTCTTTATGAATAGAACTGCAAAATTTAACACAAGAGATAATATACCATTCATATTCTAAAGAAATTAAAATAAAGCTGATCTTGCTGTCCACATTAGAGAAAATTTAACCGCAAATTGAAGTTTGTTTTTCATATGTTTTGTATGAAAAACAAAGTTAACTTTTCAGCAAACTAATAACGGAATACGAATTGAACGCAATATGCAAAACCGCACAAATACGGTCCAGAGTACCTTCCGAGGAAATTTTTGGTGCTATTTAACGTGGATATAGTTGTCCCATTACCATTAGCGCGTCGCCTCCCCTACCTCCATCACCAACAGCTCGAGGTAGATCATCCATTTGCAATCTTCAAGTGCTCGGTCTATCTGACCGCAAAAGTTGCGCTTGTTTTTCACGTGTTATGTGCTGGTTGTGAAAAATCTGCGCCATGTAGCTGGAGAGACTATTTATTAGCAAATAAAACGTCCCTAAAAACGTGGATCCGAGGTGTTTTGGCATGGTTTTGAAAAACAGAAGACAAAACGCCCCAAAAATAGACGTGTCTATTGTCTATGCTGTCCCCGAAAGACCATTACGAATCGTCTGGCATTACGTTTCAAACCTTCCAGCCAACGAAACAGGTCGGGTTCTGTAATGAATTCAATACCGTGGCCTGGGTGGACCACGACATATCCATCTATACTGCAATTACTGCTCCATCGATGCAGAAGTTAGAGAAGTAGATGTATTCTCCTCTGTTTGGCTTTTATAATCTACGAGTAAGCCTTCGACTCTATTGAAGCCCGGGCCGTTTAAGAACCCTTGCAGCGCTGCCAGGGCGCCTGGTGATAAGTGGAGGTGCTGAAAAATTCAGTACCAAGACCTCCTCCTTCAAGATTCTACAGTGATTGTCTTAGCATCAATGTCATCGGTGAATATTTAACACACCACTGCTTTGAAAACGACATAATGTAAAAATAACATAATTCTAGATTTCTGCAAGACCTCTCAATAATGTTGCTTCGAGACGCGTTGGACTTGGGATGAACTCGGACAAAACCAATGTCATATATAATCAATACATTATTCCTGAGCCGGTTTTCGCCGAAAGTATATCCTTGAATTTATCAAAAAGTATATATTTTTATTATTATTATGTTTTATCCGGCAGGCAGTTGCAACAACTGATGGAGCCTGTATCCCACTGTCCATAGATCACTTAGTCTCATGCATATATGCATACCTTCAGCAGAGATATCAGTTGGGTAAAGACAACTTGGGTTGTGAAATCACTAGAAGAGTGCAGCTTGTCTGGCAAGACTCCTAGCTGCAATTCATTACAATGGTGTTCAATCAGTGCGTCCTTAACATAATTATCGAGCCTAGATGTGAAACCTCGCAGTAAAACTGGCTGACCTACCACCTACATGGTCACCTAGGAGCCTTTGAATAAGTCTGATCGGGATCACACTAATGCATCAAGTTATATAAGAGAAGACCAATTTACCAGACGACATAGTCTGGATGTGTGGCAAATAGAAGTAGCTGTTAGCTGATCACATCTGTAATTGAACGGAACTGCTGGGATGTGGAGTAAGAAACTGATGGAAATCCGATGTAAAGGTCACGCCTCGGCAAGAGTAGACCACAAAGAATGTCCTTTAGTCAGATGGACCGATCACATGAAGATGGCAAATGGCTAATTTACCGCACACTGATTTACCTCGAGCTGTTGATGGAGGTGAGGGACGCGACGCGACGCTGGTAATGGGACAACTATGTCCACGGCCCGGGCTTCAATTGAGTCGAAGGCTTACTCGTAGATTATAAAAGCGAAACAAAGGAGAATAGATCTACTTCTCTGACTTCTGCATGGATGGTGCAGTAATTGCAGTATAGATGGATATGTCTTGGTCCACCCAGGCCACGGTATTTGAATTCATTACAGAACCCGACCTGTTTCGTTGGCTGGAAGGTTTCAAACGTAAAGCCAGATGAATCGTGATGGTCTTTCGGGGACAGCATAGACAACAGACGTGGCTCTGTGGCTCATACGGGTGATCGCCTTAAGTTTTTGGGGCGTTTTGTTTTCTGTTTTTCAAAACCATGCGAAATCATCTCGGATCAAACTACATTAATATTATCATTGCCTCGGATCCACGTTTTTAGGGACGTTTTATTTGCTATTACAGAGTTAAATAGTCTATTTAGCTATGTATTTGGCGCAGATTTTTCACAACCAGCACATAATACGTGAAAAACAAGCGCAACTTTTGCGGTCAGATAGACCGAGCACTTGAAGATTGCAAATGGATGATCTACCTCGAGCTGTTGGTGATGGAGGTAGGGGAGGCGACGCGCTGGTGGTAATGGGACAACTATATCCACGTTAAATAGCACCAAAATTTCCTCGGTAGGTACTCTGGACCGTATTTGTGCGGTTTTTGCATATTGCGTTCAATTCGTATTCCGTTATTAGTTTAAGCTGAAAAGTTAACTTTGTTTTTCATACAATACATATGAAAAACAAACTTAAATTTGCGGTTAATTTTTCTCAAATGTGGACAGCAAGATCAGCTTTATTTTAATTTCTTTAGAATATGAATGGCATATTATCTCTTGTGTTTAATTTTGCAGTTCTATTCAATACATAGAGAAGATGTACGCACGCAGAGAGTATTGAACTCGACACCGCTCTACCTATTTTTATTTTTTTACTGTGTAATTTTGGTTAAAACCATACAAAAGTATATATTTTTAGAAAGCTGAATATCTAAGCTTTTTAGTGCTATTTTTATTTATTCCTAAATATTAGCATATTTATAATGATAGCGTGTTGAAGACGAAAATAGTGTGTTACAATTTCATTTTTTTGCGTATTTCTTCGTAGTTTTTAATGAAAACTTTATTTTTTACTACGTTAAATAGATTCTTCATGTTATTTTTACTCGAAAACGATACCAAACTTGCCTTAAGACCTCAACTCTATCAGTGAGAATTTTTTATTTGGTGCGCGGCGACCGAAACATTCCTCCCCCCCCCTCTCACCTGCTCCGGGGGGCGGAACTCCTGGAAACCGGGCTTTACCTACTAAGATGTACCCATAGAACATCTATGCCAAGTTTCACGCTTTAATCACAATCCGAATGGTCTCCATACAAGCTTTCCCCTTACAAACCGGACTATAAAGAAATGGCGTGATGCTATTTCAAGCCGGCACCACACATTTATATTACATATAACTATAATTTTATTTACCATTTTTGTCTTCAACCTCAAAGTATCTGTAGTTGAAGTGTATGGTGGGCACCATGGGGTTGCGGGGATGAATAACGGCACTGACACCCGCAGCAAAGAATGGCAGCTCCGCATTTTCTAAATTCTTCCCTCTGAAAACATATTATTAATTATTAAAAGTAGGGGTGCGTTTATTGCGCGACAAAGATTGTTCAAAATGTACACCGTGAGAATGTGCAACAAGCAAACTTGAGAAAATTGGTGCACATAACATTTTGAAAAATATTTGTTGCACGTAATACGTAGCATAGGCATTTTATAGGTCAGAAAAAGAAAAAAAAAACAATAGGGGAGTTTTGCGCGGGAACGAGAAAATACTGGACAGAGCATGTGTTGCATAAAGGTTGCATATTTTTAGTTTTTTTACCGCATATAGTACGGGTCCTTAGCTGGAAGTATGGTCCCATCTGGCAGAAATCATTAAACTTGGCATGTGTGTAGCTTACATGTGTAAGCTTCAGGAAAAGAAGGGAAGCAAGTTGGACCCCCCAACGGTGCTTCCCCCCTTTACCCCCCCTTTTATGTCCCAAATTTCAGTTATCTTTATTTTTCTCGGAAACGATTAAAGATAGGAAAAATTTGTCAAGGTAAGAAATATTCCTTATAAAATTGTCTACATAATTGTTCTTGGGTCGATGTTGATAGGACTTATACTTTTCGAGTTATGCTTCTGGGAAACCCATCATTTTTTTGAAAGTGACTTCCAGCTCTGAATTAGCCATAACTACCATGTGATAGAATATTTTTTCAAACTTGCTATTGGCTTTTGTTAGTTAGGTACTCTTCAAAGGAAACCCGCAGAGACAACACTTCAATCACGCCTGTGGGGATGGGGGGAGGGGGGCAAAGTTTATTTTTTCCGAGCTGAACTTGAGGACTTCTGACGTGACACGAGAAATTGAGTATCATTTTCGAATAAACCAAGGACGGATTATTCATTTCTGGAACGCTCATTGGTACATTTCATACAAAAATATAAAAATATTATGTGAAATAAGAAAAAAATATGTTTTGTTCTCATTCAAACGCTGTTTTCTTCATGACCTTGAGACATATTTACTAGATAATAACACATACTCAAAGACATACTCACCGGAATTATAAAGCCATATTTTATTTTCGAAAGTATTAGAAAATACCTAGCCTCATGGATCTAGGAAATGCTCCCTTCGGTCGCACAGCTGGATCGCTCACTGTGACGCTAAAAGCGAGCCGAGAGAGGTTCTCCAAAAAGTAGCGCTGTCTCTGTCTAAGCAGGTGACCACACGTTTTTATTACCACAATAGGTAATTAAATAAAATGTGATTAAAGCACGTAATACGTATGTAAAAACTAACTGTTTTTTTAGTATTAGTCAGTTCATGAAACTAAACCACCATACCCAAAAAACATCGGTGAAAAAATTGTTCTATGTTTCTTAGGAAAAGTTGTTGTTTCATGGAATAACAACTTTCATAAGAACCTCTTAAAATATTTGCACAAAAAAAATACACTTTACCACAGATGTACGAAGGATAGCGCCCGGTCGAATCCCGGCATGACGTCATTTTGTTTTACATGTAAGCGTGCCGGTGTGGCCATTGCAGAAAAAAACTTACTTTTATCTGGGGATATTTCTTGAGAGCTGCATACTCAATAATACATACAAATATTACATAGATATATCACGTACCTACATCACGGACACATACATACATACATTACAGACCGTAAATGGCTGTAAAAAATACTCGAAAATAAAGCCAAAATTTCAAATCTGAAGTGAAATAAATGGAAAAGTGGACCATAAAGAAATGTAAAGCATTCACGAAAGTAAGAAAGGTGAAATGGAAAAGTGTCCTCAAGGAGGAAGCGCTCCAATAGGAAAATAGGGCCAGTAGAAAAAATGGGTCGCATGGGTAAGTTGGTTAAGTGGGAGGGAACACAGTAGCAAAATAGGAAAAAGCCGTGGGATGGTGTGGACCAAATAGGGATTTGATTTTAAGTTTAAAGGATTTGAATAAATACTCTAAAATATGAGTACGAAAATTCCTCTTGACGCATATATCCGATTCGCATAATGTCCTTTGTCCGATTCGCACAAAGTCCGAGTCGCATAAAGTCCGATTCGCAGAATGTCCGATTCGCACAAAGTCCGAGTCGTAGAATTTCCAAATCGGGCAAAGTCCGAGTCGTAAAATGCCCATTTGGGGAGGAAGAGGGAGAGGTAACCCTGATATCAGAATTTTTGGAAAACTTTCAAAATTTTCCACCGCAGGCAGGATTTGAACCTGCGACCTTCGGCATCTGTACTGCCGACGCCACTACCAACTGGGCTACCGCGGTTCTAATCAAGCCTGCGAATTTAGCAAGTATATGATATAGCCCATCCACGCGATAGTGGACAAGATATACTGTATATCTTGTCCACTATCGCGTGGATGGGCTCCATCTACCGGGATAGATTTGCAACTAATTCCCAGCGACTAATTCATTCTTTGCAGATTGAATGTAGTCAAAGCGATGAAAACCCGCGATTAATTGTATACCATTGAAGTGTTTTAAAATTTGGTATTTATTTATTTATTTAAACTGAACAACTTTCCCGAAATGTGAAAAAAAAATTGGCCTCCAATACAAAATTGCCGATCATTTGATTGATTTACCTATTATGGGAGGTCCAATTTTTTTTTTCATATTTTCACTCATGTTCCATAGCGAAAGTTGTTCAGTTTCATGAGTATCTTGACGTCCTTTAGGCTTGTTATACCCTTTCTGTTACTCCTGGTATATACTCTAAGGGTTGTCCCTACATAGGCAGTATTGTGGTCACCCTACAATCAAAAAACTTGAACAACTTACTTGTGAAAAGATAACCCACAACCTGGGTCAGATTTCTTCTTAAAACCCCTCATTGCACAAATAGTAACCATTTTATATAAAATGTTATGCAAATAGGCAATAATTTTACAAAAAATTACAGTACTTACAAAAAATCAATAATTTTTACAATAGTTGACGTTTTTCCAGTATTGCCAGAAGTCAGTAGAAAATATATACTACCGTTGCTATTAAATATTCATATTTTATGAAATTGTCACTTAAAAAATACTACGGCATGTTATTTAATCTAAATATTTAAACAACGGTTATTTTTATTGTTTATTGTTCAGACAGGAGCCGTGTACCTATTTATTTGGCTTTGATTTTAATTTCTTCCATTGAGTTTTGTTCGTTTTCTCAGGCAACTGTGTGAGAGGGACACGGCTACTTATTAGTTGTTCTCTGCTGGACCGTTTTCTCCTTATATGATGGTTCCAAAGCAAAATCAACCGTATCAACAATATTTAAAGTTGAATTTCGTTTGAGAGTTATAAAGAGTGAGTCCTCCGTACGACCGTAGGGAGCAAATGAAACCTCCTTGCCTAGCCTACAGAAGCCTAAATATTTTTACAAAGTTATGGGCCTTACCACAAAAAAGTTAGACCAGCGTTGAACGCGTGTCTAGCGTTTTTTTTGTATGAAGTTTTATTTTAAACACGCGTTCGACACTGGTCTAACTTTTTTGTGGTAAGGCCCTATGTTTGTAGCTGGAAAAATTTCAAATTCAAAGATTTTGTATGCAAAAATAAGATTACCAACTGCAAACGTATATTTCTCAATTGTCGCTAAACCATTTTAGATAGGGAAATGCCCTCATAGGAAATGTTGTTTATACTTATACAAACATAACTTTGTAAAAATATTTAGGCTTCCGTAGGCTAGGTATTTTCTAATATTTTCGAAAATAAAATATGGTTTTATAATTAGGGTGAGTATGTCTTCGAGTATATGTTATTATCTAATAAATATGTCTCAAGGTCATGAAGAAAACAGAGTTTGAATGAGAACGAAACATATTTTTTTCCAATTTCACTTAATATATTTATATTTTTGTATGAAATGTACCAAAAAGCGTCCCAGAAATGAATACTCCGTCCTTAGTTTATTCGAAAATGATACTCAATTTCTCGTGTCACATTTTCTTAAGGAGTCAGAAGTCCTCAAGTTCAGCTCGGAAAAAATAAACTTTGCCTTACTCTCCCCACCCCACCCCCACAGGCGTGATTGCAGTGTTGTCTCTGCGGATTTCCTTTGAAGACTACCTAACTAACAACAGCCAATAGCAAGTTTGAAAAAATATTCTATCACATGGTAGTTATGGCTAATTCAGAGCTGGATGTCACCTTCAAAAAAATGATGGGTTTCCCAGAAGCATAACTCGAAAAGTATAAGTCCTATCAACATCTACCCAAGAACAATTATGTAGACAATTTTATAAGGAATATTTCTCACCTTGACAAATTTCTCCTATCTTTAATCGTTTCCGAGAAAAATAAAGATAACTGAAATTTGGGACATAAAAGGGGGGGTAAAGGGGGGAAGCAGGGGGGGTCCAACTTGCTTCCCTTCTTTTCCTGAAGCTTACACATGTAAGCTACACACATGCCAAGTTTCATGATTTCTGCCAGATGGGACCATACCTCCATACAAACTGCCAATTAAGAACTCGGACTAATACATAATAATGCTTTGGCAGTGACGAACAATGTAATGATAGTGAGAAAGTGATAATGTACTACTACACAGCCAGAACATGGTCAATTCATCCCTCAGATACAGTATAAAGTACCCGCGTAAAGTTCCGTGCGTGAGCACGAAAATTGAAAAGCAAACTGATTCCATGGGATTAGCTTATTAGTTACATGAGTTACTGGGGTTATTGGAAGTTCCAGGCACCAGTGGCGGATTTAACCATTTTTACCATAGTGGATAGTACCTTCTACGCCGAGGGTCGTGGGTTCGATTCCCACCAAACACAAATATTTGTAAAGTCCATTTTCAAATATTTGTGTTTAGTCTGGATGTTTTCTATACGTATGATATGTAGGTATTTATTTACAAAAAAAAGTATATTATGTATGAAATCAGTTGTCTAGTTCCTATAGCTTAGTTTAGCTTTGCTTAGTTTGGAGCTAGGTGGCGCTGTGTGTCTCGTCCAGGAATATTTATATTTATCAAGAAAAAGAGCCAGAAGTTCTAGGAAGGTACCTGCTTCGCATCTGCTGCACGGCGGCTGGCGGCAGTTTGCCAGACACTACAGATATGTTCACGCCAGCTTTCTCAAACACCCGGCCGTCTTGCATCACGCAGGTGATGCCGCCACCGCCTTCTTTGCGGAGCCATCTGTCCACCTTGAACTTTGTTTCCTAGAATAGAGAGATTTCAAGGGTCATAAGAACTGATAATTGTTTAATAAGGTTAATAAATAGTGTAGGTGTAGGTTCATGTATTGGGATTCTATAGGCGCATATTTATTTGGCAATATTAGACCACCACTGCATGCATGTATCTTGGCAACCGTGGCCACTTTATAATTGTTGTCGGATTTCCATTAAATTATTAAACAAACAAGGATAAATCATCATAAATTTTGTATATAGGTACCTAATCAATATCACTAAATAAGTACACGCCAGTTGGCAGAGTAGGTACCTCAACTCAGGACCTTGAGTTCAACGCTCTGCAGACATAAGTTTTTTTTTATTTTTTAATTTACTTTTATATTAGATCATGCTGATCGTAATAAATGGGTACCTAGGTATTTATTCCCTAGATATCAGTAGAAAAATGCTTGAAACTATGACATGCATTTTGTCTATCAATCTTATGTAGCATGGGTATTGTATTGATAAGATAGTGGAAATAAGGTAAAACTACATGTAAATCTGCTGGTTATAAAACTTGGTAATGTTTCTTGAAGTTTATATAATTTTCACTAACAATAATAGGTGTGCAAAACAAACTATTTGTTAAAAAAAAACATATAAAAGTAATGAGATAAAGGGTACTCTCATAAAGCTGAACACCTGTTTCAAAGAAACATGGGCTAAAATGTTAATGAAGCAAAAAATATTAAGATAAGGGCCAATGACCATACCGGCACTTCCAGCACATAAATATCATTATCATCTGCATCAGAGTCCTCAATTAATTTCTCTTTTTGCCAAGCCTACAACAAAAATCCTTGCTCAGAAAAAAATATTAAGAGGAGTATAGGTATGTAGGTGTACCACTTTACCATGTAATCTTAACATTACAACAATGCATAGTTAATTATAATAGTTAAAGTGGAAAGATTACATTCTATTGTTTGTTAAAATTGAAATGCTAATTTATTCCTAATAACAAGGATTACGTTTTCACATAAGAAATGCCTTATGTACATGAAAACCGATATCAATCAGCAGATGAAGAAGTAAGTACCTTATCTTCCTCTTCTTCTAAGGCTCTGCAGAACTCTGCTTGTATCCTCATGATAAGCAGTTCCATCTGAGTCTTCATGTCATCTTGCGTCTCCTGAAGTTTTTCCATCGGAGTGATCGGTTCACACATGTATTTCTTCCACATCGGCAACTCCTTGGCTTCAGACACATTTCCTCGCATTTGGCTGTATGCTGCATAGCCTGTTCCTATTATTGCTGCACAATATAATCTGGAATTTTATAGACGTGTGCACAGTGAGTCAGTGAGTTTATCTGATAACCAAGTTGTGTTAAATAAGTAGAAAGTGTGCCAAGGTTATAACTTTGATAGCGTAAAAGGTTCAATAAATTACAAGGAATGTGTGTAATATCATATTTAGTTCATTTCCTATCGAAATCCAATAAGAAATACGATTTGTGATAACAGCGACAACAGTGCACATCTCAATGTAAATAAAAATAACTTTTCACTTACTTTAGCGGCCGAGACCTGAATTTTCTATAACTTCCCACATAGCTCAGTGTTTTAAAACTCCGTATAATCACTTTGGACGACATTTTTACAAATAATACTGATCAAAACTTTGCGGAAACCAAATGAAAGTGAAATAATCACGGAATAATTTTGCGGCAGTGTTCCCAAACCAAAAATAATAATTTCGGTAGATTCTCAGTCGAAAAATCGGTAGAATTCGGTAGATTTTGGAAATGAGCTGAAAATGAGCAAAATTAAGACTTTTTTGCAACTCGTAAACAAATTCAATCAAAAAATGAACCGAAATTGCACTGTAAACGCGTGCCATGGTGATGGGATGGCAATCAAGTGAAGCCGCGCGTTTGTTCGCGCGAAATCGCACGTAGTTCACTCGCTTCATCTGAATCACTAGAAGAAAACTGAACTTTACGCACGGATCGTCCACATTTGGATAAAATTCATCAAAATAGAAGGGTGCGGCGTTCATTTGCTAAGCAAAATCCCCAAAAACTGAAAAATCGGTAGATTTTTGTCTCAATTCGGTAGATCGGTAGAGTAAGTCCCAATTCGGTAGATCTACCGAAAAATCGGTAGGTTTGGGAACACTGTTTTGCGGTCAGTTTGACAGGTCGCGTAGCCGGTTGACGTGAGGTGCGGACGTCACCGCGTGTTGTGGTTGCGCGCGCCGCCTGGCGGCTAGTAGAGGAACCCGGCTATCAGCTGTAGTAATTTTTCCTCCGCAAGGTCTCCGCCTCCATGCGCACTATGCGTTCGTCTCTTTTCGAAGCACGGGGATGAGCATCGATCGGTCGCGCGCGCTCTCTCCGGCCAGTGTGCCGACCTCCGCGGCAGCGATGGCGGCGTGACAGCGCGGCGAGCTTGCGCGACTCGTGTTCAGCTATCGATCCGTGGACAGCACCGCATTGCTGTACATTCCGGAGGCGGTGCCTCGCCTAGTTTTCGTCGATCGTCGGCGTGACCGCGTGTCGGCGTCGGCGGCGGCCGGGGCGTAGCGAGCGACGCTGCCCTGCGCAGTAGCGGCGACGAAGCGCGGGAGCGAGCGACCCTCCTTCCGCCAAAACCGGCTCGCGGACCGCGGCGGACGGCTGTGATGTAGCCGGGGCCGGCCGCAGCCTCGGACAAAGGATCCGCTCGAACCGATTCGCGATGAAGAAGTTCACGTTCAAGGGGGTGCTCGACGGGTTCCGCAGCTCCGTGCAGGCGGCGCCGCGCGGCGTCGAGCAGGAGATACAGGAGACTCTGCGTCCCGACCACTTCCAAATCAAAAAGGTGAGTGTTTATCGCGCGGCCCAAGGTCCCGCAGATAATGGCAAGGGGCGGGTGCTCCGCTGGCGCTCGCATGCTGCTGGCTTATTTATAAAACCGGCTGACGAACTCGCTCGACGGTGAGCCGTGCGGTGCGTCGCTGGCGAGAGCGTGCACTCGATTGTGTAATGTAAACTGTGGAGAACGTTGACACCGCCATCAAATCAAAACAATCTGCCGCAGCGGAGTCCTCGCCGTATGTTGCCGTTCGTGCAAAATTTATGCTTATACATACGAGGAGCGTATCGCGTGCTGATGGTAAATCGAAGGCTTTCGCGGCGAGGCAGGCACAGGCAAGCAGTTAGTAAGTACGAGCGAGTCGTGTATGCCGTTACTCGCTTACGTCAGCCTCTGCAACCTTGACCATCTAATCTGTTGGCATTCTCACGTATCAACATAATCTGTTTAGCTGGCTGCAGGCAAACTAAGTTGCGAGTGGGAGGGTATCTATTTAGTGGTCATAATTATGTATTATGGCTGCGTAATTTTATTTGATTTTGGTATTATTTGCGGAGGAAGGTCGCACTTGCCGCGGGCTGGATTATATCGCTTTATTGGGCGATAGCTGATAAGATAAGGCAATATTACCTCTTCCTTTGCCGCTGGATATTGCTGTGTTCCTTTTCAGATTATCTTAAAATAAGAAGCTCTAATGAAAAATGAATTTGCTGATGTGTTGGTCATAGGTATTTCAATTCCTTCAGGAAAAATAAAATTGACGATGATACGAATGAGAAAAGTTCAAATAGATCTTACCTTTTCATTAAAAGCTTATGTCACGTTAGTAGACAAATATAATAGGTATGGACGAAAGATCCGAAATATGTAGGTAGTTACAAGTACTTAGTTCAAATAACCAACAAGAGACCGAATACGTTTTCTTAGAAAAGAATAATGATGGATGGAGGCAAAACTTTTAATGACTGCACATCAAGAACTTGGTCTCTCCAACTTTTTTCTATTAAAACTCGTCCAAAGTATTAAGTAGCATTTTGCAAATAACTTTCCCGTGTAAGCGGGACTCGATATTATAATTTTCTTGCCTTTGTTCCTCGTCGGGAGGTCAACTTGGACAAAAGACATGACTTTGAAATTGTTACAAAAGCAAACGAATTTAGTCGCAATTTTACCGACGGGAAAGAAAGTTTTTTCGACGGTAAAGCAAGGGGACGCGAAATTTACGTAACATAGGCTTCAAGACGTGGTGGTTGTATTAGAAATAATCGATTATGATTTTAGTTGGGAAATTAATTTGATGAACAATAAAACGATTTATGGAAATAGTAAAACCGTAGCGCAGGACACGGCCAAAGGAGTAAAAATCATTCAAATATTCGAAAATGTAAAGAAAAATGTGGAAGATATGGAAACTGCAAAGATACAAATAGGTATTTACTGGCTTGAAAACCAACACTTACGTGGTTGAAGATGAGAATTACAAGATTAGAATGACATGTAATTTACCTATATTACCAAATAAATGATTATGATTATGATGATGATTGAAGAGACGTAGACGAAGGAGACAAGCATACAAAATTATTCCAATTACGACAAAGAATACGCATCAAAAGTATAATTTTTAATTTGATCACCGCAACTTTATTGAAACTTCCGTCGGCAGCGCCGGTCCAACAGAAGAAAGCTTTTAAAACTCGCCGCCTCAATCTTCATTTTCTAAATTAGATCAGCGAACTAATTTGCGACAAGTTCCCAGAGTCACAAGAAAAACATTGGGTTCTGGAAGAGTCGTAATATGATCCAATCTGGGGAGAAACAAGCTTTGCTCCGTAATCTCACCTTATTTTAGACTCGGATTCTTCGATGCGGTTTGGCCTTTTAGCTGAAGCCTTGAAGCTGAAATGAAAATACAAATAGTTTTGAGTGGAAAGCTGCTTTGCTTTATTTAAAATTGGAGCTTATTTTGCGCAGCTGGAACTTTCAGAGGCATTTGCTTTAAATTTAAATGACGAAGCGACTAAAACTTGGAGCAAAAATGTTTTTAGAAAACATAGCTTGAAGGTAAATCATCTAAATCTGCCGCATACAATGTTGAAAATGATCAAATAGTGGTTGAATCATTAGCACTGCGATAAAACGCTCGAGCACAATGCCACGATCGCAAGAGACACGCAAATATACTTGATGACGTCAGCTAAGGACGATACCATATCTACCTAGTCTACCTACGCAGATCATCGAGCTAACCTTTAGTCACGTGTGAGCAGATGGCTTTGTAATTGGCATAAATGGCATTTGAAAATGGTTTGTTTCATTCAAGCGATCGCGGGTCGTATGAAAACATGGTTTTGTTAGTTCAGGCAGTCAATGGTGTTACCTTGAAACTTCTTATCAATATTGTGAAGCCACGTTGAGCTAGAAATAATACTAATAATATTTAATTTGAGAAACAATAATGCGCAGCTGTCCTCATAAGCGTAGGAAAGGTTATGAATAATTATGTCATCGAAATAATAAATAAGTTTGGGTGGTATTTTAATGGAAATCGAAAAATAATAATTATGTTCTGCCTGAGAGAAAGACAACGGCAGTTTATAAAGATAATATTTAATGTAATGATGATGATCACGAATACTATACAGCTACGATAGACGAAAAAGGCTTAACCAAGGAAGCATAAAACTAAAGATAAATCTCTAAATTTAATTGTCTCCAAACCAAAGCAACATAACAAACTGTATCAACAATGCGTAGATAATTTCTGAGAGGCCAATGCCTGTGTGGTTATCTCATGAATGGCGCTTGTTATCTCGCACCAATTATAACGGAAACACGGCTGGCGTGCGATGTGAGATGAAACTACAGAGACGTTCTGTGTGATTCATTAGATTTGATTAAAGACAGTGTTGCTCACAATATTGTACCTATTCGCTAGAGCTATCATAAAGGAGAATATGATTTAAGCATACTAGAAGACAAATTGCTTCGGTGGGGCACGTTAAGCCGTCGGTCCCGGTTGCTGTTTATGATCACTAAGACGGTGGTCGGTACACAACCAACTCCGAGGCCTGCTACTTAAAGTAGGCGGTTGAAAAACTCTAATGCCAGGGTTCATCGGGTCGTTGGACGATTTGGCGTCCCACTCGAAAAAGAAGATTTGATTGAAGAGACAGACGAACGTTGCTCACTATATTCTCGCACTTAGCCTGTTGTGCTCTTTTCTTTGGGGAAAGTAATTGCCTTATATTGGAATACAATAATCCAGCGACTTAATTAGAAGAAGAGAGGTCGGCAAATAGATTTGTTATTATGAAATACTAAGAAAAATAATTTTCAGCGAAATATTCATCTGTCTTTATTTGAATAGCATTACCTACCTAAATAATCATGGAAACATAATATAAATGACTTGATAACTACAATTTCTTTTTTACAATTCTTGTCTAAAAACTGTGGGTATTCTATCTGAAATCTCAAAGAAACTAGATTTGAAACCGATCTGCAATCTGCATAGAAACTAGGTCACAGCCGCCATGGGGCAGCCCACTGACCAATATTGACTTAATCCTGTGGTCATGGTCACTCCCATGGGGTTTGTTGGCTTGGTGACAAATTGCCGAGGATTGTCTCCATGTGTAGGCAATATTCAGCAAATTGGGATGGAACTGACTTGGTTCTGGAAGCAAACTGATAGTTTTGATGAAACTACTGATTTCGAAACACATACATTCATCTATCACGTCTATATCCCTTGCAGGGTAGGAAGAGCGGAAACGGCAGTAAAAATCGGCCATTAACATCACATTTGACAAAATTTTGAGAGACATTCTGATGAAGGTGTATAGCGGCAGGTTGTCAGCCTGTCGCCTAAAATTGCAATTTTTACACATCAACTCTCAAATCCCTTAGTCGACTCTTACAACATCCACGTAAAAGATATGGGGTGATGCTAAGTATTCTAAGCCGATGCTAATTTATGTGTCGTGTTAGCCAGAGGATTTGTGAGGCCTAATCCCACTTTATTAATAATTTTACATATAGTGGTCCACTAATTTTAACTTCAAACGGTAGGATTAAAAGGGTTTCTAGACCAAGCCTTTAGACCTTTACTATACTGTCCCTCGTCTCCAAGCCTTAGTCTTTACAGATACAGGTGACAACGGCTTTAATTTGAGTAATGGTGCCTGTTTAATGTCCCGGAATGCGACGCTTTGCGATAAATTCACGCGAAATTCTTTGTGAAAAGTCTGACATGCTCTGAATTGTTGGGAATTTAAACTCTGAGGGTAGAATGGATACATCGCTTTCGGAGAGCATTCGAGAAAAAGTATTTTTAGAATTCATTGAAGCAATACCTACTTATTCTTCTTTACAATGAGAAAAGGTGTTTTTTAGGATTCATTGAAGCAATATTCTTTGTCATGAAAGAGAAAATCTTAAAATCAAGATACCAATGCCGAACCAAATCTCCCCATGCAGCCAGAGGCAGTAGGCTTTTCGAATGAAATGGTTGCAAAAGAAAAATATGGAGTTACATTTTCTCTCTCCTTGTTTACATTTGTTGACCAGTTCAACCGCTTGAGCGTCTCCAAGTTGTTTGAGATAAAGTCGTCGAGATTACAGATTGTCTTCAAAGTCTTGTCTGTACTCGAGAGTAACAAGAGGTGCCCTTTAATTAACGATGGCTGAGGACTCTTGTGTCTCCCGGTTTGTACAGATCTGTAGACAACCAGCAAATGTTATTGTGCATCGAACAAACAGAAGAGAATATCCACGTTCGGATATTCGCAGAAAAAACTATGAAAAATATAACTTTCAGTCTTTTATGGAATATCTTAAAATTTAGAGTACCTACCTAGAGATAAACAATGAAAACCGATCAATATACTCAATTTATTTTTACCTATAGTTAAAATGGGAATGTTATCTTCATCAGTGATTCTTAAGATTTAAGACCAAAATCAAAATTAGTTAACGTATAATTTCTTATCAATCTCGGGATGATATGCGGGACTCTGCACAAAAGTGTTTTTAAACATCACATTGGTAACTACCGCTTTTATTGTAGTTTTCCTTCTGAACGGATCATATAGTTATATCCGAGGTTTACCTTTTCAATCCCTTATAGGATTCTCTATTCGCGTGTGCATAATCGGTCTGTGTACGTCCCAGAGATGTTTACGTGAATTTTACTTGATTTCACGGGTCTTGCTCCTGTTCGACGATATTACAAAGGTACCTACTGTTGCTTGTTATCCCGACAGCTACGGCGGAGTTATTAGTTTCCTAGATATTTGAGAAATACTGCTCGACAGACTTCAGTAGCTAATATAGACGAGTTTCTGAGAGCTTCATAGTTCAACCTTTGAATATTGTGTTTCATTATTTACGGGAACTACGTTGAGTATTTCGTTTGTGATAGTTTTCTAATAAATGCCTCTTTGTTGTTAGTGTTGCTTGGGTTTTGGGTGTCTTATTTTAATTTTCGAAGTAAATTAAGAACAAGAATTCTTTTGATTTCCTTTAAGTTTCCCTAATTTTTAGGACATTTTCTGTAAATGTTGCAAACGAGGATAATTAAATTCGTAAATGATAAATAGT
Organism: Phthorimaea operculella; assembly: GCA_024500475.1. Lineage (NCBI taxonomy): Eukaryota > Metazoa > Arthropoda > Insecta > Lepidoptera > Gelechiidae > Phthorimaea > Phthorimaea operculella. The sequence continues at coordinate 1,796,539 of JANFCV010000081.1, forward strand.
CCACAACATGGAATGCGTGTGTGTATGCAGATTTCCTTCAAATTGAATAATTGCCTTTTCTTTCACGTCGGTTATAATTTCATACAACTACTGTAACGAAATATCAGAGGCAGAATACAATTGCGAAATTGCCAAAAACTGTTATTTCCACTAAGCCAAGTTCAACGCCCTCATTCGCTTCAATTAGGCACAGACCATGGCACGATACAGCCAAGACATCTATAAATGACTGAGCATCAAGTCAAACTAGCCGTGTAGTGCTTCTGAATAATTTCACATGAAACGAACAGACTGTTATTATTGAACTGATGGTGAACAGAATCGGTAGCATATAAAGGGCAGTGGATTGGGGCAATCTGGAATGCAAAACGAAGTTTAATTATAAACTTGTTACTGTAGGAGATAGAAATAGAAGCAGATTGCAGTTTACGAGTGGATTGGGCAACCATTGAAATTGGGATAGGTCATGCGCATCAGACTGGAACGGACGGAATGGTCACCCAAATACGCCCCACAAACAAAAATATCCTTTGTTATTGTTGAAGTCAAAAATTTTATTGAAAGAACCTAGGACTAGAAGTAACCCTTGACTGTTAAGATATTTAAACCAGTTTCTGAATGAAAAAGGAAAACTTCGTACGCTATTGTTGGAACTTGAACATCGTAACTATCGCTGTAACAATACAAAATGAACGACACATTGTTCTTATCAACAGACCGAGCGACGACAAGCCAACTAGTAACAACTATCGCTCTAATTGTTACAAATTAAATAACAGTTACTTTATTAATTCAAATCACATCGGTGGCCATTAATCAAGCGGGCACACTGGCGTCACCATCGTTTGACAGTCCGCCATTACGCATTCCGCGCCATTTTGTTTTGCGGGTAAATGTAATTTGGGTGAATCGTACAATGTCGTAATAAGGTTACTTGTTGTTTGTAGCGTAACGAACTGGCGGAATAGAATCGGGCGCATTTGGACGTGAAATGAATCCGTGATTACATTGTCCGCTGGGTGGGTCGTGTGTAGTACACATACGTAATACAATAAAGATCTAAATTGTCATTATTGACCTAAAGATCTAGGGAGACCATCTGGCAATTGACTTTGTATGACCCACATCGAGTATTCAGACCTAAACACGACCTAAGCCAATAAAGTCGTGGAGAAAATTTTGCAAGCCTAAGGTAAGGAGGTCCAATTTTCTTATTAAATTGCTCCAAATATGAACCAGATGGTAACGTTAACGTGCTGACGAAGTTATTTGGCAAGAGTCTGAAAGCAAAATGAAGCCCAGGCGAGTCGTAACTGGTCTATTCGGAGTCAGACCACGTACCGCGAAGGTTATAGGTACCTAGTGCAATGAGAATCCGAAGGCATCCGATGCAATTGTATGAAAACATTGGAATACAATCACAGATTGATCTTTTATCTCATGGAATCACACGAATAGAATCCTTGATTAGATACGTGACTAAGTAGTTTGTTTAGCGCGTTGTTTGAGTAACTTTGTTTCACTACCTAGAACAGTCTCTAAAAGTTAGCTCTCCTGTCTAAGTTGTAAGAAGTTTGCTAATGATGTTTAGCAAATCCTAGCACATTTCTAGTCTAACTGCTAATATAACAAGCTGCTGGTATTGTAGAGAACATCAAAATACATCGAACAATTTTAAACATTTCCGTCCTAGAGGCTTTCTGTGCAGCTATAATGATCCAAGCAATAGGAAACTACAGGGCTACAAAATTGGCCCACTTGATCCAATTTATCCACCGTTCATTATTTGATGTTGTTTTCCTTTAAATCGCCGAAAAGGAAATTTGTTTACCCGCTAATTTCGTTCGCGGCTGATATTGATTCAGTTTTGTTAATATATTTTTCATTTCTTCCTTGTTCAATCAATTCGCCATTGACTGGGGTTGCTTTTACCGCTTTGCGTTACTCAAATTTTCTTTGTCATGCTTTATTTCTATACATTAGCCTTGGCTCGAACACGCCATTAGGCTGGTTAATGTAATACTTTGATGGCGTTTCAAATGTTTTCGAAGGCGAATTTCGAATTATTTGTAGGTTGAAACCCTAATACTTTATTGTATTTAGAAGTGGTCATAGTAAATTATTAAATACATGTTTAGACTCTTGTTATTAAGAGGATGTTAAAAGATGTCCAAAAATATCTAGCATTATTTTTAATTTGCTTTGACGATATCTCGTTTGAATACAGTCAATGAAATTATGCAATATTAGCCTTTGAAATATCTTTATCGCGGAATAACAAACGATTAAGGATAAAAGCTCACTCTCTCACTCAATTGACATTCACAGTATAAAAATAGGCAGGTCTGTAAGTATGAATCATGCACCTACATCTGACTTGTAACACGAGACTCGAAGTGTATGGAATGTGGGTATATGGAACTAGTGATAATACCAATACTGATAACGCGAGTGCCTAGGTTGCTTTGTTGTCTGTATACCTAGCTGTTGACTGATTGTTGTCGAAGAAACGTTTAGCTATAAGTTGGTACTAAACTATAGATACATAATCACATCATAGTATAGTATCAGTTTTGTTTTACGCGGCTATTAATAACTATGAATGGTCGTTTTTTAAATGTCGTCATCATATCATCACCTTTACGACCTTTCTTTAGTCCATTATTGGACATACCTTTTTTCTCTTCAACTCCTGTCGAATTTCAGCTAATATTCAGGCCTAAACCTTCAAGCAAGCTCTTGTAATTTTACAATTCGGCGCAAATTTTTCGGAACCATTCTGAAAATACTAATCGCCCCTCAACTCCAAACTAACCAAGTGCAGATTAGCACATTCCGTAGCTGGAGGTCGTGGCCATACAGATACCGATACAAATACACACACAAGCATTGTGCATAGATGGAGATTGCTTTCATTTTCATGCAGGAGCTTTATGCATGTGGCTCACACGGATGATATTACTCTTGAGCTATATTGTTAATTTCTGTGTTTTTGGTGCTTTCTTCTAGAACCTTCATAATATTTATCTTGTCATTATTTGTTGTCACCGTACCTAGGCTGCTCAAGGCCAGCTGATGGTCTGTGGATCACCCACAAGCCTTAATTTAAGGAAGGTTTTCCCCGAATCAAATCTTCTCAGTAAAGTCAAACAAAAGTCCATACAATTCCTAGCAATCTCATTTAGCAAAACTCCTAAAAACATTTTCTCGTGTACCACATTACAAATGAAAGTGATACTATTTTTAGACACACCGCATTCTAGGCGAACTACGTTACATTATGAAGATAGCTTTTCAGTTTACCTACTTCTTGAGTCCGCACTCGAGACAAAGGAAAAGATAAAGGCACTGAAAAAGATAGACCTAGATCTTTGTTGTATTCAAGGCTGAGAAAAAGCGTTCTTCGAAGTCCGAGAGACAATGGAATTGTTTTTCTACGTAACTAGCGCCCTGACCAGCGGTGGCATACATTTTCCCGTAGGAATAAAACGTCCGCATCAAAATCAGTTGCGTGGTTTTGGAGGAGTCAGCGGTGTCCGAGACAGACTGACTGAGAAACGCAAAAAGTGACTTCATATGTATAGATATAGTATAGTTAACAACGCCATACTTACGCTTGACCCTGACCTTTTCTTATCAGATTTTCAGTTTGGTGAAAGCCTTTGTTTTCCACGATGCAAGTCGTTGCCAAGTACGTTCGATCTTGGCATGGTTACAGGATTTTCAGTGGCCATGTCGACTAAGTTGAACCTTGCGTTTCTTATTCGGACATTGATGATACGGAGTTTTCATTTAAGTTGCTCGTCCATCACATACCCCAAAATGAAAAGGAAATAAATCCACGCCAAAGATCTTTTCTGAGTTCTATAACCAGGGTTGCCTATATAAATTACTGGTAGACTATAGAATACATTTTCATCTACCGCCCAAGAGATACGATCGGAAACCACGAGAAGATTTCGAATACAATTGAGTTGTACGCCCGACCTATATAACTGGGCGCGAAATGGCAGCGCGAACTAGAGGGGCATAATGGAAGATAGCCCATCTCTTTCCCACAATAGCACACAGCCAGGGCTGCTGCGACAAAAGGGTTTTAATTTCGGTGTTGTAATTTTCGCCGTGAATGCGTGGTTGTGCCCGCATAGGCTTTGTTCTAAACAGGTGGAAATAGAGTTTTCTAAATGATAAAAAGATTCCGCTGTTAAAATACGGGTTTTGGGTTGGAGATAATTATTTAGGTATCTACACATGATGTAAAGCGTGAGGACTCAGTAGTGTTAACAAAATGTTGGATTTGAATCCAGTGTTTTGTATAACAGATTGTATCACAAAATTGCTTTCTTTTTTTATTTTCAAGAAAATGCTTCCTGCAAAATGAATGGCCACTTCCGCGTTGACATACTCGTAGTACTTTCTTTTATCTGTATATTGAGATGGATCTTCTTCAAAAAACGATATTCGCTCTCTCATTCTCTTGGTAACCCTGTCATAATGTATGATGCGTCGAAATAGATGGCAGATGGTGAAAACTCTCTGGAGAACTCTAGCTGAGTTACAACTCTGGCTTGCCACAACCAAGATTACCTCTGACAGCTGTGATGGCTGTTTCGAGCCTGTCATCTCTGTTACGAGGATTTGAAAGAGCATGCGGCTCAGAGATCCAATAGTTAGGTGCGATGTCGCAGTGAGATTTCAGAAAACATCTACGTGGATGACTTTTTTGCACTTCAATGTATATTTTGCCATTTTATGTTCAGGACTGAAGTGACTATTTTATTAACTTTCATGACTGCCAGTCTAATCATTGTTGGATTAAATAATTAAAGTTATATCTACATTTACCAAAGAAAATCCGGTGGCATAACATCAGGGGGCAAGTTTGTAAATATTTCGGTCCATTTTCATTTCAATCTCGCTAAGCATCCCATCAATCATGAGATTTGTTTGAGCCTTTCCCTTTGATTAATTTTCGGCACAAAACAAATTACCTTTGTTTACTTTCATCCATCCATCGTCACAAGTGTCAGAAGATAAGGCCTACTATGACCATTGTTTAACATTATTTACTGATATTTTACGTATATAGGGTGAATTTTTACTAGTGACCGATAGCGACTGGTGATAAGGAATAACTTTCCCCAAGGAACATAGGTCGAAAAACGAAAAAAAAATTTGGACCTCCCATAGTAACTGAAATCAGCTGATCGGCAAGTTTCTATGCGAGGTCCAAAATTTTTTTTCTTATTTTGTTCTATGTTCCTTGGCGATGTTCCTTATCACTAACCGGTTCTGAGTTTTGGCTATCGGTCACTAGTAGGTTATAGGTAAGGCGTTAGAGGAAATTGAACAAATGCTTACTAATCCATAAGCACAGACTATACCACCTTTCAGCATGAACTTTGCATCTTAGTTGCTCGACAACATTTTGTTTTACAAAAGTCGTAAGATAAGATTGATCGACTTGTCGATTATCCTTGAAGCTGTACAGCAAACTTTGTTCTGTTTCAAGGGCTAAGAACCCACGAGAAGTTGATCGCTAAAGTCCTTAAGTCATTTGCTGAGCAATTCTTGGCAAATTCACAAGACATTAGAAAAATTGATACCTTTGGGAATATGGATCAAGCTGTTGCAGGTTACTCTTCAAGCTGTCTTAGTCTTACCCTCCTGCCCCAATATCGACGTATCCTTTTTAGGTTAAGACATCCCGCCGGAATGTTCGTCCCGGCTCGTAAAATGGGGTTGCCATCGTTGCCTAGCGCCGACAATGTGTAAGTTTTACGACGTCTGACTCGGTGGCGTGTGTGTGTGGCAAGGACTGGCTCTGAGACACGATTCTTTACTTTTCCAGGCAGGAAAAGTAGTGTCTAGGTGCAATAAATTTTTGGGAGACCTTTAAATACTCTGGAAAATCTTCAGGAATGGAATGCTGTGAAGTCATTTTGATTTGGTATTCAAGTCTTCTTCATTATTGTCAAATTATCAAAAATTTGCTCTCCAATCTAAATTTTTCTTCCAAGCTCCTCATTTAACAATCAACATCTTTTACACCTCCGCCATGTAACGCCATAAACTCTGCTCTCTTAATGCTAAAGCTTTTACGGTTATGGCGCGGAACATAACCTTTAAGCCACTCCTCCAAGAGGCTAATTGCCACAAAATTCTCCCTTGCAATTACTCCGTATTAAGTGTTGAATGTTTCAAATAATTTCTTGTCCGCGGTAAAAGGGTGGCTTTTACGGGAAATTTGGGTTAAAAATATGCTAGAGTTAATGACTGCTACAGGAACTAACATTGTCAGACGAGGAATTCCACCTCTTGAGAGAGAAGAAGTCTCTGTAGAGATTTCCCCTTGATATCATCTTCTGTGTGATTATATTTCACCATCTTCTTCTATCTTTGGCTAATACCATTGAAGTTAATTACTTCTCCCGAGGCTTGGTGCTGATCACTTCAAAATTTATAACTCGATTATTCGTTATTTATCGAATATCAGCTGATTGCAGTACTAAGTTTGAAGCTCATTTACAGAATGTCGTTTTAATAATAGAAGAACCTTTGGTAATACTTTGTTTATTCATCATTTTAAAGGCAATGTCCATCGCAAGCCACGATTTTTATATGTCAAAAGTTATCTCTTACAGTGACTTCATCTATATCTCACTTCCACAATCCATTCTTCTATAGTTAAATTCTATGCATTTTGTTCTATGCCGTCTTATGTTCTCTCCCTATCTACGTAAATATCTTTGAAGACATTATAGGTAATTTCTCCGGATGATAAAATCAGATCTTGTGTAAAAGAGTCAGTGAAATGTAATTACGTTTCAGACGCTGTTAACTGGAGCCATCAAGGCGCAAACGGAAATTAGTATAATGGTCAGAACCTCTGAAAGGAAGGTTTTCATTTGAGATCATTATCAAAGTAATGGTAGCTCTTAGCTTATCTTACAATGGTATTATCTTATAATGGTAAACCTTTCTTTTTATTTTACCAACATACATGTATACTTTTATTTGACGGTCATTTGAAGAAGTTTTACTTATACAAAATTTAGGGTTGATATTTGGAAAACTTGCAACCGCAGGCAGGGTTTGAACCATGGTTTGAACCTACAATTTCTTGGTTGATTTATTTATTTGTTCGTTACGGCAGGTTGTCTTTTTTAGTGTTGTTGACTTTAGTTGAAATAAGCAAACTAGGCAAACTAATGTTATCAAATCTTGCCTTTTTAAATCAGAGAAAAAGTGAAGTTTGGCGTATGGATGCATGGAGTATATGTATTTCCATAATTTATAGAAAATTTATATAAAACATTTATAGAAACCACAATTACGTACTAGCCAGGCATAAAGTGCAGATTAACTGGTTACTGTTGAAATTTGAAGTACAAAGAAACCATGCTCACAGAGCAAGTGATTTTTCTTATAGAGAGCCATAGAGGGAATGCATTAATTTTGGAAAGTAGGGCAGTACAAATCTCTGCCCTTACTACAGCTAAATATTTCTCTTAATTGCCGTAGGACCTTAGATGCTGACATTCCCGAACCAATTAGCCGGTTCCCAGGATTAAGCTGGGGTGTAACACCTGCGAACCTTAATTAGACCTAACCTTACGAAAGATGCCTTTGGGACTGTAATCAAACAAGCATTCCAAGCGGCTGGGGTTTGGTACAAAGTGAAAATGAGAAAATTGAAAAATTCACCAGCGACCGCCGGGACTTGAACCCGGGACCGTGGGGTACCGTCCCACCGCTCTGCCACTTGAGCTACGGGCGCGCGGCGTACTCCGGTGAATTTCTCAACCTCTTGATGCTCGTCTCGAAGCGACGATTTTCAATTTATGAGAATAATATAGCCCTGTGAGTGCATTAAAAATCCCATTACATTTGTACAAATTGTTTCTAAAGGCCATGTTCAGGTACCAAGTATTTTTCTGTTAGGTCATAGCAGGGTCTGATAAAAAGCAGTTTTTTACATATTAGAGTGACAGTATACCGCCTATTCCTACTAGTAGGCGTCGGTCATGCATGCAATGATATTATATGTAGGCATGCATGTGTCCGGAGCTGACAGTTTACCGTGCCTTCCAAATCAATGAGTTGATTCGATCTGCAATGTCTTTACTAAACTGGGAACAATAACAAAGCGATGAATTGATTTCCAAACCATAGTTCTGTGGGAAATATATCACATTTCCTTTCATCCTATAGCAACAGCTATATTCTGTCGAATTTCGAACATTCTCCTTCACATTACGTCGGTTACAAATAATGATGGGGATTAGGCATGTAACTCATTAACAAAGCCTGCTATTACAATACATTAGTAAGCTATTACCATGCTACAGGCTTCGACAGGCCTATAGGGATTACAGTTGTGTGTAACCCAATATTATTTAGGAATAATTATACAAGGTGTCATGTGTTATCCCGAAATCCGTACTTTGAAAACCGTTTCAATTTTGTGTTGAAAACACATCAGTTGGACGGATGGTTTTGACCAAAGATTTCGCGGTTGCGTATTCGTATAACGCTTAAATTGTAACTAAATCTGTGCATTTCACTAGAATTACAATGATGGAAATTAAGAAGGGTAATTTACCCATTTTAAAACCTTGAGTCTAGCTAGGTGATATCCTATAGCTAGACTCCAGGGAACCCTTAACATTCTTTGTTTTTTGCACAACAATTTTAATTTAACGCTTTTAAAACGGCTAGTTGTTTGTCTTTAAGCAAGGCGTCCTTTCGCGAATTTGAGAAACATGAGTCTACTTAAACTGGTGATCTCAGCATAATTTTTAGTAGCAATTTATATCTATGTATATCGCATTTTTGTGTTTTTATAGAACTTTCAGGGTTTTCCATTACACTCTGTATTATCTTTATTATTACTGTATTGCCGTGTGATGCCGGCTTAGAATAGCATCACCTCAATTCCACCCGAGGATGTCGTAAAAAGCGACTAAGGGATAATCATCTACAGGGAATGGGCAGCAGCGTTCTCTGTCAGTGCAACATCCTGCACTGCGCTCGCCAATCCGCCAGCCGAGCGTGGTGAGTATGGCAGGCAATACCCCCCCCCCCCCCCTTAGGGGTAGGCCCATGTCCAACAGTGGACTGTTGTGGCTGTTATGATATGTTTACTGTATTGTACCTATAGTTGTTTCTAATTAAGGCTACGTATCGATTGTGTAACCTGAGTGTTTGCTCGTTGCCGTCGTGTGCTTTGTCAAATTTGATTGGATGTAGGTGCCCTTTGAGGCGCCCAAGATTGAATCCCTGATGAAAATTGGATACCGGAATACCTGACGTACCTTACATGTGAGATACAAAGGAGGTTGCGGTGAAGGAGTCGCCAAGGTAGGATCGTTTCCTTGAATCCATTGGACAGGTGAACCTACTTATGAATCTACTATTTTTTTAAATATTTTTAACCGACGAAAAAACAAAAGAGGAGGAGGTTCTCAATTCGTCCCGAACTTTTATTTTTATTTTTTATGTATGTTCACCGATCATTTAGAGACGCCTAGACCAATTTGAAAAATTCTTTTTTTGTTTGAAAGCGTGCACTGCACAGGTGGTCCCATTGCCATCAGGTCAGGATCTGATGGGAGGATCTTTGAAAAATTTGTAAATTCTTATATTTTGCGGCACATTTTGAAGCATAATGTACTTAGGCTTATAGTCTAAGCGGGTACGGTCAAATATCACCCGAAAGCTGTTTTGCCGGCACAGTTGATGCCGCTTTGCACAGTGATAATAGGGACCATTGTGAATGATTCCATCCGAGGAAATGAAAAATCCATCCACTGGATTTCAAGATGGCGGACCTTCGTTTTTTTTGTATGGCACTAAAAAAATAATTCTTCTGGAGCCCATCGTGTGGGGTATCAAATGAAAAGGCTAGACGAGACGATTTCAAAAATATATCGTTTTAATACATTTCAGTTGCCCTCTTAGAAAAAAACCAAGTTAATTTTTTAAAAGTAGATAAAACATGCCAAGTTTGAGGTCCAGTAGGTACAAAATGGCTGACATTATAGTGTCATAAAAGTATGCCAAATGATCCACCATATCCTCAACTCTAACGTGACGAAAGGAATTTTGAAAATAATAAGATTTAATGCATGTTTTGCAATGGAAAGTAGATCATTGGAAACTGCAGTAGGTTAGTAAGAACTGCTTGTGCGCCTTCATAAATATTTAAAATGTAATTCTTCTCATGATTGCTTTTACACTTAAATCTAGATTATGATGTGCCGGATCATTTTGAATCTGCGGGCACGGTTGTGCCCCAGCCAAGTTGAGTAAAAAGCCACAGGTACCATGTTGCTCTACTCATGAATGCTATCTCAGTTTATTAGGCCTGTAAGAAAAATTCATGTTAGAAATAAGTAGTGCCTGCTGTAACGTTTTATTTTTGTATTTGTCCTGTATTTGTTTTTGCGTAGTACCTACAATAAATGATTAAATTAAATAAAATTGTTTCTCTTGAAACAGTTCAGGCCAATTTCGACGCCCATAATAACGATATTTTGGATAATATTTAAAAACTGTGTGTTAAGGACCCAAAAAGTCATTAAATAAACATTCAATATTTCAAAAAAATCATTCAATTCCCTTAAATCTCTACTTATTCGACGGACCACAAAACTTCTAAAGCACTTTTAGATTACATGTACCTAGGTATATGAATGAAGTGAGATCAAAAAAGCCTTATGTAAAGATATGAGATACCATCAAAACAACTCAAAAAAAACAAGTCTCACCACTCATTAGGATCTTTAGAATCATTGTATTTCATATTTATACACTAAACACTAACATGATTCTACAATTAAACCTGCAATGAATGCTGTTTCGCTGTAAATTTAAAATGGTAATCCTGTGTATTCACATAGAATCACATAGTTAATTGTTTTTTTTTACTTAAACTTTAGTATTTTACTCCATTTAGAGCTTCTATATCTGCTAAATTAAATATTTCTATTTTTATCCAACATATCGTTAAAGGGGTCTCAACTTTGGCCGAAACTGCTTTAAGATAAATATGGTACGGCAAAGCCACTTTTTACTCGACTTGGCGGGGGCACAACCGTGCCCGAAGATTCAAAATGATCCGGGACATCATAATCTAGCTTTAAGTGTAAAATCAATCATGATGAGAATTGCATCTTAAACATTTATGGAGGCGCTCAAGCAGTTCTTACTAACCTACTGCAGTTCCCAATTATCTACTTTCCATTGCAAAATATACATTAAACCTTATTATTTTCAAAATTCCTTTCGTCACGTTAGAGTTGAGGATATGGTGGATCATTTGGCATACTTTTATGAAACTATATGTCGGCCATTTTATACCTACTGGACCTCAAACTTGGCATGTTTTGACTACTTTTAAAAATGTAAGTTGATTTTTTTCTAAGAGAGCAATGGAAATGTATTATAACGATATATTTTTGAAATTGTCTCGTCTAGCCCTTTCATTTGATACCCCACACGATGGGCTCCAGAAGAATTATTTTTTTAGTGCCATACAAAAAAACGAAGGTCCGCCATCTTGAAATCCAGTGGATGGATTTTTCATTTCCTCGGATGGAATCATTCACAATGGTCCCTAGTATCACTGAGCAAAGTGGCATCAACTGTGCCGGCAAAACAGTATTTTTTTGCTAAGGACCATGACTATTACCTACATGCCTTGCCTACCCGTTGACGTCTACTGTATGACAAACATCTGGCAAAGAAGCTTTTCAAAAAGAGGTTCTTTTTAAAGGTCGTATATGAATATTAGTCTGTAGCTCGGTCTGTAGGTATTTTATAGTGATTCTTGATTCTCTTGAAACTCTTATTTGGCTGGGCAGATTTTGATGAGAGCTATGTTAAAGGAATACTTTCGTCACCCGGAGACACCATGGCTAGTTTTCTTGTAAAATAATTACGTAATTAACTCGCAAATTATTGAATTTTATCAAAGGAGAGGGAATCGGTCGCGACCGGACCTATTTAACCAAACTTTTTAGGACCTACTACTATTGACTTGACGTCTTACATTACAGTTTGACTTAGCTCCTGTGCTTAGCTCAGAAGTCAGAACTTATCACACAAGCGGTTTTCGAACGGGTGCGGAGCGGAACGGACGGCCGGCGGATGCGCAGCGAATTCGTCACGTACGCGATGCGAAACGATTTGCAATGTTTTGATAGAAATACCAAGACGAATTCGCTGCGTTTCCGTTGCGCGTCCTCCGGGCAAACCGATCCGCTAGCAAACCGATTGTGTGATAAGGCTCTTTTGTCTCAAATCAAACCTCGAATCAAACCAATGATATTCGTGTTTGTTTACATTTATTTAAAACATCGACAGCATAAAACTGTAGCAAAATATAGCAATGTATATTTGATTAAATTGAATTTAGCTGTGGGTTGAATAAATCCTACTTTCCTATATGAGTAGGTAAATGTTTCCAATAATATTATTATAAGCAACCAATGGTTTTATGATTACGCAACAAGTTAGATCCCATGCTCTGTGCTATGCAAGCGGACATTCTAACTGAGAAGGCTGCCTGCCTTTCCCTAAAAAGAACTGCTGGTGTTGCTACAACTACATGGCCGACTAATGATATTATATGTGGCCAACTAATACTTTGCTTAGATCTTACGGGCACAAGATTGCCGGGAGTGGAAGAAAAGAGAAGAGGCCTATGTCCAAGAATGGACCCCGAACAGGCCGTTATGATGATGATGACGAATACTTTGCTTGTTGTTCGATGATAATCAGAACATTAATTGAACACAAACTGAACTGAATGAAGTATTTAACCTATTGCAGCAGCGCAGAAATTTGCTTTTAGAAAACCTCAGGTCTGCGTATCACATTGAATATGAAGAGCAAGCTGGTAGTTGTTGTGAAGTATTTAACTATCTATATTAGTTATCAAGAAATATATGCAAGAAAAATAAGGTAAAGAATTATCATCATGTCCTACTTTGTGACTGAACATCAGAACGAACTAAAAAAAGTATGTTGTAATAGGTACCTATTTGTTTGTTCATAATATTACATCCACACTAACTATGAAAGGTTGAGGTTGATACACACTAGACATACAACTACTTAGTACAAATCATTACATTTAGGGGTTGAGATGGGGCTTCTGCCTCACATAGAAAAGAAACAGTCAAATATTGGTCACAAAAAAGTATAAAATAAAAGCTTTTTAACAAAAAATATCAACCAACGAAAACTGAAAAGCATAAAATAATTAACCTTTGTAAGTCAACCTTAATAAAATCATTAGTTTACAAACTATTGGTAGAAGGTACTATAGTAATATTTTCGGAAATATATTGAGATATTATTCAATTTTATTAACTAAGTTCATAAATTAATCTAAATTTGCCTGTCTAAATGATTTTGAGTCGGCGCCAATCAAGCGTATTTATTACTAAGTATACTTTACACACAAATTAGGGAAACAGCGCGCGAGGCGCCTCTTTACAGTCCACTATCATCTCCCTAACTGAGAGTATTTTCATACTCACCACGCTTGTTATACTAACTGGAGACCGCGTCCCATCCAGGATAGGTAGATGTTTTTTCAATAGGTGGTTATTTATTTATTTTAATTATGATTGGCGCCGACTCAAAATCATTTAGACAGGCAAATTTAGATTAATTTATGAACTTAGTTAATAAAATTGAATAATATCTCAATATATTTCCGAAAATATTACTATAGTACCTTCTACCAATAGTTTGTAAACTAATGATTTTATTAAGGTTGACTTACAAAGGTTAATTATTTTATGCTTTTCAGTTTTCGTTGGTTGATATTTTTTGTTAAAAAGCTTTTATTTACGACGCCTGTTTAGCGTCCCACTGCAGAGCAAAGGGCTTCCCTCTCTCGCGCCTCCCGTCTCGATCTTGGGCCTCCAGCTGCCAGCTTTGGAGAAAGGCTTCCAAATCATCCCTCAATCATCTGCGAGGCCGGCCACGACGACAACGAACATCTTGTGGCACCCACTCTGTTGTTATTGTTGCCCACCGGTCGCTATGCATGCGGCAAAAATGTCCCGCCCAGTTCCACTTCTATCTAGGTATAATGCCAGTTTTGAAGTGTAGGGTTGTGTTTCTAATTCGATCGGCTCTATTATATCTACCTACAGTACAGTTGACTAGTTACCTAGTTGACTCATAGAAAGACTAGTCTTCATGTTTTAGTTTCTCACGTTGTTGTGTATATGTCGCAGCCAACTGGTTAAAAACGCTGTGTAATTAAACAACTAGTTCTTTAATCAAACGTCGCCATCTAACCAAACAACTAAACATTCATCAGGTAAGTGGTTGAAGATCACGTTCTACACTACAGCTGTATGTTGGTTAGCCAACTGGCTTACGTTCAATTTGCTAGGGTAGCAATGTGTGTTAGGGCATATTCACACATACGCGGGCTCCACGCGCGTCATTATAATGTCACACGCACAGCTTACGTGTTGCGAGTCGCAAACGGGCGCAGAGCCCGCGTATGTCTGATTCTGTAATCTGAAAGTAAGCCTATTCAAAATATAGCGGAATCCGGGTGGGTACGTGAGTACCGGAAGTCCGGAACTCAATTACTTGATATTTGTACTAGTCAGAATACAGCGTACCCACGTACAGAGCCGGTTCCGCTCCGGTTTGCATAGCTCATGCTCAGGGCAAGACTATAGGGGGGTTGAGGTGTATGAAAGGGGGCTGCCTGTAAATATATTGGATTTTTTAATGCACTCACAGCGCTATATTATTCTCATAAATTAAATAATGAGAAAATTGAAAAATTCACTTGCGACCGCCGCTTAATCGTCGCTTCAAGACGAGCATCAAGAAGTTGAAAGATTCACTAGGGTCTGCTAAGGCGCCCGTAGCTCAGTCGGTAGAGCGGTGGAACGTTGATCCACAGTCCCGGGTTCAAGTCCCGGCGGTCGCTAGTGAATTTTTCAATTTTCTCATTATTTAATTTATGCCTGTAAATAGAAAAAAATACCCTCTCCTTTCCCCCTCCACAATAGGCCCCCCTGGGGTCATATTGACCCCCCTTTTTTGTTTTTGCTGATGAGCAACTCTGTACGTTCCCATCATAAAAAGGGGGGTCAATATGTCCCCAAGGGGGCCTATTGTAGAGGGGGAAAGGAGAGGGTATTTTTTTCTATTTACAGACAGCCCTTTCGAACACCTCAACCAGTGAGAAACACTAAGAAAATTTTGAAAAAGTGTCATATTTTGTATGGCCGCCCCCCTAGTGCAAGCAACCCCAGTCTCCCCTATAGTCTAGCCCCGAGCATGAGTTATGCAAACCAGAGCGAAACCGGCTCTGTACGTGGGTACGCGGTATTGTGACTGGTACATATTGTCAAGCGATTGAGTTCCACTACGCGACCCAAGTACCCATCCGAATTCCGCTGCAGTTTGTATAGGGCTTTATACTTTGTAAGTACCTACGTTCACATCACTCTATTTTCATCGAAAATAAGATACTGCATATTGAATGATTACGTAACGAATTACACATATTTTATTAGGTTTGTGACAGTTTAATAAACATTTAATGGCTCAATATTCGTGTAATAAGAACAAAATTACCTTGATGTTGGATTTCATAGTTTCGCAGAGTTTCTTCAAACAACTGTTTGAATTTTTGTTCAGACGTTTCCCCCGTAGGCGCCCCCATCACTCACATAACCATGAAACAGCACTGATTACGCTAATTACGGATATTTAACATAAAATAACAAAATACGGTGTTGATTTTTGTGCCGCTGACGCCATCTTGTAAACAAACCGACTCTAGCGCCGCAGTGGCGTAAAAACGTACTTATTCAATTAAACAGCGGGTTTTCGGTCCGCCGCTGTGTTGAACGTTTGGAATGCTTCAAAATTCAGCCAGTGAACTAGTTGTTTGGTTATATGGCGGCGTTTGATTAAAGAACTAGTTGTTTAATTACACAGCGTTTTTAACCAGTTGGCTGCGACATATACAGTAGTAGTATCTTACGTACGTTTCATAGTAGTAGCTAATGCCTATTAATAATTCGGCTTGAAGTTGAATGACTCCTCAAGAATTTGGTATTTGGCATCAGAATCAATTTTATAATCACTTTACAATTTGGCAAAGGCCACCAAAGCTTACAGTAGTAGATACACAAAAAATCATTCACAACTTCGCTGGCAACAGACCACGTTTGTTTGGCAAGTTAATTCCTAGGTTATTAGCTGTGACCTAGGTGAAGGTTAGGTCATCTAGGTAAGGTTTTGCAGTTGGCAGTGTTCCATGGGGTCCCTGGCGTTCCAGTTTTTGAAACTGGGTCGGGATTGGGTGATTTATTTACAAAATGTTAAGGTCTGTACTAAGGCCGAATGAACTTAGCCTAGTTTTGTGTTGTGACGCAGTTATTCCGTCTTTGCCAAAAGCTTATTGTTTCGTCCAAGGTCTCACTGTCTGCAGAATAAGAAGATTAAGTGAACGTTCAAGAACTTTGCTTTAAATGTTTCTTAGACTTTATTTTGTAAATAATGAAACATGACGCTTCGTTTTCGTAAACACGAAGGAGTTAAATATCAAACGCAGATATTTATCATCAAAAGACAAAGGTGTTTACCTAAGGCGATTAAATTACGCTTTACAAGCGAAGGGAAATTTAACGATGCTGCAAAATATAATTTCAAAATTAATGTTGTTAATCTATTTTTGCTCGAGAATTCGTATTTAGTTTCCAAACTTTTCTGAATTAAGTTTTAGTTAATCTCGCAAAATTTTCCACCGTAGGCAGGATTTAAACCTACGACTTTCGGCATCAAAACTGTATCAACTGGACTACAGCTGCACAATCTAAGCCTGCGAAATAGTGCCGTTGCTTACAGCCTATCGCTCTGCCTACCCCGCAAGGGATATAGGCGTGATATATGTATGTATGTCAAAATGAAAACATTGATTGCGTGACCCAATTTCGATCCTGTTCCAATTATAATAGGCCACAAATTAACAACATCGACCCCTGTTATTTGTGGGCTGTAATTACAAACGTACGTAATAGGTGGTTGAAATTGGTATTGACTATCATATTGAATAACGTTACCTTATTCTTTATAGAGGATATTCATTATAAAGTAAATTATTCATTGAAAATGTTTGTACGGGCGGGTCATATCATTCGAAGAGTTTATTTTCTGTTGGCTTATCCTTTATTTATTTTTAACTTACGCTAATGACTCTTTGGGTTAAAATAATAATATTTATTAATTTATGGTTACCTACCGTGATATATTCGTTATTTTTTTATTTGCAGCTTTAGGTATTGGTATTTCGTCCGAACATCAATCTATCTAAAATATTTCGTAATGTCTTTACAACACACTGTCTAGGCTCAGCTGTTAAAAATTATGAAGCGGTGATGTCATACTTTTACCGGGGTTACTCTGTACTTATGAAAAAATTTCTAATTATCATTTTTACAATGTTTTGGACGTTACTTTAGGCATATTCATATTCATATTCATATTCGTTTATTGTATTCACGGGTTTTATAAAGGTCTTAAATATATACATAGCTCCATGCGTGAACCCTGGTAGGGCACTACAATTTTCTTTTAAAGTAGGTATACTAAATCTATATTGACACAGTTTAATCCTATTTGGCTAATTTAGAGACTTATATAAATTAATTACAATGTATTCTCTTAACTGGAAAATTCAGATATTTAGCTTATTTTAACATTTATGTAAGTAGAGCTATAGGTACATTTTATTCTATCCTAAACTTAAATACCTATATCAAACAAAGATTTAACTTAATTAATGATGTAAAGTATTATCAAAGTACTCTTGGAGTGTATAGAAAGATTTTTGAATTAAGTAGGTCTTGAGCCTAGAGTTAAATACTGTGTCTTTTTCTTCGGATTTAATCATACTAGGAATGTTGTTATAGATTTTTATTCCCATTGTATAGGGACCTGAGCAAAACATTTTCATTCTAGAAAAGGGTATAGCCATTTTATTTCTCGGTCGTAGTCGAGAGTTTGGAGGGTCTTTATCATTTGGGAATATATATTTATGTTTTCTTACAAATTTGGCTGTTTCAAATATATACATAGATGTTAAAGTTAATATGTTTTGTTGCCGGAAGTGCGGCCTACAGCTTTCGTCCTGACTGATGTTTGTAATAATTCGAATGCATCTTTTTTGGAGTTTGAAGAGATCCTTCACGTCTGTGCTATTTCCCCATAAAATAATGCCATAACTAAGCCAAGAATTAGCGTAGGCGTAGTATGCAGATGTAGCAGTTGTTTGGTTGGTTGTCTTTTTTAATTCTGAGAGAGCGTAGGTGAACCGTGATAGTTTTGATGCAATTTTTTGAATGTGCGGTTTCCAGTTTATGTAAGTATCTATTTCGAGGCCGAGGAGGTTAGAAGTGTCTACGCAATTTAAGGGTATATTTTGGAAGGAGAAATTGATATCAAGAGCGCGTTTTTGATATGGTCTGAACTGCATAATTTTGGTTTTTGAGCAATTTAATTCCAAGTTATGTTGTTGTAGCCAGTAAGAAACTTCATTTAGTGTTTTATTTAGGGTTTCATTTAAGTTAGAATTGGCGTTGTCTTGGTGGGGGAATACCAAAGAAATGTCGTCAGCAAATAATGTACATGGTATATCTATAGATCGGGGTAAATCATTTATGTAGATTAAGAATAGAATGCACCCTAGGACGCTGCCTTGTGGTATGGATCCTGTTATGGGTTTAGTCGCTGATTTAATATGTAAAATTTCACCAGTTTCAGCATTTGTGTATTTTATTTCTACAAAAGTTTTGATACTACCCTGTCATCACACGCCTACCGATTGCAGTTAGCCGCTAGCCGGGTACCGTGGGGCAGAGTGGTGCTATCTCCGAATTAGCATACTACAAGTGGGGCAATGGGCAGAGGCACGCGACCGAACCCACGACCGTGAGCAGGGAGTGGGCCCTGGTGAAAATCTAGGCCTTTAAGAATATGGCCTTAAAAGCTGTTTTTGAGAACAGAAATAAATATGTGTTTCTTTATACTAAACTTTAAAAAATATAAGACGCTCCCCAAACCCCAGGTTCAACGGCTATTTTTTTTTAATTTTCATTTGGTACATAAATCGACGGAAAAGTGTTAAAACCATGTTAAAACTCTCGACTTTAGCCATAAAACCGGTAATCTACGTAATCTGTACCTCGAATTAGCCATGATTGAGGGTTTTATAGGTTTAATCGGTATTTTAAGTTGTTTGGTAGCTCTACGTACTAAGTAGTAAATACATAGCTAATCTGATTGACTGCCACTGTAAGTACTTCCCTACTTTAATAGGTATGTTCTGCTTGGGTTGTTTTTACGTCTATTTATCTATGTTGTCATTTCATTTTAGATATCTTACTTCAGGAAATTGATTGAACTTTCAAGAAAACCCTACTTAACCTCCCATAAATAGTTGATAGGCTCTTGGCATGTTAGATGCTAAAAAGAATTATCCTGAAAGTACTTCCCCTACTTTAATTATCTTTGGTTGGGTTGATTTTTGCGCGTGTTTCTGTTTACCTATGTTGTCATTTTAGATACCTTACTTGAGTAAATTGCTTGAACTTTCAAGAAAAACCTACTTGACCTCTCATAAATAGTTGATAGGCACTGGCATGTTAGATGCTAAAAAGAATTACCCTGAAAGTATTTCCCCTACTTAAATGGGTATCTTTACTTCGGATGTTTTTACATATATTTGCCTATGTTGTCATTTTAGATACCTTACTTGAGTAAATTGCTTGAACTTTCCAGAAAAACCTACTTGACCTCCCATAAATAGTTGATAGGCTCTTGGCATGTTAGATGCTAAAAGGAATTACGCGGCTATATCAACAAAGTAGTGTGCTTATAAAGAATGCAACGTACCGCTGCACTGGAAAATTGTGACGCAAGCTCTTGGCATGCACTCAAGCGTGTATATTCATAGTAAATTATAGACGACTTTGTAAATTCTCGATCGAATGTAAAAGGCTGTACAAAGTTATTATAGCCAGTCAAAAATACGATTTTCTATTTACTATCTTGGATAGCGTGCAGATTACCTACTGATGCAAATCTACGACCTTGCGATTAAAACTCAGGAGTGTCATGAAGGCACTACGATAAGCCTCAGTGTACGACCCTAGTGGGAAGGTAGATTGCAACTTAAACTTTATGACTTAAGTCCTTCAATACCCAAAAGTTTCACTTCAAAACTCACACTTCAAAATGTAGGTATTTGCTATTTTCTTTGTCACTTGTTCTTGCAGCTATATGCCTGGCTAAGCTGTGATAAAGTCTTTTAGACAAAGCTAGAAAAACACAGAATCCTAGATTTTATTTTCTCAGCGATCCATGTTATTCTAACAGTCGACACTGCCCTTTTCCAACACTGCTAAAGCCGTTTAAAAATCAACTAGATTTTCTAGGTTTTACACCTTTCTTATCTTCTGAAGCATTCATTTCCTGTTAGTCTTCTTTATGGATGACTTTATCTGCTTTCACTTGGATATTTATTCGGGAAATGCAGTAGTGAGGTTCGTGGTCAGATAAAACTGTAGAGCTGTCTTCGAGAGAAGTTATTGGGAAGAATATTTCTTCGGAAATAGCTTTCAGTTGAAAGATAGTTTTACAAGATTTAAGTAGAGAAATGCGATAATAAGCTTCCATAGTATGGCTTGGTGTGTAGTTTTTAAAAGATGGTCAGAAAAGACGCAGTAATGTATACGACCTGACCTTGCCCAACATAGCGTTTGCTCGTAGCTATCAAGATTGAAAGTCGCTCACGCTACTGCAAAAACTTTAGCTACGGAGGCTTCACAGAAGCTAAATCACTGAATTCAAATGCAACTGTTACTTTGGTATGGATTTCCACATCATACATACATACTCATCGAGCCTTTTGTCCTTGCGGGGCAGGCATAGACCATAAACGGCCGTAAAATTTGGTCGTTATCGCCAGGTTTGACAAATATATGAAGGCTGTTCCATGAAAATCCTGTAACAGTATAGTTGAAGGTTATCATTATCAGCCCCTCTCGAGTCCCTTTGTCACCTCTTAGGACACCGCGGGAAAGAAACGGTGTGGTGCCTTTTCAAGCCGGCACCACACGAATAGTGGCGAAAACACAACTGCCGAAGATAGCAAAAGCGAAAGTTGAAAAGTTGCAAGGTTTGCGTCACGCAACCTACATGTCATCTTGGCAATGCTCCAAGTTCAAGTTTAAAACTTGCCAAAACTGGAGATTAATCTTGGAATGCATTGTTTTGTGTGGTGCCGGGTCCGACTGTCTTTGGCCCAAATCCGCATCTAGGTTATGGGCAGCAGCATTCAGCGTCACAATTAAAGTTGTTTTCATGATTCAATTAAGGAATGAAGGGGCTATCTTCATAGATGAGATGTGTACTCCAGAGTTCAAAATAGGTACTTAAATATAAAAAAAAAATCGCAGCAAAAACTATTACAAACATCACGCATCATATTAGACTATAGCATTCCACTGATAGTCGTAGGCCTCTCCCAGGGTACCGCACAAGGCACGACTTCTTCTCGCCATTTATGAACGTATTTTATAATTTGTTGTTGGTTAAAGAATATGTAGATCGATCAGTTTGTAATAAAATAATGTAGGTAATCCTTTAGCCTTGAACTTCCAGTCTAACAATATTACACAATACAAAAAAGCGGAAATAAACAAAATGGCGTATCGTAACAGTTGGCATCGTCACTCGAGGTGACAACCTCTTGGCAACTCACCAAGTGGATCACCATTTCTTGTGCCGGGTCAGTTTGCGAGTGACATGCTTTTTATTCGATGCTCCACGAGTGTTTAGTAACGTAGTCTTGCTTTACGTTTACCTACGTCACGACGTTCCTATTACTATAACTAGTATAACAGCCACAATAAAGTCTACTGCTGAACATGGGCCTCCCCCTAGTAGGCCTTCCTACGTTTACGTTATTGATACACACGTTTGGTTCGGACTACATCAAAGTTGGGTTATGATGTGATGCTAAGCAGTTAGGTTAGGTTGTCACTACTAATTCTAGTATTAGGCAGTTTCAATCGTCTGATTCCTTATTCCGTCCGGCCATTCGGCGATTCGGTGTCCCACATGACAAGACTATGAAGGTAGTTAGGCTTTGCTAGCGGTTCATAGTCGAATGAAGTTCAAGTAACCTACCACACTGGAATTTTGAAATGTCTCGAATGAGGCTAAACTAAGGTAGTGGTAAAAAATATTAATAAGCCAAGGCGGTTATTCTATTAGCACGTTATTACGTGCACCTCGCTAAAACAAGCGTGTAATGTTTTAAGTTCCCCTTATTATTTCACCAGCTGTGACACGAAACCAACACCAAGTTGGTTACACGAAAACTAAAAAAGCTTTCACCAATTACCCTCGCTTGCACAGCCCCTGGCACTTATCCAAAAGCAAGCACGTAGGCAATTTAAAGTTGCAAGTTGAACAGCACCAGATAACGCTCATAAAGCAAGGAGCTGGACTTCCACTTGGGATCCAGCCAACTTGTCAGCTTCAGTTCGGGGATTACGAGTTTGGGGGTTTGGTCACTTGTTAGTTGAATTTTTAATTTTGTTGTTTTTACTTCTAGTCGCAGTCTGTTATAGGTGCCACCATTATCATAGGGCTGTCCAAGTGTACAAGTTTCTCAGTTTTGAATACCAATTTATGTCCTCTTTCTGGCTTTGGTCTTTCCTCTTCTTAATATCAGCCATGTTCTCATCTCCATTCTCCCTGCTATGCCCCAATAACTCGCTCTGGAGAAGTGGGGTGGACACTGACCCATACAAATCGAACAAGGTTTCTAATTTCCTTAGCTATGAAATTTTTCAATATTAGCCATGTTTTCATTTGAAGCCCTATACATACAAAAATTAGGCATTCTATCTTCTTACGCCCCAATAACTCACACTATATAAGTGGGGTAAACAGATGTTTCCCTGCAACTCTTCACTGTGAACACAATTTACACTATTCAAGCGGATTGGGGAGCGCCGTGCACAAAAACTAACGTACCAAAACTCGCAGCTACGTAACCGTTGAGCACAGAACATGGGCACGTGCACGGAATTGGCAAGTGTCATGGTAAGTGTCAGTCCGGATGCTCCGACAAACCAACTTGCATCCCTGTGGTTACGGTTGCATTGTGGATTATAGATCGGACTGTCCGTGTACTTATCCGTAGTATACAGGGACTAACAAGGTAAACGTCCCAAAACTTGCAGCTACGTAACCGTTGACCACAGAACATGGGCACGTGCACGGAATTGGCAAGTGTCATGGTAAGTGTCAGTCCGGATGCTCCGACAAACCAACTTGCATCCCTGTGGTTACGGTTGCATTGTGGATTATAGATCGGACTGTCCGTGTACTTATCCGTAGTATAAAGAGAGTAACAAACAAGAAGCTTATAGGTGAACAAAAAAAGGTAAACGTCCCAAAACTCGCAGCTACGTAACCGTTGACCACAGAACATGGGCACGTGCACGGAATTGGCACGTGTAAGTGTACCCAACTTGCATCCCTGTGGTTATGGTAGCATTGCGGATTATAGACCAGACCGTCCGTTTTCCTATCCGTAGCATACATTGAGTAACAAAAAAGGTAAACATCCCAAAACTCGAAGCTACGTAACCGTTCACCACAGAACATTGGCACGTGCACGGAATTGGCACGTGTAAGTGTCAGTCCGGATGGTCCGACAAGCCAACTTGCATCCCTGTGGTTATGGTTGCATTGCGGATTATAGACCGGACCGTCCGTTTACTTACCCGTAGTATAAAGAGAGTAAAAACAAGAAGCTTATAGGTAAACAAAAAAGATAAACGTCCCAAAACTCGCAGCTACGTAACCGTTCACCACAGAACATGGGCACGTGCACGGAATTGGCTTGTGTAAGTGTCAGTGCGGATGGTCCGACAACTTGCATCCCTGTGGTTACGGTTGCATTGCGGATTATAGACGGGACCGTCCGATACTTATCCGTAGTATAAAGGAGTAAATAAAAAGGTAAACGTCCCAAAACTCGCAGCTATGTAACCGTTCACCACAGAACATGGGCACGTGCACGGAATTGGCACTTGTAAGTGTCAGTCCGGATGGACAACCCAACTTGCATCCCTGTGGTTATGGTTGCATTGCGGATTACAGATCGGACCGTCCGTTTACTTATCCGTAGTGTACATGGAATATAAAAATTTGGGCGTCCCATACAAAATCGCCGACCAGCTGATTGATTTACTTTGAATTAGACCTATGTTTCATTGTTCAGTTTCATCTGTATCTTGACCTACTTTCGGCTTCTAATTTTACCCTTATTGTTACTCCCGGTAGAATAAAGGCTTACTAGAACTAGACCGTGATGTGAAACTCCAGGGCAAAGGTCTAAAGTAAAGACTAGTCTCCCAAAACTCACTGCTACGAAATTATCTTACCCAGCATAGCACGTGTGAAACCTGCACATAGAGCCCGATTTGGCATACAATGCTGGTTATTTTCCGACTGCCTCAGGAGGTTTATGTTTTTCGAGAGTATGTAAGTAAGTATGTATGGAAGTAGACAACAACTTCATTTTCACGAGCTACAGCCCAAACGGCTGGGCGGATTTGACATGTAAGGTATCGTTAGATTCTTCTCAGTAACGCGTCTGACACAAAAAAAACTAAATATATTTCTATCATTTCCATCAAGATGGACTTCCGCAATGTAACGCCTGATACTATTAGTTACAAAAAAAAAAAAGTTGGCGGATATTTATCGCAATCGCAAAATACAACTTGGAAATTACCGCGATCGGGTTTTTGTTTTTTAATACATCTGTAATTTATTTAAAAACAATTTAGATGTAATGTACGCCGAATCAGGCCCTGGCAAGTGTAACAGCCGTTTTAGTGTCAGTCCTGCAACTTGCATCCCTGTGGTGACGGTTGCATTGCGGCTTATCGATCGGCCCGTTGCGCCAGCCGGCCTGGCCACGCGACGATGAAGTCATAAATACCAGTCGAGGCTTTCCGATCGGCCAGTAAAGTCTATAAGATCAGGGTTGTTGGACGACTTGGTGTCCCACTCGAAGGAGAAGTAAAGTCTGGTGCAATTTCCACAGAAAGGACGCCTAACATCCGTCAGAAAAGCTATATCAGCCGTAATCTATAGGAAACGCATCTCACGCGTGTAGCTTTGTTTCAATGTAACGTTTTCAAGCGTCGCGATGTCGCTCGTCTCTCGTCTCTCGTCTCTGCCAATCTCTTGACTGATGCCATCTTACGTCTCACGTCTACTATGTGTAGCTTGCGCCTCTGACACGAGGGTTCATAGGGCTATTGCGCCACCCGGCCTGACCACGCGACGATGAAGTCATAAATACTAGTCGAGGTTTTTCAATCGACCAGTTAACTCTGACACCAGGTGTGTCATCATGCGCTCTTTAGAGAAACTTATCTCGCAAGCTCTACAGCAGTGTTTTTCAATCTTTTTGAATACGCGACCCCCTTTCAGGCATAAATTAACTGGCGACCCCCCTGTTTGGTCATCATCATAGAGAGACAAAATTAGTTAGCATTTAATCGGTGGCGGATTCAGAAAATTTTCAACGTTGTGCGCATGTTCAGGATATTTATCTAAATAGGCTGAAGTTTTCAGCTAAAAATAAGGCATAAGTACCCGGGTGTATCGCTGCTAGTACTATTATCTCTTCCGTGGTATAGCGAGCGAAGCGAGCTCGACTTTTTACGCTACAAACGAGCGTGGAAGCTTAAACACTGGCTGCTAGTGGGAAAAAGTGCTGACAAATACATGTATAGCGAGCGAAGCGAGGTCGACTTTTCCCATTACAAACAAGTGAGGAGCCTCAATATTAGCCGTTAATGTAAATCAGGCAGAAAAACGTAAGTATCGCGAGCGAAGCGAGCCCGACTTTTCGCGTTTAGTAAACAAGCTCATTCTTTGTCACTAAAATTGTGTTTTACTGAATTGAAGCCGGCCTGTAGTACTGCCTTAACTTTTGGCTTTTGCCGGCGACCCCCCTAGTAAGGCTCCGCGACCCCCCCGGGGGTCGCGACCCACAGTTTGAAAAACACTGCTCTACAGAATAGACGCGTGACGCGACACGCAACATGGCATCTGTTAGACAATCGATATCAGCCGGTATCGATGGGACGCTCGTCTCACGTGTGTAGCTTTGTTTCTTCTGTTTTATAATTTTTTTAGGGAAACGGTTTCAAGCGTCGCGATGTCGCATGTCTCGCGTCTCCTACAATCTTTTGTTTGACTGATACTATCTTATATCTCACGACTAAGAACTCTGTGGAGTTTGCGCCTCTGACACCACCAGGGTTCATAGGGTCGTTGCACCGGCCTGCCCACGCGACGATGAAGTCATAAATACTAGTCGAGGTTTTCCAATCGACCAGGGTTCATAGGCCCGTTGAGCTCCCCGGCCTGTATAGACAGCATGCGACCCGCGCCATAGATTTTCACTTGTTTTGATAAATTCCGTACGATTTGACACATCTTTGTCTTCTCGCGCGAGATAAGTTTCTCTTCTGACACACCTGGCCACGCAACGATGAAGTCATCGACGTCGACGCCAGAGAAAACGACAGTAAAATAATAAGGAGTAATAGGAAAATAAAATTGTAATGTTAATATCTACAGGATGTAAAAAAACAACTGCAAATATTTTGAGGGGTGAACCAACCCATGAACCTGAACAACTTGTCCCAAAAAATATAGGCCGAAATAAGAAAAAAATATATTTATTGAACACAGAAGACAAAGGACGTAACATAAAAACAATACACAACAGGTCAACTTATTTCTAAAAAGAAATCTTTTCCAGCAGACCTAGGGTAACGAGATGATATGATGTGAGACAGATAAAGTGTACAAATACTAACACAACTACTTAAATTAACTTAAATAATAATTTCGAAAATGTACCAACCAATTCAATGTACCAGTCAATATGTATGAGAGACCCAATATTTTTTCTTATTTCGACCTACGTTCTGTGGTGAAATTTGTTCAGTTTCATGGGCTGGTTCACCCCCTAAAATATTTGCAGTTGATTTTTTTACACCTTATAACTTGTCGTCATACCGGAAGTTAGTTACTAACTTCCGGCATAAAATAATATAATATTATCGTATTTATTTATGATAAAATGTTAGTGTTGCATAATAAATACATTCGGAATAGTAGGATGGTTCGTATGTAATTAATGATAATGACGTAATGGTAGTTGAATCTACCTACAAAGCTTTAGCTAACCTAGGGCAAGACCTAAAACCAGAAGCAGCGTACTAAACTAACAATGTACCAGTCAATATGTATGAGAGACCCAATATTTTTTCTTATTTCGACCTACGTTCTGTGGTGAAATTTGTTCAGTTTCATGGGCTGGTTCACCCTCTAAAATATTTGCAGTTGATTTTTTTACACCTTATAACTTGTCGTCAAACCGGAAGTTAGTAACTAACTTGAACCAGCCCATGAAACTGAACAAATTTCACCACAGGATGTAGGTCGAAATAAGAAAAAATATTGGGTCTCTCATACATATTGACTGGTACATTGTTAGTTTAGTACGCTGCTTCTGGTTTTAGGTCTTGCCCTAGGTTAGCTAAAGCTTTGTAGGTAGATTCAACTACCATTACGTCATTATCATTAATTACATACGAACCATCCTACTATTCCGAATGTATTTATTATGCAACACTAACATTTTATCATAAATAAATACGATAATATTATTTTATGCAGTAATAAAACATTAATCTCGTGATTTCAGGAAATAACAAGGTGATAAATGCGTTTTATCATTATGAAACTGTAACTGGGGTACATAAAATCTGTTACAAATTATTTTAATGAGGGACTCGTGAAACTGTGGCATTTTGAAATAATTAATTACCCATTGTAGGTAAGGTAACTACTACTGTGATGAAGAAGGTTCCGGGTTTGATTCCCGGTGGGTCACTCACAAAGTTGATATATATCACTTTGTGAATTTGTCCCCAGTCTGCTCAGGAGTTAGGGCCACCTGATTGTCTAAAAAGCATGATGATTCCGCGCTTCGGAGGCCACATTAAGCCATCATCGGTCCCGGTTGCTGTCTATGATTATTACTCAGACCTAAAAGGAAGTCATTACACAACCATATCAGAGGCCTGCTACTTGTAGTAAGCGGTTGAATAACTCTTGACACCAGGGGTTCATCAGGTCCTTGGACGATTCGGTGTCTCACTCGAAAACTAGAAGACTAATGATGCTCTGTACAAACATTAAATAAGTTTTGTTGTTAAATAGGTTATGGTCTAGAAATACGTTTCTAGTAGGTACAATATTCTTGTATCGACCGATATTTTTTTACTGGTGCTAACCTACTAGTTTTCTGAGAATTTTGCTCGCCGTTTTCTATAAAATAAAAATAAATACTTTGATGTTTTCAAGTATGGTTCCTTTCTTCTACTATTCTTTCATCAAAGAAACTTTAGTATCAAAGGTTGTATTTTCAAAATGATTCAACATTTATGATCAAGAAGTCTTTTGATTCCTAAAACGAAAGCCTAACAGTCAAAGAATATTTAGTACCCTACGGGTTTGGACCTCTGACTGTGGCTTGATGTCGGTGAGGGCCCGAGGGAAAATTAATTATGGTACCTTTGTAATAAGTAGTACAGAAGGAATAGGTTATTTCAATCTTAGACACAAAAAGTGAAAGTATAATAGGGTTATACGGGATCAGAAAAGTATGTTAGAAAAACCGTTCCGTGTGGTGCCGTAGAATAATCTCCCTATTGGTAACCCTGGATAAGCCGGACATACCTAATCAGTCTTTTTTACTGCCTGTCCGGCCAGAAATGCAAGGCTTTTTAAACCCGAATTCAAGGCCAAACTTGCAGATCTGATCGGTTTTTTGGGTATGAGGACCTGGCAATCTGGAAGTCAGGATATCGGCAGTAGCGTTTTCTGTAAATACAATCTAATTCGCCTGCCAAGCGTGGCAGTTATGATTATGAATAATACGAAGATACTGTATATGTCTAGTTGATTGTCAAGCAGTAGCAGTGGATCGTGACTGGTGTAATAGTGGAAGAAGTAGTTAGAAAAACGGACGGTGTCCACGTGTACATTATAATATAGGTTGGTATGACCTGATATACGTAGAAATAGGGTGACCGACACACCGTTGACCGAGTGACCATTAATGATTATTTCCACTATTATTTCCACTATTTCCTACCAAATCCATGAGACTCATAAATAGGTAATGAGTAGGTACGGCTCTACGGGCTGTAGAATATTTATGAAGCAATCATAAGCAGTCCAACTAGCTTGGAATACACCTACACACTTTTATTTTTATTAATTTTCTGTATGTATATTCATCCTTTAGTTTCATATATCGCCCTATGTTCCTTGGGGAAAGTTGTTCATTTTCTCGGGTAGAACACACTCTGAAAAGATTTGCTCTTAATTTAATAGGACCTTATACCTATATGTAGCGGTGAAATTAAAAACAAAACATCGGGGAATAAGTGTGCCGTATCGGCGATTCATACTCCTGCTTTTTTTAATAAAGTTGTTCAGTTTCGTGGGACATATTCACCTTAGGTTCTATACGTTCTTCTTTGAACTTCCTAGCTTTTATAATCAGAAAGACAACAGTTTTCTTATTGTTTTGGAAGAAGCGGCGTCTTCTTAACTAATGTCGTTATAAGATAGTTGTCTCTAAGTAGTGCAATAAAGTAGAAAGATGGTTGTGGTACGATGATAAAAAGTTTTTCTCTGTATTTTAGCGAGTATTTTTCTCGAGAGGTTAAGAATACAGGTTTTTCTAAGTCATATCGTTTGTAAATTGTACTGGTGAACGCTATGTCCTTTAACTAAAACAGCACTTTTGGCACATGTTTTTTTGGATACCTTTTCCGTTAGATTTTGACCAGTAAATACCTCAGTAATTATCATCAATTAGGTGCACATTTTATTTTATCTCAAAAAATAAAAGAACATATCAATTTATATTATCATTGTTCTTATAAATATTTGATGGACTGACAGTAAGTACAGTACAGAACAGATAATAAAGCTGTACTTATGCGTAATCCTTGATAAATGAAACGTTTCTCAATATTAATCGTGTGTTATTTGTTCCAGGTAAGCGTCAGAGGCGGATAGTAGGTTTGGTGGGATTAGTGAGACCGAAGGAAAAATGGGCGGAGGCGTACGTTTTATTGCGGTTTGGTAAGTTTTCCAGAAAAAGATTTACTTTGTGTCATTTGTGCGTAAATTTTCTTATTTTTCCAGATAAATTATAAGATAATGGGTGGAATAAATTTTCAGACCACTGTTTTTCGGTCTACTCATCTTTCAGACTAGGTTTCTTAGTCCAGCGATCTTTGAATTCATACTAAGCTTCAGACTTTTATCTTTCGAAGAACCGCTTTCTTAATTACATTAGACTTTGTATCAAACTCAGATAGGTATATCATCAATTAATACGCACCTAACTACTTATCTACCTATTCCTATCTTTCTAAGATCTCTGTTATTCCTTGTAACAAAATTAAGGTCCTACTTGTTTAATCTTGTTCGCCGAAACAAACGAATGTTCTCGCACCGTCTTTAATTAAGAAGTAAATGAGGTCCCATCTGTGCTACTAAATAATGTATGCGGGACGCGTTTAGCCGCCCGAAAGCTGCTTGTAAGACGTAAAGCCAAAATACTATTCCTTTTCTGAACGTACCTATAGCCCATTCGCTATCATAGTGTCATGAAATGACATGATCAGCCTAAGCAGAAGGCCTAGTTACGCTGGTCGCATTACTTAGATGCTATGCGACCAGCGTAACTTTGCCTCTCGCTTAGGTTGGTTGATGACGCTATAATTTTGAATGGACTATATAGTCCGAGTTCTTAATTGGCAGTTTGTATGGAGGTATGGTCCCATCTGGCAGAAATCATGAAACTTGGCATGTGTGTTGCTTACATGTAGCTTCAGCAAGTTGGACCCCCCCTGCTTCCCCCCTTTACCCCCCCTTTTATGTCCCAAATTTCAGTTATCTTTATTTTTCTCGGAAACGATTAAAGATAGGAGAAATTTGTCAAGATTAGAAATATTCCTTATAAAATTGTCTACATAACTGTTCTTGGGTCGATGTTGAAAGGACTTATACTTTTCGAGTTATGCTTCTGGAAACCCATCATTTTTAAAGGTGACTTCCAGCTCTGAATTAGCCATAACTACCATGTGATAGAATATTCTTTCAAACTCTATTGGCTTTTATTAGTTAGGTAGTCTACAAAGAAACCCGCAGAGACAACACTTCAATCATGCCTGTGGGGATGGGGAGGGCAAGTTTATTTTTCCGAGCTGAACTTGAGGACTTCTGACTCCTTAAGTAAATGTGACACGAGAATTGAGTATCATTTTCGAATATATTAAAGACAGGAGTATTTCTGGAACGCTCTTTGGTACATTTCATACAAAAATATAAAAATATTAAGTGAAATAAGAAAAAAATATGTTTCGTTCTCATTCAAACGCTGTTTTCTTCATGACCTTAAGACATATTTACTAGATAATAACACATACTCGAAGACATACTCACCCTTATTATAAAACCATATTCTATTTTCGAAAATATTAGAAAATACCTAGCCTACGGAAGCCTAAATATTTTTACAAAGTTATGTTTGGAGCTGGAAAAATTTCAACTTCATAGATTTTGTATGCAAAAATAAGATTACCAACCGCAAACTTATATTTCTCAATTGTCGCTAAACCATTCCAGATAGAGAAATGCCTTCATAGGGAATGTTGTTTATACTGAAGGGTAGTTTTTGTTGGAATAAAGAAATTGAGGATCTGGAGTACTTGATGTTTAAGAAGACATTACAGTATCTCGAATAGTTTAGGTGGGCTGTTGATATTCCACATCAAGTACTCCAGATCTTCAATTTCTACATATCAGCATAAACAACTCTTCAGTATAAACAACATTTCCTATGAGGGCATTTCCCTATCTGGAATGGTTTAGTGACAATTGAGAAATATACGTTTGCGGTTGGTAATCTTATTTTTGCATACAAAATCTATGAATTTGATATTTTTCCAGCTACAAACATAACTTTGTAAAAATATTTAGGCTTCCGTAGGCTAGGTATTTTCTAATATTTTCGAAAATAAAATATGGCTTTATAATTCGGGTGAGTATGTCTTTGAGTATATGTTATTATCTAGTAAATATGTCTCAAGGTCATGAAGAAAACAGCGTTTAAATGAGAATGAAACATATTTTTTTCTTATTTCACTTAATATTTTTATATTTTTGTATGAAATGTACCAAAGAGCGTTCCAGAAATGAATACTCCCGTCTTTAATATATTCGAAAATGATACTCAATTTCTCGTGTCACATTTACTTAAGGAGTCAGAAGTCCTCAAGTTCAGCTCGGAAAAAATATACTTTGCCCCCCTCCCCCCACCCCCACAGGCGTGATTGAAGTGTTGTCTCTGCGGGTTTCCTTTGTAGACTACCTAACTAATAAAAGCCAATAGCAAGTTTGAAAGAATATTCTATCACATGGTAGTTATGGCTAATTCAGAGCTGGAAGTCACCTTTAAAAAAATGATGGGTTTCCCAGAAGCATAACTCGAAAAGTATAAGTCCTTTCAACATCGACCCAAGAACAGTTATGTAGACAATTTTATAAGGAATATTTCTAATCTTGACAAATTTCTCCTATCTTTAATCGTTTCCGAGAAAAATAAAGATAACTGAAATTTGTGACATAAAGGGGGTAAAGGGGAAGCAGGGGTCCAACTTGCTTCCCTTCTTTTCCTGAAGCTTACATATGTAAGCAACACACATGCCAAGTTTCATGATTTCTGCCAGATGGGACCATACTTCCAGCTAAGGAGCCGTACTAATAGGTACAGTACTTTGCATTGTGGTGCTGGCCTAGTTACTTACCATAATTTCTAGTAGTGGGCTTGGGTGTCATAAAAGGTGACTCAGGGATGAATCCAGGGAATAGGTTACACCGTTCCCAGAGAATAGAACACCTTACACTGTGCTCGCCAATCCGCCTGCCAAGCGTGGTGAGTATATGTATGGCAAATGTCCCCTCGCATAGAAATTAATAATTCTTCTAAGCCCGTGTCCAGCAGTGGACTGTTGTTGTTTTACTAACAACAAATATCTTTAATTAAGAAGTAAATGAGGTACCATCTGTACTACTAAATAATGTATGCGGGACGCGTTTAGCGCCCGAAAGCTGCTTGTAAGACGTAAAGCCAAAATACTATTTCTTTTCTGAACGTACCTATAGTAGAGGTAGTAGGTATAGTCCATTCGCAATCATAGTGTCATGATATGAGATGATCAGCCTAAGCAACCAGCGGGAGGCAAAGTTATGCTGCTTGCTTAGTATCTAAGTATTGCTTGCGACCAGCGTAACTTGGCCTACCGCGTAGGTTGGTCATGAATTCAAGACATGACACTATGATTTTGAATGGACTATATAGTAGTTCGCCGTATGGTGCTGACCTAGATACTTAGCATAATTTCTAGTCGTGGGCTTGGGTGACATAAAAGGTGACTAAGAGATGAATCCAGGGAATACGTAGCAGCGTTCCCAGAGAATAGAACACCTTACACTGTGCTCGCCAATCCGCCTGCCAAGCGTGGTGAGTATGGGTATGGCAAATGTCTCCTCGGAAATAAATAAGTAATTCTTCTAAGCCCGTGTCCAGCAGTGGACTGTTCTAATTTTTCTAACTACAAATATCTTTAATTAAGAAGTAAATGAGGCCCCATCTGTGCTACTAAATAATGTATGCGGGACGCGTTAGCCGCCCGAAAGCTTCTCATGAGACTAAGAGATGGGTTTGCCAAAAAGCTAGTTATCCTTTTCTACCACGTGTAGTACCTATTCAGAAAATAAAGGTGTTTCTGATATTGTTAGTTGCGATATACGAATAAAAAAATGGCGTTGAAATATTGACCATTTACTGCGAGAAACAGTTGCACAGTTAACTACTTAGATTTTCTTACTAATTTTTTTTTAATGAACTTCTTTCACTATAAACTTGCTATAAACATGTTCTTATAAATATCTTGCTGTCACAAAAATTTAATGTATGCTTGTATATTTGTTGCCTGAAAACAAACAGGCTTTGTTTATACGATTTTTATCTTAAAATTAACATGCAACGCTTTTGACCTTGCTACTATTTATAACTTGAGAGAAATTTATAGCATATTTAAGAGCTGTTATCACGGTGCAGTATGAATCAGTTACATTATGAAACGGAAACAGAAACATTGGTTTGCCATTTACTACCTCTAGCAAACGTAGACAATTCGTAGCATGTGAGGGATATTTGTAGAAAGTCAGTACTGTTGCTTATGTAGGTACAAGTGACCGACTTATGCCTACAGTCGATGATGAAAACTGTAAATTTTTGTAAATTTTACATAGCCAGATATATCATGCCTATATCCCTTGCGGGGTAGGCAGAGCGTCAACGGCAGTAAAAACGGCTAGTTAAACATATTAATGTTTCCATTTTATTTTTAAAACAACACTCTTCGCTCTACTTAAGAGGCTACTATACCGAGCTGAAAGATCGTGAGCTGTCAGTTGATAAAAATATTTCTATCTCATTTATGCATCCGACCCGTCCCGCAGCCGTAAAAGAGACAGTTATAGCTCGCTACCGGAAATTTTGCGTTCTGGGTTTACCAGGTTCCCCGTTCAAAATCGCCACCAAATTTGTTGATAGTGGCATTATTTTGCTGCTAATAAAATATTCTATGCCCGTATCATTTTGTTTAGTTTTCGTATAAAATGGGCGCGCGGTGCTGGCAACACTGTCCTGTCATTCACGTCCTCTGCCGTCGCTCGCTTGGTTGATGCGAATTGTAATTATAAATGGTGTAATTTAGTGTGCTTTCGGTGTTCTCGTGTGGTTTTCCTGTTCGGTGGGGAGAACCAAGTGTATTTGGTTCCGGCGCTTTGATTGTCAGTCGGTTCGATAACCACGCGGCCGTCGGAAAAAATAACCTTACTTTTAGTCACCCGCGCGTCCAGTGTCCTTTGGTTCGCGTATTGTACAGTAAAACGTGTTGCTGTCGCGAGCAGTGGTGTGCGGGAGAAATCTTTGTTACTGTGTGTTAAACATTATTTGATGTCGAACTATGAACAATAGTACTCAAGTGCTTGTGAAACTTGTTGGACGGAGTACCACGCGAGCTGGTGCCCGGGTACAGTAAGTCTAGTATCTATCTATCCCAATCCAAATGTCTTCCAAAACCTGATACCTATTTTTCCTGTCAAAAACTAGACTTACAAGGAAACGACGGCGTCATCGTTCGCTCGGTAAGCAATTGTTGCTGGGCCCTGTTTAAGTAGATTTTGGACACAAGAATTTCTCGGCCGGAAACTTTCCGGAACAAAATTCTCTCATTAAATTTATTTTATTTAGCTATAGTAAAGAGCACTACGAATCGTAGTCAAATGTTGTTCGAGGCTGATCGACCATTTAGTTTTAGATTTTAAGATAACTTTAATTTGCTTCCACTGCGCTAAGATCAGCTTCGGAATCAAACATTTTTTGGTAGCAGAGCGTGGTTGCTTTATTGCAACATAGTTGGCCGTAATTTGGTATTAAGCGTGTTTTTTATATTACCCACATATTTTATTATTTTTGGAAAATATTGTTTCGGTTTTTTTTGTGACTGTATTGTTTGCCTAGTGAACGGTACCTTATCGGTAAGGTCTAGGCCAGTCAACTAACATTTGTTTTGTGGTATTTGTTTATTGTTTTTCGTTTTATTAAGTCGAGTGTGTAAAAGTTGGTACCATGGCTCCTCGATCGCCAGGTATAAGGCTGCTATAGGGTCAGGATTAAGGTGGTTTACTACCACAGCGGCAATGATCGGCCGCGAGGACCGGGAGGACGCGCTCTTGAAAAGTGCACAACAGGTAGATGAACGGGTTCGGTTTGTGTCGGATCAACTCACAGAGTGCCTCATTCTCCTTGAGGAGACTCCTAACCCTGAAGATCAGGAGCGGGTCGAGGCCGATGTAAGCCAGTGCTTGGAGCTGGCACAGGGCATTGAGCAGGCAGCTGCGAACATAACTAGGCGACGTGACGGAAAGGGAGAGCCATTCCGTGGTAAAGTGGGACAAGGATTACAGGTGCCTCTTCCGCCTGTTACGGTTCCAGTCTTTGCAGGCGATTACGCCGACTGGCCGGCGTTTGAGGACCTGTATAGCAGTGTGGTCCACACACGGACGGACATAACGCCGGCGTACAAGATGGCTCAGCTGATGTCCAGGCTACATGGAGAGCCTCATGAATTGCTGACGCATTTGGCTGTCTCGGATAGCAATTATGAGGTGGCGTGGAAGATCCTTACCGACCGGTATCGGAACAAGCGCCTGATTGTAGACAGGCTGTTAGACCAGTGGCTGTCAATACCAACCATAACGCGAGGTACGGACCTCCGCGAGAAAATCTTCCACCCAGTCAGTGTCGCGGTCAGCGCACTAGAGCGACAGGGTTTGCCAGTGGCGGGCTACGGTTATATCTTGGTCCACAGTGCTTCGCCGCCTGCCGAGCGAAATGGTCGCTCGATTCGAGCAGCTCCATGGGGCAAGTCCTCGGACCACCTCCCGACCTACGAGGATCTGAAGTCGTTCCTCGAGGCCGAAAGCAGGCGAGTGGACGTCCAGGCTGGTGAAGCCCCTCGCAAGGAGACCTCTGCCCCTCGCCACCCGGAACGGCCGGGTGCACCGGCGCGAGGAGGCAACAGTGGGCAACCCAGGCGGTACAACACCGCATTGGAATCAGGGTGTGCCTACTGCAGGGAGACAGGCCACGGGGTGGCAGCGTGTCAGGAGTTTGCTGCGCAGCGGGTTCAGAGGAGACGGGGTGTGGCACAGCAGAGGCGTTGGTGTTTTCGGTGCCTGGGGCCGCATCAGGTGCGAGTGCCCTTCAAGCACCAACTGTAGGTACTGCCAGGGTGCACACCATCCGCTGCTTTGCATGAATCGCTCCGGAGGCGCCGGGGCAGCGCTGGATCGGATCAGCGAAGGAGCCTGCCCACCAAGGGAGGGAGCAACGCTCCCACCCCCTCCAAGGAGGAGCCCACCTCCGCATCGGTCACAGGGACAGGCAGGGGACGTCAACAGACGGAGCCCACTTACCCAAGGACGTGGGGACGATCCCCACCACGGCAGCAGGTGCCGGATTGGGAGGGCGGCACAGGAACGTGGCCAGGACACCCATCCCAGGTACGGGATTCAACGGGCGGGTGTCAGGGCACTAGGCAGCCACCAGGGTACATGCAGTATTCTGCGGGCTTGAGCCACCTGGTTGGGTCTCAAGACCCACGCATGCCCCGCCTATGCCTGAGTACCCGCGGCTACAGGCGCAACCTCGGTACGGACGTTTGCCGTCGGGGTACTATAGAACTCCAGCCATGGCCTTTATGGGCAGACCTCCTACCAGCAGGAGTGGGACCCATACACAGGTTTGGGTAGTGAGGATACCCCGCGGGACGCGGCCTCACCGCGTTTAGATTCCCGCTAGGTAATCGCCGCCTACTCATCAGCTTCGGCTCCCGTCCAATCACGGTACTTTTGCCAACGGCTAAGATTTGGGTATGGGGATACGGTGGCCGGACCATTCAAGTAAGAGCCCTACTGGATACAGGGGCTCAGGGATGTATTGTATCGAGTAAGCTGGTGAGTAGGCTAGGCCTAAATGTACGGCCAAGTGGGGATGAAGCTGTAGGCATCGGGGCCTAAATGTGCCTGACATTCGGGGTCAGACGAACTTTGAGTTCGCATTAGGTAGCACATGTACAGGGTCAGCTATCAAGTCTCAGCCGTGGTGCTGGATGAAGTGGTTGGGAAACTCCCTCAGGTTAGGTTACCACCAACGGTACGAGGGTTAACCACAGGATTGGAGTTAGCTGATCCTGATTTTGATACTCCTGGTACGGTGGACGTACTTCTCGGGTCAGACGTCCTCGGAGATTATGGTGCGGTAGGAAGAAGGTACTCCAGGAAACTGGTTTGGTGGCCGTAGATACCACAGGGGGTATGTTGTTTTCGGCCCAGTTTGGAGACCTCAGGACCTACCAGAAGGGATCCGGTCCTCTATGGTAGTGTGCTGTCAGAGGTGCTGCAGAGGTTTTGGGAGTCTGAAGAGCCGCCCACGGCGGACAGACGGAAGCCAGAGGATGACGAGTGCGAGTTGTTCTATCAATACAACACTGCGAGATGCCCGTCAGGCAGATTCGTGACCAGGCTACCTTTTCTCCCAAACCGCCCCGCTTTAGGTAGTTCGCGACAGCTCGCGGAACGGA
Organism: Phthorimaea operculella; assembly: GCA_024500475.1. Taxonomy (NCBI): domain Eukaryota; kingdom Metazoa; phylum Arthropoda; class Insecta; order Lepidoptera; family Gelechiidae; genus Phthorimaea; species Phthorimaea operculella. Next base: position 1,835,010 of record JANFCV010000081.1, read on the forward strand.
GACTACTCGGAATGGAGCGGAAGATGAGGCGAGACCCAGCACTTCGGCAGAAGTATATAAATTCATGCGGGAATATATTCAATTGGGCCACATGTCGGTGTCCAGCCTGGATTGGAGGTGTGTCGAGCATTATTACATTCCACACCTGGCTGTCTTGAAGTCACCTGAGGCGAAAATACGGGTGGTGTTTGACGGTTCTGCTCCTACCTCGAATGGTGTGTCTGTGAACCAATGTTTGCACGCGGGTCCTAAATTGAACCGGGACATTGTGGACATTCTCACAGACTTTCGGTTACACCAGGTAGCGTTCGTTGCAGACGTCAAAATGATGTTTCGCCAAACCATGATACATCCGGATGACCGTCGGTATCAGCTGATTTTGTGGCGTGAGAGCCCAGATGAGCCGATGGTCACATACGAACTTAACACGGTGACGTATGGACTTAAGCCAAGTCCGTATTTGGCAGTACGTACGCTGCGAGTTGGCCGCACAGGAAAGGGTAAGATATCCTCGAGCCGCAGCAGTACTGGATCGCGACGTCTACGTGGACGATATCTGCACGGGTGCTGATAGCGTGGAGCAGGCGCTAATTCTACGAGACGAGCTGATCGCGATCATGGGTTCAGGAGGTTACGAGTTGCGGAAATGGTTGTCCAGTTGCCCAGAGCTCCTGGCTGGTTTGCCAGGCGAGTTCCATCAGGACCCGCACCTCTTTGAGAACCCGGACAATCCAAACACGTTGGGCATCCTCGGGGTGCAATATAGGCCAACGCATGACGTATTCACGTACAAGATCGAGCCCGACCTTTTGGAGAAAACTTGGACTAAGCGGTCGGTACTGTCGACAATCGCTAGAACGTTCGATCCTAACGGATGGATCGCCCCGGTTACGTTCATGGCGAAGTGCTTTATACAAAGGTTGTGGCTAGCCAACTTAGGATGGGACGACCAACTCTCCGGAGAGTTGTTGAAGGATTGGCTCAAGTTTGTGACCACCCTACCAGGGATCGTGCACATCGCGATACCCCGCAAGTTAGTCCCATCGGTGGGATGTAAGGCTACCCTACATGGGTTTTGTGACGCCTCGGAGCGAGGGTACGCGGCAGCTGTATACCTTCGGACAGCAAGTTCAACGGGAACTGTGCACGTGCGTCTGGTTATGGCCAAAAGTAAGGTGGCACCAGTCAGAACTAGATGGACCATCCCCAAATTGGAATTGGCAGGGGCAGCTCTTCTAGCGCGCTTGCTAAATCATGTAACCTGCAATCTGCGTGGTACCATCAACTTGGATGAAACGGTGTACGCGTGGACTGACAGTCGGATAGTTCTGTGCTGGTTGCAGACGTCGGTACATACACTTGAGGTTTTCGTGGCAAATCGGGTGTCACAGATTACGGGGTCGGAAACTCCGTTAGTGTGGAGGCACGTACCGGGAGAATGGAACCCAGCGGACTGCGCTTCGCGCGGGTGCAGGGCACCTGATTTGGTGAGTCACCCACTGTGGTGGGGACCTCAATGGCTGACTGAGTCGCCGCAGGAATGGCCATTCAACGAGTGCAGGGCGCCGCTTGGGCCACCTGATCGAGGTTTGCGAGTGAACGTGGGGCAACTCGTACCGAAGCCTAACCCAGCTTTCTTGCTGGAACGGTATAGCTCCTCGACAAACTTCTTGGGGTGACAGGTTGGATCAAGCGGTTCGTGAACAACTGCAGGAAGCCTCAAGCAGAACGGAACTTTACACCTGTCCTCTCGCCTGCGGAGCGGAATGCGGCTCTATGCTCATTGGTTAGAGTCGTCCAGGCGGAACATTTTGAAGAGGAGGTCAGGCTGCTCAGGGATGGACGTGGAAAGCTGAAGGGAGGAATTGTGCGCCTCAACCCATTCCTGGATGAGCAAGGTATGCTCAGGGTTGGAGGCAGACTTCGGAACGCTAGCCTGCCCTTTTCGGCTCGGCATCCACTGTTACTTCCAAAGGGGACCCTTAGTTGAGCTCTTAGTCAGGGATCGTCATGAGAAAAACTCGCACGCGGGCTGTAATGCGCTATTGGCCATCCTACAGCGCGAGTTCTGGATCTTATCGGGACGACGAACGGTACGTAGCGTTGTGTTTAGGTGCTTGCCTTGTTACCGCTTGAAGGCAGCCACAATGCAGCCACAGATGGGAGATCTCCACCGGACCGGGTGACGGAGGCCTGGACGTTTGCAGGTGTGGGAACGGATTTCGCAGGCCCTTTCATGGTGAAGGCATCACGCCTGCGGAACGCAAAGTCTATCAAGGCGTACTTGTGCGTGTTCGTGTGCCTAGCCACCAAGGCCGTCCACTTGGAGCTCGTGGCCGACCTTTCTACGGAGGCCTTTTGGCAGCGCTGGAGAGATTTACGTCGCGACGAGGGCGACCAGCGCTGATCAGGTCGGATTGTGGTACCAACTTTAAGGGTGCTGATCGGTGTATGAAGGAAATTGTAACGTTCTTAAGGGAGAACGAAGAAGCCATCAGCACGGGCCTCTCCCGTCAGGGCATTACTTGGGTGTTCGATCCACCAGCGTGCCCTCACTGGGGTGGCATTTTTGAAGCGGTTGTAAAGTCCGCTAAGACGCATTTGTTGCGCGTTGTAGGGTTAACAATTTTGACTTTCGAGGAGCTGGCGACCGTGTTTTGTAAAATTGAGGCTGTACTCAATTCGCGTCCTTTGTGTCCGCTCAGCTCAGACCCAAATGATTTAGAGGCCCTGACGCCAGGGCATTTCTTAATTGGCCGCCCACTTAACGCCTTGCCGGAATATCCCTATACGGAGGTGAATAGCAATCGTTTGTCGCGTTATCAGTTGTTGCAGCAAATGACTCAAAACTTTTGGAAGCGTTGGTCGCTTGAGTACTTGCACATTCTGCAGCAACGCCTTAAGTGGACGGACAGGACTGAACCCCTGCATTGGGGATCTCGTTCTGGTTAAGGATGCCAACCTACCGCCACTGCGTTGGCGCCGGGGGCGCATTCTCAACCTGTTTCCGGGTAGTGATGGCACTCCTCGAGTTGCAGAAGTTCAGGTGGGGGATTCAGTCCTTAAGCGAGCAGTAGCTACATTATCACGCCTGCCATGCATAGAGCGGACCGATGGGTCGGTCCGGGGCGGGTGAATGTTTAGTTTTCGTATAAAATGGGCGCGCGGTGCTGGCAACACTGTCCTGTCATTCACGTCCTCTGCCGTCGCTCGCTTGGTTGATGCGAATTGTAATTATAAATGGTGTAATTTAGTGTGCTTTCGGTGTTCTCGTGTGGTTTTCCCTGTTCGGTGGGGAAGAGAACCAAGTGTATTTGGTTCCGGCGCTTTGATTGTCAGTCGGTTCGATAACCACGCGGCCGTCGGAAAAAAAATAACCTTACTTTTAGTCACCCGCGCGTCCAGTGTCCTTTGGTTCGCGTATTGTACAGTAAAACGTGTTGCTGTCGCGAGCAGTGGTGTGCGGGAGAAATCTTTGTTACTGTGTGTTAAACATTATTTGATGTCGAACTATGAACAATAGTACTCAAGTGCTTGTGAAACTTGTTGGACGGAGTACCACGCGAGCTGGTGCCCGGGTACAGTAAGTCTAGTATCTATCTATCCCAATCCAAATGTCTTCCAAAACCTGATACCTATTTTTCCTGTCAAAAACTAGACTTACAAGGAAACGACGGCGTCATCGTTCGCTCGGTAAGCAATTGTTGCTGGGCCCTGTTTAAGTAGATTTTGGACACAAGAATTTCTCGGCCGGAAACTTTCCGGAACAAAATTCTCTCATTAAATTTATTTTATTTAGCTATAGTAAAGAGCACTACGAATCGTAGTCAAATGTTGTTCCGAGGCTGATCGACCATTTAGTTTTAGATTTTAAGATAACTTTAATTTGCTTCCACTGCGCTAAGATCAGCTTCGGAATCAAACACATTTGTTTTGCTGAAATTATTGTCATATTTAGAAGATACCAAGGCGTAAACTTGGTGATAATTTCAGAGCATTTTGCCACGGCCATATCTTTTTTAAAATGCATTATTACAACCAGAAAAAGAATATGGAGCATAGATCTAGTCCAGAAGATTTACCGTGCCAAAAATTGAAACGATCGGTTGCGAATTGGCAAAGGGATACGTTGAAAGCGTTTGTATGAAAAATAATGACTATAGATCCCTCTTAAAGGTTACATTGTAAAACTATTTTGCCATCGAAAAATATATTATCCAAAAAAGCAATATTTGCGCATACTCGCTCGCTCATCAAGGGAGTTATTTTAAAAATGCAGCTGTTTGTTCATGCAATATGCAGTGGAGAGGAGTGAACCGTAATGGCTTAAATAACCTTTCGTAAGCGCGAATGTGAACCTGTGTCATATTACGCTTTTATTAAAGCTTTCGGTATGTTTTTAAGATAACTATGACAATTTGTGCAATAGAAAGTCAGAGAGAAAACTACTTACATACATATATCACGCATATATCCCTTTCTAGGTAGGCAGAGCGTAAACAGCTGTAAAAACGGCCGTTTGTACCACGTCTGACCAAAGTTTAAGAGTCATTCAGATGAGTGTGTATCATCATATAATAGACACAAACAGGTTGTCAGCCTGTCGCCCAAAATTGCAATATACAACAACTCTCGAATCGCCCCATAAGACACCCGCGGCAAAGATATGAGGTGATGCTATTCTAAGCGAGCAGAGTAATAAAAGTGGTAACGTTGAAGGTGTTAGAACAGCCGCTTGCCCAAAAATGGTAAACTGCGTTTTGGGTGCGTGAAATGTTCATATTTTTTTGGACAAGTTTTATTTATTTCCTATTTATTTGGTATTTAAGACAATCAAACACATAATTTATCCTACTAATATTATAAAGGCGGATGTTTGTGTGTGTGTTTGTTACGACATCACGCTAAAACGGCTGGTTAGATTGACATGAAATTTTGCACAAATATAGAAGAGTATTTAGAATAACACATAGGCTACTTTTTACCACGGGAAAATATCGTATTCCTACGGGATCACGCATATTCCAATATTTTTGCAAAGGTGGCGGGACTGAGCCGATTCGCGTTTTAAACGTTTTCGCCGAAAACTAACAGCGACATCTCTTGGCGAGTAATGCTTTTTTCCCGCGGAATAATAGGTAGCAGCGGGTGAAACCGCTGACGGGCAGCTAGAATATAATATAATTAAAATTTATTGAATGACCCTGTTGGCTATTTATTTATGTAAGAACTTTGCACATTTAATCAACTCTCAAACCCCTTTACGTGTATCACTCACAAGTTCTAGTTTCTTTAACGCCTGTATAATATGTATCCAACTTATCTCTTGGGTGTAATCCAAAGCTGTTGAATATTGATAAAGAGTATTTATTCTCTGAGCGGGATTTTTCAGTTAATTTAACCAGGTGGAGGATCATACGGGTATATTTTCTCTCTGTGGTAATTTATTAACATATTATTTTGTAATATTACTTTCAGACACCGCGGTATGTCTGAACAAAAAGTAGATTAGATAGGCTAAATATTTTACACGCTTTCCGCGGTATGTCTGAACAAAAATATAAGTAGGTTGGTTAGTTAATCTAAACGTTTAAGAATGTTGTGTTTCATTTTGTACTTAAATTTTGTGATCAGTTGATAAAATATGAATAAAATATGAATAACTCGTATCACATTTATAATGCCAGATTTATGTGTACATCTTACTGTTTTCCAATTACGGTACCAGTCTGTACCTATTTTGATTATGCTGTACCAATTATAGAACAGATCGAACATTTTAGTTCTATTTAAAAGAAAATGGCTCTTTAGGTTGATCATTTCGATAAACACACATTAGAAACGTATACCTAAGTATATTCTATAGCTACAATTTTTCTATTATGGTACTTAACATTTTTGTCCTAATTAATGACCGATAACGTTAGAAGGTCGTTGCCCCACAAACTCCGCCATTTTGATAGTTAGCCCTATTAATACCGTTATTAATTAGCTTTAATCAATGTAAAAGCATAATCAGGATATATTTTAATTAAACTTTGCCATTAAATATATTTATTACAACTTTTATGATTTTCAAGATAAGCTTTTTTAGATAAAGGATTTGTTTCATATGTTTTGTAGTTAATATTTTAGTCATTAGTTAGTGGGATGTGGAGTAGTCAAGACATATTCAGATGCTGTTTCTGGAAACGTAGAAAATTGAAAAAGCCTCGACAGAAATACATACAGGTGAGTAATTTTAATATAGTGCTCACTTAATACGTATGCTCACCGTATAAACTCTTAGCTGTCCAATATTTTTTGTACCAAGTATTTTAACACATTTTAAGAATTGAACTGGGCCTAACGCGATAATTATGTGAATTGATACTACTGTATATCTATCTGAATAATGCTTGGTGTAAACATCTAAGCCCTCCTTTTTATTAGCGCATTGCGCCTTTTTTGGTGTTTTTTTTTTCATTACCTACTTTTGACTCTAGACCTGTATAGATAGCATGCGCACTGTAGGAGACTAATCACGCGCGCGAGAAGATTAATATTGTGTCAAATACATAATACGAAATTTATCAAAACAAGTGGTGCATACTTTTGACATAAGGGTGTAAAGAAAATCAATGTTGCGGGTCGCAATCTAGCTATACTGGGTTTTGGGTTTGGAATCTATCGTTTTGGGTGTCCAGCTCAGCGAAGACATAGTCAAAGAAGAAGAAAACTCACTGAAGATGGATCGGGCTCACCCAGAGACTCGTATAACAGAAAGGGTAAAACAAGCCGAAAGGAGGTCAAGGTACTCATGAAACTGTACAACTTTCCCTATCGCACATGGGTCAAAATATTAAACCTCCCATACAAAATTACCGATCACCTGATTGATTTACAATGGGAAGTCCATTTTTTTTTCATATTTCGTTCGACCCATGTTCCATAAGGAAAGTTGTTCAGTTTCATGAGTACCTTGACCTTCTTTCGGCTTGTTATATCCTTTCTGTTACTCCCTGTATTTTTGTAACTTCCACTCCATCGTTCTAGTACTTAAATTCTTTAAAATATTCGCTAGCTAACTTTATAGTGGAGCGTTGTTGGATAGGGTTATAAACTTTAATGGCTATGCATGGAAAACGACCTGATTTTTCACTTGTGTAGGTACAAGGCCGGCACAATATAATGCAGTTGCGTCATTCAGTTTATGAACAAAGTACTCTACCGCAATTTTGCCACTTTGTCATTTTGCTATTTTGATTTTTGTACGCAACTAAAGATAATAAGAGAAAAAAAATGTGAGAAAGTCATTTTTTTAAACTCGAATGGTTCCTATTTCAATATCTAAAAAAAAATATCCTCCGAAACTGACTCTATTTATTTATTTCCAATTTCTGAAAAAAAAAAACAGTGGTATTTCACAGCTTTTTTTCTGGATATTTATTTACTCGTACAATAACTTCTGTTAAATATCTAAGTAGTTTTTGATAACAAGTATTTTTTCTCCTCTGTTCTCTTCTTACATACATACATATACATATATCACACCTATATCCCTTGAGGGGTAGGCAGAGCGTAAACGGTTGTAAAAAGACGGCGGGTTGGTTATATCACGCCATACAAAACTTTTGAGAGCTATCCAGAAGACACTGTATTTTCTTCTTACACGCGCAATTTCCCAGTTGAACGCCCTTAACAAAGAATAGGTAGATACTAGATATAGCTACTCCCTTAAGTATGATTGATTTCTCTCTAAATCAGTACCTATTGAGACCGAGATTATTGCTTGTCATGGGAGTTTTGTTAAGGGCTATCACGAAAGGCATCAGTACAAAAGGTGGTTAAAGTTTCCCAGATTTTTGTATCGTAATTTTTCTTTGTCCGGATTATTTTGTGGTGAGATGAATACATTTTTATTGTATTGTTGTAGAGTAGAAGGTGGAATTTTTTCCACTTTTCATCTTCGCTTAAACTGGTAAAATACAATGATTAATGATTTTTTGGTACAACTACCTAAACTGGTGACATTTTACTTAGAACTTGGCAACTCAATTTCTCACTTACTCCTGAAACATACATAATATATAGGTATATCACGCCTTTATCCCTTGCGGGATAGGCAGAGTATAAACGGCAGTAAAAACGGCCATTCACACCACGTCTGACAAAAGTTTAGAGTCATTCGAAAGACTGTGTATCACGATAGTGATAGGTTGTCAGCCTCTCGCCTAAAACTCTGACAAAAGTTTAGAGTCATTCGAAAGACTGTGTATCACGATAGTGATAGGTTGTCAACCTGTCGCCTAAATTTGCAATGCACATTAACTCTTAATTCCCTTATAGCCGCTTCTTACGACACCCACGGGAAAGATATGGGGTGATTCATAGCAATTCGAAGCCGGCACCACACGCCGAATATTTTCTCAAATTCCCAGGCCATTTCTAATTAGACTAGAATATTAATTTCTACATCGTAAACTAACTGGAACATGGAAATACTTTAACTCTTGTTCGGAACTTGCCCGACCGGGCAGCATTCTTCAAATTAATTCTTCCTTCCTGGTTCCCGTTTTAATTTTCTCCCAACCTTCCTTTTTTACCCTTGGGGTTTTAATTTACTTCTCCTATTATTGGGATTTTCCGCTTCTTATGACGGGGATATTTTTGAAGGTAAATCAACTCCATTCTTATTAACTTGCTTGTTGGTAATTTATTTTTTAGGAAAAAGAAGTAATTGAAACATTTAAAGACTAAATAACAATCTTTTTAATGCAAATATTTGTTTGTGTCCCATCTGTACTTTTTTTTACAGTTGCTTCTAATTTAGTTTCAAGTTAAATCTCACCGATACGAAAAACCGCGTTTTAAGTAGTGAACACTACACAAAGACAAGCCAGGACACTGCCTTCAGATTTGCCGTGCCTTTACAGTACTTATGTTAAAAACATGCGTTATGTCCATCAAACAGAACAACTTTTGCCCATAGTTCGAGATAAATTTACTTGTCCCATACAAACTGACCCGGCGGCGGGAACGGCACATGATGAACGGGAGGTCCAGTTATTTTTTCATATTTCAACCTATATTCCTTTCAGAAAGTGGTTCAGTTTCATGGACTCACCTCTTAAAATATTTGCCGTAATTTTTTTTACATCCTGTATTTTTGACCATCACCAATGGCCTTATGGTGGTGGGATCAGTATTTAATTTCTGCACAAAATAAAAATAAGTCTTTAATATTTAACTAGAGCATTTAACTTATTCAGTAAGAACCTCCTTTAGAACAATGAAATTCCTCCTCATATTCCTATAATCATACATTTGCTCTCAATTTCACGCGCCATGAGCCCCCATTACGAGCTAAGCGTAGAAAACGGGCGAAGTTCTCTTTATGATTTATTATAATGAAATTTCCATGGCGTCGGCATGTGATGAACTCGCGACGATAAGGTGTGATGTCATCACTGTCACCAGATTAATTTTATGACGTCATGAGGGGAGGCTTTTAGACATGGGAATCGGATGTATTACTGACAGATGTGAATGTTTATTGATGGTTTAATTTGGTTTTTCATGCTATCAACGTAAATGTTGATGTGATTGAATTTTAAAGGAATATTTGATTCGTTTACAACAGCCTGTCACTTTAGTGATACATAATTTACCTGAAATACCTGTCTGGAATATTTTTACTAATGTGGCGATAAGGACAGTTTTTAAGGCTGTCTACACTCTGCCTGGCCCGCAAGATATCATGCCTAAAATTACCCTATATCTACTTTTCAGACGAGTTCATAACTACCGCTATTTATAGCCGTTTACGCCTTGCCTACCCTATGTATCTATCTGTATGTGTTATGATTTTTATAAAATCTTAGCGAATGTATTCACTCGACGAATCTCTGACGTCATTAGGACGTTACGATGCTAGATTGATGTTTGATGTTAAGAGTGTTGAGAGCATGGGAAAGTAATTAACGTTTCTTTGTAGAGTGGGGTGGAACCGGGTCAGAGAATGGAAGTGGGTTAATACAGGATGTAAAAAAAAAATGCAAATATTTTAAGGGGTGTACTAGCCCGCGGAACTGTACAACTTTCTTCAAGAAATAGAGGTCGAAATATAAAAGGGAAATTTTGGACTTCCCATACAAAATGTATGTATCAGCAGGCCGAGACAATTTGTATGAGAGGTCCAATTCTTTTTCCAATTTCGAACTTTGTTCTTAGTTCTTGGTTCACCCCTTAAAATATATGCAGTTATTTTTTACGCCTCGTATTTAGATAAGTATTTCGTTTATTTACCGTCCTTATTTCACTTTGTTAATGGTACTTAGTTATTATTTTTAATATCGTTGGAATAAGTTTACATTATTTCAAATGAAGTTTGACTTTCACACATGGTATTTTTTTTCTTTGGCCTTGTACTAAAGTATTCTTGTGTTTGCGGACAATTATTCCTCAGAATTTGAAAATTTCATGCTATAAATTTACTATATCCAGGGCATAGGGAAAAGTCCACAGGAAAAGTCCTTTACTTATTGCGTAGTCATGTGATGGATGTAGAAAGCCCTGCTAACCTAGACTAGCCCAAGTTTATCCATAAATATGCGAAAGGCTTTATTAAACCTGCTTCAAATAACAACATAAAAAGTCTAGGTACGAAGCAAAACTTTTAATAATGTTATAAGACCTAATATCTCTTTAAGAGGGATCTATAGTCATTATTTTTCATACAAACGCTTTCAACGTATCCCTCTGCCAATTCGCAACCGATCGACTCAATTTTTGGCATGGTAACTCTTCTGGACTAGATCTATGCTCCATATTCTTTTTCTGGTTGTAATAATGCATTTAAAAAAAGATATGGCCGTGGCAAAATGCTCTAAAATTATCACCAAGTTTACGCCTTAGTATCTTCTAAATATGACAATAATTTCAGTAAAACAAATGATACGGGCATAGAATATTTTATTGGCAGCAAAATAATGCCACTATCAACAAATTTGATGGCGATTTCAAACGGGGAACCTGGTAAACCCAGAACGCAAATTTTCCGGTAGCGAGTTATAACTGTCTCTTTTACGGCTGCGGGACGGGTGGGATGCATAAATGAGATAGAAATATTTTTATCAACTGACAGCTCACGACCTTTCAGCTCGGTATAGTAGCCTCTTAAACAGTTTGCATAATTTCTATAGCTCAAGGCTCGTCATATAACTTACGGCTTATTTCTTGTTAGGAAGGATGATTTCTTTCAGAGTTGCCAACTTAGTAGTTCTGATTAAGAGGACAAATATTGTATTGGAATTTTTAATGCACTCACAGCGCAATATTATTCTCATAAATTAAATAATTAGAAAATTGAAAAATTCAGTAGCTCAGTCGGTACGAGTAGAGCGGTGGAACGGTGATCCACAGTCCCGGGTTCAAGTCCCGGCGGTCGCTAGTAAATTTTTCAATTTTCTCAGTATTTTATTTATGGGACAAATATTTATTGTTTTATTGGCAAGTACTTACATCTTGGGCGCAGATAAAAATAGCATTAAATTGTATGCCCAGTCTCAATGTCCCATTTTTCTGACTTAGTGCTAATCTTTAGTGCTTTTGTTTCATGACCAAATACTTATCTAACAATATCCAAAACAATATTTTTGTAGATTTTTAAGTTAGTTTAATTTATTCCATTGTATAACAGGTGATTTTATAGTTCTATTCTAATGGAAAAATTTATACTGAGTTATGATATGAGTTATATAGGGCAGCACTGTTTTTTTCCGACAGTTAATTAAATTTGATAAGTTAGACGAAACGACTTCGAACTTGAAGAACTTTTCTATTGTGTAAGACATCTTATTGTTTTTGTAGGACTTAGCGACAGTATTTTCTGATGATTGTTTTCTATTCTATAAAGTTCTTTACTGTATTAAAGTTAGTTTGGTTCGTGTTTCTTTCTTTCAGGCGTGTAACACTATTACTATGATAAAGACGATGCTTTTAGACAAGACTTTAATTTAATTCGATTAGTATTGACTTGTAACTTTGCAACTCAATAAAAAATGCAATAGATTATCTCCGATGTGTTGAAGAGTAAAGATTATACGGGGTGTTAGGGACGGTGTAACGAAAACTTTGCAGGCGTGCTCAGACCATGAAACTGAACAACTTTTACTATGGAGCCAATGGTGGGAAACGAAAAAAAATTTCCGACCTCCCATACAAAGTTAGTCAGCTGATCGTGAATTTTGTATGGGAGGTCGGAAATTTTTTTTCGTCTCCCACCATTGGCTCCATAGTAAAAGTTGTTCAGTTTGATGGTCTGATCATGCCTGCAAAGTTTTCGGTACACCGTCCCTAACACCCTGTATAATAGAGTGAATTTTTACTAGTGAACGATAGCGAAAACTCAGAATCGACTGGTAACAAGAAACAACTTTCCCTAAGGAACATAGGTCAAAATATGAAAAAAAAAATGGACCTCCCTTAGTAACTCAAATCAGCTGATCGGCATTTTTGTATGGGAGGTCTAAAATTTTTCTTTCTTTTTCCGCATATGTCCTTGGGGAAAGTTGTTCCTTATCACTAGCCGGTTCTGAGTTTCCGCTATCGGTCACTAGTAAAATTTCGCCCTGGTGGCAGTGGGCCGTAAGTCGTACAGTCAAGCTCACGTTCGTTTAGACACCGCCAATGCAATACTTATGCGGGTGGTATACCTAAGGTCGGTCCAAAGTAGAAACTGTCTAACCCAGCCTGAGCTTGATTGTACCGACCTTATAAGGCGACCGTTCGCAATCAGCTCAGCCGTCTGTTACACCAAACGATTATCGTAAAGATCGTATCGTGTCGCGTCGTAAACTTGTCGTACGGCGTCGTATCGTGTCGCGCCTGTAATTATGTACTAAACCATTTATTGGTCGGTCCAACTTTGGTCTAGATTTTTAGGACGGATTGAAATGTATACGTTTTCTGTGTGTGATGGTTTCGCATGTATATTTTGTACTACCTTACCTAGTTCAATAAAAAATGGGATTATAAATGGCGGCGGTTCCGAAAGTGGGAGGGGGAAAGCTTAAACGCCTGGTGTATGTAAGAGCTATACTGCGAGTGAGAAAGCATGATCTTCGGCTACCATACTTGTTTAGATAGCCATATTTGTAGAGAATATACATGCAAAAATCAACGAGATCTGCAGAGTAGTTTAGCCGGAGGGTAAAAAATCGTATGTCGATCAAGATTTCATGAAAACGGAATATCGACCATAACTTTTTATTCAAAAGGGTTTCCCCCACACTAATGCCACAGATCGGCAGGTAGATGGGATGCCCACGTCTTGGGAATTTTCCTTGGAGTACTTAACGGGACATCCTGTATAAACCCACTCTTTATTGAACCAGGTAGTAACTACTAACGGTTTCTGCGCGTTAATTCAGCGCAAACACGTGGATTCGCCCTTATTCGGGTTTGTTTTCATGTGGGCTGGTTGATTGTGATCCTGATCATTCAGAAGATTGGTAGACGGTAGACAGTGATATTGCGTTTTCTTTCTGAGGTTTTTTTACGATTCTTTTAGTTTGAATTGTTGTCGTTTTATGACTTTACTTTGCTAGACAAATAAAAAGAATACCTACATTACAAATGTATTCCTTTATTTCTATAGCATTCCTATAACTTACGATAACATTCCCAAAGAGGGTTGACGTCAGGCAGGCGGCCGATCGTAAAATTAAGCCAAATCATTTTGCAACATGAATTTGTGTTCATTCAAAACATGCTGCGCCGACCCTAAGTAATTGGGATACCTAAGGGCAGGGAGATGATGATAATTCCTATAGCAGAGCCGAAGTAAGGGTATTCTAGTAGTATTGTCAAAAGCAAGTTGAATGCTAAAAGTATTAGTATACATAATAAAACTGGTTGAATAGGTAAGTGGTATCAAGAACATGTATTCATATTCGCAGCATGACTCACAAGATATTAATGGTCACTACATAGTCAATAACATTGAACGTTCTTTTATGGGTGTATATCTCGGCTAATGATGTGTGGTCAATGACGACATTCTGAGAGGTCAGGCTTATTGTTACTTAAATATTATATTCTATGATTTTATTCCTATTCTTTGCTTCCTATTACAATGGGAAATCACATCAACCTATAGCAGTTCATTGCTGGACGTAGGCCTCCCCCAATTTCGCCATCTAACAATTATTATTATGGACCTGACCTGGACGTGCCCTTTATCTGGCTATCATAAATATCTTCTACTCATAATCGTAAACAAATATCGATCGAGAAAATAAGATTATGTTATTCCTAATTACTTAATGTATTTACCATTGGAACTACAAAGTATAAATAAATATAAATATCATGGAAAGTTAAATAAAAAGTCACTACATAAATAAAAATGATGAAGGATATCACTTAACTAAGGTCTCGTCAGTACATCAAAAGTGGTTCAGTTTCATGGATCTAAATCTAAAAATATATAAATTTTACACAATTTCCTGTACTATTTCTTGTGGTTGTACCCGCATAGCAAGATCACGTGAAGTAAAACGATTGCGCTTCGTGATTGGCACACCTACACCTACATCTGACCTCTCTGACCTACATCGTGGTCTTCATTATATTCGAAGACCGTGCATGGGATTTAATTGATATATTGGTCTTTAAAAATCCAATCCTTCCAACATCGTCATCTGTCTGTCCTTATCCTCCAAATCAGTTGGGGTCGGCGCAACATGTTTTGTTAGAGCACAAAATCATGTAGCTAAAGGATTTGGCTGTGTTTTATGTCCAGCCGCCTGCCTGACGTCAACCCTTGGGTGTCAGGCAGTATTCTTAGCTGCTACTATACGGGCACTTATAAGTACTTTGTAAAAATACACGTTTTGATTCCGAAATGTAAATATTCTTTTATGCAATTATGTCCTAAACTACAAAAGTCATTCGTTGATCATTCCTAATAAGGAAATGCCCTGTATCTAGGTAAATTCAGTTTCTAACCGTCTTTTAGCTTTATTTTTAAAATCTTAAGAAATCCTTCGTTTCATATTGGCTTCATTCCTTGAGACACTGACTCACTGACCCATAAACCTTCAAGTGCTGACCAAACACCACCCTCTTTCCTCCGAAGTATTACTATACCTATACTATTACTATACCGAGTGGTACAAAAGGCAATGTATTTTTTTATTATGAACATATACGGTATCAATATTGCACCGGGTTTAAGAGGAAATGAATAAAATTTGAGACTTTGTATAGGACATTGTACTATCTATATGGGACAAATAATGTAAGAAATCGTCCATCCCATACGAAGATCTCTATTAAATAACTTTCTATGGGAGGACGAAAAAATTTCGTTTGCAGCATTGGTAGTAAAAATGTTTAGTACGATGCCCTAAACATCGCTTCAAATTTAATGCATTTCGTACAGAACACGATGGATACCCTTATGTTTGTAACCCGAAGTTTCCTTAGATTTCAAGACATTATTTCTTTAAATTAAAACTTTTAAGCTATTCTGTTATTATTATGCCCTATATTTACAAAGAATGTGATTGAAAGTTAATGAATTACATTCGAGGGAACAAAATTCAAAGAAACACTTTCACACTAAGAAAACATGTGGGATACTAAAAAATATGTCATGTCATTGAATACCAAATTTTAAAACACTTCTCGTGTTAGGTATACAATTTTTTGGAAAACTTGCAAAATTTTCCACCGCAGGCAGGATTTGAACCTGCAACCTTCGGCATCTGTACCTACTGCCGACGCCACTACCAACTGGGCTACCGCGGTCATGTCATCTTTTGGATCACCCTGTATATAGTGAAGGATAGACTGCAGTGTGTTTGTACAGCAAATTGCTTTTAGCCTTATCGACGGTTGGGTGGGGGAGATTTCTTGCAACGATTACGGTCTAGGTTATTAGTTCGCGCCGTTGAAGACCCGATTTGCTGGGAAATTGCTGTTGATACATCTTTTCTAGAAATACTAAAGTATTAGGTATGAATAGAGTGCAAGATATTACTACCTACGTATAGCGAACCAAAAGTTTCTCTATTGACTAAAAGACTATAAAAATCTTTTTCATTAAAGATGATTATGGAATTAGAGCTTCGCTCACCCGATCTCCTATAAGTAAATC
Organism: Phthorimaea operculella; assembly: GCA_024500475.1. NCBI lineage: Eukaryota > Metazoa > Arthropoda > Insecta > Lepidoptera > Gelechiidae > Phthorimaea > Phthorimaea operculella. Next base: position 1,851,154 of record JANFCV010000081.1, read on the forward strand.
AAATTAATAAGGAGCCCAGTCTTAAATTTTCACATGTATTGAATTTTTATAAGTTCTAAAACTAAATTAAAGCTCTTACAAAAATAAATAAAGTAACCTTAAAAGACAATTAAGCCGCGAAAATTACAAAGTCGTTAGAGTAGTTTCAAAGCACAGCTAAAAAATACCTACAAAAAGGTAAAAGAAACGAAGCTGGCAATTAGTGCAAGAAAAGCCGCAGCACTAGCCAGTTATTAAATAACGCCAGCAACCAGTTTGACATCATTAGGCTGTTAGGGCGCAGTCACACGAAGAACTGGTCAAACAGTCGCTTGTGTGTGGACAGCCTAAACCAGCCTAACAGTTGACAGTGTGACTAATTTGTTGGCTGAAATGTCTTGATTCAAATCTTTACTGTTTTAAATCGCTGCCCATTAGTGTTTGAAACGTTGCGGTACAAGCAAGTTATTAAATCACGCTAGCAATCAGACTGACATCGTTAGGCTGTTAAATTGTAAGTATGAGTTGGAAAATTTAGAAAATCTTAAAAAAAATGGCGGCATCAGTGCAAGAAGCATCACGGCACAAATAAATGACATCATTGGCACAAATTAGAGAAAAGGCGCACAGGGCGCCTAATATTTTTTTTTTATTGCTGGACTCTACATTAATCGGTCCCGGGACCGCTAATAACTACACCTGACTATTTGGTGGAGGGCGCCTAACCATATGGCTTACTCAGTACTAGCGACGATTTTGACGCTTACTGATTTTAACTGGAAATTTCCGGAATCTCAGGGGAAGTCAAGGTAACTAAGAAGTTGGTTGCCACGAACGTCGTATCTCTAGGATTAAATTTGGGTCAGAATCTTAAGACATTTTTTACAGATTTAATATTTTGATATTTTTATGCTTTGAGATTGTTGACAGTAGCAACACTGGCTGTGTAACAAATGACAATCGCTAAAAATCCTGAATAGGATCAAGTGAACCTTCTGTAAACTCTCTATGTTGTGTCATTAGGCTATTACTTGTTAGGGCGAGGTCACATGAAGAACTGACCGAACAGTCGCTTGTGTGCCGACAGCCTAACAGGTTAACTTGACCCCAACTCGACAGCCGCGTGACTTATTTGTTGGTTGAGATGTCTTGATTCAAATCTTTAGCTATTGCAGGTTGCCCTTTAGCGGAAGAAAAGCCGCGGCACAAGCAAATCAGTTTGACATCATTAGGCTGTTACCTGTAAGGGCGAGGTCACACGAAGGATTGACCGAACAGTCGCTCGTGTGCCGACAGCCTAATAAGTTAACTTGACCCCAACTCGACAGCCGCATGACTTATGTATTATCTGCAATGTCTTGATTTTAACCATTACATATTAAATGGCGGCCTATTAGTGCAAGAAACACTCAAGCAAATTAGTTTGACATCAATATTTTTGGAAAACTTGCAAAATTTTCCATCGCAGGCAGAATTTAAACCTGCGACCTTTGGCATCTGTACTGCTGACGCCACTACCAATTGGGCAACCGCGGTTCTAATCTAGCTGGCGAATTTAGCAAGTTTATCTTGTCCACTAACATCATTAGGTTGTAACTTGTTAGGGCGAGGTCACACGAAAAACTGGCCAATCAGTCGCTTGTGTGCCGACAGCCTTACAGGTTAACTTTATAGCGTTTTACACGTATTTTCGGTATTTCCTTCTGATTTCTATAAATCTATTCATATTTTCATTGTTTTCCTTGTTGACATGATTATTTACTACTACTGACAGAATGTCAACGTCTCACCTTTGACGGCTATCTCATAGAGCCGCGTACTTCTCTATTAAAAAGTTATTATACTATAGCCCTCTACCTCTTTCTAGTTTCTGACCTCCTGGTACTTGATTCTAAATTTATCTCGCGCTGGCACTCTTTCACTCCTGGAAACGAGACCTCCGAGCCCTCCGAAGCCACCGGACTGCCCTCGTCGCCTGGACAAACCACTACATCATCAGGGCGACAAACCTCCACCATCAACACTGGCAACTTGCTGGAAGACTGGCCACTGACAAATCTCAAGGTTTTGAAATTCGAAATCAGAATGAAGTTATTCAAAATGAAGACGAACATTTTCGAACACCTAGCAAGCATATAAAAGCCCCGTCAGCTGCCAACCTGACAGTTCTTGATCAGCCACTGAAGACTTCAGCAAATACTCAAGAGTACGAATACTGACAAGAAAATCTAATACAGCAAGTCTGCAACTATGTCTGCCGAAGCGCATTACGTCGTGGTCTCCGCGCCGAAGACGCCGAAGACTCAAGTCCTCTGAACCAGTCCTCGGTCTGCGCCCTACGCTCCACGGATGCCCAGCGAGTGCCAAGAGGATACCCTATGAGTGCCACGCGCTACCTTTTGAGGCCCTCTTCCGTTCTAGGAGGTCTTTTGATTAATAAAAGCCCTCTCTTTTATTTACTATCTTTTCCTGCCACGGTTCCCCGCTGCTCGTAAGGGTACCAGGCTTGTTAGGGCGCCCGCACACAGGACACTCTACCCACACCTACTCACTCACGCCCCCAGGGGCCACAGGCACTCGTGCTAGCAAGACCACTCCACCCTACCTAGCTACTAAGTTACACCTGCGGTTACCTCGGTTCCCTGAGTGCCGGTGCCTCTAGGAACCTGGGTAACACGACAACTTGACCCCAACTCGACAGCACCGTGACTTGTTTGTTGGCTGAAATGTCTTGATTTAAACCATTACTAATTAAATGGTTGCCCTGTAGTGCAAGAAACACTCAAGCAAATCAGTTTGACATCATTAGGCTGTAACTTGTTAGGGCGAGGTCACACGAAGAACTGGCCGATCAGTCGCTTGTGTGCCGACAGCCTAACAGGTTAACTTGACCCCAACTCGACAGCCGCGTGACTTATTTGTTGGCTGAAATGTCTTGATTATAAACTGTAGTCGTATTTTTTGGTTCTGAGGTGTTGAACTCTTTCATTAACTGCCGGCATACATCATGAACTTTGGAAATCCTTTTTTCATCCTTTTGGAAAGATTTTTACCATACTCACCAGCTCACCACGGTTGGCAGGCGCGTTGGCGAGCGCAGTGAAATATTCTGCTTTTCATTTCCTAGATTAATCCTTAGTTGTCATTTACGACTTTCGATGGGTAGAAATGGGACGAGGTTATTGAAACTTGGTCAAGTAGATAAGACAAGTAACATGGTAGGTATCATTTCCGTTTAAATAAAGTATGACGCACTTTCCTACAAAACATTTAAAGTACACGAAATATTAAAAGAAATCATGCCTTTCGTCCACGTTTAATTTATTTAGAGGTCAATTTACTCCGCTTGCCTTTGCCACCTTACCCACTGACACTGAAGGGCGAAAACTTATTTATAGAGGTAGTTTAGCTGGTTTACCAAGGTCAAACTTACCAATAATGTGTGTATGTAGCTTCTTTCATGTGGAACTTACGACAAACTTTCGTCTTTTCATTTGTTTTCTTTGGTCAACGTAATAAAAGGAAACTTCCATCTCAAAATAGAAATGTAAAAGTTTATTACAGTAATGGTCACTATTATTTAGTAGAATCGCGTTTGTAGTTACATCTAACTTTAACAATTTCCAGAAAGTGCGTAGTTAGTTTCGTAGACCTTCTCTACGGGCTCTAGAAAATGCTTAGTTGATTTCGTAGACTTTTACTACGACGTAGCATTCTCATTATTAATGTAGCTAATTGATTGGTTCAAGATAAAAGGTTCAATAACTCAATTGTATCTTAAATATTTTATACAAAAGGGTCCATATTTTATGACTCCGCGAAAAATTGCGAATACAATTTACAGATAAAACACGAAGTTCAATTTCGGCATTTTGATATTCAGGTCTCGATTTCAAACGATCAAATTTCTTAGGCAAACCGTGAACCCTTTAATTAAGAAATTTACCCTTTCCAATACACAAATTTATTTTTAATTAACGAAGTTTACCTCCGAAAGCTTTCGTCGAGTGTAGTAATTGAATATTAAGAAAGCTTTTACTTTGAACTTTATTACATAATAGAATTAATGCTACGAGGAAGATGGTTTTGTTTCTATGCATGAAAATACCATGAAAAATGGGTGGTAAAAAAATAAACATCAAAGACTTTTTGTTTTAAGTTACTGGCTTAAAATAGCATCATCTCATTTCTTTCCCGTAGGTCTCTCAAAAGGCAACTATGAGATTGTGTGTATCTCAATCTTGACGATGGGCAGACTACCGGTTACAATATATTGTATCTCTCTTCCATTACCCGATGAACCCTGGTCAGAGTTTTACAACTGCCTACTACAATTACTAAACTGGCCCTCAAAATTATTTAAACGTGACGAAAACGATATTTTTTTCTGTCCAAACAATTGATAAAGGTATGATTTTGTATTTTTATTTTTATCTGTATCAAAGCATTTTCCAATTTCGTATTCCGCATAACGAAATGCATACAAAAATCCGAATACAATTTACAAAATTTCGAATTGAAAAATTTAATAAAACGCTTATCGTGTTATTTGCGCTCGCGCGAAAGGAATCCGCGCGTTCCGATCACATCTGCCGGCAACGACCATATACCTAGTAGACGGCAAAAAAAATGTTTGCTACTTATCGGAAGTACTTGTCGAAAAAAGTGTAAAGTTTCGACAATTGCCGACAAACTAAAAAGTTAGACACGCGTTGTCTAGCTTTATTTATATTTGTATAAAGTTATTATACTTTTCGTAGTAAGGCCCTTTCAGTCTCGTCAAAACGGAGAGGGGCATCCGACAGTTGCGGAGCAGCAACAAAATTGCAAGTTCGTGCCTTTTCTAAAGACAAATATTTTCTGGCAAGCGATTGAGAGCGCGTATTGTGAACAAAAGAGGGAGTCAGTTGGGGTCGGCACAACATGTTTTTGAGAGCACAAAATCATGTAGAAAAAGGGTTTGTCAATATTTTTTTATGACCGGCTGCCTGCCTGACGTCAACCCTCTTTGGGAATGCTATTGTAGGTGGTATCAACGACGTGGCTTTATATTTTATTGCTTTGCGTTTTCCTGTCCAATTAGTACATTAGGTGTCTAGTATTCTGTATGGTCGTTCCGTTCTTGTCTGCCGCTCAAAGCGAGCGCACACTCGACTTGGCTCGTTTGAAGATGCGTGCACTGGAGCGTGACGTCGTGTGTGCACGCAGCTTTATTATGTTAGTTAGCAGAGATATTGATTAGCTATTAATATAGACCCGGCAAGGAACTTGGGTTAATGATTCGGGGCTATATTAAAAAGAGACATCTTTCAGGACAGTAATCAACCTATTGGGATTGTAATGCACTCACAGTGCTATATTATTCTCACAAGTGAAAATAAGAAAGTGGCAGAGCGGTGGGGCGTTTACCCATGCGGCCCGGGTTCGATTCCCGGTCGATGTACGTCATCTTTTCTATTTCTTATTTTCACTTGTGAGAATAATATAGCACTGTGAGTGCATTACAATCCCAATAGATTGATTAAGCAAGCTTCATCATATGGTTTGAATTCCACTCATAATGTGGAATAACCATGTAGTAAGTTCTAAATACTTACTATAGATGTCGCTGGATCGTCGCTTGGAGACGAGCATCAAGAGATAGAAAATTTGGCGTCCATCGGCCGTGCATCGATAGCTCAGTGGCAGAGCGGTGGGGCGTTTACCCATGCGGCCCGGGTTCGATTCCCGGTCGATGTACGTCATCTTTTCTATTTCTTATTTTCACTTGTGAGTAATCAACCTGATTCAAAAAATATCATGATTACCTATTTACGGATTTTTATTAATGATGTTCGGGTTTGCTCTAGTTTTCCGTAAGTAATTTTACTGGGTTTGCGTATCTAATTGTAATATGCAATATTTAGATCCCACGTGGTAGCGGCTAAGAATACTGCCAGCCCTAGTCCACTCAGGATCTTTCGTAAAAGACGACGTAGAGTTTTTGACCTCGATTTTCGGCGGAATATCTGTCGACTATGGTCGACCTCATTGTGGTGGTGATACCACCTACAAAAGCATTCCCAGAGAGGGTTGACATCAGGCAGGCGGCCGGTCATAAAAAATGCCAAATCCTTTTGCAACACTATTTTGTGCTCTCACAAAACATGTTGCGCCGACCCCAACTGATTCGGGATAAGGGCAGGCAGAGTATCACTAAAAGTAAACGACGAGAAAGTTAAACCTTTTCCTTCAATAAGGAAAAGTAACGTTTGTATATTAATATGTATGTGTGTGTATCAATAAAAGTAAATCGTAACACGTGCAAAGGCTGAAGCGGTGCCAATAAAAATGAAACTGTAATGACGTCATTACGAAATTGCAAATGGCGGCGGTAAAATATACTCGTTTGGCGCGAAGTGCGGAAAATCGCCGTATTGCGGGCCTGATCTGAATCTTTCGGGGTCTTTTACGCGAACTGTCGAAGATTGTAGATAGCGAATAATTTATCTTTGGCGGAAATATCTGAGTCTTAATTTCATGACATGACTTAATTTCGAATAATTTGTTACAGCTTTATGACCCGATTTCACCAATAGTAAAACTGCGTATTGGATGCCATAAGTAAACGCATTTTGGTGAGATCAGCCTACGTTTTCTTTGCATGTGGAAAACAGAGTCGTTTAACGACCCAATTGCCACAATTTCAATTTCCAAGCGCCACATTTTAGGACGTGAGAAAAATGACAAGATACAGTTTTACACTATATTGTATTCCAATGTTGCCTACTTAAAAACATAGACACGTTTATCCCTCGAAATTTATGGAAAATCGGATGAATAATTTATTCCATTCACTCGGTCTATTTTGCACGGGGTTTCTTTTTTTGCTTATCGTTTGATGTTGCCGATAAAGGCCACCGAAATATACATGAGGGATATCCCTAGTTTACCTACACGAAAAAGGACATCTTTAAGATCCATTTAAGAGTTCAAACAATACTGAAAATTTTGAAAATACCCACGACAGTTTACTCCGGCTGTCCCTGGTGAGTTGTTCGCGTAACACCTAGCTAAGAACATTGCCCAATTAAATCTTCATCAATCACTGAAAACTGTATCAAAATCAGACCAGCTGTTTTCAAGATAATTGGTAACATTGGTTTGCACAAACAAATGTTTACTGCAGCGCCCTCTGGTGAGTTGTTCACGTAATATTTATCTAAGAACATGCACTAAAAAATAGAAATCCATCACTGAAAACTTCATCAAAATCGGACCAGTGGTTTGGGAGATATTTTGGTAACATAGGTTTGCACAAACACACAAACACACATTCTCTCACCCCAAACGCATATACCGTCGCCGTTCCATCGTGGGTAAAAATATCAGTATAGGTAGATTAATAAAGTCCAATTGATAGATCGAGGTTCTGCTTATTTTATGGTCAAGCGTCAAGCTCACGTTCGGTTAGTCACTGACACCATCAATGTAAGTCTTATTCACTCGGCATAAAACCGGTCCTAAGTCCAAACTATCTAACCCAGCCTGAGCTAGACTGTACGTAACATGTAGGATAACTTTAGTGCTACTTCGTTTAAACATGAACGTAGATTAATATGTTGTGATAAAAGTTATGCTTATGGAAATTTTTATGTTTGTAATAAAGATTACGAAGTGAGTTAATAATAATTTTAGTAAGCGTTTATGTTGGTAGTAGTTAATTATCATGTATGTATGTATGTAATAACTTTATTGTACCAAACAAGAAGTAGTTACAAAAAACACTTCATCACTATCATTATGACTTAGCTCACCACATCCACCTATAGGTAGCTAAATATAAGATTTTTCTCTTCAAGTTCGATCAAAAAATCAAGATCGAAAAGCAAAAAGAGAAATGCTGGCATAGTATAAGATTTGATAAGATCGCTTGAGTGCTAGGCAATAGGGGGAAGTGCGTAGCATGCTTAGCATTTTATACACCTCAATACATACTTTGTTAATCTTTTGATGAGCAATAAATAAATCTCAATATTTACGTCACGGCACTCACGACTACAATCAAATCTCAGTACCTATTGCTAATACTCACCGCAAGATTATCTTTTAAGAAATCCGTCTTGTCTCCAAATGCGGCGTGGCTGGCAGATTACGTTCAATAATTCAGCGCGAGTCGGTCCCACGGGACGCCTGTCGCAAGATTTAGATCCGCGCCACGAAACGCAAGCCGGATTACAACCGCTGGGATACGCGTTTTTCAATTTTAATGATCTCACCATTCAAGAGTACCTGGTTGACCGAAATTCATCGGTTTTTCAACGAAGTTGTTAGTTTAAAAATCTACCAAAAATGGGGTGAAGCAACGATTAAAAAAAAATGAAACCTACCAAAAACCCCGATTTACGAGATTTCGTGAAAATCGTTGGAGCGATTTCTGAGATTTAACATTTTTGCTCCTTTAAATGTCTAGGATTCGGCGACAACACTTGAACTTCAAGTTGCTGTCTGTAGATTTTGGCAAAACTATACGGTTGTTTGTTCTATTGCAATGTACAATGTGAACCGCCACTGCTGGACATGATCTTGGGGATATCTGCCGTACTCACCACGCATGGCAGGCAGATTGGCGTGCGCAATGCATATGGTGTTTTATTCACAGGGAACGCTATTGATTCCCTGCCTGGTTCATCCCTTAGACACTTACGGGTAGAAATGTAGTGAATTGGTGATGTCATTGTAAGCTGGCACCACATGGTAACGATTGTGTGAAGAGATAAGTAGGTTATAAATAAATAAACACCATCCGTACGTAGCAACAGACGAAACATTCAGCATAAAGCAAAATGTAACCTCTTCCCCCATAATGACGTCACAGGGCGTAGTTCAGTAGGTCAATACCCTGATGACGTCACGGGGTTAGTTACCCAGACTGTGGGAATGCGGGCGCCATGGGTAAATAAGACAGACGTGACTTGGACGTGACGAACGCGAATATACTTGGAGATTAAGAGATGACACTATACGGATAGTATTTCATTAGACTAACGCTTGGTAATATTATGATGTGCTTAATACTGAAGAAAAGTAACTTACGATATGGCCATTGATGATGATGATGAATGTGACAAGTCATTTTATAAACTTTTTTTGACCTTATGAAGATTATACTGATAACAGCATTATTTTATTACATACCCTACGCATTACTTCGCTTAGACGCACCGTAGCCAAAGGCTACAGGGACTGTAGCTTTGTACTACGACACGGCTACGACGTAGCAAGTTTAAGAACTCACTCTCATTTGGTTTTATTCTACCTACCGATATTTTCTCGCACTAAAAGCTCGCCCCAACTTTATTCCCAAAGTAATTTATTCCCCGTGCACAAGAAAAAAAGTACCATTTCCTAAATGACTTGGCTTCATATCAATTCCCTCTTATTACTGCAAACATAAGAATTTACGACAAAGAGCTCCGTCTGTACGAAATATCCGCCATATTTGTTTTGCGAAGAATTTCGCTTCGACGAAATTATGCCCCCGGCGACCGTCTACTTGTTTCGTGCAAGAAAATTACTGTTCTTATGTATGACTTTGATGTATACAGAATTATTATTTGATACTGAGAAGTCTACAGTTTCCACACAGAATATTCACTTTCAGAAGGTATTTCATAATTTATTTTTTCATTATATTTCGCCCTGTTTGACTTGTCTAACTTTCGTCGTATAGAACTTTTTCTAGTTTTAGTCTTCTCTCTTTTCTGTTAAACATCACAATATTTTCAATATTATTTGATGCCAAAATTCACTATGTGAAAAAATATCTTAATATTAATGACAACCGATGTGGCGCAGTGGCTAGTACGACTGCCTGCGACGCAGAAGGTTCCGGATTCAATTCCCGATGGGGTCACAATTTATCACTTTGTGAATTTATTCCCAGACATTCCCAGTCTGGTTAGGACATTGCAGGCTGAACCACCTAATTGTCCGAAAAGCAAGATGGTTCCATGCTTAGGATTGGCACGTTAAGCGGTCGGTCCTGGTTGCTGTCTTTGATCATTTAGACGGCGGTCGTTACACAACCATGTCAGAGGCATGCTACTTGCAGTAGGTGAAAAACTCTGACACCAAGGTTCATCGGGGCGATGGACGACTTGGTGTCCCACTCGTAAAAGATTTACATATTTTTCGGTGTCCTAGAAAAATTTCTTAATAACCTTACCAACCTCGTCTACCTTGTAACAGTCCCATTTTATAACACTTTACATTAGCATCGTTGCACGTCACCGCCCTGCGTAATATTGTACTCAGAGATTTATGGTCCTTCGAGCCGGCGGCACTAGATAATGACGTCATGGCTTGCGCCTGAGCACTGTTCCTTATGAGAATATGGTACTTTAATGATGTTCATATTAATAAATGAAGTTGCGACAGCACCATATTTCAGCACTGACGTTTGCTCCCCTTTTCGCTTTTCTTCTGCTATTTTAAAACCTTCCTACTCCACCGGATATTCGTGACCATTCTGTGGATCATGTTCCTTTCCCATTCAGTAGTCGCAGTCTACTATAGCTCGCTGATCTAGTTTGATACAAATATACGAGATAGTAGGCAAACATTATGCCTAAACTAACAAAGTTTACACCACCACTCTTCACCAGACAATGACCTTTATCTTTGACAAACTTCACCGATTTACATAAAAAATATCGCTCGACGCGACGAACTTGTAAAACTTCAGCGACATCATTCATGGGTTGTTCCTTGTTCCCCATTCAAATGTTGTTTCTGACTTTATGAAGAAACTCGAAAAGCTGTTTTGTATCGTGGGTTGAAAAGCCGAAACTTTTGCCTTTTTTGGGAACTGCGATAAAGTATTGTGTTCGTAAAATCGAGTGTTCTTCAGTTGTTGTCTTGAAACAATAGTACGTACGTACGCCCCTATGCTACACTATCATATCTGCAAGACCATTTAGAAACAGAAGTTCTGTCTGACGGATAAGCTTCAAATTCTTGAATCGTGTTGAACACTTTTTTATAGTTTGTCAAGATCTTTCACAAAATACTATTTCACAGTTTTATCTTGGTGTGCCAGCATGATTTCTGTGTACTGATTTGTACCGACGCCAATGGGCAAAAGTTTTACCTTCTGTGATTTTCGTACAATCCAGTAGTAGTCGTTTTAAAACAGTACATTCCATATGCTAACAGACGATCTATTTTTTTGCAAAAAAAATCTCTGCAGGCAGGATTTTAACCTGCGAACTTTGGCATCTGTACTGCCGACGCCACTACCAACTCACAACTGGGCTACTACGATTCTATCCTAGCATGTGAATTGAGACTATCTATGCTGTTCTATATAGAAACTGTGTGGTCCTGATTTAGACACCCAAATCTTTGAAACATTTTGAATATGCTTTTTTTGTGTTTGACAAGGATCTCTCTCGAAATCCTATTCACAGTTTTATATTCGTGTGCCAGCATGATTTGTGTGTTCTGATTTGGACCGACTACCGATGGCCAAAAGTTTTACCTTCTGTGATCGTCGTACAATCCGGTAGTTGCCGTTTTAAAACCGTACGTTTCATATGCTAACAGACCATCTATTTTTCGAAAACATGCAAAATTTTCCATCGCAGGCAGGATTTGAACCTGCGACCATTGGCATTGTAATTCCGATGCCACTACCAACTGGGCTACCGCGGTTCTATCCTAGCCTGCGAATTAAGACTATCTATGCTGTGCTATCTAGAAACCGAGTTGTTCTGATTTAGAGACTCAAATCTATGAAATATTTTGCATATGCCTTTTTTGTGTTTGACAAGGATCTCTCACAAAATTCTATTCACAGTTTTATCTCCGTGTGCCAGCTTGATTTGTGTGTACTGTTTGTGTCTGTCACTCGTAAGGCATTGAAGATAGGCTTAAAGCGGCGATGTGGGCGGGTGTTTGTCACTTGAAGAACGAGTGTGGGTTCGCGGGAATTGGGAACGGGTTGCTTACAAGATACTTTAAGGCGATGAGGCGTTTTGTGACTGCCAGACAATTATTCAGCTTTAAATAAATTTGGCTTAAAACTTTGGAGTCATAGTGGTGGAGTGAAGTGGAGTTCTAGTTTGGTCAAACACTGGAATGGCACACGCGTCACGCAATGTATTGCCTTACAATGATTGTGATTCGTGTGTACGTTTCGGCAGATTGTAATTTATCGAGACATTTTGTAATCCAGCCTTGTTTGCAATTTCTCCGTGACATATCTATCTACCACCCTACCAATCTTAAGTCTACCCTTGCCCTTGAAGCGACCTGTCCATCCTTGCGAGTATCGTCACGTACACAGTATCACTCGTATCCTTTCGCTTATTCGTTAGTTGAGCTATTTCGTATCGAGTTATTGGCTTTACGTGTTTAGAGCCACTTTATGTGTGATGTAAGAGATGGCTAGGGAATTTTGATTACCTATATAATATAATGCTCAAATAGAGATATCCCGCCGGGGCGGTAAAAGATAAGCAATTTTCTTGTACTAAGTAATATCTTCTTTTTATATTCGCAAAATACATATCATAAACATTATTGTTCCATAAAGAAAAAATCGTTTATAATAACGGCAAAGCTTCCGGCACAGCAAAAGCTTTTTACTCGACTGGCTCAGAAGGAGGGTTACTTATGTTTGTAATAAAACTTTAGTATTACGAAAACAAAATTAAACTTGAGCATTGAAATAAGTAGCATAAATATCTTTCTCGCATTAGATTTGTTTAGCGCATAACTAGCTCTATTTTTAGTATGTCGTTTGTTGCAGTAATAAGCCTACCCATTTTCAGCTTGAAATAAATTTAACATAAACTGGCCGAGAAACTATCTCGTTCGGAAGCTGCAGCCGTTTGTACATGCCAGGCAAAATTGACCTCCACTCAATCATCTTAGAGTTCATTTTTACTTCCCTGAAAATAACTTTAAATGGATAGATTACGCCCTTACACACAAGATACAATCCGTCTTATCTTATTCATACAATTAAGTGAAATACATTCTTCGACCGACATGAGCGGCGAAGTGTGTTACTTACTATGATGGAATACAGGTTGGCATATTGTTGTGTTCTTGGTTAATTTATCTTGATAGGTTAGATCGAAAAAAAAAACCGCTGTTCCATAGTAAAACCTAATACGTACCCAAGCAAAGGTATAGAACAGCTGATTTCTATAATTGCGCAGAGGGCTCCATAAAGAGGTTTAAATAAAATGCCGCTTGCCAGTAACACACAGTGTGTTACTGACAAGTGGCACTGTGTGAAAACTGTAAAACAGTTTCCCATTCTTTAAATTTATAACATCAAATTGTTTTCTAAACATACTTCCGTCCTGACCTCGTCTGTAACTGGTAATAAGTTGAATATTGTTTTCCCAGCACCTCGCTGAATGGCTCGTAATATCGTAGGTGAGATATTACCATACCTTCCTGGAACGGGGATATGATTGCTGCTGGCAGAGTCGTGAATTGTTTGACGAATGAGATATATTCCTCACTCTAAAACAACGACAATTTTTACTTAAATCAGAATCTTGCAGGGGCACCATGAGGGGACATGGGGTTCCTATTGAGTCAGAAGGTTAAAAAATCAGGCAGTTATAGTCTGCAAGATTAGTACAGTGCAACAAGTATCTTATCGACTAATAAAGATAAAATTTTGCATGTCTTTCGGTGGCAATAGATAAAAGAAAATGAAATAGAAATTAAAAAACAGACCGGAGCCCCCTCTACCAGGTTCCGCAGAAAGTAAACAGAAAACCGTTTCCCTGTCCTTAAGTTTCAAGCTTCAAATAAATATTATAACATTATTATTTCACCATGACCTCGTCTGTAACTGGTAATAAGTTGAATATTGTTTCCCCACGACCTCGCTGAATGGCTCGTAATATCGTAGGTGAGATATTATCATACAGCCTTCCTGGAACGGGGATATGATTGCTGCTGGCAGAGTCGTCAGTTGTTTGACGAATGAGATATATTTCTCACTCTAAAACCACGACAATTTTTATTTACGTGGACGTGGGCTTTGTTTTGAGCCTTTTGGGGGCGATAAATAAAAGAAATAGAAACTAAAAAGCCGAGCGATGCCCCCTCAACCAGGTTCCGCATTAAGTAAACAGAAAACCATTTCCCATTCCTTAAGTTCAGATAATAGTAGTTTATGCAAATGCCTAATAATGAGAGGCTTTAGGATGTGAGTGTCTGTTTATCACACGAGGCGCAGCCGAGTGTGATAATAGTTTGACACGAGCATTCTAAAGCCTAATTATATGCCGTTGCATACACTATTTTATCTACACTCTACAAGAAAAACTATGAAAAGTAATTCAAACCTCCGAACTGCACTATGGCGATTGCAAGCCTATCTACTGAACCACCAACTGAACGACTTTTGTACATAAGTAACTTTTTAACTAAACGTTAAAACGGAGGCTTATAAAAACTGAAAACTTTTAAAATAAAAAATCATTTATCGGTGTATTTTAATTCGTAAAATGATTTGAAGCAAAGATTTAATAATAAATAAGTCCTCATAATTTCAAGTGTCGTCCCGCCCGGGTGACACTTGTTTTTTTTTCATTCGACTTACTGTTGGCCAGTGTTAAATTGGAACAGATAACAATATGGTACGCGGGTCAATTCGTTTAATTTTTTTTCAAATACTAGAAATCGAGTTACTTTATGTAGCTGCCAGTAGTATAAAAGTTTTTTTTAAAGGCTGTATATTATTCGTAATGCAGTTCATTACGTTCGTACTTTCGATTCTGTAAAACGAATCTTACGAGATGAGTGTAGATAAATATATTTAAACATTACTATTTCACTCTGACCTCGGCCGTGACTAGGGTTGCAAAATTACGTAGTTTTACCGAAAACGCTGGTAAAATACGCGTATTTTACGGTAATTTATATAAATGACGGTAAAATTACCGGCTACTTATGTATGTTGTTGCAGGGCTATCGCAATCTAATAAGTTAGTAAAAGCCGCGACAGCGCAATACATCGAATAGGCCATATTTGACAGCTGTCAAAATCATGTTAATGCTATGACATGAGGTCTTTTTTTTGTTGACATGTTTCCTAGTATGGGTTCGACAGCTGTTAAATATGGCCTATTCGAATGACCGTACTATAGCGTATGGTTTATGGGTGTATACTGGTTCCATCTGTTACACGGACTCGGAATCTTGTAGTAGTAGTTTAATTCGTTTCTTACCCAATCTTACCGTATTTTACCGTAAAATATAATATTTTACGTAAAATATCGTATTTTACCGAAAGTTACGAAAGTAATTTTACCGCTTTGCATCCCTAGCCGTGACTGGTAATAAGTTGAATATTGTTTTCCCACCACCTCGCTGAATGGCTCGTAATATCGTAGGTGAGATATTACTTAAGATATTACCATACCGGTTTCCTGGAACGGGATACGATTGATATTTTTACTCACTGCTGGCAGCTCCGTGAATTGTTTGACGGATGAAATATTATATTTGACACCAGAGTTCCAAGATGACTTAGTCATGAAAAGACTAAGAGAAAAGGACTTTTTAGGCGTTAATATACAGCAAATCATAAGCTTATTAATTTACAGAATTACTTTTCGTAGTGTAACAGGTAGAAAGAAAAGATTATCATAATGAATGACTATTCTGCCTTTAGGTGGAAATTATTTACGCTGTCTATTTTTAATAAAGTTGCTATGTACGTAACCCTTTACACCGAAGTCACGATAGGAACACAAATTAGGGAAACGGCGGCGTGTGAGGCGCCTAAACAGGTGGCTCATTCCGTACTAGCGATGATTTTGACGCTTACTGAACTCAAGGTAACTACAAAGATGGTTGCCACGAACGTCATATTTCTTGGATTAAAGTTGGCTCACAATTATATCACGTTAGTGTATCAGTTTTTGCCGTTTTGATATTCTTTTATCTTGAGATTTTTGACTGTAGCAACGCTGGCTATGTAACAAGTGGTAATCGCGAAACGCTAAATAGGGTCGAGTGAACCTTCTGTAAACCCTCTATTTTTAATAGGATGATAAGTATTAGTATCATATGACGTTCTTGTATCAGATTATGTTGTTTTAATATTTTTGGCACCCTGGCTATGTAACAAGTGGGAATCGCGAAATTTTAACTAGGGTCGAGTGAACTTTCTGTAAACTCTCTATTTTGTGATAGGATGACACGTATTAGTCACAGTGTGAGCGACGCCTGCGGTATGTAGGTCAGAGATAAGGGAGATTGTTCTAGGGGCGGATGCGTTAATACGCACACGTATTAGGAGACTTATCTGATGCTCTGAGAGAATTGGGGGCAAACGATGAGTATACATAAGCAAGCTATGGAGTGCGCAAATTGCAAGACGTTGAATTTACAGGTTGCATTGGTGGATTAAATAATCTTAACAATATCTTCTTCTCGTGTTAGATATACTATTTTTGAAAAACTTGCAAAATTTTCAAAATTTTCGGCATCTGTACCTACTGCTGAAGGTCACAGGTTCAAATCCTACCTGCGGTGGAAAAGCTTTGCAATTTTTCTAAGAATTTACCAATCTATCGCTCTGAAATCTTCTAAATACGATGGATAACAGTTTTCAAAAAACAATGTAACTTAAAAAATGTAGCTTTCTTTGCCGTTCGTTCGAATTGTTAAATTTAAATTCTCCTCTTTTCGTCGTTCTTGAAATGGGCGTAATTACAGTTCGTAGAACACATGACACGTTTTAAACCACGTGCTCTTTCTCCCTGACCTAGTTACGAACGCATAACCAAGTCATTATCGCCACTAAGGGGTGATTTTGGCGGGAAAAGTCCTCCAACTTTGTCTCTGATGTGGTTAAGAAGTTCCATGGTTACAAAAGTTGTTATGCTCATTGTCTCCTTTAAAGGTTCCTCCTAGCACTAATGATTACACCATAGTTTCTTTACATAGGTATTATACATTTTTTTAGTTACCGCAATAAAGTACAGAAACTAAATAGACGTCGCAAATACTCCAAAAGTCTAGGGTTCTGTATCTACCGCCCGAGTGATTTTTTTGATTCCTTGCATCTAGAAAAGCATTACCTGTCCTGTATTATATAAGAGCTAACTACCTATTACAAATGAATTGTTCTTTTTGCGATGTGAGAAGAGTTGCGCATTATAATGTGCAGAGTCGAAAAGAGAAAGTTCTTTTTGTGTTTAACGAAAAACGAATTTACGCCGAATTTCAGGCGATTCAGGCACAACTCTGCCTATATCTTCAGTCAAATCAGGTTAAATGGGGCTATAAATATTTACGTGAATTCAAAATACCTCAACCTCCTTTAATACAAAAGCAATCTCTTTTATCTCGCAACCTACTTGCACACGCATCACAAAACGCGGATTAGGGTTCCCTTGCCAAATCGATCTTAAATTCAGATATTACTCGTTTGCTTTTGGGAGAGAATAAAACATTTTTTTCATATTTTCACCTCGATGGTCGGTTTTATTCTGTAAGTAAAACTTGGTATGACCACAGGTTTTGACATTTAGGAGATTATATTTGCAACTAATAGACTCATTTTACACACTAGTGGTCCGTTACCGGTTTAACTCGTTGCAACTCATTTTCCGCGGGAAAGGGGCATTTTCCGGTAAGGATTATGCATAAAAACTTTCCTCTTGAATCACTCTCATTACAAACAACCACATCAAAATTCGTTGCGCAGTTTAGGAAGAGTTAGCGTATTCTAATACAGACAGACAGAGAAACGCCAAAAGCCGCTCGTCATCACATAGCCAGCCTATTTCAATCCATTGGACGTAGGTCTGCTTTGGGTTACGCCATAAGGCACGACCTCCCGTTTTCGCCATTTAGTCACGCGTTAATATCACTCTCCAACCAGATGGACCAATTTCTTTAACCATTCGGCTTGTAGTGACTATATGGCGAAATACTATTCTGAAAAAAAAAGTCTATATGAAGCTAAAGTATATTCTTCAGCTTTTTACACCGCAGAAAAACGCTTAAATCCCTCGGGAAAACAGATATTACAGGCCAAACACGACGGAACCCTTTTTAATGACAGTCCCACTCGCATTGACCCTTTTATTATTACCCGCTAAAGGGTGGTTGGCCCTTAATAGCCCTTTTGTTTGGCTTTTTGGCGGAAAATCCCGTCCTACACTCTGTATGTAGGGTATGTTGTGGTCAGGAAGTAGTTAGTTCAGCTGTGGGTTACAGTCGAGCCGCTTTTAAAAGGCCATTTTGACAGACGCTAATGCTATACCGTACGGTCCGCTTTTCTTTGTTGACAGTCTTTACTAATATGACTGTCAAAATGGGCTTTTAACCGAGGCTGGACTGTACACGTTTTATTTCTAGCGAAACAGCTGTTTGATGGAGTTTCGTTATGGGGTTTTTATGGCGTGTGGTTTGCTTTGTAATAACAGTTAAAATGTACTCTTAATGTCGTAGCCACTCGAGGAGTGGTTTCCGCGTCGTAGCACTTCTGTAGCTTTCGTAGCTTTTGTGGTGCTACGTCGTAGTCGTCGTAGCCTTTTGCGTTTTGTTGATTTTGTAAACTTTTTGGTGGATACTTAGAGTGCTACTAGCTAAAACCCGCGGCTTCGCCCGCGTAGTCATAAGAAATAACATATTGCACTTCATGATTCGTTGTCCTTAAATACAAACATCTTATCCCTTTTCCTTTATCTTTTACAGTTAAATATAAATAAACGCTGTTATCATTACTCTCCCTTTCCCTGCCGCTCTCCCTCTCCCTCTTCCTCTCGCTCTCCTCGCTCCCCCACTCACTCTCCCTCCCGCTCTCCATCTCCCTCCCGCTCCACCTCTCACTCTTCCTCTAGCTCTCCCTCTCGCTCTCCCTCTCACTCCCGCTCTCCCTCTTCCTCTCACTCCCGCTCTCCCTCTCCCTCCCGCTCTCCCTCTTCCTCTCACTCCCGCTCTCCCTCTCCCTCCCGCTCTCCCTCTTCCTCTTACTCTAGCTCTCCCTCTCGCTCTCCTGCTCGCCCACCCTCCCGCTCGTCCTCTCCCTCTAGCTCTACCTCTCGCTCTCCCTCTTCGTCCCGCTCTCCCGCTCGCTCTTCCTCTCCCTCTCCCTCCTGCTTTCCCTCTAGCTCTACCTCTCGCTCGCCCACCCGCTCTCCCTCTCCCTCCCACTCTCCCGCTCGCTCTCACTCTCCCTCTCCCTCCTGCTTTCCCTCTAGCTCTATCTCTCGCTCGCCCACCCGCTCTCCCTCTCCCTTCCAACTCTCCTGCTCGCTCTCCCTCGCCCTCCTGCTTTCCCTCTAGCTCTATCTCTCGCTCGCCCACCCGCTCTCACTCTCCCTCTCGCTCTCCCTCTCCCTCCTGCTTTCCCTCTAGCTCTACCTCTCGCTCACCCACCCGCTCTCCCTCTCCCTTCTGTTCTCCCGCTCGCTCTCCCTCTCCCTCCTGCTTTCCCTCTAGCTCTACCTCTCGGTCTCCCTCTCGCTCACCCACCCGCTTTCCCTCTCCCTCTCGCACTCCCTCCCTCTCCCTCTTCCTCAAGAAATACACATGCCAAACTTTATTTTTAAATACGAAATATGAAGCAAGTTATATCAAGGGAATAAAAAAATTCATACAAACTTTCAGCCCCTGTTTTACCCCCATAAGGGTTGAATTTCATAAAATCCTTTCTTAGTGGATGTTTACGTTGCTCAAGGAATACACATGCCAAATTTCACGCTTCTAGCTCTTAGGGTTTGGTTTTTATTACAATGCGTAATTTTCATCCCCTTTGTCATCGGGGGATGAATTGTGAATACTCCTTAATCACAATAATATCAACTATTTATTAAAAATAAGGATGCAAAACTTCAAAACTGTAGCTTCAAAGATGCGGCCTGCCCGTAAATATAATACTTTCATCCCCTTTCTTACACCTCAGGGGTTCAAAATTGAAAAATGCTATACAGTAACACGTTATGCATCACTTTTAAAGTTCTTCCTAAATACGAAATTTGAAGCAAATATATCAAGGGAATAAAAAAAATTATACAATATTTCACCCCCTGTTTTACTCCCATAGGGGATGAATTTCAAAAAATCCTTTCTTAGTGGATGCTTACGTTGCATATACATACATGCCAAATTTCACGCTTCTAGCTCCAAGGGTTTGGTTTTTACGACAATGCGTAATTTTCATCCCCTGTGTCAACACATCGGAGGATGAATTTTGAATATTTATAAATCAAAATAATATCAACTGTTTATTAAAAATAAGGGTGCCAAATTTCAAAACTGTAGCTTCAAAGGTGCGGCCTGCGCGTAAATAAAGTACTTTCATCCCCTTTCTTACCCCCTCACGGGTTTAAAATTGGAAAATGTTAAAACACGTCATTCATTATTTTTGAAGGTCTTCCTAAATACGAAATTTGAAGCAAATATATCAAAGGAATAAAAAGTTTCATACAAACTTTCATCCCCCGTTTTACCCCCTTAGGGGTTGAATTTCAAAAAATCCTTCCTTAGCGGATGCCTTTCATGCCAAATTACAGCCGGATCGGTCCAGTAGTTTAGGCTGTGCGTTGATGACAGTCAGTCTTCTTGAGTTTTATATATTAAAGAAGATTACGTATAGCTTGCGCAGACAAAGAACAATTCTGGAATTGGCAACATTATTGTTAGCCTCTCTATCATATGGTCGCGGTTAATCCACCACAAAAGCATTCCCAAGGAGGGTTGACGTCTGGTAGACGGCCGGTCATAAAATTCAGCCAAATCCTTTTGTAACACGATTTTGTGTTCATCGAAACGTGTTGCGCCGACCCCAAGTAATTGGAATAAGGGCAGGAAGATGATGATGATAATCAGGATGTCAACAATAACGTTGCCAATTCGAGAATTATTCTTTATCTGTGCAAGTTGTACAGCAAAATAAAGAAACTGAAAATTTTAAACAAGCGTAATAATATCAACATGGTACGAACCGCAGAAATTTCAGTTTTCTATATTTTCTGGCGAAGTTATTTTCCTTCAAGGTAACAAAGACTTTCTTGGTCTCTTCCATTGGGACAGAACTAATAACAATCACAAACGTATAGCTCACTGACAAAAGGGGAAATTACTACGAAAACGATAAATAATTTCATTCCCTTCCCCCGACTGATAACTAGCAGGAAACTATTCTCAAATGAACAAAAGACTTGAAATAAACGGCGCAAAACGAACAGAAAAGCTTCTGTTTGCGAGGAGAAGAATAAAAAGTTATGAAAATAAGCACAATAGCAAAGAAAACGAGGCGGGTGGGGCCACACTCACAGCGGGGCAAATAGAAATAAATTATCACACATAATAGTTTTACTTTTGACCAAGATAAAAATGTATTAAATTGTCTGATATTTTGACCCATTATTTGCATTGGTAAAGATTACGTAACAACTGATGTTTTGCAACTGATTTGTGGGTAAATGGAAAAATATAACTAAAATAATGTTGTTACCTCATTTTATATCAAATTCTTAACAGGTACCAATAAAAATATGCAAGTTTTTCATATTATGCTTGGGTAATCTTTTTTGAGATTTTACAGATTGCCACATAGTAAAATATGTTCCTAGAATCACCAGTTTTATTAAATGTTTGCTTGCCGGTAACACTGTATGCTTTAGAACCTACTAAAGAATAGACCATACATGAAAGCTGTCAAAATCATGTTAATGCTTTGAGGTAAGGTCTACTTTGTCTTTGTTGACATTATTCTAGTATGGGTTAGACAGCTGTCAAATATTGCCTATTGGAACGACCGTACTTTTTAGTAACATTACTTAGGTTAGGTAACATCTCACTCACGTTACGTTCACACAATTCAGTAACATCCCACTCAAGTTACGCTCAACCTTTCGCGTGTCATCTTAAAATCCTGAATCATCGCACCATTCCGACACGACAGCATGACACACTGATACTTAGTATGTATGATATTACACACAATTCACCTTTTTCCTCTTGTCGAGTATCGAAAACCGCTCAGCAGTAAATCTGTCAATGGCTTCTCAAGGTCTACTTTTCTTTGTTGACATTATTCTACTATGGGTTTGATGGCTGTCAAATATTGCCTATTGGAACGACCGTGCTTTTTAGTAACGTTACTTACGTAACATCTCACTGACATCACGCTCACACAATAATTCTTTCGCATGTCATCTTAAAATCCTGAATCATCGCACCATTCCGACACGACAGCATGACAAACCGATATTTAGTATGTATGATATTACACACAATTCACCTTTTTCCTCTTGTCGAGTATCGGAAACCGTAAAGCAGTAAATCTGTCAATGACTTCTCATCGGGGACTCTTCTCGCGTTTTTGTGTTTCGTTTTATTGTTCGCTGTCGGGTTGTAAAATTGTGCTACTGTTTCGGGCATTTGTCGTATATTGGACTATTGGCAAATGGAATGCCATGTACCTACCTATTAAATCAATACTAATATTAAAAATGCGATTGTGTGTGGGTGTATGTGTGAATATTTATTACCTTTTCACGCTCATACATATAAATATAATAGATTGAGGATTTGGATGAAAGGTAACCTGGAATATCACATATGATACTTTTTATCCCGGAAAAAAATGGGAAAATCGGAATCAGAACGAAATGTTTTGGCACTTGTAATGCAATTCGTCGCAAAAAATATTAGAAACGAAAAACACAAGTCTTTGAACATAGTAAAGGGAGAGATTGATCTGTATGTAAATTGGCTATAATAATTACGACTGAAACTCGCTTGCACTAGCGCCATGCACTGTTGCACCGGAGCAATTAGATTTTCGCCGGCAGAAATAGTAGCGGGGGCAATTATACCCCCCTACCCCCCTATACCCCCCTTGCTCCAAGAATGCCACCCCGTAATAGTTCCTAATGCAGCTCTTTATTTCTGTTCGTACTTCGTGCAGCTAGTTAAAAACCTTTGTTTATTGATAAACTAGCGGCCCGCCCAGCGGTTTCACTCGCTGCTACTTACCTGTTTTCCCGTAGAAATGGGATTTTGCCCGTAGTAAAAAGTCCATTAATCCATTCTAGCAGAAGTTACTCATCATGACCATGTGCCAGCAGAGGCGGCCTGTCATGGCGAATAACTTTAACTTTGAAGCCATTACCGTATCTCTTATAGTTTTGATGGGATGCTGGTGGTCTACATCAGGCACTCCAGACCCTCGTGACCATGTGCCAATAGAAGCGGCCCGTCATGCTGAATAACTTTAACTTTGAAGCCATTACCGAGTCTAATAAAGTTTAGATGGGGTGCTGGTGGTCTACATCAGGTACTCCAGACCCTCGTGACCATGTGCGAGCAGAAGCGGCCCGTCATGCTGAATAACTTTAACTTTGAAGCCATTACCGAATCTTTTATAGTTTAGATGAGATGCTGGTTGTCTACATCAGGTACTCCAGACCCTCGTGACCATGTGCCAGCAGAAGCAGCCTGTCGTGCTGAATAACTTTTACTTTGAAACCATAACCCTATCTCTTATAGTTTAGATGGGATGCTTGTGGTCTACATCAGGTACTCCAGATCCTCGATGACCATGTGCCAGCAGAAGCGGCCCGTCATGGTGAACAACTTTTTCTACGAAGCCATGACCGTATCTCTTATAGTTTATATGGGATGCTGGTGGTCTTCATCAGGTACTCCAGATCCTCGAGGGCTGACCATGTCCGTCTTTTATATGATAGTAATATCAGTGCCAAAATTCGCGAGGATCGGTAAAGCGGTTTGGCTAATTTGGGTAATATCTGCTTTATTTCCCCGTTTTCCTGCTGCTAACCGTTTTCCCGTAGGAATGAGGAATTTTCCCGTGGTAAAAAGTAGCCTATGTTACTTAGGGATGTTGTAGCTTTCTAATAGTGAAAGAATTTTGGAAATCGGTCCAGTAGTTTCGGAGTTTATCGATTACATACAAACAAACAAACAAACAAAAAAACAAAGTTTTCCTCTTTATTATATTAGTGTAGATAGGTAACTTAGGTACTTCTAAGAACCAGTGAACAATATTTTTAGTTCTGTCAATGTTTTTATACAGCTGTAAATCACAATTTAGTAGTTTTTCGCCTCTACTCTCTCTCTCTCTCTCTCTCTCGCTCTCTCTCTCTCTCTTCGTGTGGGACACCTAAAAATTGTTAAGTATTTTATTCAAGCAAGGTTTCTTCCTTGCTATAAACTTCATCTATTTTAGGACTTATTCGAGGACAGAGAGTCACCGTTTCAGACCTATTGAATGATCTGTTAACTGGCGAATTCCTATTCATCATTATGTAGATTGCTAGTGCTTCAAGAAAGCATGTCTGCTCATCACGTAGCCTACGTGTGTGGGTGTAAATGCATTAATTCTCGCCGGCGGCTGACCTTCGTGGAAGCCTCACTACTTGTGTATCTAACGAAGACTGTATTATAGAGCGATTACTATACGCTGGTCTATGACAGATGAGATAAATTGAAATAACTACCTACACTAAATCTACATTGTAACCTTACCTACTAAGGTAAAGGTGTGTGTTCTGTGCAAAGCGAATGGAAATTTTTAGACATTACATTTTTACCCTGTGCTTGTAGCATAATAAGTATTTAAGCAGTAAGTTACATGAAGAGACGGCAACATCTCGTAGAGGCCCTATACACCAGGGGGCCCTAGGATTTCAACAAAATATAACCTAGAATCACCCTGGAAACCCATTTGTTTTTCAAGAATTCCTAACATTCATGCGCTGGCGATATTCTATGAGCTTCATTATCTGTCAGGGGTCAACATAAAGTGACTAGCACGTACAATATACTTCTGAACGCATAATTAAGCCCACTCTTCCGTGTCATGAAGCAAGCTGGTATAATCGTAGTTGTAGGTACTTGGCCTTAAGCCCTGACTTGACTGGCCCTTAAACCTTTTCAGGGTAACCGATCGATTAGTTAAACGAGTAGAGAAATATCAGTCAGCAATCTTTTATTGGCTGTCAGAGGCCTTTCTAAAGTAAAAGTAGTTTAAAATGTGCTTTGGCTTGAATAAATAAGTCTTTACGTATACCAATTCTCTAGGTCGGACTTAGTCAGGTTTAACCTTCGGATGGTAATCGATTCATATGAATTAGTTGAAAGTCTGACTAACTTTCAATATCATATTGCGAAGAAAATGATTCAAGTGGGGTATTTTATGTGTATGATATTATATACAGGTTGTTAGGACGTTGTACCTAAAACTTTGCAGGCATGATCAGATCATCAAACTGAACAACTTTTACTATGGAGCCAATTGTGGGTAACGAAAAAAAAATTAGTATGGGAATACAAAATTTACGATCAGCTGACTAACTTTGTATGGGAGGTCAGAATTTTTTTTCGTTTCCTACCATTGTTTCCATAGTAAACGTTGTTCAATTTCATGGTCTGAGCACGCCTGCAAAGTTTTCGTTACACCGTCCCTAACACCCTTTATATTCATGTTTCATATGTTTCACAGTATCTAAAATTTATTTTTAAAATATTTTTAGTAATTACTTCGTTGCTTAGAATTTAATCATAATAAAAATTCCAGCGTTTATTTACAAGGCACGCGATTCGAGTTTATAATTTTACTTCAAACTAAGATATTATGCAAAATTCATGGATTCACTATAAGTGAAAGTTTTAAGCTTTAAGTTTGTACAACTAAAAGCTTTTAAAACTTGTCTATACGGGAGCTGAACAGCTTTTGTTTTAATATAAATATTGTTATTATAGAGAGATGCAGTTAAAATGCATACTTTTGGGTAAAATAATGTGCTCGTAAAAGGAGTACTTGCAGAAAATGAAAGTTGTATGTAAGTGCGATAGAATTATTATCTTTTCACCATAAAAAATACAACAATATCACACAATATAATGAAATCGGGCAACAGTCGCCAAATTTTTCATGTGAATAAACATAATAATTATATTTTTATTGTATCTTATTTCATGTGAATCAAACTGGCCGCAATATTTCTTGGTACTTTTGTTTGCTTGTAGGTACAGCTGCCTATTTAAAATTCACCCCGCGACACGGATTTACAAATTAGGTTTCACCAACTTGCTAACGGCTGAGACTGAAGTTTGAAAGATCTGTTTAGCGTTCTCTAACTCTCTTTATTGTAATATTTAATGTTCTAAATGTTAATAAATGATTTTTTTTGTTTCCAGGTAAGCCTACGAAGACCCAATAAACTCCCTGAACGAAATAAACCGGATTACAGAGCAGGTACCTTTTAAGAATCGATTTGTTTATTTATTGAGGCGCTATCTTGATGTTCGTTTCGTGAATTTCTTATTTGAGTTTAGTTACCTACAGATTGAAAATGTTCGAATCCTATGGTTGGTTTTTGAAAGATTGTGTTGTCATACCATAATATTTTGTTTACGTAGAGGTTTGTATATATTCCGCACAAGGACCAGAATCCTTCTTTTAGGGCCCTTTTCCTGTCATGCGTATTTTCGCACGCGCGCGGATCTGGTCCGCATGCGGATGATAGCACGCTCCTGGTCACGCGCGTGCTAGCCGCATGATAGGAAAAACATGTATCAAAAGATAAGATGCGTGCGGCCCACATGCGGACCAGATCCGCGCGCGTGCGAAAATACGCATGACAGGAAAAGGGCCCTTAGTATTAAATAAACATCACAAACAGACCGACCTCAAAAATATGTTGAACTGTAAAAAAATACACTATAAAAAGCATTTTGATTGAACTCACGCAATAAATCTTGAGCCTTTCAAGGTTATACCGATAAAAAGGTATCTTTGATAAGCATTGAATAGTATTTGCTACTTTCTTACTGACAAAAACCGATGATCTGTACCAGACACTTTTCTCAATAGTTCTATTTTTTGCGTCTCTCACAACTTTTTCCCTCATAATCCTGTGCACGCGTGGCTTACCCCTAGGCAGGGTTGCCAGGTGTTAGGATAAAGCAGGACATACGTAGGATTTTTGATTGCCTGTCTGGCCAAAATAAGCGCGCGGTTTGTGACTGAATCGCTTTGGTTAGAGACTGATTAATAATAATGTACCTATTTAGCTTGATTTTGCTTTTGTTTTATTGAAATACTATAAATAAATCCCGGAATTTTCATTTTTTTTAAATAATGACAAAAATTCTTTAAAAATTCAATGTGTCCGGATGTTTCGCTGAAATGTTAGGACAAAAAAAGATAGTATTTACACTCTTTATATAAAAAATTTAAAAAAGCAAGATGTTTGCATTTTTTGCTCAAATGTTAGGACAAGTTAGGGTCTGTCCGGCTTTTGTATATGTGGACCTGGCCACCCTAACCCTAGGCCTCCACTCTACCCCCCTCCGGCCCGGGATATCAGCTGACAAATCGCACGTATTTTTCCACCCCAGCGGCGAAGGATCGCGGCGCTCGAATGAAGGTCAACAGTGCTTGCGATGTTATGTTTACATATTGAAGCATTTTTCATGGACGATTCATGACGGGCGTTTGTCTTGTTGAATAAGTATGCGAAATAAAAAGAAATGTTTGATTAAAATTGCGCTAAATTTCGTCGGTCTAAAAACGGAATTTATAGATTATTTAAAGACAATTATTGTCCTGTCCGGCATGGGGCAGCATTGGGCGGGCACCCATCGGTTTTTAATTATAAATGAACATTTTTTCCATTGAAGTTTTTGAAAGAAGTCGCTTTTTGCGTTTCTCTGTCTGTTTTTTTGTGAACTTCTCCTAAACCACGAACCGGGTTTGATGCGGTTTTCTACTAGATAGGGTGTTTAGAGGAAGGTTTATATGCAAACAATAACACATGCCAGGAAAATTCCTATTTCCCGCGGGAAAATGAGTTGCAGCGGGTGAAACTGCTAACGGGCCGCTAGTTACATAAATTATATTGTTGATGTCGCTCTTGAGAATATAAATTCACTTGCTTATCGGAAACAAGACAAGACGTCTTCAAAACATAGGCATCCGAAATAGCCCTCTTGAGATTATACCCCATATCAACCCACATCCTCGAATGCCTCGACCATTATTAAGTAAAGACCAAATTAGATCGCTACACAATAAATAAACTATCATTTGGTTTTCGGCTGACTGACAAGCTGTCATAACAGCACAAAATAATACCTGAAATGCTCATAAAGAAATAATATTAAACCTTGTAAAAATACCGTAAGCATTTCAGTCACAAAATATTGGTCAGTCAATTTGTACGCAGGCCGCTGTAAATACATGACCCAAGTTTAAATACTTGCTACAAATGAGCCATATCAATAATTCGGGGGTGGTACAGAGGGAGTGGGGTAGGGTTCCCAATCATACTGTTTAAAACAGTATTATTTTGTTGTAAGTCTATTCTATTGTTTAATAAAAAAACAGGAAAAGAAATTACAATTTTCGTACAATGACTCTGCGTAGTGTCCTAGTTTCTCCGAAATGCTAGGGACTTTCTTTCTCCAAGCCTGATACACCTACAATTTTTCTTTTTACCCGACTGCCTCAGAAGGAGGGTTATGTTTTTCGAGAATATGTATGTATGTATGTATGTGGACATAAAAAATCTTTTTCATGGGCTACAGCCGAAACGGATTGTTGGATTTTGACATATGAGCTGTCGTTAGATTCGTCTCAGCAGCGCGAGTGACACTAGCTTTACCAAAAATTCATAAAATCAAGATGGCGGATTTTATCGCAAAATACGACTTTGAAACTACCGCAGTCGGGTTTCTGTGTAATCATCAGATTGTTGTGCAATAAGTTTGCAAACCTAGGTGGGCTAAAGTACGCACGGTTTTAGTCAAATGTTTTATGTATATTGCCCCGAATGTATTCTTGAGTATTGTATGCGTAAAAAGATCCTTGGTTGGTTCTTGCGACAAGGAATTTCAAATAGAATACTTTTGAAAGTTAATTTTAGTTTGCACTGGTTTGCACTTCAAATGTAGAGTGTGAATACATGAAAATGGTTCCACATTTCAGTACCTAAGTTTTTCAAAGTCCTAGGTATATGTGCCACTAATGATATACATAGATTTATTTTGTTTACCTACCCTATGATAATTTAATTCATGCCGGTCTCGCTACGCCGTAGTAAACGTCGTAGAGGCGTAGCATATTGGCATCAAAATCACAAATTAGGGAAACGGCGCGCGTCGTAGCTACTGATTTCCATGTTTGAGTAGATCTGTCATAGCTGTCGAAAAGCACAAGCGTTCACTTACCAGGCTGTTGCTGCTTGAATGATGTCAATCATTATGACAGCTGTCACTCGGCGCGCGACGGGCGAGTGACGTCACAACATTGCGTGATCTGTGTCGAATGGTGTCGAATGCTTGAACTGGGTGTAGGTTGGTTTTTGATAGCGTATTTTGGTCACAAATTGTGGTTTAGAGATTTCATAATATAACAAATTTAAGTTTAGTTATTTATTTTTATATGATTTATCATCATCAAGTGTATATGTAGCACTAACATTTTGTTGGTCTGCATAGCAAAATAGGAAACTAGTTTTCATTTCATTACCTACTATCAAAATCAATGGCCCTATCCCTTTCACTGGCTTTAATGATCGTGCTTCCGTCATCGAAAACAAAAACATTTAACACTATTTCTTCACTACAAGTATAATTTCCAACCACGTCGTTCAATCATCCATACATTATGGAACACATTTCATCAGTATACGATTGTTGTGGCCGCTCATAAATTGGTAAGCGATCCCCTGTCAACCTGTCAATCCGATACGAATGGAACACCATTCATCAATGTTTATTCCTTATACCTTCTTATGTCTGGGGGTTTATTTTATTTTGGTTCGAGAAACGAATGAGATTCTTTCGACTCTGAAGATAATGGGGTGTAGTGTGTCCTCGTTCTTTGACCGACTTAAAACAGATTCTATCTATACATCTAATAAAATCGTAAATGGTCGGGGTACAGGAATCATTTATAGATTTCAGAAAACACTTCTATACCGCGTTTTAGAAAACCTACAATTTTAGCAAAAGCGACATCTATTTTTTTTATTTTTACCCCTAATCGTTTGTTCGCGATAATCTTCGAAAATATAGAACGTGTGTACATGAGACTCTTTGTGGTGTGTAGCTACTAGCCCTGGTCAACACCTAGGATACTTTTTACCGCGGGAAAAATGCTTATTCCTACGTGAAATACGATTAAAATATACTGTGATCATCATACCCAAAAAGTACAAACCTCTTCTTGAGACCTTAATTTTTTATTGTTTTTGTTTGATTTTGACAAATCGTAAAGACATTGACATCACTTTTGGACATTCATTGCTTACAAACAAGCTCAAAGAGGATGTAAATAAGTAAATAATAAAAATATTACTAACGCAAAACAACAAAAAATAGTACTAAAACTGAGGACCACGCCCGCAGTATGATGAGAAATTGTGAAACAACTTATTTCTTCACCCGTACGCCGTAGTACTTTCGTGCCGCAACAAAGAGGTCGCGTCGAGACTTGGTCAAGAACTCCGATATGACCATTCCTGTGTTCTTGAGTGCCGTCTTCGAATCCTAGACTTCCCTCCGTTTGTCAAGGTCACAGTAATAGACCTAGCCTGTGGCAGGCTTGCAGCTCGGAACTGGTAATGTCGGACAGCTGCATTTTGTCACCTATTACTTTTGCAATGACCTCAGCTAACCTTTCATCCTTGGTTTCAGCGACCACATGGAACAGGAGGACCTTTCTTCTCAGGAAAGCTTTATGATGCTCCAGTCCAAGAGACAGCAAGTTTGTCTGTGCTGAGATTTTAGATCTGTGTGGACCGGAGCAGGAGAAGCGGTGGCATTCTTGGGACGGATCTTAAACTCTCCCATGCGGTTAAACAGTTGATCGAGATCTGCTTTGTTGGTTGTGAGATCAAAGTGTCAAACTCCAAATATAGTAAAAAGTGGTTGCAGTGTTGAAATTCTTAGTTGCTTACTGATGATAAGCCACTTAATTACTTTATGCATTAATAATTAATAATGTAAATATAAACGCAGTAAGTATTATTTATTAATTAAAATATGCACAGCTAAATTAGTTAGTATTATTATCACGACTACCTGTGTAGTTCTTTCTTCTGTGATTCATATTTCGCAAAGTGTTAGTAAGTAGGTAGGTACTTAAGATCTTTTTCATTATTTAATTAAGCATTACTTTTTTTGTTAATGTAGTAAGTAATTACTTTCTGTTTCTTTTAATTCGGTCTTTTAAAATGGAAATTGTACTAATTGTATTGTTAATCCGGTTGCGTAATACTCGACAACCCCAGACATAAGATCATGGCGCAGAAAAATTTGGAGACCAGACCCCACCCCACCTTATGTGAGGCGGTCGGTGCAAAGAAGTCATTCTACCTGTTTTGTGAACCGATGGTAGGCTCAAACTTAACGTCCGTTTCATCTGCCGTAGATTGTGCATGCCTATATCACTTAAAAACTTAGTGATGTATTGATGTTTGGAATGGTGGCAGACAAATGTCTTGAGCAACATCGGTGATAGATAAGTGATGATAACTTTTATCAGCTCTGAAGAGTTTTTTGGCACACAAGCGTCCCTTGGCGAGACGAAGTTCGCGGGCACCAGCTAGTTTTTTATATATTACCATATTTATTGATTACTTAGATATTTCAGATTCACAGCTGCCGACTACCAGGCAGATGTAATATATCAGATAAGATTAGATTAGATTATTTATTTTGCATTATCAAATTCATATTTACAAGTAATTGCATTACATAAAATAAAAATGTCTAAAGATAATACAATCGTCAAACTAAATAAAATAGAAATATAATTAAAAATTAATAACAATGTCAAACACAAGAGGGGAAAGTATAGACAATGATATCTTGGCTCGATCTGAGTGGAAATAGTTCCAGGTCGTCATTTCAAGCAGCCATTGATAAAGTGAAAATTGCTTTAATAGTACCCGGAGAAGAATATCGGTTAGAATGTGAATTTCCTAGTTAATTTTGTCATTTCAATCTATACTGGTTCATAATAACTACGTCAAGCATTGATTTATTATCTTAAATGGGTAACCCAAGGCGCTAATGATAGTGCCTTGACTATTTCAGTCTTCCCCTTTTGTTATACATATTAGATACGCACCAAATTCTAAGACACACTTTTCTAAAAAAAGCATTACAACTAACCTTTGGCAACACCTGAACTACCTCAAACTTCTCCACCCTTTACCCTTCGACCTAAGACAACTCCATTTAGCCCCCACACTAAACCAACACTTCATTGCCAATCCAATTCCACTTGGCTCTAAGAAAATAGCAAACAGATGTTTCCAATCAGCCATTGTTTTGATTCCATTAGGTGCCACTCGCTTCTCTTAGTGCAGTTGAATATGCAGCTGGAATAAAGGGGGTAAGGCAAACACTTTGAGAACCTAAGTTGCAAGTGAGCCAGATCTAACTTAGATTAGCTGAACACTAGTGTTGAACTAGGTCTTGCGAATCGTGTTGTTTTGTTGGTACGAGGATCTTTGTGCTTATAAGAAGTAATATTGAAGTGAACGTAGCCTGACTCAAAAATATTTTCTATTTCTGTAGCAAATTTAAAGAAATCGATTGATTAGCTGACGATAAGCGTGATTTCTTGTTTTGCTAGTGGCGATTTTTAAAGACATGCAAAGAGACCTATGTTGGTGACCATGAACAGCCTCAGCGAGAGGCCAAGTTACGCTGGTCGTTTAGTATCTAAGTATTGAGAAAGAAAAAAACAGCGTAACCCGCTTAGACTGGTCATGTCATTTCATGTCACTATATGATTGCGAATTTACTATACTTGAGTTATTCTCTTACCTTACAGTGATTGCGACCTAATTAGATCGAATATACCTACAAATAAAACGAAAAAAAGATAGATTGGTACCAATGCTTTTCGCTATTTCGGGATGAGGCATTATAAATTGACTTCGGTCATGATCATGACATGACCTATATCGAATCTATAAAATGTAAGAAAGACGGATGTGGCATTATAAATTGAAAACTGACTGACGTTCGGTAAGCAGACTACTGGCCTAACTAATTCAATACAAATGATATAAAATAAAGTTGCCTTTTGCATTTCTCTGTATCATCATCATCATTGGCCTCATACGTCTGTGACAGACGATTTATTCAGTGTCTGGGGCAAGATTTTTCATGGCTGTATAAGCCGATGCGAGAGCGGCATGGCTTTTTGCAAGCTCTCTACAGACACTGCGTTGCCTGGGACGCAATTATGGAAAAACGCAGGGCTGCCCAGGACCTGCGCCACCCTCTCGGCCTTCCTGGCTGACTCCACAGGAACGACGGGTCGATACGTGCGGAGCCAGGTCGGCTGCAGGAGTCTGCCGCACGATTTATTACCAGTCACTCGCGCCTGACGGAGACCCCGTCTTCTCTGTATGTCGGTCATGAAATTCGCTAACTCCTCCTAAACCAATCTCACCAACCAACCAATTTGTCATAAACTTTCATGCGGTTTTTATAGAATTCAAAAGGAAATTTTATGTGTTAGTACAGGGCCGGGAAAAGTCTTTTTCCCGCGGGAAAATAAGTTACAGCGGGTGACACTGCTGACGAGCCGTGTAGTAATAAAAGAAGATTATCACTTTAAATTCGTTATGGTACCCAAAACGAAAAAGAAGCAGGAGTATATTCGCGACTTGAGAAAATCCGGAACTTGCAGTATAAAGATGCCATTACTTTTATTCGATTTAAAATTTATGTTTTCCACTCTGACAGAGTCTGTTAGATATCTCCTTAGTTTTAACAAGAAAAGCTCGCAGTTGGAATTAAAAAAAAAAAAATTCAAACAGAAGGAATAAAAGGTTTTAAAGTTTGAGAATCGTGTAAGTTGAGATTGAACGTTCGGTTGCGGATAACAATACAAGAAGTTGTGATGGATTACTCTACTCACAGTGTTAGGAATAGTAGTTTATTTCCTATCCTGAAGAAACGTTATTCAAAATATTCTTTTGTGAGCCATACAGAATGTCTAGGAAAATGTATAAGTTTAAACTCGATTAAAAATCTCATTTTTTGTATGGCAGCCCCCCTTAATTTTTATATTACTTTTATTTTTGAAGTTTTCTGTCTCTCTCTCTTCGCGTGGGACACCGAGTCGTTCAACGACTGTAATAGCGGCTATTTATCTTCTGTAAAAATGTCAGTGTTTTTTAGTAAACTTTTACTATACTTTACCTATATGAATTCAAACAATTAATAGCATTCTCGGATAGTGTGGGAGTTTTATAAGGTCCCACACAATGACCAAGCAAGTTACCATGACTCCAGAATTTGGATAAAACTTCTTCATTATTCGACGTACCCTTAAAACATGTCACTTATTTTTCTCCTAAATATTATAGCCCAATGGTTCCATTATGTGATGTAGGGCGCAAAGGTCTCATTTCTTGCGTGACCGAATCGTGTTTTTGGCAGAAAAACAGAAAATATAAAGTAATAGCTACCTTAGTTATTTATAAGTACTTATACGGATTCTCTGGGATATAAAAGGCATTGTTAGGTAGTAGTTTGTAATAAACAAAAATTGTGTTCGGAATTTTACTGTTGGTAAAAGAAAATGTCAGGTTTATTTGTGAAAAGGCAGAGGTAATGATATTTTTGTATATTGGCTAAATTATACTTATTACCTATATACGTTGACATGTTCTTAGTTCCTTAAAATAAACTCTAAAGGCTTACATCTAAAAGTTATATGGCTAATTTCGGTTTCTGTAACATTCAGTTTAACTGCTGCGTTGAAGTCACCGCCGACGATAACCTCATCTGCATCTAGTTTGGAGATGACTCTCGCTAATTCGAGGAGGTCTGGTTCGATATTTTTCACGCTTCTGTCACTATTATTACCCACAAAATACACACTAATTACGCCAATCGTCTTATTCCCGATGCGAATCCTGATAGAAGATATAGTTTCCGTCATGGTTTCTGGGACAGTGATGAAGTGTAGGTTTGGATCTATCACTACTATTGCTGATTTTATTGGTCCATTTCTGCCAATTGTTTTTTGAGCCGAGGGGAAATTACATGTAAGATACCCTTTATTGCCAATGTAGGGCTCCTGCAGTAACAGAATTGACGTTTTATTGGACGTAGCCTCATGGAGACATTCTTTCGTGGCTGCCAATCCTCTTCCCAGGTTTGCTTGGACAATACTAATATTTTTCCTATTGCTGCCTTTGGCTTCGCAGTAAGATATCGTGGTTCTGGCGAGTCGGTCAAATTTGCGCCACTCAGGACAACATGAACTGTAGGCTGGGTGGTTAGTTACCTGCGCCTTTTTGCGAAGACAGTTAGTGCATGTCGGCGGAAGACCACGATTCGCGCACAATCGTGTGTCGTGATCCCCAGCGCAGAAGCCGCAAGTGTTAGTCCCTGTGCAGTTACGTGCTACATGTCCAAATCCCATACACTTAAAGCATTGTGTGATTGGTGATTGGTCAATAGCTATGACTAATTGATACCCTAATCTAATCTTTTGATCTTTAAGATTTTTCCAGATGGCTGGTGTTACTTCAATTATAACATTTGTAACTGCTTGGGTTCTGCCTTTTGTACGTCGCACTATTTTGATGTGGTCTTTCTCACTGCCAGGCGGCATAAGTTTAACGTTCTGCTTTCGAATGGCTTCCTCAATTTTTGTATCCTAAATCCTAAAAGTCAATGGTGGGGCTGCAGTCGCGAAGACGATAGGGGGGAAAAACTGGTAGAGTTTCTGTCACAAATGGATTTCAATATTTTGAATCAAGGCAACGTACCCACTTTTTATACACACCGAGGAACAACTCTCTGCCAAAGCATTCCAGATATTACAGTATGTTCATCCGGCATCCTGCAAAACATAAAGAATTGGAAAGTCAATGAGGACAGCGCGTCACTATCTGATCACCGACCCATAATATTTGAGGTGGCGGGATCAAACCCTCCTCAAATACCTCGGAAGACTACAAGACGATACAATACAAAAAAAGCAAACTGGCTTGGTTTTACCGAGGAGATTAAAAGAGAACTATCCAGTCGGGGTGTGACAAAAGATAATCTGAACCAAATAACTACTCCAGACAAACTAGAAGAAATCGCGACAGCCTATTCTGAAGCGATTCATGCTGCAAGTAAAGAAAATATCCCAACTATTCCAGAGTTAAAGAATTTCAGAAGACTCAAGTGGTGGACTCCAGAACTGTCCATTATGAAAATGGAAGTCAAAAGATTGCGCAGACGTATCGGAAAGGCAAACCCGCGCCGAAAAGCCATTGTAATCGAAGAGTATATGGACGCCAAAAATAAATATATTCAGACCATTGAAACCACACTAACCGAAGATTTTAAAGACTTTTGCACCAGACAAGAACGAGAAACCATATGGGAATGTGCATACCGGGTGATCAAAATCTGT
The DNA here is from genome assembly GCA_024500475.1 of Phthorimaea operculella. Lineage (NCBI taxonomy): Eukaryota > Metazoa > Arthropoda > Insecta > Lepidoptera > Gelechiidae > Phthorimaea > Phthorimaea operculella. Next base: position 1,887,587 of record JANFCV010000081.1, read on the forward strand.
GATGTCAACCGCGAAGACCAACTTCTTCGAGATCCGAATGGACTTTCGCTGAATCCAGACCAATCAGCAGAATTGCTCGCTACTACATTCTTCCCTCGAGATCTACCTGAAACTGATAATGAAGATCATCGATTAACTCGAATTAATGTCGAGAAAATCACCAGGGAACTGGAAGCTGATTATACCCACGACGCTTTTGAAGCTCCTTTCACCCACGAGGAAGTCAAGGCAGTTCTAGCGAAGATGAACCCGAAGAAGGCTCCAGGTGAGGATGGTCTTACCTCAGATATCTGCATGACTGCATATACGTCCGAACCAGAGGTTCTCCTGGAAATTTTCAACCGTTGTCTCTCGGTGGGATACTTCCGCGGTGCTGGAAAAAGCGAAAGTAAAAGTGATTCCAAAACCTGCAAAAGATGACTACACATCACCGAAGTCTTATCGTCCGATCGGTCTGCTCCCAGTGCTGGGCAAAATTCTAGAAAAACTCTTTGTAAACCGACTCACATGGGATCTGTGCAGTTCAGGTAAGCTGAGCCGGAGGCAATACGGCTTCATTCCACAGCGCAGTACTGAAGATGCCCTGTACGACGCTCTCTGTAGTTAACGAAGGCCTAAAGAGGAAAGAAATAATCGCCATGGTTTCATTAGACATTGAAGGGGCGTTTGATAATGCGTGGTCGCCTGCAATAAAGCAGGAGCTCTACGAGAAGAGTACTGACAAATCAATCCTTCGCCTTCTCTTTAGCTACCTGAGTGACAGATCCATACAGGTGACATATGCAGGCGCTGAAGCCAGAAGGGATACAAACATTGGCTGCATCCAAGGGTCCACATGTGGACCGCTCCTGTGGAACGTCCAAATGGATCCTCTTCTCCAGGATGCTGAAAATCTGGAAGCACATCTTCAGGCCTTTGCAGATGACATACTTATTATACCCTGTGGCAAAACCACAAATGATCTTGAGCGAAAAGTTAACTTAGCTCTGGATTTGGTGAGTGCGTGGGGCAAGAAATTTAAGATGAAATTTGCAGCCCACAAAACACAGGCTGTAATCATAACTAAAAAGCGAAAATATGAAGAACCGATTTTCAATCTTCTAGGCACACCTATTAAAGGCACAGACTCCATTAAATTTCTAGGGCTTACCATCGACCGCAATCTCAGTTTCAGGGCTCACCTAGCAAACGCCAACAAAAAGGCAATAAATATATATAAGCGCCTTGCTAGGACCATTCGAACCACTTGGGGATTAAACCCAGAAATAACGAGAATGCTCTACCTAGCAGTAATAGAACCCATTGTGCTCTACGGTGCAGGCGCTTGGGCGTCAGTGGCAGAGAAACAATACGCCAAAAGATATTAAATTCACTGACAAGAACGTTCTGCTTAAAAATTTGCAGAGCGCACAGGACCACATCTCTCATCTCAAGCGCTCTGATTGCCAGAGTACTTCCGCTAGATCTCAGACTAATGGAACAAGGAGGTTGTATGAAATTAAGCGCGGGAAGCCGCTGAAAGATCTTCCTGGCAGAAAATTAGAGAAAAGAGTCAGCCCATTCTCTATGCCTCATCCAGCTAAACGACTTTCCACCTCCTTCGGCAAAATAGAATCCCAAGCTGATGTCGACAACATTCCAACTACAGACTACCATCTCTATACCGATGGTAGCAAAATAGAAGGAAAAGTTGGAGCAGCCGTCACAGTATGGAAAAACCAAGCGGAAGTGCAGAAAATGACCATGCGGCTAGGTAACCACTGTAGCGTCTACCAGGCTGAACTAGTGGCTATACTACGCGCATGCACATTCTTAGCTGAGGCTAAAAAAGATAGCACAGGCGCGGTTATAAGCGACTCCAGGTCAGCACTGGAAGACATCTGCGACCCAAAGCCAGAAAATCCAATTGCTGCAGAGATTCACACTCGAATCCATGAAATAATAGAGAAAGGTAACAGCGTAATTCTGTATTGGATAAAAGCTCACGCAGGAATAGCTGGGAACGAAAGAGCGGATGAATTGGCTAAACAAGCTGCCCTCAAGAGTAGAACAGCTCAAGTCTACGACGACTTTCCTCTGTCATATGCAAAGGGATGCATTCGCGCGGACACTTTGGCTTTGTGGCAGGAAAGATACACCAGCAGTAATACAGGGTCTACCACGAAAATGTTCTTCGGAGATGTCAGACTGGCTCACAAGGTTCTAATGAAAATAGGCATCAAAAACATTAGAACACAATTGATGTCAGGGCATGGAGGAATAAGAGCATATCTCTACAGATTTAAACTAGTAGACAACCCATACTGCACCTGCGATGGGTCCAAAGAGGAAACTGTTCGACACATTCTATTTGAATGCCCAAAATATGGGTTGAAACGGCACGAATGCGAGTGCAGAATGGAATGTGCTCTAACGGAACAAAATCTGCAGGAGATAATGGCAGAGAGTAAACAGCGGACCCATTTTCTTTGTTTTGCTGAAGAGTCGTTTCTAAATGCGGCAAAAGCAAACGGGTCCACTATGTTTAAATAGTTTCCTCATAATTTAGCTAATAAACTAACAAAAAAAAAAAAAAACACAAAAAAAAAAAAAAAGAAACTAACTTTACTAACACACTCGCACGTTAAAATTTAAGTCACAGTATTAACTAATAACAAGTACAGTCTAAAACGTTGGATTGCATACCAACGATAAAATCCACAGGGAGGGGGTTTTAGTCCGTAGGTCGCCTGGGAGTAACCCAGCGGAGTCGGGCATACCATAAACGCCCGGGCCTTATGGTATCATTGATGATTTCCCCCTACCAACGCAAAAAAAAAAAAAAACATTCAGTTTAAGTGATGTCATGTTAGCAGCAATTTCGTTTACATTACAAATTGAGTTTTAAAAAGTTTTTACGTTCGCCACATTTTATTAAAACTTTTTCATCTGACATGAAAATTAACTCGTTATTTTTATGTTCTGAATATTTTGTTCTACGAATATGAAGCATGCTACGAAAGAGATGTTTTAAATTCGTAGAACCCGCTACGCTGTCGTAGACTTTTGCTACGACGTAGTGGTTTCAATGTAGCAACTTTTGCACTGCTGCTATCATATTTTTAGTTTATGATTGTGATTCAACATTTTATGATACATGGTTATATACTATAAGTATGTCAAACAATTAACATTACAGCAATGCAATCATGAATCATGGAATTCTTCACTTACAGTATCAAAAGGCAAAACTTTGTCAAAACTCGTAACATAAAGATTATTGAACTGAGTGCTAGTGGAAATTAAAAACTAGTAAAGAAGCTTTATCTTCACTCTTCGGTAGAAGTTGCGGGTAGTTTTAACCAACTTATTTGCGTTCAGCGATAGTTGCTGTCTCTGCCAACGACGTAGTTCATTAAAATGCTTCGGTTAGTTCGGAAACTTTGTAAAATTATTAAGTTAAATTCTTTTTACTATTTACAAGTTAGCTTTTGAGCCATATCTGAAGACAGATAAGATTGAGAATGAGTCAAGGATGAAGCAAAATCAATTAATGGCACTTATAAATAGTATAAGAGCTATCTATTTTTAAAAGTGCCTTTTTAGACTTTGTTATTAAGTTAATATACCTACAGTAACAAAAAGGGTATAACAAGCCGAAAAGGGTTTGAAATTTGATTTTTTTTTTAATAAATCAATCAGCTGATCGGCGATTTTGGAAAGAAGGTCCTTTTTTGTTTCTTCTATTCAATTTTTTTTTGGGTAAGTTCTTCAGTTTCATGAGTACATTTACTCCCTTTCGGATTCCATTTTCGTTACTTCCTGTAAAAGCGAGATTGCTACGTTTTGCCATGCTTCTGCTTACTTTATTTTTTTGTAAAAACTTAATAAGAATTTCCTGATTCAGCATGGCTCTTGCAAGACATAAAAACAGAAAAAGGTTAAATTAAGAACAACAGGAGACATTTTAATTTCGGAAGCAGTTTAAAACAGTCGCGATAAGAGCAGATTTTTTGCCCTGCAGCGTGTAACCGCGGCGCAGAGAGACAGATATACATGTAAATCAGGTTACATCACACGAAATACATTTACACATCACGCCTATATCTCACACAGACTAGGCAGACAGTCAACCGTTCGTAAAAAATGTTACATCTAAAAATATTTTTAACGGTCATTACAGAAACTTGTCTATAACCTCATCGAATCGGGGAATCTGAAAGCAAAAGGGGGAGGCCTTTGCTCAGCAGTGGGATACCTACTTTGGGCCAAAATTATAATAAAAATACAGAAATTGTGCGTCGGCAAGAAAACAAAAAACAGCATAAGAGCTGACATCATATTCTCAGTATACATGAAACTCCAATTCCCTACAATAGCAAAATACAGTCGAAATACATGTGTTGTAAAAACACACACGCGTGGTGTCAAATAACCGTGGGAATATCTTTCTTCAGACAGTTGCCATATCAAGATAAATAGCGTGTGCTTGTTGTGCGAATATCGGTAGATAACGTAATACCTAAAGAATAGGAGACATACTGTAATAGAAGAAGATAGATAGATAGAAACCTTTATAAGCAAAAATCTGTTCAAGTTTAATAAAAATACAATATAAGATAGATATAACAGATTTGATTTTATTGAGTCATTTTGAGATTAGATGATTTTGACGTTCAGGCATTATGGTATTCATTTTGTAATTTAGTCTTATTAGTTTCGTTTATTGTGGGATTATGTCGTAACGTTTTGAGAATAATCTATAATGCACCGGAGGTAATTGACAATATACTTTAGAGCTCGTTTTCCTTCAATGGGACAGAAGATTGTTGATTCATTATCATCGTCAATATCTCAATTCATTAAAAAAAATACAAAGATATTGAACTAACTGCAGCTCGTCAAGCTCCAACGACCTGGTACCAACTGCACTAACACTACCCAAGACCTAGGTCCTAAGTCCTAAATCTTAGGTAAACGCACTTCACAGTTGATACACAGGTAAGTAGCACAAACGGTGCCAGTTCAGTGGTCAGTACCGTAGCACAAGTATAGAAACTATTTAAATAACTTTTGTGTGATTTTTATGTCCAGCACAGAAGGTGCCAGCACGCAACACGGGTGAGACAAACCGGCCCGCAGCGGTCACTTTTCGAGGGGTAACTTTTACGCGAATTTAGAGGATTCTATTTAGTTGTAAAATAAAACTTCTTCTTTTTTCAGTTTGGTTGGCGCAACGCAGACAATGGCAAGATACTGGATTAGCCGCTTTCCTCTTGAACTCCCACGTCTAGCTGGAAACTGGAATTTTCTTCTTAGAACCGTGTAAACTTGTAAAACTTGTCGTTTGAAAATTCCAATTTCCTTATATACTAACGAGTCTTACTTTAAAGAGAGCCGCGCCCGCCCCAATTTCGAAATTAAATTGCAACCAATTTTCTCTACGAACTTGCCATTGTTCAACGTTTTACCGTATATCAAAATAATCTTCAATAAAAACTTTTACATAAGTAGGTACATAATAACATTAGGTATCAAGGTAAAAAATCTTAAACATCTAAGTAATACAGGTTTCGTGTTATTGGACGATAAATGGACACATTTTGCATATCAGATCAAATTATAACTAGGTTTTAGTGTTTATTTCGGAACCTAGAGGTTCTAGGTCATATAACTTATGTACTAAATGTGTAGAATAGGTGTATTAAGGTGGTATATGATGATACGTTCCCCAGATATGGGCGATATTGCTCTAATTAAAGTTTAAAGTACAAAGTTTGGCAAAAACTTAATCTATCGTCCAATTTATTAGTGATATGTCTTTATGCACTAGAAACTAAGAACTAAGATAAGAATCTAAAATAATACGTAAAAATATAAAAAGTGAAAATATTTACAACGCCTGAAAAACTAGGTTCTAGGCTTCCTAGACTAAGTAATAGGTTGTCATAAGGAACAGAAAAACGTATAGAATGATTAGAAACTACTGATTTTACTGTAAACTAACGATTATCAACTGAAAAAAGGCAAAACAAAAAAGTAGCAAAAATGAAATAAATTCAAAAAATGATTGTACAATAATAAATCAACTTAATTCTAAAAGATAATGAAAAATGATTAATATCTAAGAGTTACGCATGCCCGTAACTTGGTTATTTACTTATTTATCTAATTTAATAAAATTAGTCAAAAATCTGGTTTTTTGAGATGTTAGTTCGTAAAACGACCGCTGATAGCAGCACTAGAAAGTATATCAAAAGCGTTACCGTAAGGATAAGCCATCTTGACCACACCCCCTTTCTTATTATATACATGGTTTGTTACATAGGTGTGTTTTTGATATGTTAGTTCCGAAAGCGGCTGAAGATGGCGCTAGTAGGTAGTATCTCAAAAGCATGACTGTAAAGAAAGCCATCTGACTTATCAACATAGGAGGCGTGACAATAAAATATTTTCTTACATGGTTTATTACATAGGTATGCTATGTATTAGCTGGGCGATGTTATTTAGTGTCTGAGAAAGCTTATCGTGTGATAACATGCCGGAGCTTTACATTGTAATGCTTAATATGTAAGTAGGTATAAGTAAATAATAGCTAGTTATTCTATTTTATTGCAAGGGATGTAGGATATGTTTTAGGCTTAATTCTATTTAGACCAGGGGGTACGGGGTGTTTTATTAGGTAGGTGCGTAAGTACCAAGTTACGTTTACAGCTGAAACCTGACGAGTATCGCTGTTCGCCGACATTCTCCCCCCGGTGCGCAAGCACAATTCTTCGTACGGCGAACTATCATGGCAGGGAGGTGATTACTGTTCATAGGTATCGCATTCGCACTGTCGTCGTTACAGTTTACTCGTACTCGTCCGTCCGGGTGTGGGAACGTCGCATCTTTACCTCTATCCCATGGTAATCTAGGTATTGAAGAGTCTGGTGTGATATGACCTGGGGCTAAGTTCTGAAACCATTGTGATAGGTTTTTACGGCAACCGTGAAGATGAAGTAGGTATGCACGTAATCGTCTCGCCCATGAGTGTGCGGCGAGTTTCTGTATAGCCCTCCAGGTAGGTACCTTTTCTTCGTTGTACACTGGTGTTGGAGTATGGATAGGTATTGACGCCTCTGTTTCTATTTCTACTGAACTTGTAGCGAGCTGATTACATGTTAGCCTCTTAGTAGGTATGTTCCCTTGGGGTGCCATATGTGGTGCACTAATATGCACTTGACACCATTTGCACATTCGTACTTTAAGGGGTACGGTGTGACGTAGTGCTAACATGTAATATTTGTGTCGTAGCTCGTTCGTGTCCGCTTCGTGATTGCCGTGGTTTGATTCACAGTGAGTGTGGTGAATCAGCTGTGTGTCGTAGTGATTGGCATCTATCACGGGTCGTTCGTAGACTTGAAGCTCGGTCAATATCGTGTCATCTCGTCTC